>JAPVLO010000935.1:0-712539 GCA_027257055.1 Cephalopachus bancanus
ACAAAGTGTTTTAGAAATACAGAAATTGGAATTACATCCAGGTGCTTATGACAAGGCCTGGGAATGACAATATTATAAACAAGTAAGAAGTTTATTTTCATGTACTTAGAGTTTCAGAAGTCAGCAGTCCAACAGTATTTTGTTTTCTTGTTACTTTCAAAAAAGTATCCATAAGCAAAACATGCCCAAGTATCATTTGACATGCATTCAATAAATTTAGCAACCATTCAATATTTTTAAAAAATCTATATCTTTCTTTTCATTCTAAAATATTCCTTAGCCAGTGTGAATACATATATGCTAGCAGAGCAGTTTTTAATTTGATCAAATGGTATTTTAGCATTTATGTTACCATAAGAAATTTTTCTGTTACCATAAGAGTGGACATATTCTTTTCTCCAGTTCTACATTATTCATCCCATTTTTATTAGATTATTTATCTCCTCCATTCTCTTGTATAACTTTTGTATTGCATTCATTTTAATTGTTAACATTTCATTTTATTGCTATATTTAAAATGAACTACTATGAAAATTAATTAATGTAATTCATCACCTAAACAATAAGCCAAAAAAGGGAAAAACTTGAGTAATATCATTAGATGCGAAAAAAAGCATTTGATAAAATTCAACACTCATTGATGACAAAAATTCTCAATAAACTACAAATGAAGAGAAGTGCCTCAAATTGATAAAGAATGCTACCAGAAAAAGAGACTACAGCTAAATGATACCCAATGATGAGAAACTAGGAGATTCCTTGCTAAGATCAGGAAACAGCAAGGGCATTCTCTCTCTCACTGCTGGAAGTCCTAAATAATGCAATAAGACCTCCTGCCCCAAAAAAGTGAAGGGAGGGAATAAAATATTTACAGATTGAGAAGGAAGAAATAAAACTGCCTTTAATTACAAGTGACATAATTGCTTGAATAGAAAGTAGAATGAGCCAATAAACTTTTGGGATTAATAAACAATTATTTGGTGAATAAGTAAAATTTTAAATTCAAAACTAAAAACAAAGTATCATTTACATTAGCACTCCAACAATGAAACACTTAGGTATAAATCTCATACAAAATATGTACAAGTTCTCTATGAGGGAAACTACAACACTCTGGTGAAAGATGAAGAAAAACTAAATACTTGGAGAGTAATTTCATATTCATTGATAAGAAGACTAAATATTTTCATGATGTTAGTTCTTCCGAAATTGACACAATTCAACACAATATTGAAGGAAAAGAACAAAGTCACAGGATTAAAAATTCCCAACTTCAATACTTACTATAATCAAAATAGTATGGACTTGGTGAAAGAATAGACAAGTAGATCAGTGAAACAGCATAGAAAATGTAGCAATAGACCCATATAAGTATAGTCAGCTGATTTTTGACAAAGGAGCAAAGGCAATACAACAGATAAAAGATAGTCTTTTTAACAAATGATGCTGGAACAACTGGACATCTACATACAAAAAAATGTAGATACAGATCTTACACTCTTCACAAAAATTAAGTCAAGGTGGATCATAAACCTAAATGTAAAATTCCAAATTATAAAGCTAAAAGTTAAAAGTTAACATAGGAGAAAACCTAGATGACCTTGGGTATGGTAGTGGCATTTTAGATAAAACATCAAAGGCATAATCAATGAAATAAATAATTGATAAACTAGACTTTTTTTAAAAATAAAAACTTCTGCTCTGTGAAAGACATTGTCAAGAGAATGAGAAGACAGGGCGCAGACTAGCAGAAAATGTTTGCAAAACGGTATCTGATAAAGGATTGTTATCTCAAATATACAAAGAATCCTTAAAAGTCAACATAAAAACAAATTGATTATAAAATGAGAAGATGATCTGAGCAGACACCTAACCAGAAAAGATTTACAGATGGCAAGTAAGCATATGGAAAGATGCTCCATGTCGTATATCATGAAAGAACTGAAAATTAAAATGATTTTATACCATTACAAAGCTATTAGAGTGGCCAAAATCCCGAATACTGAAACACCAAGTGTCAGAGATCATACGGAGTAGCAGAAACTCTTATTCTTTGCTGGGGGAATGCAAAATTGTACAGTCACTTTGGAAGACGTTTGGCAATTTCTTACAAAACTAAACATGTTATTACTATACTATTAAATAATCTACTCCCCAGGTATTAATCCCAATAAGCTGAAAACCTATGTCCACAAAAAAGCCTTCACATGAATATTTAATGCAGCTTTACACATAAGGTTGTTTTACCAAAAGTTAAAGTCAAAATTTTTGCCAAAATTTGGAAGCAACCAAGGTGTCTTTCTTTAGGTAGATGGATAAATAAACTGTGGTATATCCACACAATGGACTATTATTCAGTTTCATAAAGAAATGAGGTATTACACCATGAAAAGACTTAAGGAAACTTAAATGTATGTTAATATGTGAAAGTGACCAACTAAAATGGGTACATATTATATGATTCCAACTATATGGCATTTTGAAAAGCAAGCAAAACTATGGAAATAGTAAAAACATCATTGGTTGCCAGGAGTTAACAGGGAGGGAGGGATGAATAGGAGAACAGGAAATTTTTAGGGCAGTGAAACTATTCTGTATAATACTATAATGGTGAATACAAGTCATTAAACATTTGTTAAAAACCCAAACAATGTACAACAACAGTAGGAAATCTTAATGTAAACTATGGACTTTGGGTGATAATAATGTATCAGTGTAGTTTCATCATTTGTAACAACTGTGCTATTCTGGTGGGGCATGTGGATTGTAGGGGCAGCTGTGCATTGGTGGGGGTAAAGGGCGTTTGGGAAAGCTCCATGCTTTCTGCTCAGTTTTGTTGTTAACCTAAAACTGCTCTAAAAATAAATTATATTTAAAGGCGAAAAGTACACTGTCAAATAGGTCTTATTTTCTCAAAAGTAATTGTTTTTAATTTTCACAACTTAATGATATAAGAATCCCACATTTAATAAATGAAAACAAAGACTTAGGATTAATATGTGCCTTAATATGCATACATATATTGTTACTTTATTTATTTAATATGTATTCTATGAACTCTTTCTATATCATTAGACTCTAAACAAATGGAAGATTATTGAATTTATTAATGTATTATTCTTTTTATAATTATGTATTGAGTGGCTACTAGGTGCTGTGAAAACAAAATATACAAGGTTACTGCTCTCCTAGAGATCACTAGCTTGTAATCTGTATTGAATATGATCAACAAGAGCATTGCCTTCGAGGAGATTATATTCATGATATAAATTCCTTTTATTTAATATAAATCCCTATGCTATTATATGTTCCTAAGAATATTTAAAAGATTTTCTATTTCAGGTTTGCTTTGTTCCCCATTCAACTTTCTACCACCAGTGCATATTTTAAGATTGAGATCTTGGACAAATGGTAAAAGTGCAGTTTATGTAAAATACATTTTTTTGTTAGATTTTGCATAAAATATTTATTGCGTGGCTACCATATGTCAGGCTCTGTTCTAGGTACTTGATATAAATCAGTACATAAAACAGAGCAAGAAGCTTTGTTTTGAGAAACATGTTTTAGCAGGAACTTATTAAGGCCTTATAATTGCTTGATATTGTATTGTACTACTAGTATGTTATATTATTTGGTTGATTGCTAATTATTAACTTATAGCTGACATGTAAGCTTCATGAATTCAATCCTGTTTAACACTTTATTTCAAGTGGCTTGACAAATTTCTGGTCCAAAATATGTATTGTATAATTATCTGTGATTATGAAAAGCACTCATTACAACAAAGTGTTTGCAGTTTTCACAAAGAAAAAAGAATATTCTTTGATAATATTGAAAGAGAAAAGTAAACATGAAGTATGCCAAAGGTAATTATGAACTAATTATGAAAATCAACAATTGCAACCCAATGGGAAAAAGCCTACTAATTTAAAGAGGAGTTCCTTGTCTCAGGTGAAATTGACATGATATATTCCAATTGTTTTGATTAACAATTGAATTTCCAACTTTTGTTAATTAAGAATGTCCTTTACAAAAAACCTGTTTTAAAATGTCAGCCTAAATTCAGATTTGTAAATCAAAATTTTGCTTTTCTACAAGTCTATAAAAGTATCCAAAGTGTTGGTTGGAGGCTTGGATTTTATGCAGCATTTAATTTGTTTGTGCATGGTATCTAATACCTTTGAAATGTGAGATCCTACTGGACCTATTTGAAATGCTCAGTAAAGACTGCATGACACATGCCCGACTTTGCCCTCATTGTACACACACAAGCACACATATTACTGATGTACACATAGGCTCACATACATAGGCACATCATAGAGCTTAGTATTTGCATTTATATTCCAATCAGTACAAACTTTGTGATATAATTAATGGATTTTGATGAAGCAAAAACAATAAACTTTTGTGCAGTCTTCCTGGAAATGGATGACAAGAAGAGTAAATGCCATGCTTTCATCAACGTATCAGGAAATGAACTATGTGAAGGTCATATATAGTTTAATCCATTCATTTTGCACCTATTCATAAGGTGTATTCTGAAAAACTCAATTGAGCTTTTCCTAAACTTTGTAGCTTTCCCTACTAATAGTTATTAACGAATTAACTAACAAATGTACCACTGTGGGGGATGTGTTGCTAATGGGGGAAAGCTGTGCAAGTGTGGGGAACAGGAGTATATAGGAAATCTCTGTACCTCCTTCTAAATTTTTTTGTGAACCTAAGACTGCTCTAGAAAACAAAGTTTCTTTTTTAAAAAAGAGACAATTATGGACAAAATACCTGCAATGCCAACATTGTAATTGTCGCTGATATACTATGACGGTATTCTATTAGGCTGATATATTACCTCTGCAAGAATCTTAAAATTAGTTTCATTCTAGCGATAGTAAATTTCAGTAAAAATCACAATTCTCCACATATCATAAATTTATGTGTCAGTTTGGGAAGTTTCTTGTTGAAATGAATGAGCACTAATTTGTTCAATATTAGTATGGATAATCCTCAAGTTAATCCATTTTATTTGACATTATATGGAAAAGTGAAACATAAGAAATATTGATAGTCATCCTTAACAATCCAAAATAGACCATAGCTATTCACTAGAGTTTAAAAAATAGATCTGAAATGTGCTTTATGATCTTAAGCATTTTATAGTGGATGATCCTTATTTAACCATGGCAATTCTACCTTCTAATTGATACTGTCTCTTCATTGTGAGGTAATAAAATTATACACAGTTTTTACTCTCCCACCCATCATAACTTCTGGTTCCTATCAAGTTCTGGAACTGGCTTAGGCTCTTTTCTACTATATTAGATTTCTACCATTACACAACTAATGACCACAAATCCAATGGCTTAAAAGAGCACACATTTGTTATCTCACACTTTCTGTAGGCTGAGAGTCTGGGCATAACTTGTCAGGGTCCTCTGCTCAGGCTGCAGTCAAGATAATGGCGAGCTACATTCTTATTAGATGCTTAACTATGAAGAAATATACTTTTGAGCTTGTTCAAGCTATTGACAAAATTTATTTGATTGTGGCTAAATAACTGAGGGCTCCAGTTGCTTATTGGCTGTTGACTGGAAAACAGCAACAGTTCTCTTCCCCATTTGGAACACAACAGGGCCCTTTGCTTCTCCAAGGTCACCAGGAAAATCAAATCTCTTTCTCTCTCTCTCTCTCACACACACATACACACACACATGCACATGCACACACATACACACACACTCCTACTCATCATTATTAGTAAGGGAGTGGCATTCTATCACCTGTGTCATATTCTGTTGGTTAGAATCAATCTCTCTCCTGTACTTGAGGGGAGAGAATTAGACAAGTATGTGACTCATTGGAGTTAATCTTACAGTGTGTCTGCCACATATCTAATCCTCAATATCAACTTGGGGGACACTATAGAGATTACAGGTAGCATTGAATTATCCAAAAATAACAACATCAAAAAGTTAGGTACCCCCTGGAGAGTCTTTGGCTTCCTTGAATGGGGTTTTTATTTACCAGGTCTGCTGCAGCTTGGAGAAGAAAGCAGCTCAAGACAATGATTTAAAAACAAATGATAGAAGGAAGATGTTCTCTTTTGCCTCTCCTTGTCACCTTGGAACATCAGTCACTAGTCCCTCAGCAAAGAAATCTGCAACCACAGATCAGACCACCAGTGTGGAAAATAACACTATGGAACAAAAGTTCGACAAGGGTAAGAAATTTAAAATAACAGATGCAGGCTGGCCAGACACTTAAAGGGTGCTCTCTATGCACTCACACTCCAAGCTTAAATGTTGGTGCCATATAATCTGAGGAGACCATCTCCACCAAATGCTGCTTTTTCTTTTATTATTATTATTACTATTATTATTTTATTATGAAGATGTGGGGGTACAATTCAGGAATAGGTACATAAGTGGTCAGCGTGCAGGTGAAGTTTGGGCCTCTCATTGGTCCTCACTTCTCTTGGTTTAGGAACAGGTACCCTTGTTGTTATGTGCCCCCTCTCCACAAACATACTTCCTGGCAGTATCCCGCTACTGCCAATCCCTTTCTTGTAGTATTATGATAAATATTCAGGGTTCATTTATGGGTGAGAACATGTGGTACTTGGTTGTTTCTGTGATAGATCACTGAGTATGATAGACTCTGAAGAGTTTAAAGTGAAATCTTCACCAGAGGAGCTACTTTGTTGAGTGGCACCAATTGAAAATGACTTACAGTGTTTTCCGGAATTCCGGATATTCTGCTTATCTCTTTAAATTCACCCCAAGAGATTGTCCAAGATCTTGATTTTTGACTTTGTTCCAATACCAAGCAACACAGCTGACACTACCAGGGAACATAAATTCTTAGATCAAATATATTAGACCACTGAAGTACAAATACTATAAAAGAAAGACAACAAACCAGACCACAAATACCACATAAAACATGACAGAAACACCACACGTTTAAATACACTTAAATAATTAAGACGTGCTATAAAAATAAACAGTACAAGCAATACAGCATCAAAAATAATCAAGTGAAAAAATTTGTTATAAAATTTATAATTTTGAAATAAAAATACAGTAGTTGGAATAAATAGTAGGCTAGATAAATCTGAAGAATTACTTACTGGTTTGGAAGATTAGGTTAATAAAATCTCCTACATGGCAGCAGGAAAGGAAAAATAAGTCTGAAAATATAAAGCTAAAGCTGAGAGCAAAGGAGGATAGAATTATGAGTTATAGAAAGAAAGAAGAAAAAAGAGAATTGATAATATCTGAAGAAATAGTGTTAAACTTTCCCGAGATTGGAAAAAAAATCAAAACTTTAGATTTACAGTACTTCTAGATAGTAAATGGATAAAAAATACACCTAGATAAATTATAGTAACATCAATAAGAGATACAAATTTTAAATGGTCTCAGAGTAGAAATGAAAATAACCTTCAGAAATAAGGATGAACAATCATCAGTAGCAAAACTGAGCATAAAAAATAAAATAATATTTTAAAATAATTAAGGGTACACACACATATACACACATCTGGATCAAGAATGTAATAGTGGTTTTCATAATCATTCACATGTGAGGGCATATTAAAGTAACTTTCAGAAATTATGTCAGAATGTTTGCCAAAAAAGAAAAGTATTATATATAACTTGGGAAATATTACAAAAAGGGAAACATACTCAGAAACACACCTTAATATATAAGATATGTAGGGATGATATAATTCTTTAGCCAAATTTTTGTAGTCTTAAAAAATTAAAGCAAATTCTCCAAAGGGATAAAAACAAAGCATAAAATATCAACTAAGAAAAATTCAGATAATATTAAGAAAATGGAAGATTTCAAAGGCAATTTAAAAAGGACATATTTAAATACCACTTAAACATCTTTTCGTTAAGAAAGAAATATTTATATGTTTAAAACTTCAAAATGGGAAGATTCTAATTCTAGTTTGGATGTAGAAAGTTGCAAGGGAGTTTTGTCCTCATCTTCAGAACCAGAGCACTGAAGACACAATGAAAGTTAAACGAACTAATCTACAGGGAGTGGCAAGCCCTTTTTTTGCAGAAAAGAGATCCACTGCTCTTCTCATGCCTGGCGGAAAGAAGGAGGAAGAGGAATCTGTCACAGGTGGTGGATGCTGGCAGGAAGAAACCAGTTAAACTTTCAATGAACTTTTCAAATTGGTTGACATTACAGATTCAAATCCAGAGGGTCCACAGCCACAGAGCAACCATACGCCCATCAGCTAACTTCCTTTCAGAGATATTCATTGAATGCTTAGTGATAGTAAACTGTATGCTGATGCAATTATATTGTTCAATTTCTAGAAAAAAAATCTTCCACTTAAAAAATATATTTTTAGAAATTGATCAATTAACATGTGAAATTAATCAATGTTTTCTAAATTATATATATATACTTATGTATATATCTCCATCATACAACTTTAGAAATTGAATATGACCAATATTTTTGAAATCCCACTGTGTAATCTTCCTATTCACTGGAGGCAACTACTATCCAAAATTGACCATGGATTATTCGACTTATTTTATACTTTTACAGTGTGTCATTATTATTATTATTATTTTTTTTTGAGTTGAAGTCTCACTCTGTCTCCCAGACTGGAGTTCAGTGGCTGCTCCCGGTCACTGCAGCCTCGACCTGCTGGGCTCCGGCGATCCTTCCGCCTCAGCCTTCCAAGTAGCTGGAACTACAGGCGCGCGCTACCACGCCTGGCTGATTTTTTTATTTATTGTAGAGATGAGGTCTCACTGCCCAAGCAGGTCTCGAACCCATGGGCTCAGGCAATCCACTTACCTCAGCCTCCCAAAGGCGCGGGATTACAGGCTGAGCCACCGAGTCCAGCTAGTGTGTCATTAATTTTACAAGTTTTGGACCAACATATAAATTTAGTCACATAATTTTTTTCTGTAACTTTTCTTTAGTTTAGTAATATATTTACTCCTTTTTGCTATTGCTGCTCATTCATTTTCACAAGCATATAGAATCAAATGCTGTCAATGTGCCATGATGCATTATCCAGTCTCCTAGTGATGGTCATGTAGGTTGTAGGTTGTTGGTTATTACAGATTATCCTACTATGAAAATTTTTACTTTTTTGTGCAAATGTGCAAACCTTTATCTAGATTGTAAATAACTAGAATTGGAATAGCAGATATTCAAACAGTTCTAAAAGTGTGTGTTTATGAGAATTTATAATGTACAGCATCTTGGGCAATGCAAAATACTGCCAAACTTTTGTTAGACATCACAATCTATTGTGAAATTATACCTTATAGTTTTCTATTACTAATTAAATTGTATATTTTTTGTATTGATTGTGTTTACTATTCTAGGCAATATCTGCTAAAATCTGTTATGTTTTTCAGTGGGGGCACATTGCTTTATGCTTATTGATTTGTAGAAGTTCATATGTTCTAAATTAAAATTATTTTTTGAAAATGACAACTAAGTGATGTGATAGCTTTGTTAACTAACTTAATTGTGGCAATCATTTCACAATGTATATAAAATTTGTTGTATACCTTAGACTTTCACAAATTTATCTGTCAATTGTATCTCAATAAAACTGAAAAAAGTTAATTATATTTGTTATGAGTATCTTTTTCCATATTTTGCCTTATTTATAAACTTTTCAGATTTTTAAAATTATTGTTGTGAAAAAACAACATTGAATTTACCATCTTAAACCATGTTGAGTATACATTTCATTATTGTTAAGTGCATAAACATTGTTAGGTTTCTGGAACTATTTCAAATTGTAAAACTGAAACTTGATACCAATTAAATTACTAATATACTAATGTACTACTAATATACTAATTCTCCCCTCCCAGTCTTTAAAAACCATCTTTCTACTTTCTTTTTCTCTAATTTTGACTACTTTTGATATTTATTTCATTCAAGTGGAATACAGTATTTGTTCTTTCGTGACTAGCTTATTTCACTTAACATAATGTCCTTGAGGTTTATCCATGTTGTAGCATGTTACAGGATTTCATCCCTTTTTTTAAGACTGCATAAATTTACAGTGCATGTATATACCACATTTCCTTTATCCGTTCATCCTTTGGGCTGCTTCTACCTCTTGGCTATTATGAATAGTGCTGCAATAAACATGGTTGCGTGCATATCTCTTCAAGATCCTGCTTTGAATTCTTTTGGATATATAATCAGGAGTTGAATTGCCAGATCAAATGGTAGTTACATTTTTAATTTTTTGAAGAATCTCCATATCATTTTCCATTATGGCTACACTATTTTACATTTCCTCCAAGAGTGCACAAGAATTCCAATTCCTTTGCATCTTTGTCAACACATTCTTTTCTTTTTTTAAAAAAATTTTTATTTTAAAGATGTGGGGTACAATTCAGGGATAGGTATACAAATGTTCATTATGCAGGTACCCTTGTTGATAAGGTGTGACCTCCCTCCCCTGGCAGTTTCCCACTACTGCCAGTCTAAACACTCCTCCCCTGGCAGTTTCTCACTACTGCCATAACACATTATTTTCTGTTCTTTTGATAGTTGCCATCCTAAAGGCTGTGAGATGATATCTCATTGTGGTTTTGGTTTGCATTTCTATTATGATTAGTAATGTTTACCACTTTTTTATATGTTTGTTGGTCATGTGTAGATATTCCTTGAAGAGTTGTTAGAGTTCTTTGCCCATTTTAAAATATTTTTTTATTATGACAAAGATGTGGGGTACAATTCAGAGTTAGGTATACAAGCGTTGATTATGCGGGTACCCTTGTTGATGAGGCATGCCCCACCCTCCCCTAGCAGTTTCCTTCAACTGCCAATCCCATTCTCCTCCCCTGACAGTTTCCCACAACTGCCAATCATTTTCTTATAGTATTATAACTGTTAAAGGTCCGCTCATGAGTGACAATATATGTTACTCTGTTCTTTGTTTTTGTGATAGATCACTTAGTGTGATCGACTCTAAATCCATACAAGTTGCTGCAAAGTCCATATGTTTGTCCTTCTTTATGGCTGCATAATATTCCATTGTGTATATGTACCACTTTTTTTTTTTTACCCAGTCCAGTTTTGATGGGCAGTATGGTTGGTTCCATGTTTTTGCTATTGTGAATAGAGCTGCAACAAACATACGTGTGCAGGTATCTTTTTTGTAGAATGATTTGAGTTCCTCCAGGTATATTCCCAATAGGGGAATTGCTGGGTCATATGGAAGGTCAATTTGCAGTTCTTTCAGAAATTGCCACACTGTCTTCCAAAGAGGTTACACTAGTTTGCATTCCCAGCAGCAGTGTAGAAGCGTTCCTTTATCTTTTCATCTTTGCCAGCATCTGTTGTTGTTTGCTTTATTAATGATGGCCATTCTTACTGGGGTTAGGTGGTATCTCAATGTTGTTTTGATTTGCATTTCTCTGATGATGAGTGAGGTTGAACACTTTTTCATGTGTCTGTTGGCTGCCCATATATCTTCTTTTGAGAAGTGTCTATGCATGTCTTTTGCCCACTTTTTAACGGGGCTGTTTATTTTTTTCCATTTGGCACTGTTTGAGTTCCCTGTAGATCCTAGATGTTAGGCCTTTGTCAGATATACAGTTGGCAAGTATTTTTTTCCCATTCTGTGGGCTGTCTCCCTGCTCTCTTGATGGTTTCTTTGCTTTGCAGAAGCTCGTTAGTTTGATGAGGTCCCACTTGTCTATCTTATTTCTTAAGGTATTGGCCTTTAGGGTTCTGAATAGGAATTGGTTGCCAGTTCCAATTTCCATAAGAGTGTCTCCTGTATTTTCTAAGATTCAAAGATAGTTTGAGGTTTTACTTTTAGGTCTTTGATCCATTTAGAGTTAATTTTTGTGTATGGTGGTAGGTAGGGGTCCTGTGTCAATCTTCTTCAAGGGATCAGCCAGTTTTCCCAGCACCATTTACTGATTAGATTCTCCTCTCCCCAGTGGCTGTTGTTGGAGGCTTTGTCATAGATGAGTTGGTTGAGAAATTGAGGCTTTTCTTTGCCCATTTTTAAATCAAATTGTTTGTGTTATTGTTATTGAATTGTGGGAGTTGCTTATATATTCTGGATATTAAACTCTTATCAGATATATCATTTGCAAATATTTTCTCGCATTCCATAGGCTGTCTTTTTGATCTTTTGGTTGTCTCCTTGAATGCACTGAAGTTACTAAATTTGATGTAGTCCCATCCATTTTTACTTTGATTTCCCATGCTTTTGGTTTCATATCCAAAAGATTATTCCAAATCCAATGTCAGGAAACTTTCTCCTACATTTTCTTCTAGGAGTTATATAATTTTTGATCTTACTTTAAAGTCTTTCATCTGTGTTAATTTTTGTATATGGTACAAAGTAAAGATCCAAATGTATTCTTTTGCATGTGGATATCTAGTTTTCCAAAATCTATTTGTTGAAGACATTGTCCACTCCCATTGCATGTTTTTGACAAGTTTATTGAGGAATACACAAGGGTTTATTTCTCAGCTCTCTATTTTGTTCCATTGATCTATATGTACAAGGGGGCACTGAAAAAACTCGGGATTTATTTATAAAATATTGTGGATTAATTTTTATATGTTTAAGTTTTGGTCACCTGCAAAGTACTCTTCGTTCGATGCAATACACCTATTGTAATTCTTTCTCCACAGCTCAAAACAGTTTTTGACCTCATAAATTTTGATGCTGTTTTTTGTTTCACTTCTTCTACATTGACAAACCGTTTTCCTCTGAGGATGTTTTTTTTCTTTTCTGAGGAAACAACAACAACAAAAAAGTTGCTGAGACAGAGTGAGTAGGGAGGGTGGGGCATAAGGGCCGTGCCACTTTTGGTCAAAAACTGCTGAACACTCAGCACAAGTGGGTAAGTGTGCTTATAAATCACCCATTATGAAATGAGTAAACACCTTGAAAGAATCTCCACATATACAGAAAAATTCGCTGAAGCCCAAGCATCCGCTCACAACAACGCTAGCTGGTACACCGAATGAAATGGGTTCCTAGAACACTTACTTAGTGGAGGAAACCTGTACTACAAGGGACCCACACTCCTTAAAATAATTCCAGTTTTTTTTTTTTTAGTCCCCTCTCATCCCTCTTGTGTGTCTTAATGCCAGTAGCACATCATCTTGATTACTGTGGCTTTGTAGTATGTTTTGAAATAAGGAAATGTGAAGTCTCTAATTTTAGCTATTCAGGATACCTTGAAATTTGACATAAATATTAGATGTTTTTTCTATTCCTGCAAAGAAATGGTATTGAGAGTTTGCTAGAAATCACACTGAATCAAATCTGTGGATTAATTTAAGTAGTGCAGACATGTAACAGTAGTAAATTTTCCTATCCATAAACACAGGACATCTTCCCATTTATTTGCATCTTCTTTGGCTTGTTTAAGTAATGTTTTGTAGTTTTATTGTACAAGTCTTTTATCTCCTCAGTTAAGTCTATTCCTAATCACTCCCTGATTTTTACACTTTTTATAAAGCCACAGTAATTAAGTGATGTGGTATTGGTACACAAATAAATCAGTAAGATAAAATAGATAGTCCAGAAGTAGAATCACCCATATATGGTTCAGTTAATATTTGACAAAAGTCCATGGGTTATTCAATGGAAAAAGCATAGATTGAAGTTATAAGTTTTTAGTATATATTACATTTGTAAAAATTAGAAAACCATCAATTCAGTACAAGTGATCAAATTGGTCTTTTGGGCAGTTATACTATAAAGTTATCTAATAGTCAATTTAAAGTTAATATTTCACAAATATAGTTCTTTAACATCTTCATATGCAACTCCAATATGTATCTTTCTAGTTACTCAGGAAAGATCTTAATTTAGAAGTCATTCCTAATGTCTCTGTTTTCCTTACACACTACATAAAATTTATCAAGTTTAGTGAAAACTACTTTATAATATGTTCAGAATCTGATCATTTCTTATAAAGTTTACTACAACAATCATAGTTTCAACCCTAATCAGCTCTTGCCTGAAAAATCACAATGGCTTTCTAACTGGTCTCTCTGTACTCATTCTCACTCCTCTACAGTTTATTCTCTGCAAAATTGACACATTGACCTTTTAAAAATCTAAATTAGATCACTTCTGTCCTCTGCTTATGACCCAATAACAGCTTTCTTCAATATTTATATTAATATCCAAAAATTTTCACAGGATTATAATGCTCGTTATATCATAAAGTTGTTACATTTTTATTATTAAAATGGCAAAATTTAATGAGCTCTCTTTAATAACAGATTTATACTTTTGAAATATGAATATGAATTTGGTCTTAAATTCATACAGAGAAAGAATGTGACATGTGTGTACATTATTTTAATAGCTCATCGTATATATTGCACCTATAACAGTTCCTGGCATGAATTATGTGCCTAATAAACATGAATTAAATAAGTATATAAATTAATGAATGGGGATGTAATTATGCATGTGTAAATGTCGATTAGTCTATTTCTTTTTTTCCCTTAGCATCAAATTGCTGAACACATCTTAATTTAACTTGTATTAGTATTCATGCTATAGGATGATACAAGATCATTTTATATGTTTTAGGTAGTGAGTAAAACATTGTTATAATCATGCCAGAATGCATCTCTCCATAAAAAGATCTTGTAAACACAGAGATATACAAATAATGGCACAAACCAAGTAACAGATACCTAAATTGTGTACACATGTACATAACATCACGTATGTAGTTATCTCCATACCACCTAGTCCTCATTAACAAATTCTGTATATTGCTCCTAATTCTAGACAGTAACCAGTCGTCATTGAATTATAGAATACCAAGGATTTAGTATAAGGAAAACATAAATCATTGTGCAAACCAAAGCATAAAGCTGAGAATAATTCATTATCTTATCTATTAAGGCAGTAGTTCTCCTTGTGTAGTATGGAACCTCCAGGGGCACTAAGATACTTTCAGGAAGTCTGTGAGGTCAAAATTTCATATTAATACTAAGATGTTCTTTTGCCTTTTTGCCCTCATTTTCTCATGAGTGTACTGTAGAATTTTCCAAAGGCTACATGAAATGAGATATTGCAACAAATTGCAAACAGAAGCAGATACCAGAGCTTAGCTATCCTCTATTAAGCCAACAACTCAAAAGATTTGCAAAAATATTAAAAATGCCATTTTCACTAAATTTTTGGAGAAAGTATATTTTTTGTAAAATATATTTTTAGTTAATATGTAAAAGGTTTACTAACCATATTTTAAATGAAGTAATTAATAAATATTATACTAGTCATTTTAATTTCTAATATGGTAAATATAAATAGATATAATCCACACAAACAAAAGCTCTTTGATGGCCTCAATATGTTTTAAGCATATAAAAGACTCTTGAGATAACATAGAATGAAAAGTGTTATATTAAGAGAGCCTCCAAAAGTCTTTAAAAAAATTTTTGTCACTTATCCTCTTTCCAACCCTACTTTCATCAGAATAGAGAAATAATATATTAGGTCACTCGGCAGAAAAAAGATAAACTCTGAAAAAACCCTTAGTCCAATGCACAAGAAAATTTAGCTATTATTATTAGCTAAATTTGTTGTTTGCAGAATCATGATTTAAAATAAGAAAGCATTATTTTAACTTCAGTTTTAAGATATGTACATACCCAGCATAACTAAAAACAAACTAATGGTAATATTTAATTAAATCTACTCTGTCTATAACATTTTATACTGCTTTTTCACTTCAGACAATTTTGTTAAGTAGGTTTCACCTTAAAAAGCAAATGTAAGGAAAAAAAAAACAGTATCAATCTCAAATTCTGGTTTTATATATGAAAAAAAGGAGGGATATCATATTTAAATATAAGGCCAAAGGGCATCAAAATGCCTTATTTGCATTCTCAGGTATTCTTTAAAGATTCATTTTCATTTTATAGTACATGGTGGAGGAAGATAATGCTATTTCACATGCAGATGTACATTTGTATAAGAACTATTGGCAAGACTTCTGTTAAGTGTTGTTGATTAAACAATCATAGCTTGGTAGGGTGATTAACAAATTACTTCCACAAGCCAGGTTGCCTGTCAGTGGTTATTTGCAGTCATTTGTACATATTTGACTTGATTTTACTTACTGTACACTTAGAGGAACACCAAAGAAAAGTGATGCTGAAACACTGTCCAAAAGAGCACTGAAAAATTATGGTAAAATAAGGTAATGAAGATTGCTTTCTTCCTTGGGTGTTACAATCCATTCACCCTCAAACACAAACTAGATTTCCAAAAAAATAAAAAATCTTAAAATTGCTTATATCACGTATATATATGAGGGGTCTTCAAAAAATGTGTGGAAAATGCATACTATGATAAATCTGTGCATGGATTTCAAAATGTTTTGCACAAAAATAAACGAATACTAATGATATAATATGTGTGAACTGGATATTGTGAGAGGCATTTAGACGTATAAGATATCACTTAGAAAAGAGCCCCTGTCAGAGCAATATGAATTATGCTAAAATTGAAGAAAGAGCAAACATCAAATTATGGTGAAGCTTGGTGGAAAACGATGAAGTTAGTGATGCTTTATGTCACGTTTATGGAGACAATGTCCTAAAGAAGTCAGCAGTTTACAAATGAATAACTTGTTTTAAGGAAGGATAAGATGATGTGGAAGATGAAGCCCACATCAATTTGCGAGGAGGAGATTCTTCCTGTTATGACCTAATTGAACAGGATAAAGATTAACAACATAATCCTTAGCCAAAACCTATAAACATCTCAGTTGGTTCAGCTTCTACAATTCTGACTGAAAAATTAAAGTTGGGCAAACTTATTTGCTCGATGGGTGCCAAAACCATTATGCCCTCCTGGATCAGCTGCAGATTAGAGCAGAGCTCTCAAGGGAAATTTTAAAGAACTGTGATCAAGATTCTGAAGCATTTATTTGAAGAATTGTTACAGGAGATACAATATATCTTTACTAGTACAGTCCTGAAGACAAAATACAATGAAAGCAAATGATCCTAAGAGGTGGAAGTGGTCTGTTTAAAGCAAAATTGCACAGGTCAAGAGCAAAAGTCATAGCAATAGTTTTTTGGGATGCTCAAGGCGTTTTGCTTGTTAATGTTCTGGAGTGCCAAAGAATTATAACATCTGCTATTATGAGATTATTATGTAAAAGTAAGTCAAAGCTTGAGCAGAAAAATGCCTGGGAAAGCTTCACCAGAGAGTTCTCCTCCACCATCACAGTGCTCCTGCTCATTCCTCTCATAAAACAAGGGCAATTTTGTGAGAGTTATGATGGAAAATCATTAGGCATCCACCTTAGAGTTTTGATTCAGCTTCTTCTGATTTTTTATTGCTTCCTAATCTTAAAAATCCTATACAGGCACCCATTTTTCTATGGTTTGTAATGTAAAAATGATTGCATTGACATGGTTAAATTCCCAGGACCCTCCGTGTTTTAGGGGTGGACTAAATGGTTGGTATCATCGCTTACAAA
The DNA here is from genome assembly GCA_027257055.1 of Cephalopachus bancanus. Lineage (NCBI taxonomy): Eukaryota > Metazoa > Chordata > Mammalia > Primates > Tarsiidae > Cephalopachus > Cephalopachus bancanus. The sequence continues at coordinate 17,508 of JAPVLO010000935.1, forward strand.
AGTATCTTAAAACTTGATAGAACTTCTGTTGAGAAATGAAGTTTATATAACAATTTTTATATTATATTTCCATTTTTATTAACTTTTAAATGCCCCTTCATTTTGTGTGTATGTGTTTGTGTGATTTACTAGTGATAGAGAATTAATACTTGGTAGCATACAACACAGGAAAAATTTACCCTAGAATTATTTGTCAAACTCTGACTTCATATGAAATTTTAAAGGTCAATAAAGTCACCATGTGCTACATGAAAAAGTGAAATTAAATTGGTGGAGGGAGTAGTGCAACAGATACTGATTAGCATGACAATATGTGGAGAGAAAATTTGTTTTAATAGCTTTTAAAAGAGGACTGGTATCCAAGATAAGTCCAAATAAATCCTTGATACAAAAATTTGGGAAATACATAAATCAATAGTAATAATGTATAGTAATAGAATATCACTGTATTAATGACAGAAAGCATATAGTAATTAAAATTGAGTAAATACTCAAAACTGATCAGATTATTAATTTCAGTGTTCCAGATAAGATGGCTTTTGCTTATATAAATTTATTGCACATCAAGAAGAAAGATCATATTTATGAAAGGCTGTTGATTTGCAATGGATGTGCAAAAACACTGAAATAACACAAGAAATATTTATAGAACTTATCAAAGTACCATCCAAGAAAGAAGTCTTGACCAGCACATGTTGAAATCTTTTCTTCCTAATTTAATTGTGTCATTGTTTTAATATGATGAAATTAAGCACTGGAAATTTATTTTGAAACAAGTTTTCCTTTTTTTGCTGATTAGCCATCTTTTGAGACTAGCTGGTATCAGAACTCTATCTAGAGGAAAACACATTTCTGGTCATGAGAATGCAGTTATGTCATGGCAATTCTGCTGTTTCCCAAACCTCCTATCTGGGCATAATCCCTATTAATTATTTTTTGTGTATGCCTCTAGACATTTTCTATATCTTCATATATCAGAGATTATTTAACAACTAGTGACTAGTATTCTATTATACTAGTTATTTAAGGGATCAAGTTATTTGAGGTTTTGATATGAAGTGTTTCTAATTTTAGAAGAATCAATTGTCTTTTATATTTTAATGTTTCATCTTTTAAAAATTGCTAATATGAGACTGACCCTAGAAGATGGATCTATTTTAAGTGTGATTACTAAATGCTTGAAGTTTCTTAAAGTTGAGTAAAAAAATATCCTGAATCAGTATAAACTTACCAAGTCATTGCCACTCTGGAAGTTCAGTATGAATTTTAGACACTAGGGTGAGGCTGAGCCTGTAAGTCAGGAAAATGCATGAAATCACTAGATTTTGCTAGAATTAAATGAATCGATGTTAAAATTGTATTTAATCATCTATACTAACTTGCAAATATTAGTTTCATTCATAGCTAATGTCTATGTACACTATGACACCACAGGGAAATGTCAGATTTCTTGTTAAGTTTCCCAAATACATCTCCTAATTTCTAAATAGGTTCAAAAGGACTGTTTTTGTCCTAAAGTATCAGGACACAGGATCTCATTGAAGTGAGAATTAAATGGACTTTAATAGACACCAAAATGTTGCTTATATAGTCTAACCAAATAATTTGTTACTAAATCTATGACACTTTACTAAGTTTCCTTTTTATGCTATTTGTAATATACATGTAGTTAAAAGGATACGTTTTGATATAGTCCTATTTTTGGATAATATCCCAAACCAAGTAAATCTCTATGTATGTGGTCTTGAAAGTATAATAGCAAGCATTTCCAACAAATGCTCATATCTACTGGTAAAACTGACTGTCAGTTTTTAGTTGATTTCAAAATCTCTAAAATTGCCTGGTGAAATTTCCAGCTTGTGCTAAACTCCATGCTTGGAAAGATAATACTGACCCTGCACCTGTCAGTGAGGCTGCAGATGGTGCACGTAACACACACGATTGCCTTCAAAACAGGAAGGAGGAGGAGATGAAGGAACAGATTGCTGTGTGAAATGAACACACACGTCCAAAAGGCTAATTATTTGTTCCCTAAAACTATTTCCAGTGTGTTGCATCCTTAAACACTGAGGCTCATTTCTGTGCATCATTAAAAAACCAAAGAAAATTTTCTACGGCAAATGCAATACATAAATACATTGTAGTGTCATTCATCAAAATGCATACTTTATTTCTTTTGGAATTATTTTTGTTTGTGGTAGAGAAATGCAGATTACTGATTAAATTTTCTTACTTAAATTATAAATAGGTGAAACATTTTTCTGCTTTTAGAAAGCTGAAGAATTGATATGTGTTTTAGTATAATCCTTCAGGAAGACCAAATTACACCAGAGTGCTGATTTAATCAAATAATATTTAAAAAGAAAATAGCTACCAAAACACTTTGACATTGATCTTAAAATATAAAGTTGAACAGCATTATCACAAATGGACAAAGTGGAATTTATTTTAAGAGAAACAGAAAAATACAGATATTAACAAAGAAATATATGTGAGCAATCATTATATAATAGTGAAAAATATATTTTTCATCACAAATGAACTATATAGACTGGTAATTCAAAATTGGAATTATTTGGTTGTAAAAATAACCTAAAATATATGAAATGCATGATTCAGTGGTGCTAAGGAATCTACTGTTAAAACCAATACAGTTAATTAAGCTTAAATGATTTTATACTAAAAAATATTCACAATACTTAGTAAAAACAGTTTCTTGATACTATGATATGTGTTTGTATATTTGTGTTTGTGTGTATCTATGTGTCTGCAGGTGCATGTATTTGCCTGTTTTAAATGTTTTAACATGATAAAAGAATTCAATCCCTCATTGTGGTTTCCTAGGCCATTGTTCATTTGTCCAGACCATCTGAGAACAGAGGAAATTTGGATTTCTAAGCAGTTTGTGAAACATATTTTACACTCTTGCAAAAAGCTCATATTTCCTTTAGGCTGACATCATCCTCATTGCTTCATCATTTACTTCCCAGATGACCTGAGATTTGGCTGGTAGATTCCATCTCCAAAATAACTTTCTGGCAAAATTAAAGAAAAAGTTAAATGCCTGTGGAGAAAAAGCATCTTATATCTTTGTTCTGGGACTGGGAACCTTCCATCTTTATCACAACACCAAGGGTCACAACACTGCTCACCCAGAACTTTTTCCCAACTGAAACTCATGTTATTGTCCTTGTGTCCTTTCAAACACTGGACCAAACACAATTTGCTTTTTCCTTCACTTCATGTGGTGGCTAAGTGGCTTTAATAAAAATCACATATGCAAATTAGGACCATGACAAATCCAGAGCTTCCAACTTCATCTCAGCCCTCTGAACTTTCCCAGGAATCTGTGGTTTTTCTGCATTCAGCTCCTGTCCCATCACTTTATCCCTCAATGACTATTACTACTTTCATGTCTCCTCTGTTGAGCATCTAATTTTCAGGAGATCACCTAGTTTACACTTATCCCATTGAGAAAATTGCTCACATTTGACATTTTGCTACCAAACCTAAAAACGTATCTACATCTACCTTTTCTTTACCGTATTATATTAAATTTCAGAGGATGAGGTATGTCTCACTCTGATCAAGGCCACACATTTAATCTATAGCTTTGACACCTTCCTTCTTTGAAATCTTATTTTGTTGATGGTTGCCATTTTCTGTTCTCTTTGGTCTCTACTCATTCTTCATTCTAGTCACCAAATATGCTGAGGTTTCTACCAACCTAACAATAGATTTCTTGAACTTTGATCCCATCTTGCTGCCATATAATCTCTTCTTTTCTCTTGTAATACAGGCTTCCTGAAAGACTTGTCTCTCTTCCTTAGTTCAATTTCTTCTCAATTTAATTCTGTAATCCATCAAAATAAGACTCTGCCCTCTCATTGTTACTCTGACACTGGTTACCTTAAAGTCACCTATGACACACTCATTTCCAAATCCTGTTACATTAAAAAAATATTTATTCTTATGAATCTGTCTGTTGCATTTGACACAACTGTGTACACTTAACTTTGCATTTTATGTAATCCATATTTTACATATTCAGTATAAAACAGCAAATAAACTAATAGACAATAAATATTTCAGTAAATATATATTTCAATATTTTCTATGAATTTCCACTAATATCTACATATAATATTTAAATATATTTTGAATTTGGTAAATGATATATAGTAGTTTTTACTTAAGATTTAATATTTAGATATATTTTGAATTTGGTAAATGATATATAGTAGTTTTTACTTAAGATTTTACTGTAAATGTAGGTCAATGATACTAAGTATTATTGTAGAATATATAACAAGGCAGACATTGTGTTTTCCTAATTAATCAATTATTAGATTGATTGGATCCAGTTTCATTATTTTCAGAAATAATTCAGCAAAATAATTCTCTACTTGGATCTTTTCATATTTTAGCTAATAATCCCTTAGGATGAATAACTGAATTTGGAATTTCTGAGTTAAAATGGAAATAAATTTTTAAGGTTTTTGTCATCTGTGTTAAATTCTCCCAATAGTTGTGAATATTTACAGAAGTAGATTTTATGAGACTTTGTTCCCAGAAATAATTAATGTATATATTATATTTAATTTGAATGGCAAAGAGTGTGACATTTAAACTGACTTATTTTTAATACTAGTGAGATACATATTTCTTCATAAATATGATATTTTACTTTTTAAATGATTTTATAATTCATATAATTTGCCTTTTTTCAAATGATCTTTTTTGTGGTATTTAACAAATGTATACACCTGGACAATCACCATAGAAAAACACTTCATGACCCTTTGCAGTCAGTACAAACCCACTCACACTTCCAGAGGCTATTCTGACATCACCATAGTTTCACATCACCTATCTTTTAAATACAGCTTTATTGAGAATTAATCCACATACCATACAATTCACCCATTTAAAATAAATAAGTCAGTATTTTCTAGTATATTCACAATATGTACAGCAATTGCCACAGTCAATTTTAGAACACTTCCATCACCACAAAAGTAACTCCCTTCACCTTAGCTTTCACAACCCTATATATACTTGCTTATTCTGAACATTTTATAAAAATTGAATTGTACAGCATGTGGTCTTTTGTGAGTGGTCTTTAATGTTTCACTTAGCATAAAGTTTTCAAGGTTTATCCATGCTGTAGTAGCATGTGCCATTTTATGACTGAATGCAATTCCACTGTATGGATATACCACATTTTATTTATCCATTCATCTGTTGACAGATATCAATTTGCTTTCACCTTTTGAATATTTTAAATAATGCTGCTATAACTGCTTATGTATACATTTTTGCTTGAATACTTGTTTTCAATTATTTTGGGTATATAATTAGGAGGGAAATTTCTGGGTCATATGGTAATTCTATGTTTAAATATTTGAGGAAGGAGGAGTTCTGGTAAGATGGTGACGGCATAGGTGGATTTGTGAGATTCTCTGAATGAGAGTTCCTAAAAATACTCTTACTTTTCTTCCCCCACCTCCCCGCCCCTGGCTGCTGCTGCTCCACTATATGTGGCTCCTGCCACATGGGAGTCCCAGGTCTCGGCTCCCTCCCTGGCTACATCATCTCACCCAGCACCCAGCACTAAGCTGTTGGTCACCCAGGGAGGCTCTGGGCACCCATCCCTCAGAGATACCGGTCCGATTTCTGGCGGAAGTACCCTGTGAGGGACCCAGGGCCAATCTCGCTGCCCGCTGCCTGCCCTTTGGAGCTTTGGAGCTCTGGAGATCTGGGCCTACCCTGGCTGAGGCACTCAGCATGCAATGAGGTGCTGATCGGAGGCTCTCAGCTCCAGAGGAGGGAACTCCCGACTCCCTCCTCCAACCCAGCCTGCTGGTAGCACCCTGGATCCAGTGCCCGGCTGTGCAGCTGATCCCCAGTGCCTCCCACTCCAGCACAGTCCATCACAGTGGAACACACAGGGAACCAGACGAGCAGAGAGAAAAGATCTGCAAAAGTGAAGCTGCCACCTCAGCCAATCTCCAGGCAGAGATTTACATTACCCCGCCCACCTATCAACAGCCTCCATCTTGGTTCCTAAGGTAACATCGCTAAACAGGAAACAAAGCCCCTCCCCTGCTGAATCAGACAAAAACAACTCCACGGTCCTCCCAGGTAGCAGGTTAAAAAAAACAAACCCAAGCTGCCAGTAAATATAGCTGCCTGCAAGGAAAACAAAGGGGAGAGACTGGAAATCAGAACTGAAGAGACACTTAGGAAAGATTCCACAGCTAGTCTGATCTCTTTTTTTTTTTTCTGAGTTGGAGTCTCACTCTGTCACCCAGACTGGAGTGCAGTGGCCACTCCTGGCCACCAGAGCCTTGACCTGCTGGGCTCCGGCGATCCTTCCGCCTCAGCCTTCCAAGTAGCTGGAACTACAGGTGTGCGCTACCACACCTGGCTGATTTTTTGATTTACTTAGAGATGAGGTCTCGCCTGAACCCACGGGCTCAGGAAATCCACTCACCTCGGCCTCCCAAAGGCGCGGGATTACAGACTGAGCCACCAAGCCCAGCTTTAGTCTGATCTCTTATTTTGACTTTTGATTTTATCATTTTGATTGTTTGTTTTGCTCATTTTTGTTCACTTTCTGACTTACACTATCTGTTTCATGATTTTATTGGTCTGTCTCTGTGTAGCTACCAGTATCCTTTAGGGAATTTGGCTCATGTGTTTTTTTCACTTCTCTCCAGCCTTGTGTCTCTTTTTCACCTATTAGTTGGTCTGTACGTCTGTTTTCCCTCTCACTCTCCTCTCTTTCAAACTTCCTATTGACCCCCCCCCTCGATTATTTTCCTCTTTTGTACCTCCTTCTGATCCAGGGACCAAACCTATATACCACTGCACAGACAGATTGTAAGGCAGTGGAAAATAGGTTCCAGTGTGCTCATACACCTGTGGGTGGATGCCGGAATCAGCATATAGATTCTGAATCAGAGCCTCCCCCTCAATTAAACCACAAAACTGCAATAAGTACAGCTCACAGCCCACACTCCAACCTCAAAAGTGAACAGAGCCAGAGGACTCTCATAAGGAAGAACAGGAGATTACACAAGTGAAACAAAAGCAATCCCACCTTCCCTGAAAAACAGAATTAAAAAAGGGGAGGGAAAGGAGGAGAGAGAGAAAAATCTACACAAATGAAGAAAAACCAAAAGAAGTATATGGATCTCTCCCAGACCCCTGGGAGGGCAGACAGTGAGAAAACTGACTTTGGAATGCAAACAATGAGAGCCCCCAGAATGACTGGTCCCAAACTACAAACCTAGATATCAAGACATTAATGGAGAGATTAAAAAGAATTGAGAAGAGACAAGAAGAAACTAGGAAGGAGCTGATATCTGAGTTAACAGTAATAAAGAATACTGTGAATGAAATAAATAAACTGATAAGCATGGAAAGCAGAATTACCCAAGCAGAAGAAAGAATCTCACAGCTTGAGGACCAAAATATAGAACTAACCCAAACTGTTAAAAACAAAACAAACTCAAAAAGACAGAACAAAACTTTCAAGAGATGAGTGATCACTTCAAGAGACTGAACCTAAGAGTAATTGGCCTTCCTGAGGCAGAAAAAGAGTCAGAGACCACACTGGAACAAACTTTCCATGAGATCATTCAAGAAAACTTCCCTTATCTAATCAGTGATGCAAAAATTCAAACACAAGAGATTCAGAGAACCCCTGCAAGACAACAAATGAGAGCAACTCCAAGACACATAATAATTAGCCTAAACAAGGTAGGAATAAAAGAAAAAATGCTAAAGGCAGCAAGAGGAAGAGGCCAGATCACCTACCATGGAAGACCAATTAGCATAGCAACAGATTTATCTACAAAAACCCTGCAGGCTAGGAGAGCTTGGAGCCCTATCTTCAAAGTCCTAAAGGACAAACAATTTCAACCAAGAATAACCTACCCAGCCAAGTTAAGCTTCATCAGTGAGAGAGAATTCAAATCTTTCCCAGATATCCAATCCCTAAGAACTTACACTGCCACCAAACCACCTCTACATGAAACACTTAAGAAAGTACTAAACACAGAGGAAAAGGAAAAAAGAACAACGATCTTCACAAGAGTACAGGAAAAAGAATAAAATACACATGAACCAACCCCAAAACCAAAAGAAAGACAAAAAAACCAAGTGGAAGAACAACAACTGTATAAAAACTCTATGATAGGGACAAACTCTCACATTTCAATAATTAGTCTGAATGTGAATGGACTAAATGCACTACTGAAAAGATATAGAATGGCAAGATGGATAAAACATCACCCGGCAACAATATACTGCCTTCAAGAGACCCATCTCACTAGAAAGGACATACACAAACTCAAAGTAAGAGGATGGGAAACAAATTTTCAGGCTAATGGAACACAAAAGAAAGGAGGAGTCGCAATCCTAATTTCAGGCAAAATACCATTTAAGCTATCAAAAATTAAAAAAGAAGCCAGGCTCGGTGGCTCAGCCTGTAATCCTGCGCTTTTGGGAGGCTGAGGTGAGTGGATTGCCTGAGCCCGCGGGTTTGAGACCCACCTGGGCAGCGAGACCTCATCTCTACAATAAATCAAAAAATCAGCCGGGTGTGGTAGTGCATGCCTGTAATTCCAGCTACTTGGAAGGCTGAGGTGGAAGGATCGCCGGAGCCCAGCAGGTCGAGGCTGCAGTGGCCGGGAGCGGCCACCGCACTCCAGTCTGGGCGACAGAGTGAGACTCCAACTCAAAAAAAAAAAAAATTAAAAAAGATACAGAGGAGCACTACATAATGATAAAAGGTTCACTCCATCAACAAGAAATATCTATCTTAAACATATATGCACCCAACATAGGCACGCTGACTTTCATAAAGCAACTTCTAGGAAAACTAAAGAAAGATATTGACTCTAACACCATCATAACTGGGGACTTTAATACCCCACTCACAACCCTAGACGGATCATCAGGAAAAAAAATCACCAATGAGATCCAGAACCTTAATTTGACTCTTGATGAAATGGAGTTAATTGATACCTACAGAACACTCCATCCAAAGACCACAGAATATACATTCTACTCATCACCACATGGAACGTATTCTAAGATCAACCACATAATTGGCCACAAATCAAGCATAAGCAAATTAAAATGACCGAAATTTTACCATGCACCTTCTCTGATCACAGTGGAATAAAAATAAACATCAACACCAATAAGGTCCGCCCAAAACCCACAAAGACATGGACATTAAACATCATGATGCTAAACAACTCCTCAATCAATGATGAAATCAAAACAGAGATCAAAAGCTACCTGGAAACAAATGAAAATGAAGAAATGTCTGACCAAAATCTCTGGGATGCCATGAAAGCTGTAGTAAGAGGGGAATTTATATCCCTACAAACTCACGTGAAGAAAATGGAAGGATCATAAATTAACAACCTAACAAGCCACCTAAGGAAGCTGGAAAAGCAAGACCACAAAAGCCCTAATTTCAGCAGAAGAATCCAGACCACCAAAATAAAAGCCCAAATCTAGGACATAGAAGACAAAAAGATAATACAAAAAATCAATGAAACAAAAAGCTGGTTCTTTGAAAGGATTAACAAGACTGATGATCCCCTAGCTTGACTGACCAAGAAAAAGAGAGAAAAAACCCAAATAAGCACAATCAGAAACACAAAAGATGAAGTCACATCTAACCGGGAAGAAATACAAAAGATCATTAGAGACTACTATGTACACTTGTATGGAAACAAACTTGAAAACCTCTAGAAAATGGAGGACTTTCTGACATCACACAACCTCCCAGATTGGAACAAGAAGAAATTGAGACCCTAAATAGACCAATAACAATCAAGGAAATTCACTACATAGTAAGAAAACTACCTACAAAAAAAAAAGCCCGGGACCAGATAGATTTCCAGCAGAATTCTACAAGACATTTAAGGAGGAGCTGATACCAATCTTACTAAAGGTATTCCAGGCGACTGAAAAAGATGGAACTCTCCCCAAATCATTTTATGAAGCTAACATTACATTGATACCGAAGCCAGGTAAAGACCCAACAAAGAAAGAGAACTACAGGCCAATATCTTTGATGAACATAGATGCTAAAATTCACAACAAGATCCTAACAAACCAGATTCAACAATACATCTCAAAAATCATCCATCATGACCAAGTAGGCTTCATCCTTGGGATACAAGGCTGGTTCAACATTCATAAAACTATAAATGTAATTAAATATATCAACAGATGTCAAAACAAAATCCACATGATCATATCATTAGCCACAGAAAAAGCTTTTGATAAAATCCAGCACCCCTTCTTGATAAAAACCCTTGAACATCTAGGCATATGGGGAACATATCTCAGAATAGTAAAAGCCATCTACAAGAAACCCACAGCCAGCATACCCCTAAATGGACAAAAATTGGAACCATTTCCCTTGAAAACTGTAAAAAGACAAGGATGCCTACTCTCACCCCTCCTGTTCAGTATAGTATTGGAAGTCCTGGCCAGAGCAATCAGAGAAGAGAAGGCAATCAGGGGTATCCAGATAGGAAAAGAGGATGTCAAGTTATCTCTCTTTGCAGATGACATGATTGTGTACCTTGAAAACCCAAGAGAATCTGTCAAAAACCTCCTTACACTGATAAAGGCCTTTGACAAAGTCTCAGTATATAATATAAATGTGCAAAAGACAATTGCTTTTCTTTACACCAATAATAAAGAAACAGGAACTCAAATAAAAAAACCACAATTCCATTCCCAATAGCCACAAAAAAATGAAATACCTTGGCATCTTCCTAACCAGAGACATGAAAAACCTTTACAGTGAAAACTACAAAACTCTGCTCAAAGAAATCAAAGATGAGATAAACAAGTGGAAAAATATCCCATGCTTATGGGTTGGAAGAATCAATATTGTGAAGATGTCCATCTTACCTAAGGCAATCTATAGATTCAATGCAATACCTATCAAATTACCAGCAACATTCTTCTCAGACGTAGAAAAAACAACACAGGAATTTATATGGAAACACAAATGACCAAGAATAGCCAGAACAATCCTCAGGAAAAAAAAAAAAACAAAGCAGGCAGTATCACATTACCAGACTTCAAACTATACTATAAAGCTACAATCATCAAAACAGCTTGGTACTGGTATAGGAACAGGCATATAGATCAATGGAATAGAATTGAGATTCCAGAACTGAAACCTCAATTTCTTAATCAATTCATCTTCAACAAAGCCTCCACCACCTACCACTGGGGAGAAGAACGTATTCAGTAAATGGTGCTGGGAAAACTGACTGACAACATGCAGAAGATTGTAACAGGATCCCTATCTATCCCCATACAGAAAAATTAACTCCAAATGAATCAGAGACCTAAATGTAAAACCTCAAACCATAGGAACCTTAGAAAATGCAGGACACACCCTCATGGAAATTGGAACTGGCATCTAATTCCTGAACAAAACCCGAAACCCACAAGTCATAAGAGAGAAGATAGACAAGTGGGACCTCATTAAACTGACAAACTTCTGCAAAGCCAAAGAAACCATCAAGAGAGCAGGGAGACAGCCTACACACTGGGAAAAAATATTTGCCAACTCCAGGTCCGACAAAGGCTTAACATCTTGGGTCTACAAGGAACTCAAACGTGCTGAAAAGAAAAAAACAAACAACCCATTATAAAACGGGCAAAAGGTATGAACAGACACTTCACAAATGAAGACAACCGAGCAGTCAACAGACACATGAAGAAATGTTCAACCTCACTAATCATCAGGGAGATGCAAATCAAAACCACACTGAGATACCACCTAACTCCAGTCAGAATGACAATTATCAATAACAAAAAATAACAGTTGCTGGAGAGGATGTGGTGAAAAGTGAACACTTCTACACTGTTGGTGGGTGTAAACTAGTGCAACCTCTGTGGAAAGCAGTGTGGCAATTCCTAAAAGTTCTAAGTATCAACCTCCCATATGACGCTGCAATCCCCCTACTGGGAATATACCCTGAAGAACTCAAATCACTCTATCAAAAAGATACCTGCACATGAATGTTTATCACAGCATTGTTCACAATAGCAAGAATCTGGAACCAACCATGCCGTCCATCAAAAGAGGACTGGATTTTAAAAATGTGGTACAAATACATGATGGAATACTACACAGCCATAAAAAAGAACAAAATCATGAATTTCACAGCAACCTGGATGGAACTAGAGTCTATAATAATGAGTGATCTCTCACAGAAACAAAGATCTGAGTATCACATGTTCTCACTCATATAGTGGACCTTGGTCTTCCAACATATTACCATAAGAAAATGACTGACAGTTGTGGGAAACTATGGGGAGGGAGAGAGGAAGGGAGATGGGATTAATGGTAGTAAACATCTGTCTGGGGACGGAGAGACACCTTTTATCAACAAGGGTGCCTGAACAAAGCATATTTGTATACCTAACCCTTAACTCTACCCCACAATATCATAATAAAAAATATTGATTATAAAAAAATTTCTAAAAAATAAATATTTGAGGAACTTCAAAACTGTTTTCAACAATAGCTACAGCATTTTACATTTCTACCAGGAACGAGGGTTTCTGTTTTTCAATATCCTCACCAACACTTGTTTTCTGTTTGTTTATTATAACCGTCTTAGTGGATTGAGATGGTGTTTCATTGTGGTTATAAAATAAGTGTATGCTTAATACCCTCCCTTAATATTGAAAAGTTGCCATCATATAATTGATATGTAAAATCTAGAGAGCCATTGATGTCACGATGGGAATAACTGTAGATGGAGAATATAAGAGGACTAAGGATTAAATTTAGAGGCAATTCATTCTAAAAAGAAAAATGAATTATTTAAAGAATACAGAAAAAGAACATCTGTTATAGACTGAATTTTATTCCTCCCAACCTCACAATCCCTAATTCATATGTTGAAAGCCTAATCCTCAATATGACTGTATTTGGAGATAGGGCCTTTGAGGAGTTAATTAAGTTTAAATGATGTCATAAGGGTAGGGCGCTAATCTGATAGGACAGGAAAGACCAGGTCTCTCTCTGTTTCTCTTTCTTCTCCCATCACACATGCACATGTACAGAAGGAAAGCCATGTTAGGACACTGTGAAATAGGTGGTTATCTACAAAACAGTGAGAAAAACCTCAGCAAAACTCAACCCTGAGGGCATTTTGATCTTGATCTTCCAGCCTCCAGAACTGTGAGAAAATACATTTCTGTTGTTTAAGCCAACCAGTGTGGTATTTTATTATGACCGTCCAAGCAGACTACAACAGAAACTAATACTTAAATTAGTGGAGTAATGAAGCAGAGTGAAGAAAGGGGCAGAGAGTGATTTTGTCATATGATGCTGCACGGTCGAGCAAGATAAGGACTGTGACCAAACCTTACATTCAGTAATATGGATCTCATCAGTGCTCTTGAGTGGTGGTAGGTGCGAAAACCTGATATGTGTGGAGAAAGCCTTAGGAAACAGTAAATTTCTTGATGAGCCTGTTTTTAAATGTAAGTGGAAAAACAATAGGAGTGGTAACTAGAGGGAGAATTGGAGAAAAGGGGTTTTATTTATCTACTTCAGATGTAAATTGCAGCAGAATGTTGGAAACTAGTGGAAGTGATAATATCAGTGAGGGGGAAATAATGACACAGGAAGGAGAGGGAAGGATTGTTTGAATGCAACCCTTGAGTGGGTAAGGATAAACAGATTCTGCTGCATAGATTGCCTTTATATAGTAGTAATTGTCATTTATCTATACCAAAGGAAAGCAAAACTGAGGATATAGGTATAGAACTTGTAGGTGGACCATATAGTGATGGGATTCTGTGGATCTTCCCTGACTGTGTCCATGAACAAGAGAAAAATATTGACTTTATGTTTATATTTTTCCAAATTTATATAAGTTCCCACTAATTGAAAACCCGTACTTTTGCCCACTCAAAAGATATCAATGTTTTAATAAAAAATTGCATTATTTCTTGTCTTCCAGTCATTCCTCTTTACTTATCTGTGTCTACTGGTCCCTCTAATACTTGACTTATATGCTGTATCTTGATAAAATATATATATATTTTTTTGAGTTGGAGTCTCACTCTGTCGCCCAGACTGGAGTGCAGTGGCCGCTCCCGGCCACCGCAGCCTCGACCTGCTGGGCTCCGGCGATCCTTCCGCCTCAGCCTTCTGAGTAGCCGGAATTACAGGCGCGCGCTACCACGCCCGGCTGATTTTTTGATTTATTGTAGAGATGAGGTCTCGCTGCCCAGGTGGGTCTCGAACCCGCGGGCTCAGGCAATCCACTCACCTCAGCCTCCCAAAGGCGCAGGATTACAGGCTGAGCCACCGAGCCCGGCTAAATATTTTAAGATATGTAACAGTGGAAGTCCTCTCTCATTATCTTATATTTAAAATTTTATTTTTCATTCATTTATAATTTTGCATGAAGCATATAAAGTTTTAAAAATCCTTTGAGGACTTTTATTTAAATTATACTGATAGTAGAGATTATTTAGAAAATTTACATTCAAATATTGATTTTTTCCTATATTTCCCATTTTAATAAAATGTATTTAAAATTTTTATGTTCAATAAAATGTTCTTGTTTTCTTCATAGTTATGCAATTGTTGCAATGTGTATGTATATGTATTCTATATGCCAATGACTATTGGTAAAATGACCCTGTTCATATCTCCCAAATTGCTGATATGAAACATTAATTTTTTATATTTATTTTACCAATATACACTTTATTTAATGACCTTATCATTCAATGTTATGTGATTCTCTTGTGAGCCTCTCCCATCATATGAAATTTTATTTTAGTTAGAACTCCACATTTCCAATAAACAAAACTTCTCTCTGTATCAAGTATAATTAGACGTACTTAAACCACTGAAGAATAAAGGGTAAATAGTTAATATTAAGAATGACAATCACTTTTTTATTCTTATATAATGAGAATTAGTATAACATATTCTTACTAAATAAAATTTAGATAGTAACTTGTCAATGGTTAATTTTTAACATATTAAGGAAAATGTTTGAGATATATACGTTGGATTTTATCAAATAATCATTTAGCATCTTTTGAGAGAAGCACATTTTCTAATATAATGAATGATATAATACATTTCTCTAATAGTTATAATATTTGAATTATATATTTTATAATCAAATATTTTTAATGAATCCAGATGTTATTCATTAATAACTGAACAAAATTATCACATCATTATGTTGCTGGAGAACTATGGTCCAAAGATGATGAAAATTATTTGTAATTTATGAAATGATCCATACTTGATGATTTAAAAAATATACTACTGCATATCATGTATTAGTACTTCATTTGAGAAATTTTGCTTTAAAGTTTCTAATTGATATTGGTTTATATTTTCTATTTTGAGTTACCTTTTACAGGATCTGTTGTGAGAATTTTATATGCTTTATATAAGAAAGTGAAAGGTTTTCAACATTTTTAATTTATGAAAGTGTTATATATAACAGAATATTAAAGGTCTTCTTTATGAAACATGCCACTTCAAATTCTCTCTAAAAGGACATTTTTTTTAGTTTAATGCCATACTTTATGATAAGGATTTATTATTTTATATTCTGTGATAAATTTAATTCCATAACAGCACAAACTGCAAATACAAAAAGATATGTGGAAGACTCAGAGAAAAAATGAAAGTAAAGGAACCCTTTATTGAAAACTATATTTATCTCTTATTCTGGGAGCTGTTAAATTTTCATAGCTTAAGCAAAATTTACTTCATGAGTATGTATGTATATATATATATATATATATATATGTATATATATGATCATCCATGTTTTTGAAAGCAATATCATATTAGATTGCTTTTTAAAATAACATGTATGATGAGCACAAGGTGGGGATGACAAACACTAGATAGTGTTAAAGGAAGGAAGAAGAGAGGAATGATAAGGGACACATAACTACACATGGGACACCAGGTCCACTATCAGAGAGAGAGAGGGCCTGTTAGAGACACAATCTCACTTTTATGCCATTTACTTATGTAGTAAATCCTCACATGGACCCTATCACTCTAAAAATAAATAAATAAATAAATAAATAAATAAATAAATAAGCATGTATGCCCATTATAAATGGAAGCAAATTAGAAAAAATACAAAATAATTTTTAAAAAGAAATAAGTCTAAATGTTAACACCAAATCAAAACCAAATGACCATAATTTACTGTTATCATTATATTATTCCAGACATACACTTGAGTGTGCGTGCACGCACACACACACACACACACACACACACACACACACAACATGACAGGTAGATATGAATGAATAAATGAATAGGTGGAGAGTTTAAACTGGAGAGAGAGTGGGGAGAGAGAGTGAGAGAAAGAAGGGAAGAAAGAAGATGAACAGTATCATACAAATTTTAATAGCAGTATTAGTTTTAGTTATATCTCTATGGGATTAAGAAACCAAGACAAAATAAAAGAAATACAAATTCAGGATATACAATTCCCACAATAATTTTGAAAATGTTTATTTTGGACAATATCAATGATAGATTCTGGAAAGCGAAGATATTAACACTCCCCCAATTTCCTCTCCAGTCATTTAAAAAATTATATCCTTATAATTTATAATATAATTGTCATGCTTTTAGACATTACTATACTATGATTCTGTAGCTATAACTTCTATGGCTGTATAGTATTTGCTATATGTTTAAATTTATATCTCAACATTTAATATTGTTTCTTCATTATTGAACTATTTGTTTACTCTCTTATTAAGCTGAATGTCATTTTGTAGATGTGTGTATATATGTATTGTGCACATATATGAGTTTAATGGCAGAGTCTTCCTCCCAATATTTCTTCAATCATTACAAAATTTGCCTGTTGGCTATTTCTGGGTAGAAATTTCTTGGACTTATTTTCTTTTTCCACACAAGGCAAGGATAAAAGGTAATAACACAAATTTGACTTTTGCTTCTTATCAATTAGGGAGTATTAATAAAAACCCTGCTGTTTCCTGGCTCACAGGCATTGTTTCTGAGTGCTAAGTATGTAGCTAAATAGCTCAGCCATGCCTTGATGCTCCATGGCAGAATTTTCTATTTCTTTCCTCAGTTGATTTTTTTTTGAGGTTTGTGACCTCCTTACTTACTGGCTGTCACAAATAACTCTGCTTTTCTTTCTTCAATTATATTAGATGCAAGGGAAAGAGACTTTGCAAGTGTGCTTAAATTATCTGTCTTTGCCATGCAGTTCTCCATTCCTATGTGTATCTTTTATTTAAAATGCCATGCATTTGTATTTCCTCTACTTTTTCCACTTGATTTGTCAGAAGTTTACATATTTATTGTATTTTTAGTTATTTATTTTGGTTACTCATTTTATTAAAAAAAACTTTTGCATAAGTATGTCATTGCCTCTAGTTTTCTTATTCTAATTAATGACTTTTCTATTAATAGGTACCATCTTCATACTTTTTATATGCTTTATCAGTCTCTCCTGAGTTTAAGTATTTATATCTCATAATTTGATTTCCCCCTAAATTAGCAATAGAATCATACAAATACATGTTTTCATGTTCTCATTTCACAAATTTTAGTATATATGGGATATTTTATTTTCTAAATATATTGTATATTACACATATAATTGTAATTTTATATTCATGTTTGATGCTATATACTCTAGTTCTATATTTATATATTTTAATTCTATATTATTTTATTTCTTTATGCATTTGTTATGCATTTTTAGTTTATTAATTATTTTCTTTTTATTTTATTTGAAAGATGTGGGGTAGAAGTCAGGATAAGGTATACAAGTGGTAATTGTACAGGTAAGGTTTGGGCCTCCCTTTGGTCCCCACTTCACCTGGTTTGAGATCAGGTACTCTTATTGATGTTGTGTTCCCCCATCCCCGGCAGTATCCTGCTACAGCTAATTCCTTTCTTATAGTATTATAGTAAGTGTTTAGGATCCACTCATGAGTGAGAACATGTGGTACTCTGTTCTTTGTTTCTGTAATAGATCACTGAGTATTATAGACTCTAAATTCATCCAAGTTGCTGTGAAGTCCATGTTTGTCCTTCTTTATGACTAATAGTCCACCATGTATAAGTATCACATTTTTTATTCAGTCCAGTTTTGATGGGCAGCATAGTTGGTCCCATGATTTGCTATTGTGAATAGTGCTACAATAAACATGCCTGTGCAGCTATCTTTTTTGTAGGATAAATTGAGTTCCTCTAGGTATATTCCCAGTAGAGGAAATGCCAGGTCATATGGAGATCAATTTCTAGTTCTTTTAGAAACCGGCGCACTGTATTCCATAGGAACTAGTTTGCATTCCCACTAGTAGTGTAGAAGCGTTCCCTTTTCTCTGCATCCTCGCCAGCATCTGTTGGTGTTTGTTTTTATTAATGATGACCATACTTAATGGAGTTAGGTGGTATCTCATTGTGATTTTGACTTGCATTTCTCTGATGGTTAATGAGACTGAGAACTTTTTCATGTGTCTGTTGGCTGCCCATATGTCTTCTTTTGAGAAGTGTCTATTCATGTCTTTTGCCCTCTTTTTAATGGGGTTGGTATTTTTTTTCATTTTGGCACATTTGAGTTCCTTGTAGATTCTGGATGTTAGGTCTTTGTCAGATATACGATTGGCAAATATATTTTTTTCCCATTCTGTGAGCTGTCTCTCTGCTCTCTTGATGGTTTCTTTTGCTTTGCAGAAGCTGGTTAGTTTGATGAGGTCCCATTTGTCTATCATACCTCTTATGGCATGGACATCTCGGGTTTTGATCAAGAATTGGTTGCCTACTTCAATTTCCAAGTAAGGGTGTCTCCTGCGTTTTCTAATATTCTTATAGTTTAAGGTTTTACATTTAGGTCTTTGATCCATTTGGAGTTGATTTTTGTGTATGGTGATAGGTAGGGGTCCTGCTGCAATCTATTGCATGTGACCAGCCAGTTTTTCCAGCATCTTTACTGAATAAGTTCTCCCTTCCCCAGTTGTTGTTAGTGAAATCTTTGTCAAAGATGAGTTGGTTGAGAAATTGAGGTTTTGCTTCTAGAATCTCTATCCTGTTCCATTGGTCTATATGCCTGTTCTTATATCCACACCAGGCTGATTGTCGCCTCACAGTAAAGTTTAAAGTCTGGAAATGTGATACCTCTCACTTTGCTTCTTTTGCTAAGTATTCTTTGGATATTCGTCATCGTTTATGTTTCCATATGAATTTTTGTATTGTTGTTTCCAGGTCTGAGAAGAATGATGTTGGTAATTTAATGGGTATTGCGTTGAATCTGTAGATTGCCTTTAGTAGGATGGACATCTTAACAATGTTGATTCTTCCAGCTGATGAACCTGAAACAGTTTTTTATTTGTTTGTGTCTTCTTGGATTTCTTTGAGCAGTGTTTTGTAGTTTTTGTTGTAAAGGTCTTTCATGTTTCTGGTTAAGATGATGCTGAGGTATTTCATTTTTTTTGGTGGCTATCGTGAATGGGATTGTGCTTTTTATTTGGTTCTCTGCCTGTTTGTTGTTAGTGCATAAGAATGAGACTGTCTTTTGTACATTTATTTTGTACCCTGAGACTTTTCCAAGGTCCTTCATCAATTCAAGGAGATTTTTGGCAGATTCTCTTGGATTTGAGGTATAGGATCATATTGTCAGCAAAGAAGGATAATTTGACTTCCTCTTTTCCTATTTGGATATCCTGATTTCCTTCTCTTGTCTGATTGTTCTAGCTAGGCATCCAACACAAAGTTGAACAGGAGGGGTGAGAATGGGCAACCTTATCAGGTTCTGGTTTTCAGAGGAAATACTTCCAGTTTCTCTCCATTTATCAATATGCTGGTTGTGGGTTTATCATAGATGGCACTTACTATTTTGAAGTATGTTTCTTCTATGTCTAGGTATTTAAGGGTTTTTATCAAGAAGGAATGTTGGATTTTTTTCAAAAGCTTTTTTTTGCTTCTAATGATAATAATCATGTTGCTCTTGTTTTTACATCTGTTGATATATTTAATTACATTTATGGTCTTGCAGATGTTGAACCAGCCCTGAATCCCAAGGATGAAGCCTACTTAGTCATGGTGGATGATTTTTGAGATGTGTAGTTGGATCCTATTTGCTACAATCTTGCTAAGAATTTTTGCATCTATGTTCATTGAGAATATTGGCCTGTAGTTCTTTCTTTGTTGGATCTTTATTCAGTTTGGGTATCAGTGTGAGGTTAGCTTTGTAAAATGATTTGGGGAGAATTCCATCTCTCTCAATTACCTGGAATACTTTCAATAGGATTGGTATCAGCTCCTCCTCATATGCTTTGTTGAATTCCTCTGGAAAGCCATCTGGTCCAGGGCTTTTTTTTTGTAGATAGTTTTCTTTTGATGGATTCAATTTCCTGGGTTGTTATTGGTCTATTTAGTGTTTCAATGTCTTCTTGTTTCAACCTTTGGTGATTGTGTGATGTTAGAAAGTGCTCCATTTCATTTAGTTTGTCAAGTTTGTTTCCATTCAGGTGTGCATAGTAATCTCTGATCATCTTTTGCATTTCTTCAGGGTCAGTTGTAATTTGATGTTTTGCATTTCTGATTGTGTTTATTTGGACCTTGTCTCTCTCTTTTTTTATTTTTTTTTTGAGTTGGAGTCTCACTTTGTCACCCAGACCAGAGTGCAGTGGCTGCTCCCGGCCACCGCAGCCTCGACCTGCTGGGCTCCGGCAATCCTTCCACCTCAGGCTTCCACGTAGCTAGAACTACAGGCGCGCGCTACCATGCCCGGCTGATTTTTTGATTTATTGTAGAGATGAGGTCTCGCCAAGTTGCCCAGGCAGGTCTCGAACCTGTGGGCTCAGGCAATCCACCCACCTCAGCCTCCCAAGGCGCGGGATTACAGGCTGACCACTGAGCCCAGCTGTCTCTCTTTTCTTGGTCATTCTGTCTAAGGGTCCATCAATCTTGTTTATCCCTTCAAGGAAGCAGCTTTTTGTTTCACTGATTTTTTTCTATGGTATTTTTGTCTTCTATGTCCTTTATTTTGGCTTTTACTTTTGTCATCTGGATCATTTTGCTAAAGTTAAGATTTTAGTGGTCTTTTCTTTCCAGCTTCCTTAGGTGATTTGTTAGGCTGTTAACTTAAGTTCCTTTCATTTTCTTATGTTAGAAAGTAAATTGAGATGATTAACTCATTCAAAAGTGCTCAGGATATCTTTGTCTTACGGCAACAGAATCCCTACTCTCTGTCTTGCTAGGTGAGAGTGATGGTGATATGGTGCTCCACAGTAGTCATCTTGGGTCCTCCTCCGCTGCTATTTTATTTACAAATAAAAGTTTCATTGAACCTTATTTAAGTTTTCTGACACAACATTTACGTGTTTTCTTTTAGGTCCTGAAGAAATTATTCAGCTTATAATTTTCATTATTAAGGGTATTATCCTAACATTATTATGATTACCTAAAAAAAATTACCTGAGACTTTTTTATTTTCATATCATTTGATTCTACCTCCCATATTTTATATGTAGAATCTAGAATTTGTGTTCTATTTATTTCATTACAATTGCTAAATATCTGTATCTTTTCCATGAATTTTATGGCATTTGCATTCAGGTGCTTTAGCATTTTTACAATGACTACTTTAATTTAAAGTTATGCTTAGGTCATTTTTAAGTTAGAAAGTAAATTGAAACTGGTTTATTTTGATCTTTAAAAAATATATTTTTCATTATATACCTCCTGAGTTACCATACATCTGAAAATGTCAGGCTACTGAATTTGCTATGATGTTAATTTGAGAATGGAAATCTTGTATAGCAAATTTTTCCCATACAGTTTTATAGAACTTGTTCCATTTTTTTCCTTTCACTTCACTTGAATTCCTTGAAGATCTTGGATGTTAGTCATTTGTCAGATACATAATTTGTAAATATTTATTACCATTCTGTGGGTTGTCTCTTTATTCTCTTGATGGCTTCTTTTGCTGTGCAAAAGTTTTTCAGTTTGATGAGGTCCCACTTGTCTCTTAGCTTTTATGATATTTGCTTTTGGGGACTTGGTTATGAATGTATTGCCTACTCCAATGTGCATAAGGGTGTTTCCTACTTTTCTTTGAGAATTCTTATAGCTTGAGGTTTTACTTTTAGGTCTTTGATCTGTTTAGAGTTGATTTTTGTGTTTAAAAGTGAGCAAAGGATATGAGTAGACATTTTTTCAAAAAAAGACATACAGATACATGAAAAAAATGCTCAACCTCACTAATAATCAGAGAAATGCAAATCTAAACTGCAATGAGATACCACCTAACTCCAGTAAGGGTGGCCATCATTAATAAATCAAAAACCAACCAATCCTGGCATGGGTGCAGAGAAAAGGGAATGCTTCTACACTGTTGGTGGGAGTGTAAGCTAGTCCAACCTCTATGGAAAGTAGTGTGGTGATTCCTAAAAGAACTAAAAATTGACCATCTATATGATCCAGCAATTCCTTTCCTGGGAATATACCTTGAGGAACAGAAATCATTCTACAAAAAAGACACTCGCACATGCATGTTCATAGCTGCACTATTCACAGTAGCAAAAACATGGAACCAATTGTGCTGCCCATCAAAAGTGTACTGAATAAAGAAAATGTGGCACATAGGAGTCTTGCAAAGTCATAAAGAAAGACAAAATCATGAATTTTGCAGCAAATTGGATGGAGTTGGACAGCATCATATTTATTGATCTATCCCAGAAACAAATAACTGAATACCAAATGTTCTCAGTCATAAGTAGGACCTGAACATTAATCACATTAGCACAAGGGAGGAATTGGTAGTCTCTATGCACTGCTGGTGGGGGTGGGTGGGCGCACATAACAACACAAAGGGTACATGGTCCTATACCAGGGGAGTGAGGACCAGTTGGAGGCACAAATTTCACCTGCATGCAGCCTACTTGTGTGGTTAATTTTTACCTATGCCCCACATCTCTAAAATAAAATAAAATTCAATTTAAAAAATTAAAAGAATATAAAATTTGCTCCATTGATGTCTGAAATTTTATGTAACTGCAGAGAAGTTACTGTAGTTACCTGCAGGTAACTTATTCATTGGATCAATTTTTAGTATTCTTTGGTATAACTTTCCTTGACTGGACAATTGAAGGTTTTAAGTCTTCAGAAGTTCTCTAGAGTATGTATTTTTCTTGTTACCTTTACAAAATTGCTTGTTATATATTTTAACCTGGGTTTCATCTCCTCTCCCTAATTCTGTCAGTTTCCCATGAAAAAGAGAAAGTTTTCTTTTTATCATTTTAATCTTTCTCCTATTTTCTATAGCTTTATTTACTTTTCTCAAGAATTAAAAGCAGACTTTGCTTAAAAGGAACTCTTGTTTTCTGTAGAAAATATATTAATATTAATAACAAATGTATTTATATATGTAGGTGTGAATATAAACAGAATTTTATCTACAACATGTGTAGTCTTTTGCTTGCTTAACTTTGGTTTGCCCCCACTTTCTAATGAGGAATAGACTATTGTAGCCTGATATTACCTCAAAATCACATGGATACAATCTCCTTTCAGTATTTCATTATTATCATTATTATTATTATTATTATTATTTTTTGAGTTGGAGTCTCACTCTGTCACCGAGACTGGAGTGCAGTGGCCACTCCCGGCCACCACAGCCTCGGCCTGCTGGGCTCCGGCGATCCTTCAGCCTCGGCCTTCCAAGTAGCTGGAATTACAGGCACACGCTACCACGCCCGGCTGATTTTTTTGATTTATTGTAGAGATGAGGTCTCGCTGCCCAGGTGGGGGTCTCGAACCCGCGGGCTCAGGCAATCCACTCACCTTAGCCTCCCAAAGGCGCGGGATTACAGGCTGAGCCACCGGGCCCGGCTTATTATTATTATTCACTTCAATTCTTTTATAATCTTGTTTGCTAATCTTAACTGAAAGATAACATAAACGTATAATATTAACCCAGAAATCCAAGAAGTACAATTGACTTATTTATTTGGTATTTCAACTACCTTACAAAACCACAAAAACTTGGTGGGTATAATTTTACTTTATTTATTTTTAGTTGGAATCTCACTTTGTCACCCAGGCTAGAACGCAGTGGCACAGTCATGGCTCACCACAGCCTCAACCTCCTGGGCTCAGGTGACTTTTCTGCCTCAGTCTCCTGAGTAGCTGGGACTACAGGAACATGCCACCGTGCTCAGTTCAGTCTTTTTTTTTTTTTGTAGAGAAAAGCTATTACTATGTGGTCCAGGCTGGTCTCTATCTCCTAGACTTAAGCAAATCTCCTTCCTCAGCCACCCAAAGTGTTGAGATTACAAACATGGGCCACCATGCCTAGCTGCAATTATATTTGAAAAAGACTTAGCATAAAATCTCAATAGCTGTGAGATTAAAAGAATGTCTCTTAATCCCTCTGAATCTCATCTTTCTCCTTTGTAAGGTGAGATTGACAGTAAACCTAGCATCATATCATTGAAAGTTCAAAATGACTTAATGAATATAAGTCTTCTGCAGGATGTTTAGTATTCAGGCAGTACTAAAATATGAGAGCTATTATTTCTGACCATTGGCTCATAATTTTGAATGGATATATTAATGAAGGAATGAAATAAAGTATAAGATGGATAAAATTACACTATGCCACATTATTTTTCTATTCTGAAACAGCTGGTATGTTATGTTTATAAGTCTTTTTAGAAAACAATCACATTTAAAAAAATACAGTTCAATGATTGTGGGACTGTAACTATATTATCTCTAAAAATCACAAAAATTAAGGCAATGCATTTTAAGTATGCTAGATATGTATCCTGTTTTATAAGATAATTATTCAAAGATTTGCATGGATTTTTCAAATTGCATACTGAATGATATGTACTACTCATTAAGTTTAAATGATGTAGTTGATATTTGTAGTGGATAACTTGTGAATAATGTTATCCTGAAACACAGAATGTGAACATTAAAAAGTGATTTATTGACTGTTTCGTATGTTCTTATTGTAATAATACTCATAGGCTCAATAATACAAAGACTTTTTGGTAGGAGACAAGTGACAAGTATCTTCATGTAGTGATTTGCTTAGTTAAGCACTTACAGTAAAATTCCAATCATAATTGATGTTTTTCAAATCTTTGATTATACTCAAGTAGGTCTGTTAAATAATATGTACTATAGCCTTCTTGAAGGCAGAACATGTGTCTGCCCTTACTTTATTTTTAAATTTTTGAACATCTAACTCAGTTTCTAGTGCATTATGTATGCTCAGTTACTAAAATAAATAATTAAGCATAATTAAAGA
Source organism: Cephalopachus bancanus (assembly GCA_027257055.1). Classification (NCBI taxonomy): domain Eukaryota; kingdom Metazoa; phylum Chordata; class Mammalia; order Primates; family Tarsiidae; genus Cephalopachus; species Cephalopachus bancanus. The sequence continues at coordinate 42,890 of JAPVLO010000935.1, forward strand.
ACTTTTTGTGTATCTTTAAGACCTAAAGTTGGAAAGATATAACAGAGAATTGAACAGAAACCTGGCAGTGGGAGCTAGATGCATCTGTCTTGTAGATGTCATTTTGGTAGCCAGTAGGAAACTAAACAGCTGGTAGCCAAAGAGGCTAGAGTTGAAATGGTAGAGCACTGACAAAGGTAATGACAGGATTGAGTTGAAGCTTCTGTTCAAATAGTTGTCTACAAGAGACTCTTACTATATTCAATTTCCACAGTTCCCTTGAAAATCTTGGAAGTCTGTGGCAGAAATCTGGGTCACAGAAACAAGGTTACCTATTACATCAAATTTTCTGCTTTTTTCCTTGCATTCTGGGAATGGAGCCCACCTGTTCATGGTGAATGATGTTTGGATGAGTTATTGGATCTTATTTGTTAGAATCTTGTTAAGAATTTTTGTGTCTCTGTTCATCAAGGAGATTGGCCTGTAATTCTCTTTCCTTGTTGGGACTTTACCAGGTTTGAGTATCAGTATGATGTTAGCTTCATTAAATTAGTCATTTTGTTTCTGTGTTCAACACCTTCCTAAGATTTCCTGAAAGGTTGGTCTGGAGGTAGCATTCTCTTAGGGACTGATGTCTGGGAAGGATTTTAATTATCGGTCACTTGGTGGGGTAGAAAACTCTTGGTTGGAATTTCTTATCTTTGAGGACTTTAAAAATAGAACTGCAGTCCCTTCTGGCTTGTGAATAGAACTGCAGTCCCTTCTTCAGATGAATCTGGAGCAATTCTGATTATTTCTCACTGGTAGGTGGTCTGACTTTTCTTTCTTGCCGCCTTTTGTATTTTTTTCTTTCATACTTATTTTGTAGAAGCAGCTTACTATATGTCTTTGGAATGATCTTCTCATGTTATACCTTGTGGGATTTTTTTGAATATCTTGTGCTTTCATGGTCACCTCTCTAGTGAGATGTGGAAAATTTTATTGGATGACCTCATGAAATGCTTGTTCCATGGTGTTCTTAGTTTCTCCTTCTGCTTCAAGAATATCAGTCAGGCATAGATTTGGCTTCTTGATATAGTCCCACACCATTTGGAGTATTTTCTCATTCTTTTTGAGACTTTCTTCTATGTTTTTGAGAGAGTGGGTTAGTTCCATATTTTGGTCTTCAAGTTCTGAGATTCTTTCCTCTGCCTGATTGATCCTGCTCCCTATGTTTTTTATTGTGTTTTTAAATTCCTGGATGAAGTTCTTCATTTCCAGTATTCCAGAATGGGATTTTCTGAACTTGGTCAACTGCACTTTTACTTCCTGTACAACTTTGGCGATTTTCACTTCTAGTTAATCATGGTTCTCTTTATTTATTTTAGCTATCCAATTTCTGAATTCTATAACTGTAATCTGAGAATTTTTCAGGCGTTATCTCTTTCAGATTCTTAGGATTCCCTGTGTTCCTTCAATGACTCTTCCTTATTTGAGAAAATAAAATCTTCCCTCCTTAATTTTATTCTTTGGTTTTGTTGTTTTGCAGCTAGTTAATGTTTTTCTATTCTAAGGCATTTTCTGTCATTCAATGCAGATCACTCAGAAAGAGAGGGAGGGGTATTCACTTCTGCTCCATGCCCCACACTGGAAAAGACTTTTCTGCTTAGACTTTTTTTTTCTCATGGTTAGCCAGTTAGGCTGGTTTTCAGCCCCTGTTGCAAGTACTCTGAGGGGAAAGGGTGGGAGTATGGGCCCCATTTCCATTTGTTTGCAGTTTGCAGTCCAGAAACTTTCTTGCCATAGGGGATCCACCCTGTGGGTGCATGGGGTTGGCAGGGGATCCTTCCTGATCTGAGAGAGACGATGGTCGGCTGTCAGATGTTGGAAGAGAGTGGCAGTTGAGCATAATCTGTGGGCAAGCTTTCTCAGCCTGGAAGCCAGCAGCTGGGCTCCTCTGGCAGAAGGTGTTGGCAGAAGGTGTTTGCTTGGGGGCTGTCTGGGTACAGGTTAGTTCTTTGTTCAGCTTGGGCTGGTCATCATCCACTGTGTCCAAATCAGGACTCATCCCATGGGAGACCAATGACTCACATGTGGCTGGGAGAAAGGGAACTGATACAGAGCATGCCAGGATCACTCACCCCCTTTCATGCATAGGGTAGGGCTTCAGTTCCTATTCAAGCCAGATGCCATTGGGAATGGGGTGTCCAGACTCTGCTACCTAGCCCTTTGCTTTCTGGTCTCTGTATTCGAAGAGATCTCTGCTAGGTACAGGTGCTTCACTTGTTCAAAACTGTTCAGGGTGGCAGAGTCTATTGGCAGCTGGGTCTCTACTCTCTGCTTTGCTCAGTGAGAGAAGTGCCAGTCTATTGCTTCACGCGGACCACCTTGGATCCAACTTAGAGCTACTTCTGACCTATTTTTACATCAAGCTAAGTAATCAAAGCATCTGAGAAGCAAACTCCATTAGCCGTTAAGAGTTTAATCTAACTACATTGCTTCATAAAGTGGCTGAATTGAATCTGGAAGCCCTAACATTGCTAGAACAAAATGACACTTATCAATTTATATCTTGAAAGTTGTGAAGCTTTGTGACCTGTTTGAGTACTCAAGAGCAGGGATCACTGAGAGTTAACAACCATCAATGGGTAAATTTGAATAGGGTATTGAATGATTATTTTCTGAGAATTTGAGCCCTGCTGTGGAATTGGATGCAAAACCATAAACTTTGTGAAATTGGAGGTGTTGTGGGCAGAACAACAAAAAAATTATTTTTTATTTTGAGAGAAATAAATCAACCACAAATCTAGAGTGCAATGTTTTTCAACCCTTGTTACCCAGAATTATCAAGAGAGCTTTTAAAAAATATAGATGCCTAGACACCAATATCAGAGCTTCTGATATAATTGATCAGAAGCAGGATCTGGGTATTGATCAATTTTACATCTTGTTAAAGGACTCAAATGCAGCTAGTTGTATACCATTATGTTAGATCAATAGCTTCCAAACTTTGCTCATACTAGAATCATCTGAGGAGCTTTAAAAAATTCTGATATTCTGATAATAACCAGGAGTGACAGCCAAGAGTTAGTATTTTTCCCAGACTGGAGTGCAGCGGCCGCTCCTGGCCACCGCAGCCTCGACCTGCTGGGCTCCGGCGATCCTTCAGCCTCAGCCTTCCAAGAAACTGAAACTACAGGCACGCGCTACCATGCTCGGCTAATTTTTTTGATTTGTTGTAGAGATGAGGTCTCGCCAAGTTACCCAGGTGGGTCTTGAACCCGCGGGCTCAGGCAATCCACTCACCTCAGCCTCTCAAAGCGTGGGATTACAGGCTGAGCCACCGAGCCCGGTAAGAGTCAGTATTTTTATATGATCCATAGGTGATTCCAAAGTGCAGCGAAGTTTGGAATCCATTGGTTAACCAAGTATAGCAATTAGTACGCCATTAGGAATACAACACATCTGAGCTACAAAATGGGTAACTCTGGAAATGGCTTCCTATGTGATGTTAGGCATTTGGTTCCTCCATCTATGAAATAAGCGAAATTGATTATTTGTCCAAATTGTTTAGGAATAAAAATATAATACCAGGTAAAATGTTACATAAATGTAAATTATTTACATTTTAATTCTAATTAGACCATTTCCATAATACTTTCCATCTGTATAATATTTATCAGTCTTGTCACATGCTTTGCTATAAAACATTCATTATTTCATGGTCAAACTATACTACAAACTAGAGTCATTGAGCATTCTGGTTTTCCTAGGACTGAGGAGCTTCCTGGGACATGGAGCTTTCAATTTTAAAACTGAGACAGTCCTGGGACAACTAAGTCAGTGAGCCACCCTAAGTAAAACCTCTATTAAATTCACTGCAATTTATTATTTTATTTTAGTTGCCACATTAGACTTTAAAATCTAATTTTTCCCATTGAGGGTAGAATTATCTGCAGAAATTTAATTAAGTATTACGAATCATAGACAATCATTCAGATGATGAAGTGAGATCTGAAGCAGCTCTGAAGGGAAACCAAAAATAAAGGATGAGAAAGACAATGTAAGAAGAATAAGATCTTAAAAGATTGTCTCAAACTGGAACAGCCTACCCAAAGCCCAGTCTTAAATCTGTTATGTTTTGCTCAATATTAGTATGGGAATTACTTTTCCTCTACTTTTAGGCTGCCTGTATTTCCAACTCATTTCTCCACACCATTCCTCTAGCAGAGATTATCATGTCCTATTGCACTCTCATCACCTCTAATCTAAAACAACAACAACAACAACAACAACAACAACAACAATAACAATAGCAGCAGCAGCAGCAAAACAGAAACAGTCTTGCAGCTTCTCTGAGATGTCTTTCTTCATTTCACTGCTTTATCTACTCTTTCAAAACATTGTTTGAATATTTAAGGTGTTCTCTGTGATAGAATTATTCTCTCTGTCACTTTTTATCTTCTTTTATGAATCTTATTTAATTTGGTATGATACTTTGGGATATAGATATTATTAAAAACTTCACTTAAGATGCAGAATGCTGAATCCCTGATGACTAACAATAGGGTTGGGGGTGATAGAGTATCAGATTTTGTTTTCAAAAGCTAGCTGGTTTCAGCTACTTTTATAATAACTTCAACAGAATGTGGCAACCATAACTCAATATATCTGTATCTGAATCCAAAGTGACCATAAACTCTATTGATTTAATAGTAACTGTAAATAAAAACAGAATAGAGTATAGTCTTTCTGGAAATTCCAAAGAAATATTTTTAGGGATAACATACCAAAAGATAAGGGTATAATTTGTCCCATGATAATTTCATAAGCATTCTCTGTGTAATCAGAAATATAATACATAAAATAATTGTAATAATAAGAAAATTAAAAAATAAAATATTCAATTTAATATTTAAAATAAATGCTGAAGTAATTTAAAATATTCAGGGTCTTTTGTAGATCTATATAAATTTTATTTTAGTTTTAAAAAATTCCATAACAAATGCCATTAGAATTTTGATTGGGATTACAATGAATCTATACATCACTTTGGTAGTATGGACATTTAAACTGTATTGACTATTCCATTCAATGAGCATCAGATGTATTTCCATTTATTTATGTCTTTAATGTATTGTAGTAATGTTTTATAGTTTTCAATATACAAGACTTTGCCACTTTGGTTAAGATTATACCTAAATATTTTATTATTTTTGATGTTATTGTAAATGAGATTATTTCACTAACTTCCTTTTGTGATAATTTGCTTTTAGTGTACAGAAATGTAGTATCTCCTAATTTCAAAATATATTACAAAGCTACAGTAATTAAAAACAGTATAGACTATAAAACATATATCTAGATCAATGGTACAGAATAAACAGCCCAGAAATAAACCCATGCAAATATGGTGAGCTGATCTTCAACAAGAGTGCATATAATACACAGGGGAAAATATAGTATCCTTAAAAAATTTTGTTGAGAAAATTGGATATCCACATGCAAAAGAATGAAATTGGACCCTTATACCGTACACTAAATAAACTCAAAATGGCTTAAAGACTTAATTGTAAGACTTGAAACCATAAAATTCTTAGAAGAAAACATAGGGGAAAAGCTTCTTGACATTGATTTTGGCAATGATTTTTTTAATCATTGGACCAATGATTTTTGAATCATTTGGATCTGACACCAAAAGTATAAGTTACAAAAACAAAAATAGACAGCAGAACTATATCACAATTAAAAACTTCTGCACAGCAAAGGAAACAATCAACAGAGTGAAAAGGCAACCTATGGAATTAGAGAAAATATTTGCAAACCATATATTGCATAAAAGATTAATGTCCAAATGAACAAAAAACTCCTACAATTCAATAGCAATAAATACATAACCTAATTTAAAAATGGACAAAGGACTTGAATAAATATTTTTTCACAGAAGACATGCGAATGGTCAAGAGGTATATAAAAAGATTCTCAACATGACTAACCATCAGGAAAATGCAAATCAAAACCACAAAGAAATATCACTTTACACTTGTTACAATAACAGTCATTATTTTTAAAAAAGATAAATATTGATGAGAATGTGGAGAATTTGGAACCCTTGTTCATTATTGGTGGAAATGTAAAATGGTGCAGCCACTATGGAAAATAATGTGAAGATTCCAGAAAAAACTTTAAAAAGAGCCATGATATGATCCAGCAATCCTACTTCTGGGTATACATTTAAAAAATGAAATTAGGGGCTAGGAGAGAAATCTGCACCCCTATGTTCACTGCAGCATTATTCACAATAGCAAAATGTGAAAACTATCTGAATATCTATTGACAGATGAAAGAAAGTGTGGTACATACAAACAATAGACTACTATTCAGTCATTTAAAAAAGAAGAAAATTCTGCCATGTGTCAACATAGATGAACCTTAAGGACATTATGTTAAGTGAAATCAAGTCAGTCATAGAAGTATAAATACTGCATGATTCCACTTTTATGAGGTATCTAAAACTGTCAAACTTATGGAAACAAGTAATAAAATTGTGGTTGTCAGGGGAGGGGAATGAGGAGTTGTTAATTAATGGGCATAAAGTTTCAATCATGCAAGATGAATAAGTTCTAGAGATTAAAACATAGGGCCTATAGTGAACAATACTGCATTGTGTACTTAATTTTTTTGTAAATGGTAGATCACATGTTAAGTGTTCTTACCACAATTAAAAAAGTAAATGTAAATATAATTTCCTGAAAATTTAAGAGCTTAAAAGGAAAATTTCCTTTTATTTACAATAAGTTACATAATTTAATTTTTTTCTCCTGGGTGAATTAACTTAGTATTGTTTCTCTTCCTCTCACCCTCTGCATTTGTTTACATTTCTCCCAGTTAGAAAACCTGAAGGTTCTTTTCTGAAACAAATGATGAGAATAGTGTCCTGATGAAGAACCAGAGACATTCTTGTCTTGCAGGGTGGGATGGAAAGTGATATGAGCCTGAACACAGAAGTAGTCCACGACAATCTCTCTAGTAAGTGCCAAGACCTTCATAACTCTCTCTATTATGCTTGTAAAACATTTGAAACTAGTCTCTTGACCAAATGGACTTAATTGATACCTACAGAACACTCCACACAATATACTCCACCATAGAAAATACATTCTACTCATCACTGCATGGAACATACTCTAAGATAGATCACATCCTTGGCCATAAATCAAGTGTAAACAATTTTCATAAAATTGAAATTTTGCCATGCACCTTAGACCACAGTGGAATAAAAATAAATATAAACACCAACAAAGTTCCCCTCAAATCCACAAATACATGGACACTAAACAGCATGATGCTAAACAATTCTTGGGTCAACATGGAAATCAAAACAGAGATTAAAAGATACCTGGAAAAAAATGAAAATGAAGAAACATTTTACCAAAATCTCAGGGATGTCATGAAAGCAGTAGTAAGAGGGGAATTCATATCTCTACACACGCACATGAAGAAACTGGAAAGATCACAAGTTAACAGCCTAACAAGTCACCTAAGGAAGCTAGAAAAGCAAGACCTTCAAAACTCTAACCTCAGCAGAAGAATCCAGATCACCAAAATAAAAATCCAAATCTGGGACATAGAAGATAAAAAGATAATACAAAAAAAATCAGTGAAACAAAAAGCTGGTTCTTTGAAAGGATAAATGAGATTGATGGTCCCCTAGCTAGACTGACCAAGAAAAAGAGAGAAAAAGCCCAAATAAACTCAATTAGAAACACAAAAGATGAAGTCTCATCTGACCATGAAGAAATACAAAAGATTATCAGAGATCACTATGTACAGTTGTATGGAAACAAACTTGAAAGCCTAAAGGAAATGGAGGACTTTCTGACATTATACAACCTCCCTAGCTTGAAACAAGAAGAAATTGAGACCCTAAATAAACCAATAACAATCAAGGAAATTGACTATGTCATAAGAAAACTACCTACAGAGCACGTGGCTCAGCCTGTAATCCCGCACCTTTGGGAGGCTGAGATGAATGGATTGCCTGAGCCCGTAGGTTCGAGACCCGCCTGGGCAGCAAGACCTCATCTCTACAATAAATCAAAAAATCAGCTGGGCGTGGTAGTACATGCCTGTAATTCCGGCTACTAGGAAGGCTGAGGTAGAAGGATTGCTGGAGCCCAGTAGGTGAGGCTGCGGTTGCCGGGAGCAGCCACTGCACTCCAGTCTGGGAGACCAAGTGAGACTCCAACTCAAAAAAAAAAAAAGAAAGAAAAAGAAAACTACTTACAGAAAAAAAAACCCTGAACTAGATGGCTTTTCAGCAGAATTCTACAAACCATACAAGGAGGAACTGATACTAATCCTATTTAAAGTATTCCAGGCGATTGAGAAAGATGGAACTCTCCCCAAATCATTTTATGAAGCTAACATCACATTGATATCCAAGCCAGGTAAAGACTCAACAAAGAAAGAGAACTACGGGCCAATTTCCTTGATGAACACATATGCTAAAATTCTCAACAATATCCTAGCAAACTGGATTCAACAACATATCACAGAAATCATCCACCATGACCAAGTAGGCTTCATCCCCTGAATGCAAGTCTGGTTCAACATTCGTAAGACCATAAATGTAATTAAATCCATCAACAGATGTAAAAACAAAAACCACATGATCATATCATTAGATGCAGAGAAAACTTTTGATAAAATCCAACACTGCTTTTTGATAAAAACCCTCGAACATGTAGGCATACAGGGAACATACCTCAAAATAGTAAAAGCCATCTATGAGAAACCCACAGCCAGCATACTCCTAAATGGACAAAATTTGGAACCATTTCCCCTGAAAACTGGAACAAGACAAGGATGCCCACTCTCACCTCTCCTGTTCAATATAGTATTGGAAGTCCTGGCTAGAGCAATCAGAGAAGAGAAGGCAATCAGGGGTATCCAAATAGGAAAAGAAGAAGTCAAGATATCTCTCTTTGCAAACGACATGGTTCTATACCTTGAAACCCTAGGAGAATCTGTCAAAAACTTCCTTGCACTGATAAAGGACTTTGGCAAAGTTTCAGAGTATAAAATAAATGTGCAAAAGACAATCTCACTTCTAGACACCAATAATAAACTAACAGAAACCCAAATAAAAAGCACAATTCCATTTACAATAGCCACACACACACAAAAAGAAATACCTTGGCATCTTCCTAACCAGAGATGTGAAATATCTTTACAATGAAAACTACAAAACCCTGCTCAAAGAAATCAAAGATGACTCAAACAAGTGGAAAAATATTCCATGCTCATGGATTGGAAGGATCAACATTGCTAAGATGTCCATTCTACCTAAGGCAATATACAGATTTAATGCAATACCCATCAAATCACCAGCAACATCCTTCTCAGACCTAGAAACAACAATATAGGAATTCATATGGAAACATTAATGACCAAGAATAGCCAAAACAATCCTCAGCAAAACAAACAAACAGTTCGTGACCCGCCTGAGCAGGAGAGACCTCATCTCTACAATCAATCAAAAAATTAGCCGGGCGTGGTAGTGCACACCTGTAATTCCGACTACTTGGAAGGCTGAGGTGGAAGGATCACTGGAACCCAGCGGGTCGAGGCTGCGGTGGTCGGAAGCGGCCACTGTACTCCAGTCTGGGCGACACATTGAGACTCCAACTAAAACAACGCCACCAACAACAACAAACAAACAAACAAATAAACAAAGCAGGAGGCATCACACTTTCAGATTTTAAAGTTTATTGTAAAAGTACAAAAATCAAAACATCCTGGTATTGGTGCAAAAACAGGCATGTAGACCAATGGAATAGAATTGAGATTCCAGAAGCAAAAACTTCATTTTCTCAACCAACTAATCCTCAACAAAGTCTCCACCACCAACCACTGGGGAGAGGAGAACCTATTCAGCAAATGGTTCTGGGAAAACTGCCTGACCACATGCAGAAGACTGAAACAGGACCCCTACCTATCCCCATACACAAAAATTAAATCTAAATGGATCGGAGACCTAAATGTTAAACCTCAAACTATAAGAACCTTAGAAAATGCAGGAGACACTTTTATGGAAATTGGAACTGGCAACCAATTCCTGGTAAATCCCAAAGTGCCCATGCCATAAGAGGTAAGACAGACAAGTGGGACCTCATCAAGCTGACAAACTTCTGCAAAGCCAAAGAAACCATCAAGAGAGCAGGGAGACAGCTCACAGACTGGGAAAAAATATTTGCCAACTCCATGTCTGACAAAGACCTAACATTGAGGATCTATAAGGAACTCAAACGTGCTGAAAATAAAAAAAAACAAACAACCTCATTATAAAGTGAGCAAAAGATATGAATAGACAGTCTTGAAAGAAGACATACTAGCAATCAACAGATACATGAAAAAATGTTCAGCCTCACTAGTCATCAAGAAGATGCAAATTAAAACTATACTGAGCTATTACCTAACTCCAGTTAGAATGGCCATCATCAACAACTCAAAAAATGACAGATGCTGGAAAGGATGTGGTGGAAAGGGAACACTTCTACACTGTTGGTAGGAATGTAAACTAGTACAGCCTCAGTGGAAAATAGTGTGGCAATTCCTAAAAGTTCTAAAAAATCAACCTTCCATATGACCTCATAATCCCCCTACTGGGAATATACCTGGAAGAACTCAAATCACTCTATAAAAAAGATACCTGCACACATATGTTTATTGCAGTATTGCTCACAATAGCAAGAACATGGAACCAACTGTACTGCCCATCAAAAGAGGACTGCATAAAAAAAATGTGGTGCATATACACGATGGAATATTACACAGCCATAATGAAGAAAAAATTCATGAACCTCACAGCAAACTGGATGGAATTAGAGTCTATAATACTGAGTGATCTTTCACAGAAACAAAGAACTGAGTATCACATGTTCCCAGTCATAAGCTGACCTTGAACAACTATCATAATACTATAAGAAAATGATTGACTGTAGCAGGAAACTGTAGAGGGAAGGAGGGGCGGGGAGATGGGATTGACAGTAGTGGAAATCTGCCTGGGGAAGTGGGGGCACACCTTATCAATAAGGCTACCTGCACAGTGAATATTTGTATACCTAACCCTGAAATGTATCCCACAATTTTAAAATTAAAAAAAATTTTAAAGCAAAAAAAAAAGAAAAAGAAAGAAAGAAACTAGGAATTCTGGGCAAAATTCCGAAAAATTATATTCTGGAACCACTCAATAACCCTAGAAATAAGAAATCCAACTTCTGAACTTTTGATGAACCCCTTAATTAAAAATTCATTACCTAATTAATCCATGGTGAATTCTATCAATAAATAAGCCTCCTTGCACACACACAACCACAACCATCCTTTCGGCCAATGGTGATTAGACATTTGAGAAAAGCCTCTAATATGAAAGAAGGGAACAACAAAATTAGTAAAATTAGTAAAAACAGAAATATACAGAAAGCAGAAAATAAGTTCAATGCTTAAAATAGTCGTCTCAATGTAGTATCATAAATGAAATGAGAATAAAATATTTTAATAAGATGATTATAGAAGAAGTAAAAGCACTTGGGAATTGAATGTAGATTAACTGACATTAAAAATAAATAGCATGGGAGACCAAGGTGGGTGGATTTGCCTGAGTCCATGGCTTGGAGACCACCCTGGGCAAATTGGTGAGATTTTGTCCCTACAATAAATAAAAAATTAGCCGGGTGTGGTAGTGCATGCCTGTGGTTCCAGCTACTTGGAAGGCTGAGGCAGAAGGATCGCCAGAGCTCAGGAGGTTAATGCTGGGGTGGCCATGAGTGTGCCACTGCACTCTCGCCATGAGTGTGCCACTGCACTTCACACCCGTTTCACAGAGTGAAACTCCAACTCAAATAAATAAATAAAATACATACATAAATAAATAGCAGAACTAAAAAACAAAGTTGATAATACTTGTCCAAAAGTGAGGCAAAAGAAAAAAGATGTAATTAACAGATAAAAGAAATGAATATAGAACATTTCTCATGATAGAGCCAGCAACTGAATAAGAGGAGTTTTAGCCACAGAGAGAAATGAAAAAAAAAAAGAAATGGGAATGAGCCAAAAATGTTTTTCAGAATTAAGGAAAAAATTTTTTTAGAAAGCGTTCATTAATTGGCCAAAATAAGAAATGTAATAGTGAATAACATTCTTACATCATGGCCAGCATGTTAGTCACAATGACACAAATATAGAGAAGAAATTCCCTTGACCAGGGTGGGCAACATGCAAGTTATATAAGGGAACCACTAGACTGACCACTAGACATCCTGTGAAAAAAAATCCCTTCAAAATTCTGAGTGATTTGGTTTTTTAAGCAAGGCTTCGATACATGGCTCTATTATCTTTCACTCCTTGAAATAACTAGATGTGTACATGTATGCATGTGTATGTATATATGTGTGTGTGCATACACACACATACATATCAATATGCATATATACATGTATATACATACACACATATATTCACAAGCTTTATATATCAACAAATAGATGAATTTATAAAACAGATACACAAATATATTGTTTAATTAATTAATTAATTCTTGTTTTAAGATGTGCATATTTTAAAAATATTACCTTGCATTTATTAGCAATTTCTTTTTTTTATTATTATTATTTTTTATTGTGAAGTTGTGGGGTACAGTTAAGGGTTAGGTATACAATTGCGTTTCATTCAGGCACCCTGTTGATATAGGATGTTTCCCCGTACCCAGACAGATATTTGCTACTGTTAATCCCATCTCCCTCCCCCCACCATAGTTTCCCAGTACGGTCAGTCATTTTCGTATAGTATTGCATTGGATGCTTAAGGTCCATTATATGAGTGAGAACATGTGATACTCGGATCTTTGTTTCTGTGAGAGGTCACTCAGTATTATAGACTCTAGTTCCATCCAGGTTGCTGCGAAATTCATGATTTTGTTCTTTTTTTTGGCTGCGTAGTATTCCATCGTGTATATGTACCACATTTTTTAATCCAGTCCTCTTTTGACGGACAGCATGGCTGTTTCCAGGTTCTTGCTATTGTGAACAATGCTGCAATAAACATGCGTGTGCAGGTATCTTTTTTATAGAGTGATTTGTGTTCTTCAGGATATATTCCCAGTAGGGGGATTGTGGGGTCATATGGGAGGTTGGTATTTAGAGCTTTTAAGAATCACCACACTGCTTTCCACAGAGGTTGCACTAGTTTACACTCCCACCAACAGTGTAGAAGTGTTCCCTTTTCACCACATCCTCTCCAGCAGCTGTTATTTTTTGAGTTGTTGATAATTGCCATTCTGACTGGAGTTAGGTGGTATCTCAGTGTGGTTTTGATTTGCATCTCCCTGATGATTAGTGAGGTTGAACATTTCTTCATGTGTTTGTTGGCTGCTCAGATGTCTTCCTTTGTGAAGTGTCTGTTCATATCTTTTGCCCATTTTATAATGGGGTTGTTTGTTTTTTTCTTTTCAGCACGCTTGAGTTCCTTGTAGATCCAGGATGTTAAGCCTTTGTCGGACCTGGAGTTGGCAAATACTTTTTCCAAGTCTGTAGGCTGTCTCCCTGCTCTCTTGATGGTTTCTTTGGCTTTGCAGAAGCTTGTCAGTTTAATAAGGTCCCACTTGTCTATTTTCTGTCTTATGAGCTGTGGGTTTTGGGTTTTGTTCAGGAATTGGATGCCAGTTACGATTTCCATGAGGGTTTTTCCTTCATTTTCTAAGGTTCTTATGGTTTGAGGTTTTACATTTAGGTCTCTGATCCATTTGGAATTAACCTTTGTGCATGGGGATAGATAGGGGTCCTGTTTCAATCTTCTGCATGTGGTCAGCCAGTTTTCCCAGCACCATTTACTGAATAGGTTCTCCTCTCCCCAGTGGTAGGTGGTGGAGGCTTTGTCAAAGATGAGTTGGTTGAGAAATTGAGGTTTTGCTTCTGGAATCTCAATTCTATTCCATTGATCTATATGCCTGTTCCTATACCAATACCAAGCTGTTTTGATGATTGTAGCTTTATAGTAAAGTTTGAAGTCTGGCAGTGTGATACCACCTGCTTTGTTTTTTTTGCTGAGGATTGTTCTGGCTATTCTTGGACGTTTGTGTTTCCATATGAATTCCTGCATTGTTTTTACTTGGTCTGAGAAGAATGTTGCTGGTAATTTGATGGGTATTGCATTGAATTTGTAGATTGCCTTAGGTAAGATGGACATCTTCACATTGTTGATTCTTCCGATCAATGAGCATGGGATATTTTTCCACTTGTTTGTGTCAACTTTGATTTCTTTGAGCAGTGTTTTGTAGTTTTCCTTGTAAAGGTCTTTCACGTCTCTGGTTAGGAAGATGCCAAGGCATTTCATTTTTTTTGCGGCTATTGTGAATAGAATTGTGTTTTTTATTTGGGTTTCTGTTTGTTTATTATTGGTGTAGAGAAATGCGATTGTCTTTTGTACATTTATTTTATATTCTGAGACTTTGCCAAAGGTCTTTATCAGTGTAAGGTGGTTTTTGACAGATTCCCTTGGGTTTTCAAGGTATACAATCATGTCGTCTGCAAAGAGAGATAATTTGACTTCCTCTTTTCCTATTTGGATACCCCTGATTGCCTTCTCTTCTCTGATTGCTCGAGCCAGGACTTCCAATACTATGTTGAACAGGAGGGGTGAGAGTGGGCATCCTTGTCTTGTTCCAGTTTTCAGGGGAATTGGTTCCAATTTTTGTCCATTTAGGAGTATTCTGGCTGTGGGTTTCTCGTAGATGGCTTTTACTATTTTGAGGTATGTTCCCCATATGCCTAGATGTTCAAGGGTTTTTATCAAGAAGGGGTGCTGGATTTTATCAAAAGCTTTTTCTGCATCTAGTGATATGATCATGTGGTTTTTGTTTTGACATCTGTTGATGTATTTAATAACATTTATGGTTTTACGAATGTTGAACCAGCCTTGAATCCCAGGAATGAAGCCTACTTGGTCATGATGGATGATTTTTGAGATGTACTGCTGAATCCGGTTTGCTAGGATCTTGTTGAGAATTTTAGCATCTATGCTCATCAAAGATATTGGCCTGTAGTTCTCTCTCTTTGCTGGATCTTTACCTGGCTTGGGTATCAATATGATGTTGGCTTCGTAAAATGATTTGGGGAGACTTCCATCTTTTTCAATCGCCTGGAATACCTTCAGTAGGATTGGTATCAGCTCCTCCTTAAATGTCTTGTAGAATTCTGCTGGAAAGCCATCTTAGGATAGATATTTCTTGTTGATGGAGTAAACCTTTTATCAATATGTAGTGGCCCTCTGTATCTTTTTAAATTTTTGATAGCTTAAATGATATTTTGTCTGAAATTAGGATCGCGACTCCTCCTTTCTTTTGTGTTCCATTCGCCTGAAAATTTGTTTTCCATCCTCTTACTTTGAGTCTGTGTATGTCCTTTCTTTTTTTTGTAGGAAGTTTTCTTATTACGTAGTCGATTTCCTTGATTGTTATTGGTTTATTTATGGTCTCAATCTCTTCTTGTTCCAACTTAGGTAGGTTGTGTGATGTCAGAAAGTCCTCCATTTCCTTAACATTTTCAAGTTTGTTTCCATACAAGTGTACGTATTAGTCTCTAATGATCTTTTGTATTTCTTCAGGGTCAGATGTGACTTCATCTTTTGTGTTTCTGATTGTGCTTATTTGGTTTTTTTCTCGTTTTTTTCTTGGTCATTCTAGCTAGGGGACCATCGATCTTGTTTATTCTTTCGAAGAACCAGCTTTTTGTTTCATTGATTACTTCTATTATCTTTTTGTCTTCTATGTCCTGGATGTGGGCTTTTATTTTGGTGATCTGAATTCTTCTGCTGAAATTAGGGTTTTTGTGGTCTTGCTTTTCCAGCTTCTTTAGGTGGCTTGTTAGGTTGTTAATTTCTGTTCCTTCCATTTTCCTCATGTGTGTTTGTAGGGATATAAATTCCCCTCTTATTACAGCTTTTAAGGCATCCCAGAGATTTTGGTAAGATGTTTCTTCATTTTCATTTGTTTCCAGGTATCTTTTGATCTCTGTTTTGATGTCATCATTGACCCAGGAGTTATTTAGCATCATGCTGTTTAGTGTCCATGTCTTTGTGGGTTTTGGAGGGACTTTGTTGGTGTCAATGTTTATTTTATTTCCACTGTGGTCCGATAAAGTGCATGGTAGAATTTCAGTCCTTTTAAATTTGCTTATACTTGATTTGTGTGCAATTATGTGGTCGATCTTAGAATATATTCCATGTGGTGATGAGTAGAATGTGTATTCTGTGGTCTTTGGATGGAGTGTTCTATAGGTATCAATTAAGTCCATTTGGTCCAGAGTCTCATTGAGGTTCCGGATCTCCTTGCTGATTTTTTGTCCTGATGATCTGTCTAAGGTTGTGAGTGGTGTATTAAAGTCCCCAGTTAATATGGTGTTTGAATCAATGTCTTTCTTTAGTTTTCCTAGAAGTTGCTTTATGAATGTTGGCACACCTATGTTGGGTGCATATATGTTTAGGATAGATATTTCTTGTTGATGGAGTGAACCTTTTATCATTATGTAGTGGCCCTCTGTATCTTTTTAAATTTTTGATAGCTTAAATGATATTTTGTCTGAAATTAGGATCGCGACTCCTCCTTTCGTTTGTGTTCCATTCGCCTGAAAATTTGTTTCCCATCCTTTTACTTTGAGTCTGTGTATGTCCTTTCTAGTGAGATGGGTCTCTTGAAGGCAGTATATTGTTGCCTGTTGATATTTTATCCATTTTGTCATTCTATGTCTTTTCAGTGGTGCGTTTAGTCCATTCACATTCAGACTAATTATTGAAATGTGAGAGTTCATCCCTATCATGGAGTTCTTATTGAGTTGTTGTTCTTCCACTTGGTTTTTCTTTTTTCTTTTTTTGTCTTTCTTTTGGTTTTAGGGTTGGTTCGTGTATATTTTATTCTTTTCCCTGTACTCTTGTGAAGAATGTTGTTCTTTTTTCCTTTTCTTGTTTGTTTAGTACTTTCTTAAGTGTTTCATGTAGAGATGGTTTGGTGGCAGCATAAGTTCTTAGGGATTGGATATCTGGGAAAGATTTTAATTCTCCCTCACTGATGAAGCTTAACTTGGCTGGGTAGATTATTCTTGGTTGAAATTGTTTATCTTTTAGGACTTTGAAGATAGGGCTCCAAGCTGTCCTAGCCTGCAGGGTTTCTGCAGATAAATCTGCTGCTATTCTGATTGGTCTTCCATGGTAGGTGATCTGGCCTTTTTCTCTTGCTGCCTTTAGGATTTTTTCTTTTGTGCCTACTTTATTTAGGTGAATTATTATGTGTCTAGGAGTTGGTCTTCTCATTTGTTGTCTTGTGGGTGTTCTCTGAATCTCTTGTGTTTGAATTTTTGCATCACTGGTTAGATAAGGGAAGTTTTCTTGAATGATCTCATGGAAAGTTTGTTCCAATGTGGTCTCTGTTTCTCTTTCTGCCTCAGGGAGTTCGATTATTCTTAGGTTAGGCCTCTTAAGGTAGTCACTCATCTCTTGAAGGTTTTGGTCTGTCTTTTTGAGCTTATTTTCTGTGTTTTTAAGAGTTTGGGTTATTTCTATATTTTGGTCCTCAAGCTCTGAGATTCTTTCTTCTGCTTGGGTTATTTTTCTTTCCATGCTTATCAATTTGTTATTTATTTCATTCACAGTATTCTTTATTACTGTTATCTCAGATATCAGCTCCTTCCTAGTTTCTTCTTGTGTCTCCTCAGTTCTTTTTAATCTCTCCATTATTGTTTTGATATCTACAGTTGCATTTTGAGACCCTTCATTCTGGGGACTTTTCATTGTTTGCATTCCAAAGTCAGTTTTCTCAATGTCTGCTCTCCCAGGAGTCTGGGAGAGACCCAGAGTCTTCTTTTGGTTTTTCTTCATTTCTGTAGATTTTTCTCCCTCTCCCCCTTTCCCTCCCCCTCTTCAATTCTGTTTTTGAGGGAAGGTGGGGTTGCTTTTATTTCTCTTCTGCAATGACCTGTTCTTCCTTATGAGGGTCTTCTGGCTTTGCTCACTTTTCCCTCTGCTTTACAGTCTGTCTATTCAGCAGTATGCAGCCTTGGTTCATTCAGAGAATCTCACCAGTTCACCTATGCTGTTGCCATCTTGCCCTGTCTCCTATTAGCAATTTCATTCACATAAAACCCGCTACTCTTCTGCTCTGATTATTTTATATTACAAATAGCACATTCACTGTAGAACAATTAGAATATATAGGCAATCAAAAAGAAGAAAGCAGCAATGATGTTTGCCAATTTAATTCTATTATTGTATAAATACATACATATAAGGATATATGTACACCCATGTTAGTATAAATACATTGTTATTATCCATTATGCACTGTTATGGTGAGACAATTATTTTCCTTTTTTTTGGTTATTATTATTTTTAATTCTTTTTATCTTTTCATCCTCAGTGTTAGAGTTTCTAATGTTTAACAAAAATTTGCTCAGATCAAACAAGCGAAAGTAACAATTGCATTTGCTTAGTTGAGCCATGCTTTCTGTGATAATCCTACCTGGTTGAACACACTCTAGATAAAACACTGCTTGGATTCTGGGTCAGGCTCAGTATAGTCTCAGATAGTCTTGACTAAAATAGGACCCGGGCAGAGAGAGTCACACTTCAGTGAAGAAAGAGAAGCTTCCAGGTGATCTCACTGGGAGATTCAGCTTCAATATTCCGCGTCAAAGGAATAGTTGTCCACGTGGGATGAATTTTGTATGCCACAGGCCCACCAGTTTTTGTTGAAGCTGAGGATGGTTGCCATCTCCTCATCAGTCAACTTGAAGTCAAAGACCTGGAAGTTCTCAACAATGCGTGCTGGAGTCACAGACTTGGGGATCGTAACCATATTCCTCTGGAAATGGAACCGGGTCAGAATCTGGGCAGTGGTTTTTCTGTGCTTTGCAGCAATCTCCTTAATCTTGGGGTCCTCCAGCAGGGAAGTGTCATCTGGCTTGGCCCAAGGTCTATCTGGGGAGCCCAGGGGCTTTAGGCCGTGACAACGATGCCCTTGGAGTGGCAGTACTGAATCAGCTTCTACTGTGTGAGGTACCCGTGACACTTCACCTGGTTAGTCACTGGCTTATGCTTCAGTCCAGGCTTGTTCATGAGTGTCTCAATCTGGAGGTGGTTGAAGTTGGAGACCCCGAGGGCTTTCACCAGCCCCTCATCCACCAGTTCCTCCATGGCCTCCCAGGCATCCAAAAATGTTGCTTTACCACTGATGACATTGCCTTTATCATCCTTGGGGATAAAGTCCTTCCCAGCCTGGAAGCCCTGTGGCCAGTGAACCAGGTACCTCAGCTTCAGGTCCTGAAGGGTCTTCTCGCAGGTTTCCTTCACCAGGGGCTTCTCAAAGAAGGTGGACCACAGCTTGCTCACGATGAAGAGGTCCTCCCACTTCACAGCGTTCTCCTGCATCTTCTCCTGGATGGCTTCCCCCTCCTCATGCTCATTCTGGTAGACATAGGCACAGTCGATGTGGCAGTATCCTGCATCAATGGCTGCCTTCACAGCGTCCTTGACTTTGCCTGGAGGTAACTTCCTGGTGCCCAGGCCCATGAGGGACATCTTAGTTTGGTGCTGAACTGAATGAAGGTGACCATGGCTAGCGCAGAGGCGGCTCTGGGTAGGCAGATTCCAGCGTGACTTAACATGCCGGGCTGGAGGTGGGGAGGGGCCAGACAATTATTTTTCACTTAACAATAAGTCATTTATCAAAATAATTAAATACTTTACAAATGTGTGATGTTACTGGATGTTTATTGAACACATACTATGTTCAGAGTTCCATTAGAGTACATGCATGAAGATTTCCATCATAATATTGTCTGTGGAGACAGAGAACTAAAAGCAACTTGTTATCTATGATGAAAAGAAGGGGCAGGAAATACAATGATAGCACACCTTAGATACGCAGCAGCTTGAAGCAAAAAACAATAACACACACATAAAAAGTATAGATCTTAAAAACATAGTGCCAAATAAAAAAAATGAAAAGAAGTATGAGAAATATAATCCAGAAGAATTTAAATATGTTGAACAGGAGGGGTGAGAGTGGGCATCCTTGTTTAGTTCCAGTTTTCAGGGGAATTGGTTCCAATTTTTGTCCATTTAGGAATACGCTGGCTGTGGGTTTCTTGTAGATGGCTTTTACTATTTTGAGGTATGTTCCCCGTATGCCTAGATGTTCAAGGGTTTTTATCAAGAAGGGGTGCTGGATTTTATCAAAAGCTTTTTCTGCATCTAATGATATGATCATGTGGTTTTTGTTTTGACATCTGTTGATGAATTTAATTACATTTATGGTTTTACGAATGTTGAATCAGCCTTGCATGCCAGGAATGAAGCCTACTTGGTCATGATGGATGATTTTTGAGATGTATTGCTGAATCCGGTTTGCTAGGATCTTCTTGAGAATTTTAGCATCTGTGTTCATCAAAGATATTGGCTGATAGTTCTCTTTCTTTGTTGGATCTTTACCTGGCTTAGGTATCAATGTGATGTTGGCTTCGTAAAATGATTTGGGGAGAGTTCCATCTTTTTCAATCGCCTGGAATACCTTCAGTAGGATTGGTATCAGCTCCTCCTTAAATGTCTTGTAGAATTCTGCTGGAAAGCCATCTGGACCAGGGCTTTTTTTTGTAGGTAGTTTTCTTATTACGTAGTCAATTTCCTTGATTGTTATTGGTGTATTTAGGGTCTCAATTTCTTCTTGTTCCAACCTAGGTAGGTTGTGTGATGTCAGAAAGTCCTCAATTTCCTTAAGGTTTTCAAGTTTGTTTCCATACAAGTGTACGTAGTAGTCTCTAATGATCTTTTGTATTTCTTCAGGGTCAGATGTGACTTCATCTTTTGTGTTTCTGATTGTGCTTATTTGTTTTTTTTCTCGTTTTTTCTTGGTCAGTCTAGCTAGGGGACCATCGATCTTGT
Organism: Cephalopachus bancanus; assembly: GCA_027257055.1. Taxonomy (NCBI): domain Eukaryota; kingdom Metazoa; phylum Chordata; class Mammalia; order Primates; family Tarsiidae; genus Cephalopachus; species Cephalopachus bancanus. The sequence goes on from JAPVLO010000935.1 coordinate 63,836, forward strand.
TTATCCTTTCGAAGAACCAGCTTTTTGTTTCATTGATTTTTTTCTATTATCTTTTTGTCTTCTATGTCCTGGATTTGGGTTTTTATTTTGGTGATCTGGATTCTTCTGCTGAAATTAGGGTTTTTGTGGTCTTGCTTTTCCAGCTTCTTTAGGTGGCTTGTTAGGTTGTGAATTTCTGTTCCTTCCATTTTCTTCATGTGTGTTTGTAGGGATATAAATTCCCCTCTTACTACAGCTTTCAGGGCATTCCAGAGATTTTGGTAAGATGTTTCTTCATTTTCATTTGTTTCCAGGTATCTTTTGATCTCTGTTTTGATTTCATCATTGACCCAGGAGTTGTTTAGCATCATGCTGTTTAGTGTCCATGTCTTTGTTGGTTTTGGAAGGACTTTGTTGGTGTCAATGTTTATTTTTATTCCACTGTGGTCCGAGAAGGTACATGGTAGGATTTCGGTCCTTTTAAATTTGCTTATGCTTGATTTATGACCGAGTATGTGGTCGATCTCAGAATATGTTCCATGTGGTGATGAGTAGAATGTGTATTCTGTGGTCTTTGGATGGAGTGTTCTGTAGGTATCAATTAAGTCCATTTGGTCCAAAGTCACATTGAGGTTCCGGATCTCCTTGCTGATTTTTTGTCCTGATGATCTGTCTAGGGTTGTGAGTGAGGTATTAAAGTCCACAGTTATGATGATGTTAGAGTCAATATCTCTCTTTAGTTTTCCTAGAAGTTGTTTTATGAAAGTTGGCGCACCTATGGTGGGTGCATATATCTTTAGGATAGATATTTCTTGTTGATGGATTGAGTTAAACATAGTATTGGAAGTCCTGGCTAGAGCAATCAGAGAAGAGGAGGCAATCAGGGGTATCCAAATAGGAAAAGAGGAAGTCAAGTTATCTCTCTTTGCAGATGATATGATTGGGTACCTTGAAAAGCCAAGAGCATCTGTCAAAAGCCTCCTTACGTTGATAAAGGCCTTTGGCAAAGTCTCAGAATACAAAATAAATGTACAAAAGACAATCGCATTTCTCTACACCAATAATAAATAAACAGAAACCCAAATAAAAAACACAATTCCATTCACAATAGCCGCAAAAAAAATGTAATACCTTGGCATCTTCCTAACCAGAGATGTGAAAGACCTTTACAATGAAAATTACAAAACACTGCTCAAAGAAATCAAAGATGACACAAAAAAGTGGAAAAATATCCCGTGCTCTTGGATTGGAAGAATCAACATTGTGAAGATGTCCATCTTACCTAAGGCAATCTATAAATTCAATGCAATACCCGTCGAATTACCAGCAACATTCTTCTCAGAACTGGAAAAAACAACACAGGAATTCATATAGAAACACAAACGTCCAATAATAGCCAGAACAATCCTCAGCAAAAAAGCAAAACTGGTGGTATCACATTACCAGATTTCAAACTTTACTATAAAGCTACAATCATCAAAACAGCTTGGTATTGGTATAGGAATAGGCATATAGATCAATGGAATAGAATTGAGATTCCAGAAGCAAAACCTCAATTTCTCAACCAACTCATCTTTGACAAAGCCTCCACCACCTACCACTGGGGAGAGGAGAACCTATTCAGTAAATGGTGCTGGGAAAACTGGCTGACCACATGCAGAAGATTGAAACAGGACCCCTATCTATCCCCATGCACAAAGGTTAACTCCAAATTTATCAGAGACCTAAATGTAAAACCTCACACCCTAAGAACCTTAGAAAAGGAAGGAAATAACCTCATGGAAATCGGAACTGGCATCCAATTCATGAACAAAACCCGAAACCCACAGGTCATAAGAGAGAAGATGAATAAGTGGGACCTTATTAAACTGACAAGCTTCTGCAAAGCCAAAGAAACCATCAAGAGAGCAGGGAGACAGCCTACAGACTGGGAAAAAGTATTTGCCAACTCCAGGTCTGACAAAGGCTTAACATCTTGGATCTGCAAGGAACTCAATCATGCTGAAAAGAAAAAAACAAACAACCCCATTATAAAATGGGCAAAAGATATGAACAGACACTTCTCAAAGGAAGACATCCAAGCAGTCAACAGACACATGAAGAAATGTTCAACCTCACTAATCATCAGGGAGATGCAAATCAAAACCACACTGAGATATCACCTAACTCCAGTCAGAATGGCAATTATCAACGACTCAAAAAATAACAGCTGCTGGAGAGGGTGTGGTGAAAAGGGAACACTTCTACACTGTTGGTGGGAGTGTAAAGTAGTGCAACCTTTGTGGAAAGCAGTGTGGCGATTCCCAAAAGCTCTAAAAATTGACCTTTCATATGACCCCGCAATCCCCCTACTGGGAATATACCCTGAAGACCGCCGATCACTGTATAAAAAAGATACCTGCACACGCATGTTTATTGCAGCATTGTTCACAATAGCAAGAACCTGGAAACAACAATGCTGCCCATCAAAAGAGGACTGGATTTGAAAAATGTGGTACATATAAATGATGGAATACTACGCAGCCATAAAAAAGAACAAAATCATGAATTTCGCAGCAACCTGGATGGAACTAGAGTCTATAATACTGAGTGACCTCTCACAGAAACAAAGATCCGAGTATCACATGTTCTCACTCATATAATGGACCTTGAACATCCAATGTAATACTATAAAAAAATGACTGACGGTACTGGGAAACTATAGGGGGGAGGGGGATGGGATTAACAGTCACAAATATCTGTCTGGGGATTGGGAAACACCTCTTATCAACAGGGTACCTGAATGAAACATAATTGTACACCTAACCTTTTACTGTACTCCACAAAATCATAATAAAAAATATTGATAAAAAAAGAATTTAAATAAATTTGTAATACTACATACATACAAGCCTTCCTACTCTGGTTTTTGCAAACACTGAGATAGCATTGTCAAACTCCCATATCCTCATTCCTCCCTCATTTAATCCTCATTCCTTCCTTCTTTAATCTACTTTAATCATAAAATTGAAACATATGTCTTCAAGCTAATATCTTTCCGGAAAAAGCATGTGGTTTCTAGGAGACTCAGATGACTACATAGTCTATGTAGTCATCTGAGTAGACCATGTCCTCCAGAGGTGCACACACCTATTGTGGAGATGGACCCAACAGACTTTCTAGATACTGTTCTATGATAGGATGTTGACTGTCACAGGAAAACACATTTGAGCTATCAATCTCTTATTAATTTGATTGCCTGGCCTACACAACTTATAAATATTTAGCAAGATCAATTTCGAGGAAGTTGTATCATTTTGCTTTCTGACCCTTTCCCAACTCCAGCCTCCCTCATCATGGACTTTGTGAACTCGGCTGAAACAATGTATTTCTTTCCACTTTAACCCATGGGTTGACTGATAAGATTAGAGGGTTGATAAGATTGAGATGAAGTGAAAATTTCCACATTTTATGTTTAATATTCATTAAGTATTACTGTTGCAAAATACATTTTTATCTTTCTATCATACTAATAAAGCATGTGTCTATGCCAGGGATCAGCAAACTTTATGTTAATGGCCGAATAGTAACTATTTTAGGTTTGGCAAAAGATGTAGTCTCTGTCACAACTACTCAGTTCTATATTTGTATCTCATGAAAGCATGCAAAGACAATATGGAAATGGAGGAGTGTAAATGAGTTCCAATAAAATTGTATTCATAAAAATAGTTGATAGGATGAATTTGGCCTTGAAGCTGTTGGTTTGCTGACTACTACTTCAAAGGGAGTCCCATTGACCATTCTCATAATCATTACCCTGAAGTTGATTAGAAATGCAGAGTTGCAGTACTGTACCAAAGCTACTGAATGAGAATTTGCAGTTTAACAAAATCACCAAATGATTCATTATACTTACTAAAGTTTGAGAAAGATTGGTCTATACTATAGATTATTTAGATTTCTTATGTTTGCTGGTACACTAACACCTTTTTCTTAAGCATCAAAAGATCTAAAATTGAAGGTGATTCTCTAACACAAATATTAAGGAATTAGTAACTGTCCCCACCAAGTACTTGTGTTAATTCAGTGTATAAGAATAAGTACGAGATAGCAATTTTAAGGGGTCTATTGTATGACAAGCATTGTTATAAGCATTTGTAATCTTTACAACAAATCTGTGAGGTAAACATTATTAATATTCATATTTACATATGAGGATACTGAGAAAAAGAGGTAAAATAACTTACTCACAGACCTCATTCATGGAGGAAATGAGAAACTTTATGCATATTTTAGATATTGTAAAGTGTAATTAATATTTTATAATAATCTATCCATAGCTAAGTTTTTCTATTGAAACACATGTGTGTATTTGTATGTAGATATAGCCACAATTCCTCTTATTCATTTAGAATATCATCTAAAAGAAAAATTATATCAAAAGGTAGTTAACCTAATTAAAGCTCTTGATACATTTAAAAATGTTTTAAGACACATTCTTTGTAGCTCCACAGTCACTGGCAATAAAGAAAAATACTTCTGCCACTCTATCCACATCAGCCCATAGTATTATTCTTTTTTATAATCTCATAATCCTCAATTTTAAAGAAGTAATACCTTTATATATTCTTATAAGTGCTAATAAACTTGAATTATGTTACTTACTAGGCATATATATTTTATTCTTCAAGGAATTGTAATTTTATCACTTTTGCTACATTTTCTACCGTTTTAAATTTATTTCTCACTACTAATGAAAAGTTTCTGTTTCAAGGATATCGTTTTTCACATTCTTTGTAAAGATTTTTTGTCTTTAAAATAAATAAAATTACATAAATAACGTGCATAAAACAAAACCAAAATAAAAGTTGTTTTTGATTTTTAGTATATAGAAGTTTTAAATTTTTATGTATAATGATTTGCCTCTGGATATAATTGAATAATTTGTATTAAACCAAAACTTTAACCAATGATAAGTACACATTTGGATAAAAACAAAAGCTCTTATTTGAAGGCTTTGAAGAACAATAAAGTTTTGAGATTTTTGTGCTTTTTGTAAGTATACCCTGGTTAACACAATATAAAAATAAAAACTGGCTAAAGTTTACACATAGCTATAATAAAAATACTAAACCAAAAGAGTGATGGAATCTTTGCTATGAGTCATAATGCTTTTGTCTTCAAATAACAGAAAATCTGAGTCATTTATTGCTAAGGTCACCATATAAGTTGTCATCCACCTGGGACACTTTAGGGAATAAAGACAGGCACTGTGAGTAAGTATGCTGAGACAACAGGCATCAATAGGAACTGTTCCAACCAAAGCAGACATCATGGTCACCTTGTTTATGAATCACATTCCAAGGAGGATAGAGACTGTGTGGTTCCAGTGTTTGTTAATTCAGTGGTTCAGTGATGTTGCCTAAAATCCATATACTTGCCCTCTTTCTACTCTGCTTTTCTCACAGTTTGTCAGGAAATACTCACTTTGGAAGATGTCTAACTTCTATTATTGGCTAGATTTTATCCTAAAGCCCTCAAGCTGTTTCCTTATGCTAGGTTTGGGTCATAAACCTATACCTAAATCATAGATAATGAAATAAATGTGACAACAATATTTTGCTTACATCAATAAACCCTGATGCCTGAAACCAGTCCCACCTTCATTAAACACATAGCTCTCTGTTCTTTTCAAAACAAACAACAAAACAAAAGAGGGTTTCTGTAACAAGAATGAAAGAATGACTATTGGGAAAAAGCCAAATGGGAAATGGGAATGCATAGTTTGATTTTCTAAGCACTCAACATCCATGTACCCCTTTGCCTTATTTGATAAAGAACAACAACGACAACAAGAAAATTGTGGTAAATGTCATAAATCATGGTGAAATATTAGCTACATATTGTTTAAGTCATGAATATGGTAAGCATGGCTATTAACTCATCTGCTATTCTCCATTGAATTGTAGTGCTAATAAGTACAATAAGACATGATTAAATGGGAGATATAAATAATTATTTTTTAAAAGTTTGGTTCTTTTACCGGCTTCAAATGACACAACTTATTATCTTGCACTTCTGTATGTGAGAAATTTGCATCAGTTTTGCTGGGTTAAAATAAAAATGTCTTTTCTAGCTCTGAGAAGAACGTTGCTGGTAATTTGATGGGTATTGCATTAAATCTGTAGATTGCCTTAGGTAGATTGGACATCTTTATAATGTTGATTCTTCCAATGCATGAGCATGGGATATTTTTCCACTTGTTTGTGTCATCCTTGATTTCTTTGAGGATTGTTTTGTAGTTTTCATTGTAAAGGTCTTTCACATCTCACAAATGACCAAGAATAGCCAGAACAATCCTCAGCAAAAAAAAAAAAAAAAGCAGGAGGTATCACACTACCAGACTTCAAACTTTACTATAGAGCTGCAATAATCAAAACAGCTTGGTACAGGAACAGGCATATAGATCAATGGAATAGAACTGAAAATCCAGAAGCAAAATCTCAATTTCTCAACCAATTCATCTTCGACAAAGCCTCCACCACCTACCACTTGGGAGAGGAGAACATATTCAGTAAATGGTGCTGGAAAAACTGGTGACCACATGCAGAAGACTCAAACAAGACCCCTATCTATCCCCATACACAAAAATCAACTCTAAATGGATCAGAGACCTAAATGTAAAACCTCACACCCTAAGAACCTTAGAAAATGCAGGACACACCCTTATGGACATTGGAACTGGCATCCAATTCCTGAACAAAACCCGAAACCCACAGGCCATAACAGATAAGATAGACAAATGGGACCTCACTAAACTGACAGGCTTCTGCAAAGTCAAAGAAACCTTCAAGAGAGCAGGGAGACAGCCCACAGACTGGGAAAAAAGTATTTGCCAACTCCAGGTCCAACAAAGGCTTAACATCTTGGATCTACAAGGAACTCAAATGTGCTGAAAAGAAAAAAACAAACAACCCCATTATAAAGTGGGCAAAAGATATGAACAAACACTTCACAAAGGAAGACATCCAAGCAGCCAACAGACACATGAAGAAATGTTCAACCTCACTAATCATCAGGGAGATGCAAATCAAAACCACACTGAGATACCACCTAACTCCAGTCAGAATGGCAATTATCAATAACTCAAAAAATAAAAGTTGCTGGAGAGGGTGTGGTGAAAAGGGAACACTTCTACACTGTTGGTGGGAGTGCAAACTAGTGCAACCTCTGTGGAAAGCAGTGTGGCAATTCCTAAAAGCTCTAAATATCGACCTCCCATATGACCCCGCAATCCCCCTACTGGGAATATACCCTGAAGAACTCAAATCACTCTATGAAAAAGATACTTGCACATGCATGTTTATTGCAGCATTGTTCACAATAGCAAGAACCTGGAACCAACCATGCCGTCCATCAAAAGAGGACTGGATTTAAAAAATGTGGTACATATACACGATGGAATACTTTGCAGTCATAAAAAAAAGAACAAAATCATGAATTTTGCAGCAACCTGGATGGAACTGGAGTCTATAATACTGAGTGACCTCTCACAGAAACAAAGATCTGAGTATCTCATGTTCTCACTCATATAGTGTACCTTGAACATCTATCATAATACTATAAGAAAAGGTTTGACAGTGGTGGGAAACTACGGGGGGGAGGGGAAGGGAGGTGGGATTAACGGTAGTAATATCTGTCTGGGGACGGGGAGAAACCCCTTATCAACAAAGGTGTCTGAAAGAAACATATTTGTATACCTAACCCTTAAATGTGCCCCACAATACCAAAATAAAAAATATTGTTTAATAAAAAAAATCAAAATGTCATCAGGGCTACATTCCTTCTGGGGGCCCTAAGGGAGAATCTCTTTCTTTGTTTTCTTGATACCATCTGCTTTCCTTTCCATCTTAAAGGTGCAGTGTTTTATTGGCATATTTGCTTCTCTCCATCTCTTACCCACCTGCCTTCCTATTATAAGAACACAGATAATCCAGGATAATTTCCCCATCTCAAGATCCTCAGTTTGATCATATCTACAGAAGCCCTTTGTCATGTGAGATATCATACTCACAAATCCCATAGATTAGGACATTGATGTCTTTGGTGGGGGGATGGGCATTATTCTATCTTGTTGAGTATCTGTCTCTGGGTTTCCTCTGAACCTGAACCCTTCACTTGAATTTTAATTACCCCCTAACAGGAGTATTTTCTTCTTTTACTAGTTCATAAGATTGTTTATGTTTCAGTGTCTGACTAATGTCTGCATTTATATAAGAGAAGGTAAGGTAGGAAACAGTGGATATTGGAAATAGCTCTTCCCAGTGAACACCAGGTTCCCAAAGTGATGCGTGGTCCCTATGTGACAGGACTGTGGGCCACTCACTAGTACCATGTTTTACCTCTTTGGGCACCCAGTAAGACTATCTTTCCTAACATCTCTCACAGTTAAGTGTGTCTTGGGATAAAGTTGTAACTGAGAAAGTGTAAACAGGCATGATGGGGGCTATTTCCAAACATAAATCCTTCCACAAAAGATCTTCAATGCTCTTTCCTCTTCTGCTAGTAGATATTGATGTCCAGGGTGCCTTGGAAGCCACATATTAAAGGTAACAGGATTTTGTCAACCTGGTTCCAGGAATGGCTCTATGTAGTAAAGTTGGTTATATTCCCTTGTATCAGTCATGTTTCTAGCTTCTGTGTATCTGATGCTTTAACACCTGTCTTGCATGCATAATGGAGACACATCTTATTCTAGATGACATAACAATATGCCTGAGTCACTTTGCCTTGATCTTCTCCCTCCTTCATTGCCTTCCCTTCCCTTGGCAAAAGTTTTTGTCATGGAATCACACTTTTCAAATACAAACCAGACAATATACAGTCCATATCTCCAACCACCTCTCTTATCAGGCTCTTTCTTACACACTGAGCCCCTATCCGCCTACTTTCATCACCAAAGGACCAGGTGCCAGACAACTAGGGTTATTTCCAATGCCCCAGAGCCCACTGTAAATATTTAAACTAGCCAATCCCAACCCTGAACTTGCTGCTTTGCCCATTCCTTCTTGCAGAAACCACAGCCAAGTCTACTGCCAAAGTTTTCACCGTACTCTTTCTCCCTCTGAGTGATTTCCTACATGGCCCTTCATGGCATGATATACTCCCACCTCTTTAAAATGTAAATGATAGCCTATTATTTTAATCGCAGTTATCTCCTGATCTATTGTTAATTTGCAGAGAGATCTTGTATCCTGAGTAAAATCCAAAATCAATTCACAATCTTTCATATATTATCAGTGGATGGATTGTTGTATAAAGCTAGAACTAACAAAATTGGCAATTTTCAAATAGAACAATAAGAATCATTTTAAGACGTTATGGCAAAAAATAACTTATTCCAAAATTACAACAAAAATAAAATAGAAGAGTATACTTAGAAGAACGCAAAATCTCTATAAAGAAAGCAATGAAACTTTGCTAAAGAACCTAAAGAAAGTCCTAAAAAACTTGAAAGCTACATTCAATTTATCGCTGAATAAATTAGATCATAAAGATGTCAGGTTTCCTCAAAGTAATCATTAACTTTAAAGCAGTAAAAATCAAAATCACAGCAATATTGTAGACCTAGATCAACTGATTCTACTTCACGTAGTTGAATAAATGTGAATGATGAAGCAAGATGATTTTTTAAGGTGAACAAAAACAGGACATTTGTTATTCCATTTATTAAAATTTGTTGTACATTGTGGTTGTCAGACTAATCTCCCCCATCCCCATAAGATTGTCCATGCCTTAATCCTGGGAACCTGGGACTATTTTGTCTTACATGGCAAAAGGAATATGGCAGATATAATTAAGTTAAAGATCTTGAGATGAGAAAATTATCCTGGATTACATGGGTGGATTAACCTATGTAATATGAATCATTAAGATGGAAGAACCTAGCTGGGCTCGGTGGCTCAGCCTGTAATACCGCAGCTTGGGAAGCTGAGGTGGGTGGATTGTCTGAGCCCGCGGGTTCGAGACCCACCTGGGCAACTTGATGAGACCTCATCTCTACAATAAAACAAAAAATTAGCCAGGTGTGGTAGCGCGCGCCTGTAGTTCCAGCTACTTGGAAGCTGAGGTGGAAGGATCGCGGAGCCCAGCAGGTTGAGGCTGCGGTGGCCGGGAGCGGCCACTGCATTCCAGTCAGGATGACAGAGTGAGACTCCAACTCAAAAAAAAAAAAAAAAAAAAAAAAAAGATGGAAGAACCTTTCCCAGCTGAGTCAGAAAAATGAGATGGAAGAAGAAGGAGGTATTTGATCATGACAGAGACTTGACGCATTGTCACTGGCTTTGAGGATGGAGGAACAAGTCCATGAGGCAAGAAATGCTGAAGACTCTAGAATCTGGGAACAGCCCTCAACTTACAGCAAGTAACAAAATAGGATTTCAGCTCTACAACTGCAAAGCTTTGCATTCTGCCAACAATTCAGATGAACAAGAAAAGGATTTCCCCTGCGAACCTCCAAGAAAGGAATACAGCTCTGTTAACAACTTGATTTTAGGTCACTGAGACTCATGTCAGACTTTGGGCTAATAGATCCTTAAGATAAATTTATACAGTGTTGCGCTATTAAGTTTTTGACAATTTATTGGGCTGCAATGGAAGACTAACACAGAAGGCTATAGTGTGGTGCTAGTACAGGAGTAGACATAGTAATGAATGGAGCAAAATAAAGTACCCAAATAGACCCATGTATATAATAAACTTAGTATATAAGACTAAGTGACATCTCAAATTACGGGAGAAAACATAGTTACTACACAGAGTGGAACCCCGTTGACTATTGTGGAAACACTTAATACTTTTTCAAGACCCTTTAGAAAAATATATATTCAATATGATAAAAATATATATTCAAGACGATACCCTTTAGAAAAATATATATTCAAGATGATCTAATAAGAAGATAGATGAATAAATCTGTGCTCTCAGATTACAAAAATGTACTTTTAAACAAACACACAGCAAAAAACTTGAAGAAAATAATTGATAAATGTGACTTTATTAAAATTGACCTTATATATGAAAAAAGAAAATCTAGCATAATATCCTAAAGGTCATCTATGTTGTAGCATGTGGTAGGTGCTATAGTCTGAATGTTTGTCTACCCCCCCAAATTCATGTTTAAGACTTATTTCTAACTTGATAGCATTAGAAGTTTGAACTTTTACAATACGATGAATACTGCATGATTCCAATTATATAAGACATAAATAGTCTAAAACAGTCACTCATAGAAAGAAAAATATAAAATGATAGCAGAGATCGAGGGGATGGGGAAATGGCTAGTTGTTCAGTGGTATAAAGTTTTGTTTAAGAAAGATAAAAAAACTTCTGAAGATCTGAACAACGTTGTGCTTATAGTTTACAATACTACATACCTTAAAAATTGTTAAGAGGTTAGATCTCATGTTTCTCACACAAACAGATAAAATGTAAAAAAAAAAAAAAATGCCGGGCTTGGTGGCTCAGCCTGTAATCCCGTGCTTTGGGAGGCCAAGGTGAGTGGATTGCCTGAGCCCGTGGGTTCGAGACCCGCCTGGGCAACTTGGTGAGACCTCATCTCTACAATAAATCAAAAAATCAGCCGGGCATGGTAGCGCGTGCCTGTAATTCCGGCTACTCGGAAGGCTGAGGCGGAAGGATCGCCGGAGCCCATCAGGTCGAGGCTGCGGTGGCCGGGAGCAGCCACTGCACTCCAGTCTGGGCGACAGAGTGAGACTCCAACTCAAAAAAAAAAGTAAAAAAAAAAACTAAATAGTTCTGAATAATCTAATGACAAGACAAAAATATATATATTTAGATTCAATATTATTTTAAAAATCCTTAGAAATCAGATAGGAAAAGGAAGTAAATGGAGCTATAGGCAAGAAATAAGAACACGAGATTCAAAGATAAAAAAACAAGTATCAAAGATGAAAATGGGAGTTACAAACAAATGCATGAAGTGATAGTCAATCCCATTAATCATCATGAAAGTACAAATTAAAAGTTACAATGGATCATTTTTACCCATCGGGTTGGAAATCATTCAGAAATTTTAAAACATATAATATTGATAAGGGTACTGGGAAAAGAGTATGTGCTTATAATCATGTTGTGTGTTTATATAAGTCCAAACACTTTGAAATGCAATTTGACATAATTAATTAAAAATAAAATGATGCAGAAATTTCATCCCAAAGTGTCTGCATCTTAGAAACAATTGCACATGCATATGACGAAGATTCAATACACAGATTTTCATTATAGTCTTGTTCATAACTAATCTGGTCATCAAAATGGAATACTTCAATTAACTGTTATATTTATCCAAGGCAGTACCATGCAGCAATAAGATAAAATGACCAAAATGTATGATGCAGACAGAACTTCAAGACATACTGCTTAGAGACAAAAGCATGTTGAAAATTGATATAGTGTCGGGAAAGCACACAAGAAAGAATACTATACACAAGTTTTTGTTTCAAGTTCTGGTATATTTCAAATTTAAAATGCTATTCCGTCTAGTAAAGGGGAAATGGGAGCACAGAAAGGTAGAAAACTCTGTTCAGAAACAGTAGTTAGAGATACTCAAGCCTTCTTTGGGTAGTTAAAAATATTTACCAAGAATATGTATTCATATACTACATGTGCAACTACATATTAAGGAAAAATGCTACCATTCACTACAGGGATCTATTTACAGGTATTGTCAACATAATTCTATGCCATCCATATAAAGACTCATGTAAACCATTTTCTTTTCTCTTTGGAGATAAGACAAGTATTTATTCACTTAAGAAGCTTGATAATTACTTTGTTCTTTCTTGCCTAAAACAAACTATGTAAAATTCATCACATTTTTCCTATGGGTTCTGGACATTCTGGAGACCAATTCATTGCTAAAATTCAGTGCTTAAATTATTCAAATGCCTAGAATTCTACACTATCTTTTATCTGATATTTAACTGTGTTCCTGTTGTTATTTTAGAAAAAGAATGGCCCTTATTTTACTATATTTTGAACTCTTTTTCCCACTTGCATTATCTACAGGCTATCTTCTATTGGAAGATTGAGACTTAAATAAAAAAGTAATTTCTGTCAGGTTTTTTGGTGGAGTCTTTAGAAGTTTCTATATATATTATATTAGATCATTTCATCTCTAAACAGAGACAATTATTCCTTTCCTATTTCAATTTCTTTATTTCCTTTTCTTGGCAAATTGCTCTGGCTAGGGCCTCCAGTACAGTGTTAAACAGAAGTGGTGAGAGTGGACATCCTTGTCTTTTTCCTAATCTTAGAGGAAAAGCTTTCAATTTTACTTGACTGAGTACAATATTAGCTGTGGACATTTCATATGGGGTCTTTGCCATATTGAGGTGCATTTCTTCTCTACCTAATTTATTGAGTTTTTAATATGAAACATAAAATTTGTCAAATAAGTTTTCTTTATCTATTGAGATGATCATATGGGTTTTGTCCTTCAGTTAATGTGACATATCACACATTGATTTGCATATGTTAAGCCATCCTTGCATTCCAGTGATAAATACCACTGGTGATTGATCTTTTTAATGTGCTGTTGAATTCTGTTCTCTAGTATTTTGATGAGAATGCTTGCATCCATGTTTACCAGGAATGTTGGTCTATAGTTTTCTTTTCTTGTAGTTTTTGTCTGTCTTTGGTATCAGTGTAATACTGGACTCATAAAACTAGTTTGCAAGTATTCTCTCTTCTTCAGTTTCTTGGAAGAGGCTGAGAAAAATTAGAATTAGTATTAGTTCTATTTTAAATGTTTGCTAGAATTCAGCAGTGAAGCCATCAGGTCCTGAGATTTTCTTTCATGGGCTACCTTTTATTACTAACTTAATTTCTTTATTTGTTCTTGGCCTATTATGACTCTCTATTTCTTCTTAATTCAGACTTGGCACATAGCATGTTTTTAGGGATTTATCCGTTTTCTCTGTTTTATCTAATTTTTTGGTGTATAATTGTTCATAATATTTTCTTATGACCCTTTCTATTTCTGAAGCATATTTTGTAATATGTCCTTCTTCATCTATGATTTTATTTATTTGTGTATTCTCTCTTTTTTCATTTCTATAATTAAAAAGCAAATTCAGTAAAGTTGCAAGGCAAAAAATCAGTATAAACCAATCAGTAGCATTTCTGTACACTAACAATGAACTATCTGGAAAAGAAATCAAGAAAGCAATACACAGAGACCACTGACTAAGATCAAAATTACTAAGAGAATAATTTTCAACTGCTCTCACCACAAAAAAGTATTTTAGGTGATAGATGTATTAATTATCTTGGTTTAATTGTTCCACACGTATTCATAAATCATAAACCACTTTCTCTCCTGTAAGCAAATATAACTATTATATGTCAATTAATGATTAAAATGAACAACAAAAAAAGAAAATAAAGCAATCTTATTTATAATAGCATTAAAAATACTTAGAAATACATTTATCCAAGGAGGCAAAATATCTGTACCCTGAAAACTTTAAGACATTAATTAAATAAATTGAAAAGGACACACATAAATTGAAAAATCTCATTGTCATGGATTAATTAATATTGTTAAAAGATTTATACTACCAAATTAATCTAGAGATTCAATGTAATCTCTATCAAAATTCCAATGAAATTTTTCACAGCGGCAGAAAAAGTAATCCTATAGTCCTATAAGCCCTACAGAGCTATAAGAGATCCCCAAAAGTCAAAGCAATCTTGAACTAAGAGAAAGAGCTGGAGGCATTATATTGCCTGATCCCAAAAGATACTGCAGAGCTATAGTAATTAAAACAGCAAAGTACTGGCATAAAGAGACACATGGCCCAACTGAGCAGAATAAAGAATCCATAAATACACCTACACATTTATGGTCAACTAATATTTGACAAATGTGCCAAGAATATACAATGGAAATAGGACATCCATGTCCACAAATGATGTTGAGAAAACTGGATATCCACATGCAGAAAAATAAAATCGAATACATCTTAACCCACATCAAAAACAAACTCATAAAGTGAACACTTAAACATAAAACCTGAAACTGTAAAATTCCTAGAAGAACATATAGGGAAAAGCTTCTTTACACTGGTTTTAGCAAAGGTTTTTTGGATATAACTCCAAAAATATGAGACACTGAAACAAAAATAGAAATATACAAATATGCTCAATATCATTTATTAACAGGAAAATGCAAATTAAAACCACAATGAGATCTCACCTCACACATGTCAGAATGGCTATTATAAATATATATATAACAAATGAGGATGAGGATGTGGAGAAAAAGAAACTCTTGTACACTTTTTGTGGCAATGTAAATTAGTATAACCATTAGGGAAAATGGTATTAAGGTTCCTCAAAAAATTGAAAATATAATTATCAGATGATACAGCAATCTCACCTCTGGGTATATATTCACAGGAAATGAAATCAGTATATTGAAGAGATATCTGCACCCCTGTGTTCATTGCAACATTATTTACAATGGTCAAGACATGAAATCAACTTGTGTCTATTAAGGAATAAATGAATAAAGAAAATGTGATACATACATACACACCCACATACATAGATACACAGTGGAATACTATACAGCCTTAAGAAAGAAGGCAATTTGCCATTTGCAAGAGCATTGATGAAATTGGAGAACATTATGCTAATGAAATAAACCAGGTACCAAAAGACAAATGCTGCATGATTTCACTTATATCTGGAGACTAAAAAATAATGGACGCATAAAAGGAGAGAGTAGAATGGTGGCTACCAGAAACTGGAGGTAGGGGATGGAAATGGTGAGAAGTTGGTCAAAGGAAACAAAGTTTCAATCAGACGGGATAAATAATTTTTGGAAAGCTATTGTACAAAATGATGACAGGAGTTAATAAGAATGCATCACATACTTGGAAACAGCTAAGAGAGTATATCTTAAGTGTTCTCGTGACCAAAAAAAGTATGAGGTGATGGTTATATTAATTAGCCTTATGTAATCATCTCATAATGTATACATATATCAAAACTTCACATGGTATACCATTAATGTACAATTTGTATTTGTAAATTATACCTTAATCAAGTTGAAAAAATTTTTAAATTGTTTTGAAATAAGGTAATAAATAGACAAGCAAATATGCTATTAGGAAATCTAGTCAGGAGTAGACATAAATAATCTTCAGATATTTGAAATAATTGCTATTTTGAGAAGAAAGTATATAAGAAGGTATTTGTTCTGAAAATGACCTAGAATCGGTGGGTTAAAAATATAGGGAAGCAGATTTCGCCTCAACATGCCAGGCACCATTTCGTCAAAAGGAGTTTTGCACAGACTGTTCCCTGTGAATGAAGTGTTTTTCCCCCAATTAACATTCAGGTCTTTGTCAGATCAGTTGTCACCTTCTACTGAACCCTACTCTTAACTACCCCATTCACAATTCTAATCTCTTTATGGACCATCGTCCCATTGTACTTCCCATATTCTTCTCTTCTTTCATTTCAACTTTTTTCATAAAACTTATAAACTTTAATATTCTACAACCTTCAGTGTGGTTCCACTAACCACATGTAGATATATAAACATACATTTATTTTATGAGTCAAAGAGTCTCACTCTGTCTCTTAGGCTGGAGTGCAGTGGCACACTCACAGCCACTTGACCTGCTGGACTCAGGCAATCCTCCCACCTCAGCCTTCCACGTAGCTGGGACTACAGGTGTGTACCACCACATCTGACCAATATTTTGATTTATTGCAGAGATGACGTCTTGCTAAATTGCCCAGGCTAGTCTCAAACCCCTGGGTTCAGACAATCCTCTCATCTCCGCCTCCCAGAGTGGTTCTGCAATTTCCTAGCTGTGCAATTCATACAGGTTACTTCATGACGTTGTGTGTGGTTTTCTTATTTATACATTGAAGGCAACAATACTCTTTTATATAGTTATTTTAAGAATTACAAATGAAATATAACAGTGCCTGAAACACTGAATAAGCACTAAATACATGGTAACTAAAGTTTATCTTGGACCTTCTTACTTTTATCCCGAAACTGTGATCTAGACACTATCTCCTCCAATTATATACAGAAATTATTTTTATCCCGTTCAATTATTTTAAAAAGCTCTAACCCTTCTTTGACTCTTTTATCTTATCTTCATGCAAACAAGAGAATGCATTCATTTGTTAAAAATCTCTTGGTGCCAAATTCCTTGTTCAATTATGTTCCAACTCCCCTTTACTTCATATGTAAGTTTATATTCACACATCTCTTTATTTCCTCAATTCATAGAAACAAACTCAGAAGAAGGGGCCCCCCTAAAACGGGAATTATTTTTTGGAGGGAAGGAACCCTGTACTACAGGATTCGATTCCTCCACTAGTTAGTTACATGTTCTAGGAACCCATCAGGCGTCTGTGTACCAGCTAGCCTTTGTTGTGAGAGACTGCGTTTGGCTTCATTGGAAAAAAAAAAAAAAAAAAAATATATATATATATATATATATATATAGAGAGAGAGAGAGATATTGTTTCAATGTGTTTGTCTGTTTCATGATGGTTAATTTACGTGTGCACCTGCCCACACCGTGCTGTTTAGCAGTTTTTGACCAAAAATGGCATGACGCCCTTACCCTACCTTCCCTATTCATCCTATCTCACCCGGAGTGACTTAATTTTGTTTCCTTGGATGAAAAAAGTTCTAAATAAAGGAAAACGTTTTGCCAATGTTTAAGAGATGAAACAAAAATGGCAAAAACACTAAAAGGCATCAAAATTGATGAGTTCAAAAACTGTTTTGAACAGTAGAAAAAGTGTCTTATCAGGTGTATTGCACCACACATTGAGTGCTTTGAAGGTGACTGAAGTTTAAATATATAAGAATAAATGCACATTTTAAAAATAAATAAATTCTGGAATTTTGGGGTTCCCTCTCATACACCAAAAACTTAATTTCTTCACATATTCTGAATCAACCACTTTTGTCTCACTAATGATACCAGTTATTTCCTAAACACCAAATCAAATGAACACTTTATGGTTTTTAATTTTGTGACTCTTACCAAATGTGGATAAATACCTGCTTTAATTCTTTTCCTTTAGTCTCCATGATACTGCTCTTCCCATCTATCTATTCTATTGGTAGCTCTTACTCATTGAATATACTGATTTTTCTTTTACTTATCCTTATATACTTAGACATGCTAGACATCTGTTCTAAGTGCTAGTAGACTCTTTGCAAGTAACATACAAAACAGACTCCTGGCCAAATGTGCAGTGGGGGCTAAAATTCAGTTTGCTTCTGGAACAAGAAGGCAGAAAATACTGGCTTTGATGAAGATGTTGAACAATAAGAATTGTCATACGCTTGTGGCATGATGTATATTAGCACAAGCTCTGTGGAAAACTGTATATATTCCCATTATCCTCAATATGCTAACTCATTTTCTCAATTCTAGAAACACATAACATAACCCACACCACTGTGGAAAGATTCCCAAATTGAGTATGCTATTTTTAAAAGTATTCTTTGTGTGTGTGTTGAAACTTATATACCTTAAAATACAAAAATCTTTACTATAAGATTTAATACAATTTTTATTTTTGCTCAAGGTCTCCCAAGCTAGAGTTTAGGGTATGCTAGTACAATCATGTCTCACTGCAATCTCTACCTCCTGGGCTCAGGTGATCCTTCTGCTTCAGCCTCCTGTGAATAGTTGGGGCTACAGGTGTGCGACATCACACACCGCTCTGTGTGTTTGTGTGTGTGCAGAGACGAGGTCTTGCTATGTTGCCCAGGCTGGTCTTGAATTCCTGGGATAAAGTAATCCTCCTGCCTCAGGATTATAAGTGTGAGCCACTGTGCCTGGCCAGATTTGATAAGTTTTGACAAAGGTATGCTTTTGCGCACACTTTTGAAATCCAAACCCCTATCAAGATTTACAATTTTTCCATCACCTCACAAATTTTCTTCATGCCCTTTCCTTGTCAGCTCCCCAGAACCCTAATAATCAGTTTACTGATTTGCTTTGTAATGGATTAGTTTCTTCTGTTCTGAAACTTATTAAAGAAAAACATATAGCACATACTCTCTTGTGTTCAGAGTCTCTTGCTCATCATAGTGTGTATAATGCTGAATGTATCTGTAGTTTATTCGTTTTAATTGTTGTGTGGTGTGCCTTTATATGATACACCACAATTTATTAATTTTTTATAGACATTTGAATTACTGCCAGTTTTTTGCTATTATAAATAGCATTTCTAATAAAATTAATGTACAAATCTTTCAGTGAGCACTGAAAAAATATTATTTTGAAGAAATACTTAAAAGTTGAATTACTTCTTCATAGCATATATATGGTTACCTTTATTAGAAACTTCCATACAGCTTCAAAAATGGTTGTGCTACTTTATTAAAAAATGCATTTTATTTTCTCCAGTTGTTCTACATCCTCTTCAATATTTGGGGATGTCAGTTTTTCACATTTTGGTCATTATACACATATATCTCATTGAGATATGCCTGTTAAGAATTTTGTCTATTTAACTGCTTTTTTGAGTTTAATGAATTCTTTATATATTATAGATACCAATAGTTTGTCACATTTGTAATTTGCAAATAGTTTCTTCAGGAATGTGGTCTGTTACCTAATTTTCTTAATTGTATCTTTTGATAAGCAAAAGTTTTAATTTTTGTAAAATCTAAAGTGTGATATTTTATCTGTTTTGGTTATTTCTTTATGTGTCTTGTCTACAAAATTTTTGACTATTACAAGTGAGTAAAGATATTCTCCTATGATTTCTTCATGAAATTGTATATGTTAACTTTGTATGGTTAGGTATATGATTCGCATTATCTTAACTTTGTGGAGGTTGTGAAGTAAAGGTCAAGGTTCAATTATTTTTTATATCCTAGTTATTTCAACACCATTTTTTGAAAGGACTTTCCTTTTCGTATTGATATGTGTATGTGTATGTGTGTGCACACTGCACATGCACATGTGCAAGACTTAATAAAAAGCAACTATTTGTATATGTGAAGGTTTATTTCTGCACTTCTTATTCTATTCCATTGAACTATTGTGTATCATTATGCCCTGATTTCCATAACTTCAAGTAGTATAAATCTCCCTATGTAGTTACAGTTGTTCAAAATTTTAGTTATTCTAAGTCCTCAGAAACCCATATACATTTTAGATGTCAAAATATTAATTTCTACAAAAAATACCCTGATGGTATTATTATGCATATTGAAATAATCTGTGTATAAATCAGGGAGAATTGACAATATAAAGTCTTTCAATCCCATAGACAGAATATTTATTTTCATTTATTCAAGACTTCATTAAATTTTCTCCTCAATGTTTTTTTTTCTTATAGTATTATAAGTTTGAGATTGTGAATGTCTTCTATTCAATTAAATTATTAGTATTTTAGTATTTACATATTATTATATATTGATTTAACTTTTTAAATTTTTCAGTCCTAGTGTATAAAAGCACAAATCCTATTTGTGTATTGATCCTTTGTCCTGTGACCTTGATAAAATCATTTATTTTTTTAATAATATTTTAAAATGGATTCCTGAGGTTTTTCTACAAATATAATCGTGTCATCAGTAAACAGAGTTTCACTTTTTTCTATTTATGACTTTTATTTTTTTCTTCCCTCCACTATTTAGGAACTCCAATGCAAATTGAATAGAGAGCAAACTTTGCCTTCTTCTGAATCATAGGAGAAAAGCATTCAGTATTTCCTCATTAAGTATAATGGTAGCTACAGCTTTAAGGTACAGGTAGGGTTTTTTCTCTTGAGTATGAATCACACTTCTATGTTTCCACACATAATTAGCAAAATGTTATTATGCAATGGACATTGTAAATGAGATGCTTTAGATTCTGGATTCTGATTCTCTCTCTCCCCCCCCTTTTGTCTTAGCTGGAAGGGAAGCTAATTTGAATAAATTAAATCCTAACTTTCTACTCCTGCCCATACCACACCCTTCAACCCAAGTCTTCATGATGGGTGGCACTTAACAGTGTTCAATTTTTTCCACCTTACAGCTGTTTAATTTTTCCCAACCATGCCAAATTCAGAGACTGCTAAAAAATGTAGGCAGAATTTGTATGTATATTTGGGGACTTCTCTGCACACAGCTCCTCTTTCCAGGATTTTCCCATTGCGGCTCAGGTGTACTGCAACCCTCAACTTCTGTCTTCTGACTTCTAAAGCCAGTAACTAACTGCAGTATTTTCCTGTATTTCTAGAAACCTCACAAAAATAGAGGAGTGCCCTCCAGCAAGAAACATTATTACCCAAGCATTTACCCAAAGTACTTTACTTTCCTCTAGTTTTTATTCTGACCATTGTCTTTGTGCCAAAGTTTATATAGTTTTCTGCAGGAAAGTTATTCTGAAAGAAGATATTCAACCATTACCTGAAGTGAAACTAGAGTGACTGATTTATTTCTATACAGCTATTTTTTTTCTTTACAACTAATCTGAGATACTGAGTATTCATTTATTATATATCTTCTTTTATGTGGTCTGTTTACATCCCCTGCATCTTCCATTGCATTGTCCTGAATTTTATGTAAGAATATATCTAAAAAATTAGCCCCAAACTTATTTGAAACAGGAAGCAAGTATTTTACATCTTAGTGTTATTTGTGCCATGCCTTGATTACCATGTTAAATATTACATATGTTTGTTAAATAAACATTCTTTCGGTTTACTCTCAGAACTTAAATGTTTTTTATGTGACTGATTCCTGATTTTTTTACCTACCAGAGTAATATTTCACAAGATATGGGTGTGTCACAATAAAAATAGTCTCATCTCAAAATAAGTACATTATTTATTTATTCTTTGATATAAAATTTTTTACTGAGAAATTAATATAGTAGCTTTTCTGTTTTAATATCAATATGAAAAGTCATCTGTTTCAACTGGCTTAGACATTTTGATTCAATCCTATCTAGAGAACCTATTTCATGCAAAGATAAATCATTATTATCCAAATGTTCTCTCTACATGTGCATTAAAATGCAAATACTGAAGCTCAAATGATCAGTTGTCTTCTTGTAGTTTAATAATCATAACATTTTTATTTCCAGGTCAAATGCCATTGACTTCAGCTCATGAGATTATGAAATGAATAGATTTAGAGTGTGTGCCAGAATGAATGGGAGGCGGGTAATGGATCAAACTAAGTGAAGCTGTAAAAATAAAATCATGCCAGAGTGAAGAAGAGTTAAAATATGCTGAATTCCTTTTCATTTGGGGTTTAATATTAGTTCAGCTCATTAAGTAGAGAATGGATTAGGGTAATCCCAACTGTAATTATACATTCTATCAGGCATATAAAGGTAAACTAGAGA
Source organism: Cephalopachus bancanus (assembly GCA_027257055.1). Lineage (NCBI taxonomy): Eukaryota > Metazoa > Chordata > Mammalia > Primates > Tarsiidae > Cephalopachus > Cephalopachus bancanus. The sequence continues at coordinate 86,221 of JAPVLO010000935.1, forward strand.
CTGAGTCTGCATTGCCATAAAATTCAGGTTTGAGATAATCAGCACAACACAATTAAGCTGTCACTGAATGACATTCGTTATGCGGCACAAGCTTAAAGCAGATGGAACTAACTCATTGTTGACTGCATACTAGATGTCAAAAAACAAATATATTTAACTAGCTACTCAAGTTTTAAGAAAATACTTATATGGAAACTCTACTGACAGACCTTTAGATAATAGACATAAAAGCTAGAAATCAGTATTTTTTTTTAATGCCTAGGAGAAACAAGTAGAAATCAAAACAATCATGATAGAATTTTTTAAATAGTGTACATGTGAGACTAAGCTTTAGATTTCTATCCTTGATTTAGTGACTCTTCAGAATGGGTTTATATTTCTCAAGTTATGCAGCAGAAATTAAAATTAAAAAGGCAAATTTTTTTAGTTGTCTTTAATTTGTTAAAATATTAGGCTATTATTGTTTTTAGACTGATTGCGGTGCAAAATTTAAAAGTAGTTTAGAAAGCTGGGTCTTCACTTGTTTGATTTTTTTTTTTTTGACCCATATCATATACTGTCTCCTAATCACTATAACAATTGAGTAAGATGTCTTTCTGGTTCTTTGTTATCATAATTTCTTTACTTGTTTCAGTGATGCTTTCAGTCCATTATAAATGGCTGCAAACATTATCATATTTCAGGTTTTCCCTCAAACTGTTACAACTCAAAGTTTCAGGCAAGTTCAATGAAAAAAATTTGAAAAAGAATTGGAAAGTGCAAGTAAGGGAGTAATAATATTGTACAGGGGAATCTAATCTGAGTAAATTTGAAAGTAAGGGTATTATAGTAGACTGAGAGGAGTGGAAAGAACATACAAAACTGGCAGCATTAATAAATTGTTGGTCCTTGTAAGGTCAAAGAATTGTTGAAGCCAGGGTACTGAAGGGAGTAAGTATCAAGAAAGAGAAATCCTTAAAACTCATTTTTTTGAGAATGAGTAACCATATATAGGTAATGACCAAGTTAATATGTAATTATGAAATGATTGACTGAGGTGACGCTCATGTAAGGAAAGAAGAGGAGCCAGGATAGTTAGAGAATGGTCTACATTGATATTAAAGTCATCAATTGTTATGAGAAGTTTTGTTGAGAGTGTAATGCATGTCATTAATGAATAAACAGAGTGGTACATGTATGAATGAATGGAATATATGCATGTATTATATATATTGTATTCAAGATTTTGTTCAAAAACAATGTTGCTCTAATTTAGTTTTAGCTGGTACATTCAAGAATTTTTAAAGACCATCATACCTAAAGATCTATCACAGAAACAAATAACAGAATACCGAATGTTGTCACTCATAAGTGGGACCTGAACATTAATCACATTAGCACAAGGGAGGGATCAGCAGTCGATGAGCACTGGTAGGGGGTGGGGATGGGGCACGTAGAATCATAAAGGACACCTGGTCCTAAGCCAGGGGAAGTCAGGGCCAGATGAAGGTCCAAAATTCAACTACACACAGTCTGCTTGTGTAGCTAATCCTGCCTTTTACCCTACATATCTATAATACATTTTTTTAAAGAAAATTTAAAAGCACAACTACTCTCCTGGTCCCAATTATAAACTGTTTTGTATTGTAGTTCAATGAGTACATGTTTTACCTTTTTTCCTTCAAGATAATCATAGTGGCTAATTCTTCTTGATATCTTCCATAGAAATTTTACATAAGAAATAAAGTTGAGATGAGGAATTGAATGGAAAGTTAGCTTTAAAGTGATAACACTCGCTTTCACCAACTATTGACATTTGAGGTCAAAGCTGTTATGCATATATAAACACTGGAATTATTTTAAAAATATACTATTAGCTAAGGTTTACTTACCTTTCTAATCTGTGCCTGTTGTACAAATGTTTTTTATGTATTGTATTATTCTCATTTTTCTCTAATTTCGTTTTTTATATTTTTCTAACCATTGAATGACTTTTAGGAACTTTATCAAACTATATGACCATCACAGAAAAAACAATTTTGGAACTTCCAACCCCCTCAATAAGTTCCCTCATGATCATTTACAGTTAATCCCAAATATGACCCCATAGCCACAGGCAACCACTAATCTACTTTATGTTTCTGTAAATAATGTTTCTTTATGCTCTCTTTTCTGGGCATTTTATATAAGCAGAATCTTATACGATATGATCTGTTGTTCCTGACTTTTTCACAAAACATGTTTTTGAGGTTCATCCATGTTGCTGCATGTATGGAAACTTCATTCCCTTTTACTGCAGAATAGTATTCGATCATAGGGATATGCCACATTGTGTATCCTTTCACCAGTTCATGGACATTTAGATTGTTCCCAGTTTTTGGCTATTATGAATAAATATGCTGTGAATATTATTGTACAAATTTTTGTGTGATTGTGTGCTTTCATTTATCTTGGATAGATAACTAGGAAAAGGATTGTTCAGTGGTATGGTAAAAGTGATATTCTTTTTTTTTTTTTTTTGAGTTGTAGTCTCACTATCGCCCAGACTGGAGTGCAGTGGCCACTCCCGGCCACCGCAGCCTCGACCTGCTGGGCTCCGGCGATCCTTTCACCTTAGCCTTCCAAGTAGCTGGAACCAAAAGTGATATTCTTAAAGATAAATTTTGTTTTCAAAAGCAGAACAGATACTGATTGCATTTAAATGAAAACCAACTGCATCTGGACATACTGCCTCAGATATGTAACTCCTATCTAAAGATGTAGATACCTAGCAAAGTTTATATATTCTATAATATATGTTTATGTGATATATTGTATAATACCAGGGGTTGTCAAAAAGTTTGTGGAAAATGTGTACTGTGAAAAATCTATGTGTGGGTTTTAAAATTCCTTTGCATCAAAGTAGACTCTTACCAACTTATAGTATGTCTTAACAGGATCTAGCTTGAGGCACTAAGAAGAATAAGACATCTGAGTAAAAAGAGCTCCTATCAGAGCAACATGAATTGTTCCAAAATTGAAGCAAGAAAAAATATCAAATTTATGGTGAAGTTTGGGTGGAAGAATGGTGTAATTAGTGGTGCTTTACAAAAAGTTTTGGGAACAATACCCAAAAAAGTCAGTAGTTTACAGATGTATGGCTATTTTTAAGAATGGACAAGGCAATATTGAAGATGAAGCTCATAGCAGCAACCATTCACACCAATTTGCAAGAAAAAAAATTAATCTACTTGAAGAAGATTGAAGATAAACAGCAGAAACAATCATCAACCCCATGGACATCTCGAGTGTTGAAATGGTTGCACCCAGATAAGCTGCAGACAAGAGCAGGGTTTTCAATGGAAATAGTAAACAAATGGGATCAAGATCAGAAAGCATTTCTTCAAAGAATTGAAAAAGGAGATGAAACAATGGCTTTAGCAGTGCAATTCCAAAGACAAAGCACAGTCAAAACAATGGCTCCCAAGAGGTGGAAGTGGTCCAGTCAAGAGCAAAGATCACAACATTGGAGCACCAAAGAGCAATAACATCTGCATATTATGAAAGTGTTTTGAGAAAGTTAGTCAAAGCCTGAGCAGAAAAACACCTAGAAAAGCCTCACCACAGAGTCCTTCTCCACCAAAACAATGCTCCTGCTCATTCTTGTTATAAAAAAAGGCAATTTTGTGAGAATTTTTATGAGAAATCTTTAGGCATTCAACTTAAAGCCCTGATTTGTCTCCTTCTGACTTCTTTTTCTTCCTTTCCTTCGAAAACCTGTAAAGGGCACCAATTTTTCTTCAGTTAATAAAGTGAAAAAGATTGTATTGACATGGTTAAATTCTCAGGATCCTCAGTTTTTTAGGGATGGAATACATGGCTGGTATTATTGCTTACAATAGTGTCTTGAACTTGATGGAGCTTATGTTAGAAATAAGTTTTTTATTTTGTGTCCTGTAATTTCATTTTCCACAAACATTTTGAAGTCTTCTAGTGTATAAGTATTTAATACATTATATAATATATAACTGTAAATCATATATTATATAATATACATACTCAACATTTGATTGAATGAAAATGACTTGTGACACATTTTATTTTTGTAGATGAAAGAAAGGAGCTTGGTAGTAAGAAGAGCAAAAAGTTGTGGAGTTCAGTATGGTGAACCATCTGTTCTGGCTTCTCTGGAGAAATAATGTCCAAGTCAATATCAGAAGATAAATTTGAGTGAGATAGATGAAGAGAGACCTAGAAGAGCATTTTAGTACAAGATAGAGACATATAGAAGTCCTTATGTCAGGAGGGAGCATGAGTATTTTGAAGAATGGGAAGAAAGACAGTGCGGCTGATGTTTGGTCTATGAGAAGAGTTTAGGTCTTCAAGGATTTGATCCTTTTATTAGAATCAGTGAGAATCACTGAAGGAATTTAAGCAGATAGGTGATAAAATAAAATAATATCTGCATGGGAAAATAATGATTGGTTAAGATTATTAGTGAATTCTGGGAGACCACTTATAATCTAGCTGATTTTTTTTCACTTGGATGTTTTGTTTGTAAGAAATTTATCATATTGATGTACTGAATAGGAAGACACACTGATGATTGTTGGCATTGGTAGAAACACAATGAATAATCCCTAAATATTTGAAAATGAATCAATTAGCAAAAATGGTCACACAAGTATAAAATCAATTACAAAACATGAAGATAAATATATAAACTCTTTTTTAGTTCATAAAATTGTGTGTATTATAATGGATTGAATGAAGCTACATAGGAACTCTCGGTTATATATAATATTATGCTTTGGATTTCCTTGATTTCTAAACATCATCCAATATTTGTGTCATTATGGATAATAAAAGTAATGTTATTAACTATCAATTATATAATGTCAACTGTGCTAGCTACTCAAACTACTTTATATAGATTAGCTTTAAAATAACACTATTGAGTAATCATTTTTGACCCCATTTATAAGATGAGACAATTAAGGTTCAGGAAGATGAAGTGTCTTGCCCAAAGTCTCACAGATAATAAATAATAAATAATGGAACAAGTTTCCAGCATGCTTACTGGATGTGCTGCTTTGCCTCCTTCCAAGCACTTTGCCAAGCAGAAGTTATATATTTCAAAACCATTTCTATAACAAATGGAATATAAATCACAGAGAGATTTATAAAGTGGCATTTCAAAAGACTAGCTTTATTTCACTTCTCTTCTTCAGACTTTCTACCTTGGATGAAGTAATTCATACACAAAAAATAGAGTAACCTATGCTGTCATTAATAAGTAAATGAACCTTTAGAAGTGAGAAATTTTTTCCTTCTTGCCTATCAGTTTGACAAGGCCAATTATTTAATGGGCAATTTGTTATATGACAAAAATTTATCTTAAGGGCATAAAATTGGGAAAAGATGAATAGAATGAAAGGCAAATGACTTCCAAATGAAACAAGACAGAAACACTCAAGGTAAAGACACGAATCACACTGGATCCTACAATTGAAAGGAAATAATTAAATATTTCATAGCCATTTAATAATTTCATTGTCTATTAAAGTTAATATTTTAAAATCACATGATATTCCTCTTTTCTCATTTATTAATAGTCTTAGAATAGACTATTCTTTCTGACACATTATACTAAAGCAACACACACAGATTTGGCAATGAATTTTAGAAGCTGCTTATCAAATTGTCATCTAATGATATTCATGGTCATAAACTAGGCAAATTCCTGATGACTAAAAAAAATTACTTGTTGTGGCTCCTCTCTTCTTATTAAAAAATGTATAGTGCTTGAAACACAACTTAACTTTAAAACTCTATGTTAGGCTGCCAGTTAGCTTTCATGCAAATAGTCAATTGCATATATATAACTAAACAAGAGAGAAGAATGTGTACAGAGTTCACTTCAGCAATGTCAATGAGTGTTCTTTTTGACAATAAATAATGACAGCTGGTTACCTTTGTAGTGACAGTTGCTAACTAAAATGATCTGACACTTAAAAAGAGCACTTCCCTAATGACATGAGTGCCCTTTTCTGAAAATTATTTGGATGCCATCCTTTCCATAATAAGACCATTAACGTGCATACTAAATGAGTTATCTTCAAAAACAGTCTTATTTTAACCTCATGATCATAGGAAATCCACAAGAATTGTTGTAGTACATGTGTTTCCTGTTCTTACAAAAATGTCAATGCATGTGTTTTATTTTTGTATATCATTGCATATAATCAATTTTAGGGATCCATCTATAGAATTAATGAAAAGAGACACAATATCTGATACATCACAGAAAATCATTAAGTAGCTATACAAAGTTGATGATGCCAAGATAAATAGTAACCCATGGGCATCATGATTCTTATTAAAGATACTTAACAATGCTTTTTCATTTAATTTAACACACTCATGTTCTTACACTTCAAAGTACCAGCCTAGAAACGTGGTTAGGTTAAGAAATATACTATTTTGGGCTGCCTCCTGGATGCAGATCTCTCATTTTCTTGTCACCATCATCCTTATAACAGGTTTTGCCTACTTGTACTTCATAACAACATATGAATCCACAACTGGGTCTTTATCTGGGTCACCCTGGTTTATCCTGACCATTTTCAAAAATTTCGAACTGATCACTCTTCTCCCAGTGGCACTTGCATTCCTGATGGACAGTTCCCTACCCCCTTCCAAAAAACATTAAGTAAGACCTCACATTTTTTTTCTGTACTCCTTCAATCTAAAATATTCCCAACTCGTTGGCTCAGAGGCAATGTGACATTCACAAAAAACAGAACAGAATTTGAGTCAAACAGGTATTTCTAAAAGCACAAATTTAAAAAGTTAAAATTAATTTTTAATATTTTCTTTTTTTTTTTTTTTGAGTTGGAGCCTCACTCTGTCGCTCAGACTGGAGTGCAGTGGCCGCTCCCGGCCACCGCAGCCTCGACCTGCTGGGCTCCGGCGATCCTTCCGTCTCAGCCTTCCAAGTAGCCAGAATTACAGGCATGCGCTACCACGCCCGGCTGATTTTTGATTTATTGTAGAGATGAGGTCTCGCTGCCCAGGCGGGTCTCGAACCCGCGGGCTCAGACAATTCACTCACCTCAACCTCCCAAAGGCGCGGGATTACAGGCTGAGCCACCGAGCCCGGCTATTATTTTCATTTTTAATGTACCTCCTGCATTGCCTAAGTGGATAAAAACAGCCGCGAATGTGTAACTCTAGGGATTTGTTCACCTGATAAGTGCTTTAATTAGAGTGGAATTTATAAATTTATCCTAAAAGTCACCAAATACATTATGAAAATTTAGCGCCTTTATGACCTAAAAGTTATTGTTAATAACACATTTTATCAAATAACTCCATATTTGTATTTTTATAGCAGTGACTATTATGAAAATATAAATTATTAAGTTGCAAATAATAAAAGAGTAAATAAATTCTAACTGACAAAGACAAGTATTGTAAAAATCTTACCCCAAAAAGATATCAGTGGCATAAATAAGCAATATATTTAAGACTTGAAACGAATTAACTGCTAATTGCTTGAAAATTTGAAAACTCTATGAATATTTAAAAAATAGAAATGTGACTTTTTACAAATACATAATAACTATACATATTTATCATGTACATGTGATATTCTGATACATGCATACAACCGTGTAATGATCACATCGGGGTAACCGGACTATCCTTCACCTCAAACATTTGTCATTTCTTTGTATTGGGAACATACTTAATCTTCCCTTCTAGCTATTTTGAAACATAAAATATACTGTTGTTAACTACAGTCACACTGTTCTGCTATTGAACATTACACTTTATTTCTTCTATCTAATAGTATGTTCGTACTTATTAACTAACCTCTCTTCATTCCCCACCTCCAACCTCTGGTAACCACCAGTCTATTCTGTACCTCCATGAGATTCACTTTTTTAGCTCCTACATGTGAGTAAGAACTTGTGACAACTGTTTTTCTGTGTCTGGCTTATTTCACCTATCATAATGTCCTCCAAGTAATTTGACTTTTTGTTTAAAGAAAAAAGGACTACTTAGATAAATTCCAAAAGGCAAAGATACAATTTTTACATTTTGCAAAATTTTATAGCCAAAATCTCTAGTATAAACTAATATTCATAAAAATATTTTTTTCACATTGTACACATAAACATGTATAGCTTAAATTTAAAACAGAATTACTTTAAAGATAATAGGAAAATTATGACAGATAGCAGTCATTAAGTATTTCCTTTGTACCATGCAATGTTAACAACCCTATCAGGTAACAGTAAATAACTGAGCAGTGAGAGATTCATTTGCTTCAAGTTCACAGTTACAGAACCCACTCTACTCAGAGTATAATTGTACTACCAGTTTTTAATGTTGCTGCCTCCGAGGCTGTTAAACTACATGATAATTTTTAAAATAAATGTTTGTGTATATTTAAGGTTTACAGTATGACATTATAAGATATATATAATAAGAGTTACTATAGAACAAGTTAATATATTCATCTCTCATTGTTATTCATTTCCCATACCCCATGACAAGAGCCGCTATAATCTACTTATTTTGCAAAAATCTTGAATATAATTCACTATTATTCATATTGTTTTTATGTTATACATTACATCTTTTGACTTGTTCATCCTACATATTTGCTACTTGGGACTGAAGGGAGAAAATGTGAAAATGTAGGTCAAAATATCATGAGTATTACATGAGACAACACATGCAAAATATTTAGATAAAAATCGATTTAAAAAGCTTTTGGTAATCCTTAGATTCTATATAACTGAAGTTATCTGAGAGATATTATTATAGAACCCAAGAGAATGCAAGATATCAGATGCCTTAAAGATTTGAGGATAGCTGAATCAATGGCTCTTGCCATGTTACACCCATCTTGCTTATTGCTAAATTGGGGTTTGAGGGAGATAAAAGAGAGGTGATTGTTAGACAAATTCATCATGCACAGGGTAAGTTCTCTGTCCTGCATGGTGGTCTGGAATTTCAACTTTTGTGTGGAAACCCCAAACTTGATTAATCTCTAAGGTTGAATTTCTGTTTGTCCAACCTCTTCTAAATTCATTACACTTGTATACTTGTAGATAGTACAGGTGTGCATCTGATTGGAAGAAATGGAACAAACCAGCAAAACCTTGATAGGAAATTAGATACTTGAGCAGATTCTATTATCTCCTATCTTGAACAGTACTAGATGAAACAAGATGTCAAATTCTGTCTTTCTGTCATATTTCCTTCTTTGTTTGTTTCTGTGGGTATTGAGAATGCCTGCTCTACTAAGTCAGCCACCCTTAAGTAGTGTCTTGCTCCCAGCTACCATAACACTTTCATCCAGAGACAGATTCAACCATTTATAAATCTTACACTATATTTTTATTTTAAGGGATACCATGTTTCAAATCCCTTTTCAGATCATTTACCGGTAGAGGTCTGGTTCTTTCAGGTCATCCAGTCTCATATGACACTAATCTCCATCCTGCTTTTCATGCCCCTTAACATGCTCTCATCACCTACATCTCCTAATGCTCCCAAACCATCTATTGTGACCTTGGAAACTCATGGTCTGTCACTAGTAAACCTGCTAAAAGTGTTCATCCACTTTTCTAAAACTTCTCTCTACTTTCTTGCTTTAACACAACAGTTATTGTCTCCCATTCTTTACATGCCTCCTTTTAAGTGAAAAGATATTTTCCTTGTAGACCCTAGAGGTTTTGTGTATGGCTTGGTCTCCATTGCCATTTTTAAATGGTTTATTCCCATTCTTTCCGATTTTTGAAATCTTTCTCCTTCGAATTTACCATTTGTCACCCTTTCTTATTGCTGAGAGTCTTAGCATCTCATCACTGAATTCATTCTTTCCTTTCTTATCATGAGTCAGTTTCCATGTTCACTTGAACTTCTTGGCTCTAGTGATCTTGTTGTTCATCCTGCCTCAGCCATTCATTTCCAGTGATACCCTAGATAGGGTTATGGTCAATAATTACACTACATCTGAACTGTGTGTTTCAAATATCTTATTCTTTGAATGCTAACCCATTCCCACTGTTTACCTACTCTATACTGCTGTACAACAATAGATGATTAGATCAAAACTTTCCATCCATTGTAACTACTCATTGTTCACTATCACCCTTATACATCATTAAGTTCATCCTTATAAAGAACAGAATCCTTGGTCTAATACAACAAGTTTCGCTTTACAAACATTATCTATTTTCTTGTACCTCTCTATCTAGCAATATGTGAAATAAGCTCCAAGATGTGTTGGGGAAAAAAATCACTTAACAGTAATTAATAGATGTATTTCAGATATATTGATGCAAATCTCAAGATACTTTCCTAATTAAGCTCATTTCTCCATTCTCTTTTATACTTTTTCTCCTCTCAGCAAATCTCCAATACTTCTCCCACTGACAATGTACTTTACTGATGATCCCACTGAGCAATCATTGACAAAATGAATCTTTGTATACCTAACCCTTAACTGTACCCCACAATTTTAAAATGAAAAAAAGAAAAAAAGAAAAAACGTTGCCATGTTGCAATAAGCTAATAATGCCTTTATTCCTATATTAAATCCACACCTCTGCATGCTTGTGTAATTCATGTCGACCACTTTTATCTCTGTTACAATGGAAATAGTGTTTTGCTCTATATAATAAGACTGAACTTCCACATGGGCCCCAATGTTTTTTTCTTTTTCTTTTTCTCTTCTCAGGGAGTTTGAACTGTCTTTTTTTTCTTTTTTATCCATTTCTCTTTTACATCAGAAGTTAAGGATATATATATATATATATGTATATATATATACACACACATATATATATATATATATATATATATATATATATATATATATATCCTTCCAACTAATGTAGTTTAAAAATAAACTTCAAGGATCCTATCCAAGATACCATGTTACATTTAGCTGTCATGTCTCCTTAGTCTTTTCTTGGCTATGACAGCTTCTTTTTCTTCATTTAAAAACCAATTTTCTGGATTGGGGGCAAGATGGCATTGGATCCCGTCAGAGTGTGAGTGTCTGGGTGTGTGCACACAAAAAAACTAATCTGTGTCTGTTTGTGTGTGCAAGTGAGTGAGTGAATGTCCAACTGAGGGGGAGACACGAGATCAAGCGTCCAGGACCCCTTGCAGAAACAGCTACAATTTGCCACTTCTCTGAATGTGGCACTTGCTGCATGCAAAAAAGATCCCCCATCAGGGGACATCTCTTAGGAAAAGGCAGAAGAGATCAACTGGCACCTGGCATGAGCAGCAGGACCGTGGAGAAAGTGTGGGTAGGAAATCTGGAGCTGAGCTCCACCAGAGGAAAAAAGCATGAACTGCCAACATTTTCTCTGTCACCAGGTACTGAAATCTGGAGACTGGTAACTGCTGGGAAGGGAGTAATAGTTCCCGGCAGAGAAACTGAGCAGACTCTAACACCTCTGCATTGAGTTGGGGCTGCTTTTTGCAACCTCAGAGAACATAGCCCCCAGGGCACAAGCCATGGTGGGTAACTGGCAGATGCAGAACCCCAGATGACCCACCTTCCACCCAGACCCAGCTGCAGGGCAATAGACACAGACAGCAGAACTGTCCAAGGAGACTGGTGGTGGTATTGGTTTGTTTGATTGATTAACTCCTTCGGTTGCTTTGTGTCTTGGTTGGTTTTCTCTTTTGTTTCCTTCTTCTATTTTTTCTTTCTTTCTTCTTTTCTACTTTTCTCTTTCTTTCCCTTTTTTCCCTCCTTCTCCCCTCTCTTTTCCCTCTTATAAGCTGTTGTGGACTCAAGGGCTATGCAAGCATACCTACTGTAAGGTCATATTGTGCAGAGACAGAGAGTGAGTCCCAGCTGGCGCATTAACTAGGTAGCAAACATTATGACCTGCCAATAGGTTCCGAATACTTGCAGCCCCCCTCCACTCCTAATAAGTGCTCAAACTCATAAAGAGACAGCACAATACCCCACTCCCAGCCCTACTTCATAATTGAACAAACCCAGAACCAAGCTCAAGGAAGGACAAAAGGTAGAGCAAATATCAGAAGTGACTGCTCCTCCATTTTCCACCGAGCAACAAAATTAAAGAGAAAGATTGGAGAACGGCCACAAATGAAGAAAAACCAATGAAGAACTGCTGGTAACTAGAACCCCAGCCAAGAGTCAATGCTAGAAAGAACAGCTACTGGGGCACAAACAATGGCTATCTCCAAGAATGACAGTACCCAGAAGGTACCTACAGAGATCAGAGAATCATTGAACAGGATGAATAAAAATAAAGAAATGCAAGGGCAAAAAATAAATGAAATTATAACAGAGCTGGACAAACTCAAGAAAGCATACTTAGAAATAAATAACAGAAATACAGAGCACCCTTCAAGAAATAAATGACAAACTGACAAGCCTGGGAAGAAGAATTGACTAAGCAGAAGAAATCTCAGAGCTGGAAGACCAAAATATGGAATTAACCCAATCTATTAAAAATATAGAAAAAAATTTAAGAAGGTAGAAGAAACTCTTCCAGAGATGTGCAATTTTGCAAAGAAACCAAACCTACATCTGATCGGCACACCTGTATGGAAACAAACTCGATAACCTAAATGAAATGGAGGACTTTCTGACATCACACAACCTCCGGAGGTTGAAACAAGAAGAAATTGAGATACTAAATAGACTGATAACAACCCAGGAAATCAACTCTGATATAACAAAACTACCTACAGGAAAAAAGCCCTTGACCAGACGGATTTCCAGAAGAATTCTACAAAATACACCAAGAGGAGCTTATACCAATCCTATTGAAATTATTCTAGGCAAGTGAGACAAATAGAACACTTCGCAAATCATTTTATGAGGCTAACATCACACTGGTACCTAAACCAGGTAAAGATCCAACTAAGAAAGAGAACATAGGCAACTATCCCTGATGAACATAGATACAAAAATACTCAACAGGATTCTAGAAAATCGGATTCAACAACACATCTCAAAAATCATCCACCATGACCAAGTAGGATTCATTTCTGGGATACAGGGATGGTTCTACATTCTTAAGATCATAAATATAATTAAATACATCAACAAATGTAAAAACAAGAACCATGTGATTATATCATTAGATGCAGAAAAAGCTTTTGATAAAACCCAGCATCCTTTCTTGATAAAAACTCTCAAACACCTAGGCATAGAGGGAACAAACCTCAAAATAGTAAGAGTCGTCTAAAATAAACTCACAGCCAGCATATTACTAAACAGACAGAAATTGGAAGAATTTTCCTTGAAAACCAGAAAAAGACAATGCTGCCCACTCTCACCCCACTTGTTCAACATAGTGTTGGAATTCCTAGCTAGAGCAATCAGACAAGAGAAGGAAATCAGGGGTATCCAAATAGGAAAAGAAGTCAAGTTATCCCTCTTTGCTAACAATATGATCCTATACCTTGAAAATCCAAGAAATGTGTCAAAATCTTCTTGCACTGATAAAGGACTTTGGCAAAGTCACAAAGTACAAAATAAATATGCAAAAGACAGTCACATTCTTACACACCAACAACAAACAGGCAGAGAACCAAATAAAAGGCATGATCCCATTCACGATAGCCACACACAAGAAAGAAGTGAAAGACCTTTACAACGAAAACTACAAAACACTGTTCAAAGAAGTCAAAGATGGCACAAACCAATGGAAAAATATTCCATGCTCATGGATAGAAAGAATCAACATTATTAAGATCCATCCTACCAAGGCAGATTCAATGCTATAACCATTAGATTACCAACATCATTCTTTTCAGACCTGGAAACAACTATACAATAATTCATATGGAAACATAAATGACCACTAATAGCCAAAACAATCCTCAGCGAAAGAAACAAAGCAGAAGGTATTACACTTCCAGACTTTGAACTTTATTATAAAGGATACAATAATCAAAATAGCTTGGTACAGGTACAAGAACAGACATATAGACCAATGGAACAGGATAGAGATTCCAGAAGCAAAACCTCAATTTCTCAACCAATTCATCTTCACCAAAGACTCCACCAACAACCACTGGAGAGAGGAGAACCTATTCAGTAACCACGTGCAGAAGTATGAAGCAGGATCCCTATCTATCACCATACACAAAAATCAACTCCAAATGGATCACAGACCTAAAGAAAAAACCTCAAAAGTTAAGAATCCTAGAAAACACAGAAGACACCCTTATTGAAAAATAATAGGCAAACAATTCCTGATCAAATACCCCAAAGCCCATGCCATAAGAGATAAAATTGACAAGTGGGACCTCATGAAACTGAAAAGCTTCCACAAAGCAAAAGAAGCCATCAAGAGAGTGGGAAAACAACCCACAGAATTGGAAAAAATATTTGCCAACTGCATATCTGGCAAAGGCCTAACACCCAGGATCTACAATGAACTCAAATGTGCTAAAAGGAAAAAAAAAAAGCAGCATCATTAAAAACTGGGCAACAGACATGAGTAGACACTTCTCAAAAGAAGACATATGAGCAGCCAACAGATACATGAAAAAATGCTCAGCCTCTCTAATCATCAGAGAAATGCAAATCAAAACTACATTGAGATATCACCTATCCCCAGTAAGAACGATCATCATTAATAAAGCAAAAAAACAACATGCTGGCGAGGATGTGGAGAAAGGGAAACACTTCCACACTGTCAGTGGGAATGTAAACTAGTTCAACCTTTACGGAAACCATTGTGGCGATTCCTACAAGAACTAGAAATTTACCTTCCATATGACATAGCAATCTCCCTTCTGGGACTATACCTCAAGTAACTTAAATCACTCTACAAAAAAGATACTTGCACAGGCATGTTTATTGCAGCACTATTTTTTTTTTGAGTTGGAGTCTCACTCTGTCACCCAGACTGGAGTTCAGTGGCCGCTCCCGGCTACCACAGCCTCGACCTGCTGGGCTCTGGCGATCCTTCCGCCTCAGCCTTCCGAGTAGCTGGAATTACAGGCATGCACTACCATGCCTGGCTGATTTTTTTATTTATTGTAGAGATGAGGTCTAGCTGCCCGGGCAGGCCTTGAACCCGCGGACTCAGGCAATCCACTCACCTCAACCTCCCAAAGGCGCGGGATTACAGGCTGAGCCACCGAGTCCGGCAACACACTATTTACAATAGCAAAAACATGGAACTGACCGTGCTGCCCATCAAAACTGAACTGGATAAAAATAATGTGGCACATATACATGATGGAATATTGCACAGTCATAAAGAAGAACAAAATTATGGACTTTGCAGTAACTTGGATGGATTTAGAGCCTGTCATACTCAGTGATCTATCACAGAAACAAAGAACTGTGTACCTCATGTTCTCACTCATAAGCAGATTTACCATAATATGATAAGAAAGGGCATGGTAGTAGCCAGACACTGCCAGGGAAGGGAGGGAGGGCATATAACATCAATAAGGGTGGCTGATCTTAAGCCGGGTGAAGTGGAGACCAAAGGGAGGCCAAAACTTTACCTGTACAATGACCCCTTGCATACCTAAATCTGAAATGTACCACACACGTTTAAGATTTAAAAAATATTTAAAAATAAAAAAATCCATTTTTGTTAATATGTAATGTTCATTATTTTTAAAATGAATAAATAAGTATATTCATATTTTATCACTTTTAATTTCCATATGTATAACTGGCATAACCAAAAGTTCTTAGGCATTCTTAATAATTCATATGAGTAGAGGGTTCTTGAGACCAAAAAGTTTAAAAACCATTTCTCCAGACTTTAGCAGAGAAGCAAAATTGAAAGAATATGAAATGCTGAATCAGTTTCCCACAAGCCTAAAGTGTTCACATAGTTATGACAGACAGAAGTACACTTCTCTAAGTTACTGAATATGTGAAGTTTCTTTGTTACAGCCATTTACATTTTACCATCAATAATTCGCTATTCATCCTGCAGCAGAGACTTTCCAACATAGTCAATGTGATTTTTTTGAATATCTATTCTAAGCAAGGCACTGGGCTGGGTGAAGATACAACAAGAAAAAGAGAAATAGACATGCTTCTTGCCCTTGGGAAACCTAGAGTAAATCAACTACTATTTAAGATGCTATAAATGGCACAAAATATGATGGGAACAGACGGCAAGAGCGCATACTTATAACAACAAAAGAAAAAAAAGGCCTGTAAGAATAAGTGCCATCAAAAATGAGATCAAAACGTTCAGAACGGGCTAGGTCTAAGAACTGAATTGGAAGTTTGGGTGATGGATGTGATGAAATGAGACAGAGTGGGAGATTTTTTCTTAAAAATGGGAGCAGCATATATCAAAGACTTGAGGGAAAAAAGTATATTTGAGGAATTGTAATAAACATTATACTTGGAGGAATTGCGAACAGTGGCATTGGGAGGAGTAAGCAATAGACAGAGAGTGATGTAATAAACCTAGATAAGGATTCAGAAATTTATTATAGAAAAATGTTAGTCAATAAAACATTTTGTGCAAGCCAACAGTACTATCCAAGTTGTGTATATAAAAGCTCACTTGATGTGAATTGTGAAAAATAAAGAAGAATAGGACCAGATGGAGGAAGATTAATTAAAAGGCTGCTGCAATAATTAATTCAAATTAGTATTAACCATCGGCTGAATTTGGGAGTTGTCAGTGGAGATGGAGATAAGCAAAAAGAATCATGCAAAACTGCAAATGTTGGACTTGGTAATTTATTAAATGTGGAGGATGATTCAAGATAGAAATCAAGGATGCCTCCCAGAGATCTGTCTTGAGCAACTAATTAGATGGCGGTCCCTTCACTAAGATAGAAACATAGGAGTGGAGCTGTGAATGGGAGTAAATATAATGACCTCACTTCTGAACATTATAGTTTTCATGGGTAAGCAAAAAAAAGGAAGCAGAGATGTCTGAAAGGAAGTAAATAAGCATGTCTGAAAGGCAAGACAGATGTGGACATGAGAAATAATGTGGTGTTTTCAGCCTAGTGATAAAAGCTAAAGACTCAGGATTGAATCAGATTGACCAGGAGAGTGTGAAAGTATAATTAAGGCACAGCATAGAGCTTAGAGCTTGAGGTCATGCTGCAAATAAACTCTTCAACTGCTCCCCCTCTTCAGGCATGATCCACCACTCTCTTATGCATCTTTTATTTACTTCATAGTATTTATCATTATTTGAATTTATTTGTTTGATTACATGATCTGACTCTACCACTAGAATGCAAATTGCATGAAAGCAAGACATTTGTCCATATTTTTCATTTGTTTGTTTGTTCATAATAGGTCGTAGTGCCTGGAAAATATTAGTTATACATTAAATCATAATTTTTAAAATTAAATGGTGTTATTGAAAATATTAAAACGTGAGAAAGAAGGAGGAGGAGGAAGAGAAAAGGAAGAAAGGAAGAAGAAAGGACAAAAATGAGAAAAATAAAATAGAAATGTAGGAGAAAACCAAGAGGAAGTCAATAAAAGGCATTCAAGAAAGATGTGGTCAGTAGTATAAAAAAAACCTGTATATGTGTATTGATTTAAACATTGCATACTTATATTTTATATAATGTGAAGCATAGAATAAGCCCTTGATAAGTACTATATGATCGGATGAATATGCAAAGCATATATTTACTTAGCAACAATAATTGTTTTTACTATACATATCCTTAGTCAGTGGTCTGCCTGAGAAGTATCTGAAATACATAGAAATATTTTCTTTTTTTTTTTTTTTTGAGTTGGAGTCTCACTCTGTCACCGAGACTGGAGTGTAGTGGCCGCTCCCGGCCACCGGAGCCTCGACCTACTGGGCTCCGGCGATCCTTCCGCCTCAGCCTTCCAAGTAGCTGGAACTACAGACGCGCACTACCATGCCCAGCTAACTTTTTGATTTATTGTAGAGATGAGGTCTCGCCAAGTTGCCCAGGTGGGTCTCAAACCTGCGGGCTCAGGCAATTCACTCACCTCAGCCTCCCAAGGCACGGGATTACTGACTGAGCCACCGAGCCTGGCTTAGAAATATTTTCTAATGGATCAATAATTTATATATAAAAATGCAATACATTAGTAATAAAGTATCCTGGTTATGTCTTTGAAAGTGTCAATTTCTTGAATTTTGCTGTTTTAATTTTTCCTGCTTATTGTGCCCTAATTTTTTTGAGGGCACATCTAATGTGATCTTAATACAACTGTAATTACCTATGCCCTTTTAGCCATACAATTTACTCATGACCCCAGTCGGATCATTTTTGAAAAATTTATTGGGATTTTGATAGGGATTGCATCAAATCTGCAGTTCAATATTATCTCATAATAAGACTGTCTTACATGGATTTATCATATTTTTGTATTTTCCAGCTGCACTAAAATTCTAATTATAAGAGGCAATGAAGCTGTAAAAAAAAAATTGCATGGATAAATCCACATAAGACAGTCCCATTATGAGAGAATTTTGACCTATTGTGTTTAAGACTACATCTCTTACTTTCTTTTTTTAAAAAAAACATATTTTTTATTATAAAATTGTGGAGTACAGTTAAGGGTTAGGTATACAAATATGCATCGTTCAGGCACCCTTGTTAATAAGGGGTGTCTCCCCATCCCCAGACAGATATTGACTACCATTAATCCCACCTCCCTTCCCCTCTCAACCCCCCATAGTTTCCACCACTATCAGTCCTTTTTTTATAGTATTATGGTAGATGTTCAAGGTCCACTATATGAGTGAGAACATGTAATACTCAGATCTTTGCTTCTATGAGAGGTCACTCAGTATTATAGACTCTAGTTCCATCCAGGTTGCTGTGAAATTCATGATTTTGTTCTTTTTTATGGCTGCATAGTATTCCATTGTGTATATGGACCACTTTTTAAAATCCAGTCCTCTTTTGATGGACAGCGTGGTTGGTTCCAGGTTCTTGCTATTGTGAACAATGCTGTGAAAAACATTCGTGGGCAGGTATCTTTTTATAGAGTGATTTGAGTTCTTCAGGGTATATTCCCAGTAGGGGGATTGCAGGGTCATATGGGAGGTCGATATTTAGAGATTTTAGGAGGTGAAACACTGCTTTCCACAGAGGTTGCACTAGTTTGCACTCCCACCAACAGTGTAGAAGTGTTCCCTTTTACCCACACCCTCTCCAGCAACTGTTATTTTTTGAGTTATTGATGATGGCCATTCTGACTGGAGTTAGGTGGTATCTCAGTGTGGTTTTGATTTGCATCTCCCTGATGATTAGTGAGGTTGAACCTTTCTTCATGTGTCTGTTGGCTGCTTGGATGTCATCCATTGAGAAGTGTCTGTTCATATCTTTTGCCCACTTTATAATGGGGTTTTTTGTTTTTTTTCCTCTCAGCACGTTTGAGTTCCTTGTAGATCCAAGATGTTAAGCCTTTGTTGGACCTGGAGTTGGCAAATACTTTTACCCAGTTTGTGGGCCGTCTCCCTGTTATCTTGAGGGTTTCTTTGGCTTTGCAGAAGCTTGTCAGTTTAATGTGGTTCCACTTGTCTATCTTATCTCTTATGGCCTGCGGGTTTCGGGTTTTGTTCAGGAATTGGATGCCAGTTCCAATTTCCATAAGGGTATGTCCTTCATTTTCTAAGGTTCTTATGGTTTGATGTTTTACATTTAGGTCTCTGATCCATTTAGAGTTAATTTTTGTGTATGGGGACAGATAGGGGTCTTGTTTGAGTCTTCTGCATGTTGTCAGCCAGTTTTCCCAGCACCCTTTACTGAATAGGTTCTCCTCTCCCCAGTGGTAGGTGGTGGAGGCTTTGTTGAAGATGAATTGGTTGAGAAATTGAGGTTTTGCTTCTGGAATCTCAATTTATTCCAGTGGTCTGTATGCCTGTTTTTGTACCAATATGAAGCTGTTTTGATTATTGTAGTTTTATAGTAAAGTTTGAAGTCTAGTAATGTGATACTGCCTGCTTTGTTTTTTTTTTTTTTTTTGCTGAGGATTGTTCTGGCTATTCTTGGTCGTTTGTGTTTCCATATGAATTTCTGTGTTGTTTTTTCTAGGTCTGAGAAGAATGTTGCTGGTAATTTGATGGGTATTGCATTAAATCTGTAGATTGCCTTAGGTATTGGACATCTTCACAATGTTGATTCTTCCAATCCATGAGCATGGGATATTTTTCCACTTGTTTGTGTCATCTTTGATTTCTTTGAGCAGTGTTTTGTAGTTTTCATTGTAAAGGTCTTTCACATCTCTGCTTAGGAAGATGCCAAAATATTTCTTTTTTTGTGTGGCTATTGTGAATGGAATTATTCTCTTTATTTGGGTCTCTGTTTGTTTATTATTGGTGTAAAGAAATGCGATTGTCTTTTGTACATTTATTTTATATTCTGAGACTTTGCCAAAGGCCTTTATCAGTTTAAGGAGATTTTTGACAGATTCTCTTGGGTTTTCAAGGTACACATTCATATCATCTGCAAAGAGAGATAACTTGACTTCCTCTTTTCCTATTTGGATACCCCTGATTGTCTTCTCTTCTCTGTTTGCTCTAGCCAGGACTTCCAATACTATATTGAACAAGAGGGGTGAGAGTGGAGAGCCTTGTCTTGTTCCAGTTTTCAGGGGAAATGGTTCCGATTTTTGTCCATTTAGGAGTATGCTGGCTGTGGGTTTCTCGTAGATGGCGTTTACTATTTTGAGGTATGTTCCCTGTATGCATAGATGTTCGAGGGTTTTTATCAAGAAGGGGTGCTGATTTTATCAAAAGCTTTTTCTGCATCTAATGATGTAATCATGTGGTTTTTGTTTTGACATCTGTTGATGTATTTAATTACATTTATGGTTTTATGAATGTTGAACCAGCCTTGCATCCCAGATATGAAGCCTACTTGGTCATGATGGATGATTTTTGAGATGTGTTGTTGAATCCGGTTTGCTAGAATCTTGTTGAGAATTTTAGCATCTATGTTCATCAAAGATATTGGCCTGTAGATCTGTTTATTTGTTGGGTCTTTGCCAGGCTTGGGTATCAATGTGATGTTGGCTTCATAAAATGATTTGGGGAGAGTTCCATCTTTTTCAATCGCCTGGAATACCTTCAGTAGGATTGGTATCAGCTCCTCCTTAAATGTCTTGTAGAATTCTGCTGGAAAGCCATCTGGTCCAGGGCTTTTTTTTGTAAGTAGTTTTCTTATTACGTAGTCGATTTCCTTGATTGTTATTGGTCTATTTAAGGTCTCAATTTTTTCTTGTTTCAACCTAGGCAGGTTGTGTGATGTCAGAAAGTCCTCCATTTCCTTAAGGTTTTCAAGTTTGTTTCCATATAAGTGTATGTAGTAGTCTCTAATGATCTTTTGTATTTCTTCATAGTCAAAGGTGACATCATCTTTTGTGTTTCCTATTCTGTTAATTTTGGCTTTTTCTCTGTTTTTCTTGGTCAGTCTAGCTAGGGGACCATTGATCTTGTTTATCCTTTCGAAGAACCAGCTTTTTGTATCATTGATTTTTTGTATTATCTTTTTTTTCTTCTATGTCCTGGATTTGGGCTTTTATTTTGGTGATCTAGGTTCTTCATTGTTTGTGTTCCAAAGTCTGTTTTCTCAGTGTCTGACCTTCCAGGGGTCTGTGTGAGCCCTATATTCTTCTTTTGGTTTTTCTTCATTTGGGCAGATTTTTCCTCTCTACTTTTCCCTCCCTTCCATTTTTCTGTCTTCTTTAATTCTGTTATTCAAGGGTGGAGGGGATTCTTTTACTTCTGTTTGTTCAATCTCCTATTCTTCCTAATGTATTTCCTCTTGTTTGTTCAGTTTTGGTGTTGAACTGTAGGTTGCGACAGTCCTTTTTGTAGTTTTGGGATTTAATTAAGGGGGAAGCTGTGTTTCAAAATCTCTCTGCAGATCCTGGTATCTGCCAACCGGTGTATGGATAATCTGAAACCCACTTCCCACTGCCTTGGAGTCTGTCCATGAAGTAGGGTTGTAGGTTTACTCCCTGAAAGCAAAATGAGGTTAACAGAGGGAAGAGAATGGAGCAGGCAGTGGGGGGAGGAGGGGGATGGAGAGAGAGAGGAAGGAGAGGGAAAACAGATGAGTGTACCAACTGGTAAGTGAAATGAGACACAAAGACTGAAACAAATATAAAGAAAAACAATGACCACGACTGAAAACTAACCAACAACCATATAAAGAGCTAAAATGTACAATGATGCTAACGTACATGCTGACCAACCTTTTTATTGGTATGCTATTCCTTTATACAAAGATGGGGTTTACGGAGAAATAAGAAAAATGGAAAAAGCGGGAAAAAAAATCAAAAGAAAAGGGAAAAGGGATAGATTAAAGTCAGTAGATTAACAGAACCAACCAAGCACACTCTGAAACTTTTCTTTTAAGCCCAATGTCCTTTCAACTCTGATTTCTAGCTGTCTTTGCAGGCTGGTAGATTTTTTCACTGTTAGGATCAGTTGTCCCTGGCCTGCTGTGAAGAATAGTTCAGATACCAGCCCCTTGCCCAGTCTATTACTGAGATCTGTCTTTTTCTATTTATCAAGAGGGATGAGCCTCTGCCAATACCATTTTGATATTGTTACCTTGGATCCCCAGCAGGTGGTGCTATCTTATGGCTGCAGTCCAGAGGGGAGTGAGCTGGTTATGGATCCGTGACCTGCCACAGCAACTTCCCCGTACACGGGGGTGTTCCACAGGCCTATCTCCGGGCTAGGGGCATGGTGTAGCAGTGGCAGCAGCAGCCAGACAGCAGCAATCTCAGAAGATCCTGCTTGTGGGGGCTTCATGGTCTGAAGTAGTGGGTCACTTCAGGCATGAGCTGGGAATAACTCCAGCGGTGGCATCCGCGACTGCAGGAGCAGCCCAGACCGCCGTGATATCTGAGTAGTGACGGCGGGTGACGGTGGTGGTTGAGTTCCCTGTGAAGAGCAGGCTGTGGAAGACGGGAGTTGCAGCCCTTGGGAGAGAGCTAGGGTCTTTATGAGTGTTCTCTTTTGCAGAGGGTCTCACAGACCATGCTGCCCCATCGCCATCTTGCAGTAACTCTGAAAATCCCAATTTGAATGAGAAAATAATCAACAGAGACCAACCCCAAGATGATGACGCTGTTGGAATTATAAATCAAACACCAAGTAAGGAAAGCCTTCTTCTCACATGCTGTCATGAAGTTGCAATATTGGGGTGCTTCAAAAGACAGCAGATTCTAGCTTCCCTGTCCAGTTTCTGATGATCCCTAGCCGAAGGCTTTTTGGTGTTGATAATTTTGGCAGCATATTCTTGTCCAGTAGGAATTTTCAAACATCTTCTCACCACTGAGAATGCTCCCCTTCCCTTCTCTTCTTGAGTAACTCCCAGGTAGCCTCAGTAAGTTCCAATCCATCTCTTACTTTCAAACATGACATCAGGGGAAGAATCATGGCTTTACTCAATAATAATAATTCAAACCTTGCATGATAATTCCTAAGTTTTTACTGGAAATATTTTTAGAAGTGTGATATATTTATCAGTAAATACAGAATAAAGTATTTATACATTCCAGTCAAGTTCTTTCAGAAAAAAAGAATTCTATCAAATAGTGTCACTGGAAAATATAGCTGCACATGTGCCAAAGCTTAGTTTAAAAAAATCCTTTGAGACAATACAAGCTTTTTATTGAAATAGTATTGATTTTATTAGCAATGGAAGAAACTGACCTGAGATTTTTTTTGTAATTACACACACACACACACACACACACACACACACACACCTCCATAGAGCAGTCCAGTATTGCATATTGTATAAAGAGTTCCCTTTAGCTATAAGTACAGAAACAAAAATTTTTGTATAAAATAATGAAAATTAAATCAAAGAATTTCATGCTAGGATCGTTGGGTTCCCACCCAGATCTGTCATAGAAAATTTGAAAGTTTTTGGGACTGTCACTTATCATTTAACATTTTAGAGCCTCTTCATTTGTTAACTGTGGGGGTAGAGAGAAGGGTAGTGGTTAGGTCATCTAAAATTTATCTTATATCTATGATTCCATAGCATTTTCAAAATATCATTTCCTTGGAAGCAATTCATAATTGGAAGCACCATCTGGTGTCATGAAAGATAATTTCAGGCAAAGTTGTATGCATCTCTACAAAAATAGTGGGCCATCAGTTCATGGAAAATAAAAGAAATGTATCAGAATGTGTCACATATGACCTTAAAAATTCATTTAATACCATCACATAGGCTTGGCTAACATATTAGTTTTTCACATCACAAATGTAGTCTTGTGATTATTTTACTTAATATTTTATGCTTTATTTTAATATTACTATTCTAATATCAGTTGGGAGCAGATTTGAACCGAGTATTCAGTTTGGGGAGGTGTTTATTCAAATATTATTAAATCCATGGGTTACAAGAATCCAAGGTACATTTTTATTTCTATACACCTAGTTGTTAATTCTGAAAATGTCTAAATAACAGATACCATAGAGTGATATAAAAAATGGATGTATCAAATGTGTTTTGAAGTGGTTCAATTAACTCATTTTAATCTTTTTTGTCCAATATATTTGTTAATTTGAATAACCATAACTAAGGTGCTGGCATGGAATTGTTTCCAAAAAACCTATTTTTTTGTGACTCCTTCATACTGGAAGAAATGAAGTGAAGCATTTAAATGAGTACATTTACATGCACCTGAATTATCTTCACACTATGAAGTTAATAGGTTCCTAGTGCTTTAAAGAGTAGGGGACTGAAAGAGTTATTGCCATGTGGAAAAAATAATGGTTAGAATTATCAAACACTAACTTAACTTTTAAGAAAAATCTAACCATATACAACTTATTTCAGCTTCAAGAGTTAAAAGAAATGAAGATGAAATCCATTGATTTTCTCATTAATAATTAAACAGCAATCTTTTAGAGTTACTCTCCTGGAATTTACTGCAGCAATAGCAGAAGAAAAACTATCTTGTATATTTTTACAAGTTTTAAAAATAGAATTTTAAGCTGCAAATAGTGTGGTACTAAAACATTTTAATGAGTTTGGCTTCAGCAAATCCATAATAAAAACTACACCAGATTAATTAATGATAGTTATAAACCACTTTAAATTCAAGATTAAATTTAGCAAGTAATTAGTCTGAAACATGCACAAAATATATTTTAAAGAATGTTTTACTATAATCAATCACCAGGTGTCTATTTGCCTGTAAGGATGAAGCACATTCTAACATTTAACCATCTGTCAGTCAACATTATGTATTGAATATCTGTTGTGTATGGAATAGTTAACTTTAAAACAAATCAATCACACAAAAGTCAAGATTTACTACTGAATGAAAGTAAATGAGAAGTCTTACATCAATTTCTGGTCAGTAATATAATAAAAAATTGCTTCATCATTTTGCATTTCTATTTCATAAGTATTCTTGGAATGTAATATTTGCCTGTATTAAGAAATGAATGATAAAGGTCTTTAATTAGAAAGTTGAAATATATCACCTGAAAGTGTCTTGTCAGTAACTGTCTTGTAGCTAGGCTCATCCCACTATTTCCATGCAACAGTGGAGTAGAAAATTTTTCTTGTATTGCTAAATAAGGTATTAATTAAATAATTACCACTGAGGTACTACCCAATTATCCTTAAATAAGTAATGATTTGATAACTTTTCTGTACCACATAATGTTATTACCAGTGTTCTGAGTAAGCATTACAAAGAAAGTGTTACTTGCTCTTTTTTTTCCTTAGAAGTAGACATATTGCTTTCCTCTTAGATTTCTAGTAGTTTTTATTAACATCCCATGTACATAGTAGGCACTTAATACTCGCCAGGTCTTTTATTTATTTTGCTACCATCTCAAGTTTAAAACATAACTAAGAAACAATATTAAGGAATTATATAATGTGGGTTGTTGGAATTAAGGTGGTCCCATTCCTAAAAAGATAATGTTTTGAAAAAGAGCATGGAATTTGGAAAGAGCGAAGCTTAACTATTTTATTATAAGTCAGGAAAAAAGGAAGGAAAAATATGAGGGAGGAGGAGAAGGAGAGAAAAGAAAATATGAGTGAAGGAGAAAAGAGTAAGGAGAAAGAGAGGTAGAAGGAGAAATGGGTATATTCTCCAACTTCTAAAAGTGTCTCAGACTCGTCCTAATATTAAGAAGCATAACCTGTAAGAAAATAATTTCAGCCATAGCATCATTTTACTAGTGTGTAAATAAAACATATAAATATATTTTATCTATTAAAATTAAATATGTCCATGCAGCAGAAATAATATCTATGGATATAAAGTCGATTTCGCCAAATATCTGAAAGATTAGAATTATATTAAGTCTGAATTACCATGTCCATATGTTTCTGTTACATAGTTGTAAAGACTGGAGCTAAAAAAGAAAAAAAATGAATAGGTAGACATCTCATCCATTTTCATAGTTAAAATTATTCAAGATAATAATTATCAAAAAGGAGCCAATTTGAGTATTTGGCAAACTTGTACATGAACTTGTTTTCATTGCATAGATTAGTGTTGTTGTTATTTATTGACCTGTTACTATTTTATTAGAGAATGTGTGTAGGGAAAAAATTATATCAGATAACCATCCTTAGGTATGCATAGAAACAAAGTGGTAAATGAAAATACAACTTTGATGCTTGTAAGTTATACCTAGAAGAATTGAAGCTACTCTGGTGCAGAAATTTGTAATGAATTATGACCATTTTGGTGTGCCCTTTAAGTGTCAATTAGGAATGATTGAGAATATTGTTCAAATATTCAATATATATGTTGATTTTTTAATTGGTTGAATACACATTTAGGATTATCATGTTTTCTTGAATATTTAATCCTCTAAACACTATGAGACACCCTTCTTTCATTCTGGTAATATTCTATGTTCTAAAATCTACTTTCTTTAATAAAAATATAGTCATTTTAATTCTCTTATGACTAGAACTTGCATGGTGTGTCCTTTCTAATCATTTTAATTTATTTGTGTATTAATATTCATCTTTTGACTTTTACACATAGTTATACAGTCATTGCATACAGTAAGAAAAACTAATTTTATTAAAAAATGAGTGGAAAATATAAAGAGTTCTCATAAGCCCTTCCTCATCTCTCACAGTTTCCCCTATCATTAACATCTTGCATTATTGTGGAATATTTGTTATACTTGATGAACCAATATTTATATACTATTATTAGCTAAGATCCGCAATTTTATTAGGTTTCATTCTTGGTATTGTACACACTAAGGATTTTGACAAATGCATAAGGATACACACCTACTATTCCAGTATTGTAAAGAATAATTTCACTGCTCTAAAAATCCCCCATGGTCCACTTTTTCATTCTTCTGTCCATCCTTCTGAAACCCTGCAGGTACTGAATTTTTTAACTGTTTCCATAGTGTAGCCTTTTTCATGATGTCATTTTGTTTGAATCACACAACATGTACCCTTTTCAAAACGGCTTCTTTCATTTAGCAATATGCATTTAAGGTTCTTCCATGTATTTTCATAGTTTGATAGCTCATTTTTATCACTGAAAAATGTTCCATTGTCTGGATTTACTAAAGTTTATTTATTTACTTATTGAGCGACATCTTAGTTACTTCCAAGTTTTGTAAATTATGAATAAAGCAGCTATAAATATTTAAGTGCAGGTTACACTGTGGGGTATTAATCACAGCTCTCCAGAGAAACAGGATAAATAGAATGCATTTCTGTGTGTGTGTGTGTGTGTGTGTGTGTGTGTCTTTAAGCATGTGGAGGGGAAGAGAAAGAGAGAGAGAGAGAGAGAGAGAGAGAGAGGGAGGGAGGGAGGGAGAGATTAGAAGTAAGTGGCTCAGGGCGCCCCCTTTGGACCCCCTCCCACTGTAGAAGCTTTTCTGTCGTCAATAAATTCTGCTTTTTCACTTAAAAAAAAGAAATAAGTGGCTCACATAATTGTGTTATGGAGGCTGAGAAGTCCCATACGTATTTCCAACCTGAGACCAACAGCCTGAGAACCAGGAGAGCCTATGGTAAAAGTTTCAGTCCAAACGTTCACAGACTTGATAGCCAAGCAGAGCCCATTTTTAAGTCTGAGTCAAAGGCTGGAAAAGACCAATGCCCCATCTCAACCAATCAGGCAGGAGGTGTTCCCACTTACTTAACATTTATGTTATATTCAGGTCTTTAATTGGCTGGATAAGATCCACCCATGCTAAGGAGATAAATCCATTTTACTTAGTCTATCTGCTCAAGTGTTAATCTCATTCAGAAATACTCCCACAGATACACCAGGAATAATGTTTGGCTAAACCTAGATGCCCTTTGGTGTCTTTTTTACTTCCAAGTTTGGGCAACTATAAATTAAGCTTCTATAAACACTTATGTACTAAACTGTCTTCAAAAGCAGCTGTATTATTTTGCATTCTCACCAGCAGTGAACGAGAGTTCTTGCTGCTCTACATTCTCACCATTATTTTCCGTGGTCAATACTTTAAATTATAGCTATTCCAATAGGTATGTAGTGGTATCTTATTTTTGTTCTAATTTGTATTTCCTTAAATGCATATGTCCTTAAACATCTTTTCATCTGCTTATTTGACATATGTATAGTATATTTAATGCAAAATCTGTTAGGCTTACTTGTCTATTTTTCAAACAGTCTTTTTTCTGTTTTTTATTTTAAAGATGTGGGGTACAAGTCAGGTTTACGTACAGGTGAAGTTTGGGGCTCGCATTTTACCTCACTTTGCCTTCTTATCTTTTGGATACCAGTCATGTACATTCACATTTTGAAAATAGATTATCTGAGTCTATAGTTTGTCTTTTCAGTCTCTTAACAGCGTCTTTTTCAGAGCAGACGTATTTAATTTTAAAGAAGACTAACTTATCACTTGTTTTCTTTCATAGACTATGTTTTTGATGTTTTATTTTAAAAGTCATACCAAACTGAAGGTCACCAAAATTTTCTCCTATGTTTCCTTCTGGGAATTTTTATAACTTAATGTTTTACATTTAGGTTTATATTAGGTCTAAGAGTTAATTTTTATAAAAGGTAAGAACCATGTTTAGGTATAAATGCTCATTTTCTTCTAGCACCATTTGTTTAAAAGACTATTATTTCTCCACTGAATTGCCTTTACTCCTTTGGCAAAGATCAGTTGATTATATTTGTGTGTGTTTACTTCTAGGTTGTCTATTATCTCTATTGATCTAGTTGTTTATTATTTTACCAGTACCATACTATCTTGATTACTATAGATTTGTAGCTAATCTTGAAGTTGACTAGTGTCAAACACAACTTTGTTCTTCTCCAATATTGTGCGCCCTTTACCTATCCATGAAAATTTTAGAATCAGTTTCTTTATATCACAAAATAATTGAACTCAGATTAAGATTGAGTTGAATCTATAGAGCAAGTTAGGAGGTACTGACATCTCGACAATATTGAGTCTTCCTATCCATAAACTTGAAATATTTCTCCATTGATTTAGATCATCTTTTCATCAGAGATTTTTAGTTTTCCTTATAAAGTTCTTATAAATGTTTTGTTAGAACTATAGCTAAGTATTTCAATTTTGCTTACTAATATAAATATTTTTTTAAAATTTCAATTACAATTATTCATTGTTGACATGTAAGAAAGCAATTGACTTTTAAAAATAATTTTGTACCCTGTGATCTTCCTAAAATCACTTATTAGTTTGAGTAGGGTCTTCTTATTATTGTCATTTTTTTCTATGTAAACGTAATATCATCTATGAAAAAAAGTTTAATTTTTTGTTGATCAGTATAAATCTTATCTTATTTTTGTCTTTTGAATCAGCTAGAACATTATGCATAATGTTGAATAGGAGTAGTGACAGCAGACATTTTTCTAACCTAACTTGTTCCAATATAACTTTACATCTTAAAAAACTATAAAAGCAACAAATTATAACAAAAGCAGAAAAGAGAAATAATAAAACAGCAATAAACAAAAGAGAATAAAAAATAGAGGAAATAATCAAAACCAAAATTTTGGCAGGTATGGTACTTGCCAACAAAATTTATAAAATGTTAAAAACATTTACCAAGAAAAGAGAAATGATTCAAATAATTAAAATTAGTAATAAAAAAGTGACATTATAACTGATTTTCCAAAAGTAAAAAGACTATAAGAGAGTATTATGAACGATGATATGCCATCAAATTGGATACACTGGATGAAATGGACAAATTCTGAGAAACATACAACATACCAAGATTAAATCATGAAGAATTAAAAAAAAAAATCTGAACACACCTATGATGAGTAAGGAGATTGAATTCATAATCAAAAGCTTTTAAAAGAAGAAAAACACAGAACCAAATGTCTTCACTGGAGAATTCTACCAAGCATTTAAAGAAAAATGAACACCAGTCTTTCTCAAACTCTTCTAAAAAACTGAAGAAGTGTAAACCCTTCCAAACTCATTCCATGAGGCCAGCATTACCCTGATACCAAAGCCAGACAAGGACACTCAAGAAAAAAAAATGAAGATCATTATCTCTCACATATTTTGATTCAAAAATCCTCAGTGAAATACTAGCATATCTAACAGCACATTCAAAGTATTATACATCATGACTAAGTGGGATTTATTTCTGAAATGCAAAGATAGTTCAACATATAAAAATCAACCAACGAAATACACATTAGCAGAAGGAAGGACATAATCCACATGACCATTTCAATGAATGTAGAAAAAGCATTAGACAAAATTCAATATATTTTAATGATAAACCACTTCAACAAAATGGGAATAGATGAAAACTATCTAAGTATAATAATGCCATATATGTATAGACCAAAACTAACATCATATTCAATGATTGAAGACTGAGTGCTGTTTCTCTAAGATCAGAAACAAGACAAGGATAGCACTGTTAAATCCTAACCAAGGCAATTAGGCAAGAAAAAGAAAACACATCTAAACTGTAAAGAAGGAAGTTACAATTTTCTCTGCTTGTAGACATACATAATCTTGTATTATTTACTTACATATTTTACATATATAATATGCATGTATTTATTTAATGTTATGATATGTATAATATTTATTTATACATTATACACTACATTTTAATTCTAATGCATATAACATAGATATTATACCTTTTGTACATAATCTTATATGTAGAAAACCCTAAAGATTCTAGAAAAAAATTAGAACTGATAAATGGAATCAGCAAATTTGCAGAGTACAAAGTCAACACAATATTGTCAATGAACAATCTAAAATGGGAATTAAGAAAATGATCCCATTTACAATGCACAAAATATACGTTTTAAAAATTAACTTGAATAAGTGAAACACTAATACACAGAAACTCTAAAATACTGCTGCAAAAATTAAAGAAAATATGAATAGATAGAAATACATCTATTTTCATAGTTTGGAAGACAATATTTTTAAGATGTCAAGATTATTCAAAGAGATCTAAACATTCAATAAAATCCCTATCAAAAATCTCAACTTTTTTTAGAATTAGAAAAACTCATTTAAAAACTTATATGGAATTTCAAGGGGCCTACAGTAAGCTAAATAATCTTTTAGAAGAAAAGGAAGGTTAAAGTTCTCATGCTTCCTTATTTCAAAACTTATTACAAAGCTACAGTTAGCAAAACAGTATGGCACTTGCCTGAAATCTGAGATATAGTCCAATAAAATAAAATAGAAAGCTCAGAAATAAATCTTTACGCATATCATCAAATGGCTTTTAATAAGGATGCCAAAACAATTCAATAGGAAAACAACACTCTTTACAACAAATGGTGCTAGGAAAACTGAATATTCACATACAAATAGATAAAGTTGGACCCTTAGCTCGTGTCATAAACAAAAATTTGCCAAAAATAAAGCAAAGACTTAAAATAAGAGCAAATTATAAATTCATTTGAGTAAAGTTTAGGGGGAAATCTTTATGATATTGGATTTGGCAATGATTTCCTGGCTACGACACCAAGAACAAAGGCAACAAATGAAAAAGTAGAAAAATTAGACAAGATCAAAATTTTAAACTTTTATGTAATAAAGAATACTAGCAACAGAATGTAAAGGCAATCCACAGAATGAAATAAAATATTTGCAAAATAAAGGGCTAATATCCATAATATATGAAGAACTTGTACAACTCAACAAAAACAAGCAAGCTGATTTGAAAATGCATATGGCCTTGAATAGATATTTCTTTATGTAAAATATTCAAATGATCAATAGAAACATAAAAAGATTTTCAAAATTACTAATTATTAGAGAACTGCAATCAAAACCACATGAAATACTACTTCATACCCATTGGAATGACTGTTATCAAAAATACAAAAACTACCAAGTGGAGAAATTGAAACACTTGTGCATTGCTGATGAGAATGTAAAATGATGCAGCTGCTTGGAAATTGGTATAGAAGTTTCTTACAAAACTAAAAATAGAATTAACATATAATATATAACCCCAAAGAATTGAAAAGCAGGACTTGAACAGTTGGTTGTACACCCATATATATGGGAGCATTATTCACAATAGCTAAACTGTGGAAGCAACACAATTGTTCATCAAAAGAAGAATGAATGAACAAAAGGACATTCTGACACAAGCTACAACACAGATGAATCTTGAAGACAAATGACAAATACTGTATGATTCCACTTATAGGAGGTAACCAAAATTGTCAAACTAAAAGTAAAAAGGTGGTTACCAGGGACTGAAGGGAATGAAAAGTAGGGAGTTATTGTTTATTTATGTTTATTTTTTGTTAGATGCAAAAGCTTTTATTTATTTATTTTTATTATAAAGATGTGGAGTACAATTCAGGGTTAAGTATACAAAGGTTGATTATGCAGGTACCCTTGTTGATGAAGTATGCCCCTCCCTCCCCTAGCAGTTTCCCTCGACTGCCAATCACATCCCCCCACCGACAGTTTTCCGTTATTGCCAATTGCTTTCTTTGTAGTATTATAATTGTTCAAGGTCCACTTATGAGTGAGAACATATGGTACTCTGTTTCTGTGATAGATCACTGAGTATGATTGACTCTAAATTCATTCAAGTTGCTGAAAAGTCCATGTTTGTCCTTCTTTTTGGCTGCATAATATTCCATTGTGTATATGTACCACATTTTAAAAAT
The DNA here is from genome assembly GCA_027257055.1 of Cephalopachus bancanus. Taxonomy (NCBI): domain Eukaryota; kingdom Metazoa; phylum Chordata; class Mammalia; order Primates; family Tarsiidae; genus Cephalopachus; species Cephalopachus bancanus. The sequence continues at coordinate 119,309 of JAPVLO010000935.1, forward strand.
ACAGTCCAGCTTCTATGGGCAGCATGGTTGGTTCCATGTTTTTGCTATTGTGTATAGAGCTGCAACAAACATACATGTGCAGGTATCTTTTTTGTAGAATGATTTGAGTTCCTCAGGGTATATTCCCAATATGGGAATTGCTGGGTCATATGGAAGGTCAATTTCTAGCTCTTTCTGAAATCATTACACTGTCTTCCAAAGAGGTTGCACTAGTTTGCATTCCCACCAGCAGTGTAGAAGCATTACTTTTCCTCCCCATCCTCACCAGCATCTGTGATTGTTTGTTTTATTAATTATGGCCATTCTTGCTAGGGTTAGGTGGTATCTCAATGTGGTTTTGATTTACATTTCTCTGATGATGAGTGAGGCTGAGCACTTTTTCATGTGTCTCTTGGCTGCCCATATATCTATCTTCTTTTGAGAAGTGTCTATTCAAGCCTTTTGCCCACTTTTTAATGGGGCTGTTTTTTTTTTTTTTTCTTTTGGTGGGTTTGAGTTCCTTGGAGATCCTAGATGTTAGGCCTTTGTCAGATATACAGTTGGCAAATGTTTTTTTAATATTTTTTTCCCATTCTGTGGGCTGTCTCCCTGCTCTCGTGATGTTTTCTTTTGCTTTGCAGAAGCTCGTTAGTTTGATGAGGTACCACTTGTCTATCTTATTTCTTAAGGTATGGGCATTTAGGGTTCTGAATAAGAATTGGTTGCCAGTTCCAATTTCTTTAAGGGTGTTTCCTGTGTTCTCCTAGATTTGTATGGTGTGAGGTTTACGTTTAGGTATTTGATCCATTTAGAGTAAATTTTTGAGTATGATCATAGGTAAGGGTCCTGTTTCAATCTTCTCCCTGTGGTCAGTCAGTTTTCCCAGCACCATTTACTGAATAGGTTCTCCTCTCCCTAGTGGTTGTTGCTGGAGGTTTTGTCAAAGATGAGTTGGTTGAGAAATTGAGGTTTTCTTCTGGAATCTCTATCCTGTTCCATTGGTCTATGTACCTGTTCTTGCACCAATACCAGACTGTTTTCATTACTGCAGCCTTGTAGTAAAATTTGAAGTCTGGAAGTGTAATACCTCCTGCTTTGTTTCTTTTGCTAAGGATTGTTTTGGTTATTAGTGATCATTTACATTTCCATATGAATTTCTGTATTGTTGTTTCCAGGTCTGAGAAGAATAATGTTGGTAACTTAATGGGTATTGCGTTCAATCTGTAAATTGCCTTTGGTAGGATGGACATCTTAACAATGTTGATTCTTCCTATCCATGAGCATGGAATATTTTTCCATTTGTTTGTTTCTACTTGGATTTCTTTGAGCAGTGTTTTGCAGTGTACATTGTAAAGGTCTTTCATTTCTCTGGTTAGGAAGATGCTGAGGTATTTAATTTTTTTGTGGCTATGTTGAATGGGTTTGTGCTATGCATTTGGGTCTCTGTCTGCTTCTTGTTAGTGTATATGAATGCAACTGACTTTTGCACATTTATTTTGTACCCTGAGATTTTGCCAAAGTCCTTTATCAGTGAAAGCAGGTTTTTGACAGATTCTCTTGGATTTTCAAGGTATAGGATCATATCATCAGCAAAGAGTGATAACTTGATTTCCTCTTTTCCTGTTTGGATACCCGGATTTCCTTCTCTTGTCTAAGTTCCTGAGCTAGGGCTTCCAACACAATGTTGAACAAGAAGGGTGTGGGGGGAAGCCTTGTCTTGTTCCAGTTTTTAGGGGAAATGTTTCCAATTTCTGTCCATTAACAATATGTTAATTGTGGGTTTATTGTAGATGGAACTTACTATTTTGAGTTATGCTCCTTCTATATCTAGGTGTTTGAGGGTTTTTAGCATAAGGGATGATGGATTTTATCAGAAGCTTTTTCTGCATCCAATGATATAATCACGTGGCTTTTGTTTTTACATCTGTTGATGTATTTAATTACATTTATGATCTTATGAATGTTGCACCAACCCTGTATCCTGGGGATGAAGCCTGTTTGGTCATGGTGGATGATTTTTGAACTGTGTTTTTGGATCCGATTTGCTAGAATCTTATTGAGGATTTTTGCAGCTATGTTCAAAAGGGATATTGGCCTGTAGTTCTCTTTTTTGTTGTATCTTTACCCAGTTTGAGTATCAGTGTGATGTTAGCTTAGTAAAATGATTTGGGGAGAATTCTATCTTACTCTATGACCTGGAAAACTTTCAAAAGGAATGGTATCAGCTCCTCCTTGTACGTTTAGTAGAATTCTGCTGGAAAACAATCCAGTCCAGGGCTTTTTTTTAAATTTTTTTTTTGCAGGAAGTTTTTGTAAGACAGAGTCAATTTCCTGGGCTATTATTGGTCTATTTAGTGTCTCCATGTCTTCTTGTTTCAACCTGGGGAGGTTATGTGATGTCAGAAGTCCTCCATTTCATTTAGGCTATCAAGTTTGTTTTCATATAGGTGTACATAGTAATCTCTGATAATCTTTTGTATTTCTTCAGTGTCAGTTGTGATTTGATCCTTTTTATTTCTGATTGGGTTCACTGGGGCTTTTATCTCTATTTTTCTTGGTCATTCTGGCTAGGGGGCCCATCAATCTTGTTAATTTTTTCAAATAACCAGGATTTTTTTTGTTGATGTTTTCTATGATATTTTTATCTTCTATGTCCCTTATTTGGGCTCTTATTTTGGTGATTTGGATTCTTCTGTTGAAGTTGGGGTTTTGTAGGTCTTCTCTTTCCAGCTCCCTTAGATGATTTGTTAGGCTCTCCAATTGTGATCTTTTTGTTTTCTTGATGTGTGCTCATAGAGAGATAAATTTCCTCTTAGAACTGATTTCATGGCATCCCAGAGGTTTTGGTAAGATGTTTCTTCATTTTCATTTGTTTCCAGGAATCTTTTAATTTCTGCTTTGATATCAGTGTCAAACCAGTAGTTGTTCATCATCATGCTGTTTAGTGTCCATTCCTTTGTGGGCTTTGGGGAAATATTGTTGGTGTTAATATTTATTTTTATTCCACTGTGATTTGAGTGTGAATGACCTAATTTCAACCTTATAGAATTAGTTTATGCTTGATTTATGGCCAAGGATGTGCTCAATCTTAGAGTTCATTCCATGTGGTGATGAGTAGAATGTATATTCTGTGGTTGTTGGGTGGAATAATCTGTAGGCATCTATTCAATATTTGGTCTAGTGTCAAGTTTAGGTTCTGGGTTTCCTTGTTGATTTTTTGCCTTGATGATCTATCTAGGGCTGTTAGTGAGGTATTCAAGTCCCCTGCTATAATAGTGTTAGAGCCAATATCTTTTTTTAGTTTACTTAGTAGTTGCTTTATAAATGTTGGTGCTCCTGTGTTGGGTGCATATATGTTTAAGATGGATATTTCTTGTTGAAGAATAGAAACTTTTATCATGATGTAGTGTCCTTTTGCATCTTTTTACAATTTTTGATTGGTTAAAGGTTGCTTTGTCTAATATTAAAATTGCAACTCCTGCTTTCTTTTGTGATCCATTTGCCTGGAATCATCCTTTTCCATCTTTTTTTTTAATTAATCAGTATTTTTTTATGGTTTTGTGGGGTACAGTTAAGGGTTAGGTGTACAATTACGTTTCATTCAGGCACCCTGTTCATAAGAGGTGTTTTCCCAGTCCCAGACTGATATTTGCTACTGTTAATCCCATTCCCCTCCCCCCCCATAATTTCCCAGTACCATCAGTCATTTTCTTATAGTATTACATTGGATGTTCAAGGTCCATTATATGAGTGAGAACATGTGATATTCTGATCTTTGTTTCTGTGAGAGGTCACTCAGTATTATAGACTCTAGTTCCATCCAGGTTGCTGCAAAATTCATGATTTTGTTCTTTTTTATGGCTGCGTAGTATTCCATCATGTATATGTACCACATTTTTTAAATCCAGTCCTCTTTTGATGGGCAGCATTGTTGTTTCCAGGTTCTTGCTATTGTGAACAATGCTGCGATAAACATACGTGTGCAGGTATCTTTTTTATAGAGTGATTTGTGTTCTTCAGGGTATATTCCCAGTAGGGGGATTGCAGGGTAATATGGAAGGTCAACTTTTAGAGCTTTTAGGAATCGCCACACTGCTTTCCACAGAGGTTGTACTAGTTTGCACTCCCACCAACAGTGTAGAAGTGTTCCCTTTTCACCACACCCTCTCCAGCAGCTGTTATTTTTTTGAGTTGTTGATAATTGCCATTCTGACTGGAGTTAGGTGGTATCTCAGTGTGGTTTTGATTTGCATCTCCCTGATGATTAGTGAGGTTGAGCATTTCTTCATGGTTTGTTGGCTGCTCGAATGTCTTCTTTTGTGAAGTGTCTGTTCATATATTTTGCCCATTTTATAATGGGGTTGTTTGTTTTCTTCTTTTCAGTACATTTCAGTTCCTTGTAGATCCAGGATGTTAAGCCTTTGTCAGATCTAGAGTTGGCAAATACTTTTTCCCAGTCTGTAGGTTGTCTACCTGCTCTCTTGATGGTTTCTTTGGCTTTGCAGAAGCTTGTCAGTTTAATAAGGTCCCATTTGTCTATCTTCTCTCTTAAGTCCTGTGGGTTTCGGGTTTTGTACAGGAATTGGATACCAGTTCCGATTTCCATGAGAGTATTTCCTTCCTTTTCTAAGGTTCTTTTTTTTTTTGAGTTGGAGTCTCACTCTGTCACCCAGACTGGAGTGCAGTGGCCGCTTCCGGCCACCGCAACCTCGACCAGCTGGGCTCTGGCGATCCTTCCGCCTCAGCCTTCCAAGTAGCTGGATTTACAGGCATGCGCTACCACGCCCGGCTGATTTTTTGCTTTATTGTAGAGATGAGGTCTCGCTGCCCAGGTGGGTCTCGAACCCGCGGGCTCAGGCAATCCACTCACCTCAGCCTCCCAAAGGCGCGGGATTACAGGCTGAGCCACCGAGCCCGGCACTTCTAAGGTTCTTATGGTTTGAGGTTTTACATTTAGGTCTATGATCCATTTGGAGTTAACCTTTGTGCATGGGGATAGATAGGGGTCCTGTTTCAATCTTCTACATGTGGTCACCAGTTCCCAGCACCATTTACTGAATAGGTTCTCTCTCCCCATTGGTAGGTGGTGTGGGCTTTGTCTAAGATGAGTTGGTTGAGGAATTGAGGTTTTGCTTCTGGAATCTCAATTCTGTTCCATTGATCTATATACCTGTTCCTATACCAATACCAAGCTGTTTTGATGATTGTAGCTTTATAGTAAAGTTTGAAGTCTGGTATTGTGATACTACCTGCTTTGTTTTTTTGCTGGGGATTGTTCTGGCTATTCTTGGACGTTTGTGTTTCCATATGAATTCCTGTGTTGTTTTTTTCTAGGTCTGAGAAGAATGTTGTTGGTAATTTAATGGGTATTGCATTGAATTTGTAGATTGCCTTAGGTAAGATGGACATCTTCACAATGTTGATTCTTCCGATCCATGAGCATGGGATATTTTTCACTTGTTCGTGTCAGCTTTGATTTCTTTGAGTAGTGTTTTGTAATTTTCATTGTAAAGGTCTTTCACATCTCTGGTTAGGAAGATGCCAAGGTATTTCATTTTTTTTTTTTTTTTGGCTATTGTGAATGGAATTGTGTTTTTTATTTGGGTTTCTGTTTGTTTATTATTGGTGTAGAGAAATGCGATTGTCTTTTGTACATTTATTTTGTATCCTGAGACTTTGCCAAAGGCCTTTATCAATGTAAGGGGCCTTTGACAGATTCTCTTGGGTTTTCAAGGTACACCATCATATCATCTGCATAGAGAGATAACTTGACTTCCTCTTTTCCTATTTGAATACCTCTGATTGCCTCCTCTTTTCTGATTGCTCTAGCCAGGACTTCCAATACTATGTTGAACAGGAGGGAGAGATGGGCATACTTGTCTAGTTACAGTTTTCAGGGGAATTGGTTCATTTTTGTCCATTTAGGAGTATGCTGGCTGTGGGTTTTCTTGTAGATGGCTTTTACTATTTTGAGGTATGTTCCCCGTATGCCTAGATGTCAACGGTTTTTATCAAGAAGGGGTGCTGGGTTTTATCAAAAGCTTTTTCTGCATCTAATTATATGATCATGTGGTTTTTGTTTTGACATCTGTTGATGTATTTAATTACATTTATGGTTTTATGAATGTTGAACCAGCCTTGCATGCCAGGAATGAAGCCTACTTGGTCATGGTGGATGATTTTTGAGATGTATTGCTGAATCCGGTTTGGTAGGATTTTGTTGAGAATTTTAGCATCTATGTTCATCAAAGATATTGGCTGATAGTTCTCTTTCTTTGTTGGATCTTTACCTGGCTTGGGTATCAATGTGATGTTGGCTTCATAAAATGATTTGGGGAGCATTCCATCTTTTTCAATCGCCTGGAATACCTTCAGTAGGATTGGCGTCAGCTCCTCCTTGAATGTCTTGTAGAATTCTGCTGGAAAGCCATCTGGACCAGGGCTTTTTTTTGTAGGAAATTTTCTTATTATGTAGTTGATTTCCTTGATTGTTATTGGTGTATTTAGGGTCTCAATTTCTTCTTGTTCCAACCTAGGTAGGTTGTATGATGTCAGAAAGTCCTCCATTTCCTTATGGTTTTCAAAGTTGTTTCCATACAAGTGTACGTAGTAGTCTCTAATGATCTTTTGTATTTCTTCAGGGTCAGATGTGATTTCATCTTTTGTGTTTCTGATTATGCTTATTTGGTTTTTTCTCGTTTTTCTTGATCAGTCTAGCTAGGGGACCATCAATCTTGTTTACCTTTTCAAAAGAACCAGCTTTTGTTTTTCATGATTTTTTGTATTATCTTTTTGTCTTCTATGTCCTGGATTTGGGCTTTTATTTTGGTGATCTGGATTCTTCTGCTGAAAATTAGGGTTTTTGTGGTCTTGCTTTTCCAGCTTCTTTAGGTGGCATGTTAGGTTGTGAATTTTCTGTTCCTTCCATTTTCTTCATGTGTGTTTGTAGGGATATAAATTCCCCTCTTACTACAGCCTTCAGGGCCATCCAGAGATTTTGGTAAGATGTTTCTTCACTTTCATTTGTTTCCAGGTATCTTTTGATCCCTGTTTTGATTTCGTCATTGACCCAGGAGTTGTTTAGCATCATGCTGTTTAGTGTCTATGTTCTTTGTGGGTTTTTGGGGGACTTTGTTGGTGTCAATGTTTTTTTTTATTCAACTGTGGTCCGAGAAGGTGTTTCGGGTAGATAGAATTTCGGTCCTTTTAAATTTGCTTATACTTGATTTATGGCCGAGTATGTGGTCGATCTTAGAATATGCTCCATGTGGTGATGAGTAGAATGTGTATTCTGTGGTCTTTGGATGGAGTGTTCTGTAGGTATCAATTAAGTCCATTTGGTCAAGTCACATTGAGGTTCGGATCTCCTTGCTGATTTTTTGTCCTGATTATCTGTCAAGGGTTGTGAGTGTGGGGTATTAAGTCCCCAGTTATGATAGTGTAGAGTCAATATCTTTCTTTAGTTTTCCAAGTAGTTGTTTTATGAAAGTTGGCGCACCTATGGTGGGTGCACATATGTTTAGGATAGATATTTCTTGTTGATGGATTGAGCCTTTTATCATTATGTAGTGGCCTTCTGTATCTTTTTTGATTTTTAATAGTTTGAAGGGTATTTTGTCTGAAATTAAGATGGCTACTCTTCCTTTCTTTTTTGTATTCTGTTCGCTGGAAGTTGTTTCCCATCCTCTTACTTTGAGTCTGTGGGTGTCCTTTCTAGTGAGGTGAGTCTCTTGAGGGCAATAGATTGTTGCCTGATGATATTTTATCCATTTTGCCAATCTATGTCTTTTTAGTAGTGCATTTAGTTCATTCACATTTAGGCTAATAATTGAAATGCAAGAGTTGATCCCTGTCATAAGGTTCTACAGAGAGTTGTTCCTGTTTATTTGTTGTCTTTCTCTGGGTTTTGAGTTGGTTCATGTGTGTTTTAATTCTTTTGTCTGTACTCTTGTGAAGAATGCTGTTGTTCTTTTTTCTTTTTCTTCTGTGTTCAGTACTTTCTTAAGTGTTTCTTGTAGGGTGGTCTGGTGCAGCGTAGGTTCTTAGGGATTGGATGTCTGGAAAAGATTTCAATCCCCCTCACTAATGAAGCTTAGTTTGGCTGGGTAGGTTATTCTTGGTGAAATTGTTTCTCTTTTAGAGCTTTGAAGATAGGGCTCCAGTTCTCCTGGCTGAAGGGTTTCTCTGGATAAATCTTCCGCTATTCTAATTGGTTTTTCTGTGTAGGTAGTCTGGCCTTTTTCTCTTGCTGCCTTTAGGATTTTTCCTTTATAGCTACTTTGTTTGGGCGAATTATTATGTGTCTGGGAGTTGGTCTTCTGTATGTTGTCTTGCAGGGGTTCTCTGAATCTCTTGTGTTGAATTTTTTCATCCTTAATGAGATGAGGGAAGTTTTCTTGAATGATTTCATGAAATGTTTGTTCCAGTGTGGCTTCTGTTTCTCTTTCTGCCTCAGGAAACCCAAATTATTCTTAGGTTTGTCTCTTGAAGTGATCATTCATCTCTTGCAGGTTTTTGTTCTGTCTTTTTGAGCTTCTTTTCTATGCTTTTGACAGTTTGGGTTAGTTCTGTGTTTTGGTCTTCGAGCTCTGAGATTCTTTCTTCTGCTTGACTGATTCGGCTTTCCATGCTTATTAGTCTGTTGTTCATTTCCATCACAGTATTCTTTATGCTGTCATTTCTGACAACAACTCCTTCCTATTTTCCTCTTGTCTCTCCTCAATTTTTAAATTCTCTCCATTAATGTCTTGATGTCTGGGTTTGTTGCATGTAGCCAGGTCATTCTGGGGACTCTTCATTGTCTGTGTTCCAGAATCTGTTTTCTCATTGTCTGATATCCCAGGCGTCTGTGTAAGACCTGTATTCTTCTTTTGGTTTTTCTTCATTTGTGCGGTTTTTCCCCCTCCCTACTTTTCCTTCCCTCCACATCACCGTCTTCTTTAATTCTGTTATTCAGGGGTAAAGGGATAGGTTTTACTTCTGTTTGTTCAATCTCCTATTCTTTATGTGTGTCCTCTTACTTTGTTCAATTCTGAAGTTGCACTGTAGGTTGGAGGTGGTCCTTTTTGCAGTTTTGAGATGTACTTAAGGGGAGAGCTGTGATTCAAAATCTGTCTGCAGGTCCTGGTATTCGCTGACAGGCATGTGGATAATGTGGAACCCACTTCCCACTGCCCTGGAATCTGTCCTTGCAGTGGGGCTGTAGGTTTACTCCCTTGAATCGCCAGCAGGTGGTGCTATCTCATCTGCTCGCCCCAGAGGGGGTGAGGCTGGACAGGAAGAAGATGGCTGCCTACCTCCAAGCAGGCAACAGGAGCCCCATGCCGGGCAGGCAGGACAGTCTCGGATGCAGGAAAGGTGGCAGCGATCCCAGCAGATCTTCCTTGATGCGGTTTGGTGTGGATCTCCTCGGGCCAGGTTGTGATGAGCTACCCGTCCCAGAGGCTGCGGCGGTGGCGATGGGAGCGCCGGTGGGGGGAGGGGCTGCAGCAGCTGCGGGACAGTGCAATGCAGTAAAACTGTCCAGTAGTTTTGATGTTCCAGCGGTGGCGATGGCCGAGCTCTTTCTGAAGAGCAGGCTGCAATGCTGGGGTCCTCAGCCCCCCGGGGCGAGTGTCAGAGACCCACTGCAGATCTCCCTTGCAGAGGGCTTCAGATGCCGGGTTGCCCGGTCGCCATCTTAAACCCTATTCTTTGTTATTTCTTTTTCCATCTTTTAACTTTGAGTCTATGTGCCTCCCTTGTAGTAAGTTGAGTCTCCTGGATGCAGCAAATAATTGGGTCATGGTTTCTTACCCAGTTTGCCATCCTGTGTCTTTTCAGTGGTGCATTTAGTCAATTCACATTCAGGCTGATTATTAAAATGTGATTGTTTATTGCTGTCATGAGGTTCTTATCAAGTTTATACTTTGTTTTCTTTTGGTTTTGTTGTTAATGTATATGTGTGTGTTCAAGTTTCTTGTTGCACTGTATTCTCTGTTGATTCTGTGCTCTGCTGTTCTCTTGGGAAGTGTGTGTGGTTATTGCTTTTTTTTCTTTTTTCTGTGCTTAATACCTTTTTAAGTGTCTCCTGTACAGCTGATATGGAAGCTGCATAATCTCTTAGGGACTGGATGTTTGGGAAGGATTTTAATTCTCCATCACTGCTGAGGTTGAGCTTGACGAGATAGGAAATTCTTGGTTGGAATTATTTATCTTTGAGGACTTTGAATATAGGACTCCTGTCCCTTCTTGCTTGCAGTGTTTCTGCTGATAGGTCTGCTGTTATTGTGATTGGTTTTCTCTGGTTGTTAGTCTGACCTTTCTCTCTTGCCGCCTTTAAGATTTTTTCTTTTGTTCCTACTTTGTGTAGGTCAATTACTATGTGTCTATGGTTTGGACTTCCCATTTTATGTCTTCTGGGTGTTCTCTGTATCTCTTGTGCTTGGCTGGTCACATTTGTGGTGAGATGGGGAATGTTTTCTTGGGTTACCTCCTGGAATACTTGCTCCAAGTTGTTTTCTACTTCCCTTTCTTCTCTGGGATACCAATCAGACAAAGGTTTGGCCTCTTGATATAATCGCACATCTCTTGTAGCCTTTGTTCTTTCTTTCTGAGTCTTCTTTCTGTGCTTTTTACAGATCAGATTAATTCCATGTTCTTGTCTTCAAGTTCTGAGATTCTTTCTTCAGCTAGATTAATTCTACTTTCCATGCTTGTCATCTTGTTATTTATTTCCTGAATGAAAATTTTTATTGACAAAATCTCTGTTACCAGTTCTTTCAGTGTTACATCTTGTCTTTCTTGAGTCTTATTTACTCTTTCCATCCATTTCCTAATCCCTGTCATATTCTGGGGTAAGTCATTGGTGACTTCTATTGTTTGGGCACCACAGTTTGATTTTTCAGGAATATTGTCTTTGGTACACTTGAAATTGCCTGAGGTCTTCCTTTGATTTTTCCTCATTTGTGACAGATCTCTTGTTTTTCTCTTTAGTTCTATTATTCAGTGTCAGTGGGAGAGGTTTTCCCTTCTGATGTTTGTTCAGTCCTTTATTCTTCCTTGATCCAAGCTCTGGATTTGTTCTATTTTGAAATAGGATAGTGGGTGGGAAGCTTTGCTCTCTTTTGCAGTTTCTGAAATTCGAATAAAGTAGGTGATGGGCTACTAGTATTCAGAAACTACTTGCACATTACGATGTTCATTTATTGTGGTATGTGTTCCCTGAGACCGACTCCCCTTCACTACTCTATATGGTGATGCAAAGAAGAAACCAATGCAAAAAACAATTGAACACACACACACACATTGGCATACACACACACCCCAAAATAAACTGGAATGACAACAAAGTGAATCAAAATAAACAACAACAAAAAACCAAGTAAACTAAACACACACACACACACACACACACACACACACACACACACATGCCTAACACAAAGTGAATAGAGAAGAAAGAGAGAAAGACCAGAGGGGTGGGAAAAAATGGAACTCAGGTCAAACCCTCACACATATATTTACACACACCGTAAACTATAAAAAATGAAAATTAAAAAAACCCAGAAGAACATAAGAGCAAAAATAAACCAACAACAACAAAATTGAAAGATGAACACTCAGTTATTCACATGAATATATAAACAGAAAACGACAAATAAAAGAAGACAGAAACAGAAAAAGAAAAGAAAAAAATATTTGGAGGGGAGCAGATCAAACCCTCACATACACATTCATGTACAAAGGAAAAGTATTTAAAAAATAGATGAACTAACAAACAAACTCTCACGGGGGTTGCCCCAGCCAGGTCTATCCTGGAATGGGGTTCTCCTATTGCAACTGATGTTTTGGCTCTTCCTGGGTTTGTCCCTCTCAGCTGTGGCCCAACTGTGTGGGTCTGATGTTCAAAGGATTGCTGGGAAGGAGGGGGTTTTGGTCAGCCCCAGATGCACCACTGATCTCTTTGGAGTCCTTCCTCCTCCTTTTCTGGCCACTACCTTTGTCCCACAGCTGGATCAGGGTAGTGGGTGGGGCACTTGGAATTCAGCACTCATCAGGTCCCTTTGAAGTTGTGCTTTCAGGATATTCCCTCTGGGTCATGATCAATTCCTGAGTAGTTGATCCACCAGTCACAGATCGGGTCTGTTTCTCCATGGTAAGTGAGTCAGAGCACTTTCCTGCCCCACCTTCAAGATGGTTTTAGGGTGCCTCTCTTGTTCCCTTCCGTGGGACTTTGCCTCTGGACTCTCTCTGTAGTCCCTGTTTCCAGTGCCCTTCCAGGTGCTGAAGTGGTGAGGCAAAACCAGGAGCCAGCAGTCTGTCTCCTACTGCACTGGTGAGGGAGAGCCTGGGGCAATATTTTCTCCCTTCTGCTTTTGTCTGTTGTAAAAAATAATAATGGTGCTGGACCTCTGCGACCTGGGAAGAGCCAGGGATGAAGCAGAGAAGCTGTAGCACCAGCTGTTGCACCAGGGTCCTGGTCACTTACTCACGAGCCCCCACTTAGACAGTCTCTCCCAGCATTTTCTTCCCAGGGAGGGTTTGTTGATAAAAAAAAAAGAAAGAAAATGGCACTCAGCTTCTGTGTCCCGGGAATTGCTAGGGTCCAAGCCCAGATGCTGTGGAACCAGCCACTGCACCAGGAGAGTTCTGACCACCAGTTCCATAGCCCTCACTCAGTCAGTCACTCCCATGCCCACTTACTCACCAGCACATACACAAAATTTTCCATACACTCACTCACTCGCACCAGGACTCGCATAATCCAACTGGCTTGGTTGCCTTCTTCCCAAACTCTCTTTGGGATTTATTGTTTAATGAGCATAGGGTTTCAATTTTGCAAGATGAAAAAAGTGATAATGATGGATAGTGGTGATGATTGCACAGCATTGTGAATGTAGTTAATGCCACTGAACTGTATACTTAGAAATGGTTAAAGTAGTAAATGTTATGTTATATATCTTACCACAACTAAAAATCAATTACTTAGAATAAAACAATAAAATTATCTACCTACTTATTTTCATAAAACCAATAATAATTCTCAAATGGAAAATACAGTTTTATACATAATACAGAATATAAAACTATAATTTTTCTTAATTCCATAAATCTGTGAAAACATATTTACTCAGTTTACATAATCACCATGTCTTCCATTCTTTCTAAGTGTATTTATATTTTATCTATTATATTTATATTATATCTATATTAAATATAGAAACATATTTATATTTTCTAATTTTAAAATGTAGTTTTTTTCTTTCCTTTATTCTTTAGTTACTTTACATTCATTTCAATGCCAGTATTTTTAGCTAATAACAGGCTGCCCCTTTAATTCAAGAATAAATAAACAGAGATAGTTTGTAAGAAGAATAACGGAATCAAAAAATTCTCAACTATGAGTATAGTTAAAATAGTTCATTATTAACCAATGATAAAGAATAAAATTAATGAGTATTACATTTTTAGATGTAAGTAAAGTGAATTAAAACTTTTTATTTTTATTTGCTTTTAACATAGAAAGAATAAACTACTGTGTTAGGCTACTATAGCTGCTGTAACAAATTCACAAACATAGTGACAAGAAATAGTTCAAACTTATTACCTTACAGCTCAGAAGGTCAAAGGTCCAAAATGGGTCTTCCTGGGCTAAAAGTATGCAGTTGGCAAAACTGAATTCTTTTCGATAATCTCTAGTTTACAGTCTGCTGTATGCTTTTTCCAGCTTTTAGTAGTTGCTTGCATTTCTTGGCTTTTGCTCTTCTTCCATCTTCAAAATCAACAATTGCGTCACTACAACTTCTAATTCCAAAAATCACATCTCCTCTGACTCTCTTCCTTTCCTGTCTCTCTTTATACTTATAAAGATTATCGTGACTACATTGAAATTTCCTGGATAAACTTGAATGTTCTTCTCATGTTGAGGTCAACTGATTATTGACCTTAATTGTATCTGCAACCTTACTATTTCTTAGCAATGTAACCTAGAATAGTCACAGGTTATCGAGATTAGAATATAGACAACTTTGGGAGGTGGAGGCATTACCTGGCTTACCTCAACCACATTAGTAAATTAGAAATTCTAGAAATCTTCCCGCACCTTTGGGAGGCTGAGGTGAGTGGATTGCCTGAACCCGCGGGTTCGAGACCCGCCTGGGTGGCGAGACCTCATCTCTACAATAAATAAAAAAATCAGCTGGGCATGGTAGCGCATGCCTGTAATTGCGGCTACTTGGAAGGCTGAGGCGGAAGGATCTCCGGAGCCCAGCAGGTCGAGGCTGCAGTGGCCGGGAGCGGCCACTGCACTCCAATCTGGGCGACAGAGTGAGACTCCAACTCAAAAAAAAAAAAAAAAGGAAAGAAATTCTAGAAATCTAAACTTTCTTTCTGTTTTTGTTTTTTTCAAAATGTACTTGACTTGTTAACTAACTTTATATTTGAGTTTCAAAGAATGTAGGAAGATATAGAGAATAAACATAATTAAAATGTAGTCTAAAAAAAGCCCACATGATTCTTATTAATGATTCAAGAATATTTTACAACTACTGCTAAACATTAATAAGATACATTTAGATACCTGGTATATGATCAAGGTGTTCAAGTGATTAAGAAGCCTAGAAAGATGAACTCATAATTGAAGAGAGACAAATAATACTAATTATTCATATACAACCCAATTTATATAAGTAGCATATATGTAGTAGCCAGTATAAATACAATTATTATCTCTATTAATATAGATATAAATACTATTGAATTAATAACCCCATCAAACGTCATGCTATATCTTGTAAGCTATGTCAGTAATTTAACTTTGTTCTCCAAAAGGCAAAAGTAGAAGAGAAGTAAACTTATCCTTAACCTTTAAAATCTTCCCAAATGCAATTATGTATTTCCCAAGACAGCGACAACTTTCATTTCTAAGTCTATTCTTTCCTGTCTGTGTCCAGACATAACATTTTCCTGTTCTATGCTCTTTTTATCAGTGTTTGTTTACCTTGTTAAAGAGTTTTAAAACTGTTTGAGAATAGAAATTCCTAACCATAGCAATTTATGATTCATTTTTGCATACTACCTTTCTTCTAAACTTTAAAATCCTATTGCAGTCAGTCACTCATTACTATAATATACTTGAGAAGTTAAGTGGACAATTTACCCCAATTTTATAGAAAGGTGAGAAATAATTTAACTGACTTTGCCTTTAAATTACTCCAGTCACAGAAGCAGATCCTTATTTTTTGCCATTTCCATCACACTATTTGCATAAGATAATACAAAAATGAAACTCACAAGAAACGACTTCCTTGTTGCACATAAAACTAATATCAATATAGATTCGTTATTGTAGGAAGAAAAAAGATGTCAATTGCCCTCCTTAATGTTACCTTCTTATTGTTTTGCATTAGGGCAAAATATATGGAGAGAGGTTGAGAAGCAGCAAGTCAAGTGATTAAGCATGTTGATTCTGAAAGAAACATACCAGATTTGGTTTCTGACTCCTTTACTTAATAATTCTGTGGTTATTTGGTACAATTTTTTGAGCCTTGGTTTTGAAGTACATGCAGTGGGTATGAGAATTATAGTAGATACATTACAAAGTTGGTATAAGAAATAAATGAAATGAAATGTTCTACGTGATTGGTGTATTGTCATCAACAATCCTACTTCTTGCACTCTAAATTTAAATTCAATTAATGATAATGGAGTATCCACAACAAACCACCCATTTTTATATGCATTTTTATATGCATCTTTAATAAACTGCCTTGGTATATCATCTTTGAGATAAAATGGTTTCCCTCTTAATGGGCTCAGTGGAACTACTTTTTTCCTTGAATGAAAACATTTGACAAACCAACCCAATATTTTCAACTGGCCATAGGTTGTCTGTCCATCAAAATCCAGTATTAACTTCCAGAAATGTATATTGTCAAATAAATTAGAATTTTAATCAAAGCTCACCTTTATCTAACTTCCAAAACTGGTGGGTGCTCAGTTTTTAAAATATATACAGCTCTATCTTTTTTTAAAATCCAAATTTCTTGCTAAAGAGAGAGTAGGTCTCTTCCTATATTTGTTATATAAGTTTCTTCAAATAAAAATCTGTCATTGTATAAGTGACTCATTAATCTCTGTCTCATGTATATTTCTTTTTTTTTTTTGAGTTGGCGTCTCACTCTGTCACCCAGACTGGAGTGAAGTGGCCGCTCCCGGCCACCGCAGCCTCGACCTGCTGGGCTCCGGCGATCCTTCTGCCTCAGCCTTCCGAGTAGCCGGAATTACAGGCATGCGCTACCACGCCCGGCTGATTTTTTGATTTATTGTAGAGATGAGGTCTCGCTGCCCAGGAGGGTCTCGAACCCGCGGGCTCAGGCAATCCACTCACCTCAGCCTCCCAAAGGCGTGGGATTACAGGCTGAGCCACCGAGCCCGGCTGTATATTTCTATAAATGTATAAAACAACAAGGTGGGAAGGTTTTTCCTGTTGGATCATTTTCATGGTACATTCACCTATAACAGATCTAGAATGGTGAGAGTACATTAAATTATCTTCATTGTAGCTTTTCTGATTGTAAGTTTTCCCAATGTAATTTATTTTCTATTAATAACATATACAGTAAGTATGGGTCTGTGCTCTTTTTATTTCTCTTTTGGTACTCCAGTAAACACTAAAATCATGAAATTAGTGAATGAGTGAAGGTAGTGAGGAACCTGTATGGTGATGAAGTAGTCATTTTAGTATATATGCCTTCTGTTGTTATGGGTGCTGTTTTGTAAGTTACTCTGACTTGAGTAAGAGTAAGGAGAAGCTGAGCAACCATTTTATCATTGATACACTTAAACCACTTTATAAAAGACTACTACATTGGTGATTATATAATTCTGGATGCCTTTGGTTCCATATAATATAAACTCAATTGCATTTAAAAAGACTAGAACTTTTTTTAACTCAACATACATTTTTTGAGCACCAACCATGTATGTATTTGTTATCCATCTAGATATTGTGGAAATGAGAGTGATCAAATTAAAGGAAAGCATATTTCCTCATGGAAATTACATCTTAGAAAGTAAGAAAGAAAATAAATAAAATAAAGAAATAGAACATATAATACGTTAGAGGGTGATAATAACAACAACTAAGCAAGGTATAAAGAATATAAGAGGGAAAAGGAGTTTACACTTAGGGTGTAATCCTCAGCAAAAGGAACAAACAAAGCTGGAGGCATCATACTTGCAGACTTCAAACATTACTACAAGGCTACAATAACCACAATAGGTTGGTACTGGTACAGGAATATACACAGAAACCAATAGATCAAGACAGAGAATCCAGAAATAAAACTATGGACCTCCACCCAATTCATCTTTAACAAAGTCAATGAAAACAAACATTGGGGAAAGGAAATCATATTTAGCAAATAGTCCTGGGAAAACTGGCTAACCTTATGCTGGAGAATGAAACTGGACCCCTATACATCATCGTATGAAAAATTAATTCAAAATGGATCAAGGATTTAAATGTGAAACCTCAAACTATAATAATCTTAGAAGATTGGAGTAGGCAATGAATTCATACCAAGTCTTCAAAAGCAAATGCAGCAAAAGCTAAGATTGGCAGGTGGGACCTTATCAAATGTAAAGGATTTTGCACAACAAAATAAACCACCACGAGAGTAAGGAGGCAACCCAAAGAATGGGGGAAAAATGTATGCAAGCTCTGCATGTGACAAAGTTCTAACATCCAGGGTCTACAAGGAGCTCAAATGAATGACAGGGAAAAAAATCAACCTCGTTAAAAAATGGACAATGGAAATGAACAGACACTTCACAAAGGAAGACATTTAAGCAGCCAACAAACATATGAAAAAAATTCTCAGCCTCATTAATAACAGATAATGCAAATCAAAACTACAATGAGATACTACCTAACCCTGGTAAGGATGACTATCATTAAAAAACAAGAAACAACAGACGCTGGCAAGGATGTGGAGAAAAGAGAATGTTTCTACAGTGATGGTGGGAGTGTAAACTAGTTCAATCTTTCTGGAAAACAGTGTGGCAATTTCTGAAAGAACTAGAAAATTACTTTCCACCTGATCCAGCAATACCCCATCTGGGAATAACCTGAAGGAACTCAAATCATTCTACAAAAAAGATACCTGCACACACATGTTTATTGCTGCACTATTCACAATAGCAAAAACATGGAACCAAATGTGCTGCTTATCGAAAGAAGACTGGAAAAAAATGTGGTATATATACATGATGGATTATTATGCAGCCCTAAAGAAGGACAAAATTATGGACTTCATAGCATTTTAGAAGGATTTAAAATCTCTCAGACTCAGTGATCTAACACAGAAACAAAGAACTGATTACCACATGTTCTCACTCATAAGTGGACCCTGAACATCTAGCATAATACTACAAGAAAGTGATTGGCAGTAGCAGGATGCTGCCAGGAGAGGGAGGGAGGTGGAGGCCACATAACATCAATATCAATAAGGGTGCCTGATCCTAATTCAGGAGAAGTGAGGTCTGAAATGAGGCCCAAATTTCACCTGTATGCAAACCAATCATGTATCCAATCCTGACTTGTACCCCACATCTTTAAAGTAAAAATAAAGAAAAGAAAAAACATAAAGTAACAGGTGTTGGCTAGACTGTGGAGAAAAGGAAACACTTCTGCATTGTTGGTGGGAATGTAAGCTATTTCAGTGTTTGTGGAAAGCAGTGTGTCATTTTCTCAAAGAACTAAACATTGAGCTAGCATACAATCTAGCAATCCCACTTTTGAGGATATACCCAGGGACACATAAATCACTCTACCAAAAAGATGCCTGCACAAGTATGTTAATTACAGCACTATTTATAATAGCAAAAACATGTAACCAACTCAGATAATTGCACTGTGTGAAGAAAATGTGTTACATATACATGATGGGATATCAAGCATAAAAAGGGATAAAATAATATTCTTTGGAGCAATATGGATATAGCTGGAGACCATAATTCTGAGTGACCTATCACAGAAACACAAAAACTGAATACCACATGTTCTCACTCATAAGTGGGCCCTGATCACTGGTCCCACAAGTACAAAGGTAGGGAAAAAAAAGCTGGAAATTGCTAAAGAATGGAAGAAGGGAGGAGAGATAAAAGGCACACAACAACACACTGGGTACCAGGTCCTCTCAGGGGGAGACAGTTCACCAGAAGCCCCAAACTTATCCTCATGCAATTTACTCATGTAGTAAATCCTTAAATGTGCCCCACAACTCTAAAATAAAATAAAATTAAAACATGAATAAATAAAAAAATAAATATTTCCCCTTATTTCAAAATAAAAATAAATAAATTTAGATAGCGTGAGAGACAAGGCCTCACTGAGAGAGTGATATGTCACATAAAAGACCTAAAGCAAGCCGGGTTTGGTGGCTCAGCCTGTAATCCCGCGCCTTTGGGAGGCTGAGGTGTGTGGATTACCTGAACCCGCGGGTTCGAGACCCGCCTGGGCAGCGAGACCTCATCTCTACAATAAATCCAAAAATCAGCCGGGCATGGTAGCGCATGCCTGTAATTCCGGCTACTCGGAAGGCTGAAGCGGAAGGATAGCTGGAGCCCAGCAGGTCGAGGCTGCGGTGGCCGGGATCGGCCACTGCACTCCAGTCCGGGCAACAGAGTGAGACTCCAACTCAAAAAAAAAAAAAAAAGACCTAAAGCAGTTAAAATAGTAAACTACTCAGATATCTGGGGTGGGATTATTTCAGAATGAAGGACAGCAGAAGATAATGATGGGATGTTTGGAAAATAACAATAAAACCTATGACTAAAACAGAGTGCACAAGTAGCAGAGTTGTAGGAGACAAAGTTAAAAGGAGTAATGGGAGGATGGCTAGATCTTGTATAGATATATGGCACTTACTGTGATTGAGATGAGAATCTAAGTTTGGAGCATACAAATGATATGACATGATGTGTATTTTATCACTGAAGCAAGAATGGATTCAGGAAGACCTATTAGGGTGTTATTACAATATTCCAGGCAAAAGTTTATGGATACCAGGGTTGTATCAGTGGAAGTGGTGAGTATAGACATGATATCACAAAATAGCAGGAATATGCTAGCTTTGCAATGTGAATAATTATGTCAAGTGTTTATACACTATACCAATATAGGCAACAACATTTACATAGTATGGCATGTATTTAATGTGCTTTCTTGAGTGGTGCTACAAAATAGCCCTGAGAAGCAGTCACATTCCGGGTATATTTTGATGGTAGAGATTATAAGATATAGCAGACTGGATGTGGGTTGTGAGAGAATGAGAGGAGTCAAGGATGACATTAAATATTTTGGATTAAGGGATGGGAGAATGGTGGCATAGCCAGTCAGACTGCATGAGTTCCTGTGTAGGTGAGTGTAAGGATAATATTGCATATGTATCTGTGTATAAATGGATGTGTGAATGGTTGACTGAGTGGGGACTTGGGAGCAAGTGGCCATGGATCTCCTGGTGAAGCAGCTGGTGCCACAGTTACTCTATTTGGACCAGAGAGCAGAAGCTGAATGCCATTCTTTAAAATCAACAAAACTTTTCCTGGGAAGAAACTGTTGGAGAGACTGACATTTTCACCCCCTTAGCACCAGGCAGAAAATTGGCATCAGGGGCTGTGGAGGGAGGGCAGTGAGGGAGCCAAAGAAAGAGTCCTGAAGAAGTAGTTGGGAGAGGCTACCCTGAACCTGGACTCTCTGTCACTGCTCCCAGCACTGGGCTAGGCTGCAAGGCCCTGCTACTGGGATCTGAAATTTAGAGACTGTGGCATTTGCTAGGGAGGGAGCTATTTCTCTTGATCCTATTTGTGGAAGTAATGGCAGTCTGTAGAGAAACTGAGCAGCCACTCTAAAGCCTGGGCAGAGAAGTGTTCCTGTGCAACCTCTGTGGAACAGCAAAACTGCAACATAAGACTGGGGGTGATCTCTGCATTACTTTGAGGCTGCTCTCCATAAACTCAGAAAGCATTGCCACCAGTTCACAAGCACTGGTGAGTAATGACAGATGTGGAGCCCCAGATGACCCACCCCTTCCCACACCCTGAGCCAGCTACTGAGCAACAGATGCATATGGCAGATCTGACTAACAGGGAGGCTGATGAGTGCCTAGCTGATACCCCCAACCCCTCACAATGTGCAAAAGAGATCAGGAAGGCAAGGTAGAGGCTGGAGACCCCATTCCCCCACCACAAACTTTATTCCCTGGGAGCTGTGACCACACTGGGAGAAGAAGGAAGGAGGAGAGAGCCTGGGACATGCTGAGTCAAACTATCCCATTGCCCCAAATTCGCATGGGCACGGGCCGATCATCAATTACAGGCAGCAGGGGTGAAGATTCTAACATCTTAAGTTTCAACACCGAAGAAGGAACCTACAGTAACAGAACTGCAGTCACAGAACCTGTCACAAGAGGGAGTACCTCCCCTCTCAAAGAGATATACCAAAGCTGGAAACTCTCTACCAATGGGTTTTTTTGGGTTTGGTTTGTTTGTTTGTCTTGTTTGCTTCCTTTATTTGTTGGTTGGTTGTTTTTCTCTTTTCTTTCCTCCTTCTATTTCTCTCTCTTTGTTCTTTCTCTGTGTTTTTTTCCTCTCTTTCTTCTTCCAGTTTTTTCACTCCTTCTTCCCTCTCTGTTCTCTCTTATACCCTGTCTTGGACTCAGTGGCTACACAAGCAAGCCCTTTGTAAGGTAACAGTATGTGGCGACAGAGGGAAAGGCCCAGCTGGCCCAGATAGCAAACATTGTGACCAGTCAGTAGGTTCTGAATCCTTGCAACCCCTCCCCAATCTTTTAGTAAGTGCTTGAAATTATAAACAAATAGCAAAACACCCCATCCCTAGCCCTATTTCATAACTGAACAAACCCAGAGCCCCAGCTCAGGGAAGGAAAGAAGGTAGAATAAATATGAGAACCAATTGCTTCTCCATTTCCCATTGAACAATGGAATTGAAGAGAAAGATAAGAGAACTGCTACAAATGAAGACAAACCAATGAAAAATCACTGGTAACCCTCAGAGTCCCAACAAAGAGTCATGGCCTGAAAGAAAAGCTACTGGAGCACAAACAATAGCTATCTCCAAAAACAACAGAACCCAGAAAGGGTTTACAGACATCAAAGAATCAATGGATAGAATTCATAAAAATCAAGAAATACAAGGGCTAAAACTAAATGAAATTGCAATGGAGTTGGACAGACTCAATAAAGCATATTTAGAAATAATGGAAATAAAAAATTCTATCCAAGAAATAAATAACAAAATGACAAGCATAGGAAGTAGAATTGACCAAGCAGAAGCATGAATCTCAGAGCTAGAAGACCAAAATATGGAATTAACCCAATCTATTAGAAATATAGGGAAAAAAAAAACCACTTAAGAACTTAAGAAGAAAGAAGGCGCTCTCCAAGAGACATATAATTTTATCAAGAAGCCAAACCTACATCTGATTAGAATACCTGAAGTAGAAAGAGAAATAGAAAACACCTTGGAACAAACATTCCATAAGATCATTTGAGAAAACTTTGCTCATCTGGCCAGAAAGACAATTATACAAGCATAAGAGATTCAGAGAATCCCTGCAAAAAACATGAGAAGACCAACCCCTAGACACATAGTAATTTACTTACATAAAGTAAGTATATAAGAAAAAAATCCTAAAGGCAGCAATGAAAAAACATCAGACTACCTTCTGGGAAAAACCAATCAGAATTGCTGTAAAATACTGTAGAAAAAATACAGGCCAGAAGGGAATGGATCCCAATTTTAATGTTCTTAAGGATAAACAATTTTAATCAAGAAACTTCTACCCAGCAAAGCTAAATTTCCTCAGCAATGGAGAATTAAAATCCTTCCCAGACATCCAATTCTTAAGAGAATATGCAGACTCAAGATCAGCTCTACAGAAGATGTGTAAAAAGGTGCTGTGCACAGAAAAAAAAGAAGCAAAGAAAAGACCATATACTTCACAAGATTCCAAACACAGAAGTAACAGAACACAGAGCACACCTGCAAAAATGAAAACACACACATGAATTAACTAAAAAACTAAAAGAAAATAAAAAAACCTCATAAGAACCTTATGACAAGGACAAACTCTCATATTTCAATAATTAGCCTGAACATGGATGTACTAAATGCATCACTGAAAATATGTAGAATGGAAAACTGGGTTAAAGAACATAAACTAAGAATATGCTGCCTCCAGAAAACACATCTCACTGCAAAGGACACTCACAGACTCAAAGTTAGAGGATGGAAAACAAATTTTCAGGCAAACAGATCACAAAAGAAGGGAGGAGTCACAATCTTAATATCAAACAAAGCAATCTTCAAGTTATCAAAAATTTTAAAAAAGATATGGAAGGACACTACATAATAATAAAATGTTCAATCCATCAACAAGAAATATCCATTCTAAACATATATGCACCCTACACAGGAGCATCAGCTTTTATAATGCAGCTACTAATTGAAATAAAAAAGATACTGACTCTAACACTATCATAGCTGTGGACTTAAATACACTACTAACAATCATAGATAGGTTATCAAGGCAAAAAATCAACAAGAAGATCCAGAACCTAAATTTGATGATTGACTGAATGGACTTAATACACAACTACAGAACACCACCCAACAACCACAGAATATGCATTCTACTCAACACCACATGGAACATACTCCAAGATTTACCACATCCTTGGCCGTAGTCACGCATAAACAAATTTCATAAGATTGAAATACTGTCATGCACCTTCTTAGAACATGGTGGAATAAAAATAAATACCACCAACAAGATTCTCCCCAAACACACAAAAACATGGACACTAAACAACACGAGACTGAACAACTCCTGGGTCAACACATAAATTAAAATAGAAATTAAAAGATTCTAGGAATCAAATGAAAATGAAGAAACATCTTACCAAAAATGGAATGCCCTGAAATCAGTACTAAGAGGGAATTTATATCTCTACAAACACACATGAAGAAAATAGAAAGATTACAAATTAACAGCCTAGCAAATCACCTAAGGGAGCTGGAAAGGTAAGACAACCAAAATCGTAATTTCAGCAGAAGAATCAAGATCACCAAAGTAAAAGTTCAAATACGGGACATAGAAGACAAAAATATCATAGAAAAAGAATCAATGAAAAAAAAGCTAGTTCTTTGAAAGGGTAAACAAAATTAATGGACTCCTAGCCAGAATGACTAAAAAAGAGGGAGAAAAAGCCCAAGTAAACACAATCAGAAACATAAAAGAACAAGTCACAACTGACCCTGAAGAAACACAAAGGATTATCAGAGATAACTATGCACAACTGTACGGAAACAAACTAAAAAACCTGAGTGAAATGGAGGACTTTCTGACATCATGCAACCTACCAAACTTGAAACAAGAAGAAATTGAGACACTAAATAAACCAATAACAACCCAGGAAATAGACTCTGTCATAAGAAAACCACCTACAAATCAAAAACAAAACCAAACCAAAAAAAGTCCTGGACCAGATAGCTTTCCAGTGGAATTCTAAAAAACACACAAGGCTGAGCTGATATCAATTCTATTAACAGTATTCCAGGCAACTGAGAAATACATCACCCCAAATCATTTTATGAAGCTAACCTCACACTGACAACCAAACTGGTTGGAGATCCAACAAAGAAAGGGAACTACAAGCCAATATCCCTGATGAACATAGATGCAAAAAATACTCAACAGGTTTCTAGCAAACTGGATCCAAAAATGCATCTCAAAAATCATCGACCCTGAGCCAGTAGGTATTGTCCCCAGGGTGTAGGCTGGTTCAACATCCACAAGACCATAAATGTAATTAAATATATCAACAGATGTAAAAACAAGAACCACACAATTATGTCATTAGATGCAGAAAAAACTTTTGATAAAATCCAGCATTCCTTCTTGATAAAAACCCTTGAACACCTAGGCATAGAAGGAACATACCTCAAAATAGTAAGCACCATCTACGATAAACCCACAGCCAGCATATTGCTAAATGGACATAAACTGGAAGCATTTCCCCTGAAAACCAGAAAAAGACAAGGCTGCCCATTCTTACCTCTACTGTTCAACATTGTGTTGGAAGTCCTAGCCAGAGCAATCAAAAAAGAGAAGGAAGTTAGGGGTATCCAAATAGGAAAAGAGGAAGTTAATTTATCCCCCTTGCTGACATTATTAACCTATACCTTGAAAATCCAAGAGAATCTGTCAAAAATCTCCTTGAACTGATAAAGGACGTTGGCAAAATCTCAGGGTACAAAATAAACATGCAAAAGGCAGTCACATGCTTATACACCAACAACAAACAGGCAGAGAACCAAATAAAAAGCACAATCCCATTCACGATAGACACACACACACACACACACACACACACACACACACACACACACAACCCCAAAAAGAAATAGCTCAATATCTTTCTTACCAGAAAAGTGAAATATCTTCACAATGAAAACTACAAAACACTGCTCAAAGTAATCCATGAAGACACAAACAAATGGAAAAATATTCCATACTCATGGATTGGAAGAACCAATATTGTTAAGATGTCCATCCTACCAAAGGCAATCTACAGATCCAACACAATATCCATTAAATTACCAACATCATTCTTCTCAGACCTGGAAATAACCATACAGAAATTCATATGGAAACATAAATGACCACGAATAGCCAAAACAATCCTTGGCAAAGGAAACGAAGTGGGAAGTATCACACTCCCAGACTTTAACCTTATTATAAAGCTACAATAATCAGAACAGATTGGTGTTAGTACAAGAACAGGCATATAAACCAAGGGAAAAGGACAGAGATTCCAGAAGCAAAATCTCAATTTCTCAACCATCTCATACTCGACAAAGCCTCCAAGAACAACTGGGCAAAGGAAAACCAATTCAGTAAATGCTGCTGGGAAAACTGACTGACCAAATGCAGAAAATTGAAACAGAACCCCTACCTGTTAGCATACAGAAAAATCAAGTATAAATGGATAAAAGATCTAAACGTACAACCCCAAACTATAAGAATCTTAGAAAGTGCAGGAGACACCATTGTGGAAATTAGAATAGAGAACCAATTCCTGATCAAAACCCCAAATGCCCATGTTATAATAGATAAGATAGACAAGTGGGACCTCATCAAACTCAAAAGCTTCTGCAAAGCAAAAGAAACCATCAAGAGAGCAAGGAGACAGCCCACAGAATGGGAAAAAATATATAGAGATATATCTGACAAAGGCCTAACATTCAGAATCTATAAGGAACTCAAATGTGCCAAAACAATAAAAAAAGCAACCCTATTAATATGTGGGCAAAAAATGTGATTAGACATGTCTCAAAACAAGACATATGAGCATTCAACAGATACATGAAAAAATGCTCAGCCTCACTAATCATCAAAAAAATGCAAATTAAAACCACACTGAGATACCTACCTAATTCCCATCAGGATGGCCATCATCAGTTATTCAAAAAACAGCAGATGCTGGAGAGGATGTGGGGAAACAGGAACACTTCTATACTGTTGGTGAGAGTGCACCTCTATGGAAAACAGTGTGGAGATTCTTAATAGATCTAAAAATTGGCCTTCCATACAATCCAGCAATCCCCCTTCTGGGAATATACCTAGAGGAACTCAAATGATTTTATAAAAAAGGTACCTGCACATGACATTTATTGCAGCATTATTCACAATAGCAAAAACATGGGACCAATCTTGCTGCCCTGTGAAAGTGTACTGGATAAAAAAATGTGGTACATATGCATGATGGAATATTATACAGCCATAAAGGACAAAGTTATGGACATGGCAGCAACTTGGATGGATTTAGAGTCTATAATACTCAGTGATTTATCACAGAAACAAAGAACTGAGTACCACATGTTCTCACTCATAAGTGGACCCTTATCATAATCATTTATCACAATACTATAAGGAAGGGATTGGCAGTAGTCGGACATTACAGAGGAGGCAGGGGGGCACATAACATAAATAAGGGCACCTGATCTCAAACCAGGCGAAGTGTTGACCAAAGGGAGACCCAAACTCTACCTGTATGATGACTACTTGAATACTTAATCCTGATTTGTACCCCACATCCTTATAATAAAAAAAATACATGAGAAGTCTCCAGGGAAAGTTGGAGAGGACAGGACTTGAGGAGACGGGCTGACATTGGATACTAAAATTTGGGGAATTTTGTTATAAGGTCAGATGTCATATACCCAGTTGAGAGGATAACAGCCTTCAACAGCTGCACAAAAGCAGCAGCATTGTAGATTGATCCTAATTCATCCTTTTATGAGGGGCATGCTTCTTGTCCATTCTTTTCCCTGTAAGCCTCAGAAAATAGCTTCTATTTATTTTATCATGGAAGTGGGAAAGAGGGAGCTTCTACAAACCCACTACAAAAGGCGTTTTGCCCTCTCTAACTCTTTTTTTATATTGTTATTTTTGCTATCCTGATGATTAGAGATGTGGGGGGACAGCAAGGTCACCTTTAAAATAAGCCCTGACTTTATAGTAATTTAAGTAGGGCTTTTCATAGCCAGTCTCCAGGAGGGCTCGAAATGATCCCTGCTTCATAGTACCTCATCCACTCCTACAATGAATAATGCTGATCTGTAACCAATAGAATTATTATGGACTGAATGCTTATGACTATCTAAAATGTATACATTGAAGCTTCAACCCTCAATGCAATGGTAGTAGAAGGTGGGATCTTTGTGAGGTAATTAGGTTTAGATGAGGTGGAGTCCACATGCTGGGATTAGTACCAATATAAAAAAAGGAAGAAGACACCAGAACATCTTCTCTGTACCATGTAAGGATACAGCAGATATGTTTTACATATATTTATATATGTTATAAAATAAAAGAGCATAGGGAACAACACAAATAGTTGGCATTTTGGTTAGAGTATATAATTCTAAATAATAAACAGAGTTAGCACTATGAAGAAAGAGTTATGGACCAACCATGCATATTGTTTACCAGAGTTCCATAAATGCTTAGTTTTTAATTTATTTTTATTAATTTTATTGTTCCCCACTATTTTCATGGGGGAAGAAACCATTTTTAATTTAAAAATTGCTTTCAATAAAGATTAACTGTTAGTTTCAATTGATTCAGGAAAGCCTAGTAACAAGCAACTACCAGAAACCTCCCTTGTAATACATATATAAAATTGTATTAAAAATGGTAGTAATCCAGAATTTAATTAACTTGAATTAAGTTAACACAATGTTATGATACATTTAGTCTCTTAACTTTTGAAAGATACATTTAATCTCTTAAAAATGGAAAGATGTAGTTACCCTTGTTGATGAGGTATGCCCTCCCGTACCCAGACAGATATTGACTACCGTTAATCCCACCTCTCTTCCCCTCCCTGTGCCCCCATAGTTTCCCACCACTGTCCATCCTTTTCTTATAGTATTATGATAGTTGTTCAAGGTCCACTTATGAGTGAGAACATGTGATACTCAGATCTTTGTTTCTGTGAGAGATCACTCAGTGTTGTAAACTCTAAATTCATCCAGGTTGCTGCAAAATTCATGATTTTGTTCTTTTTTATGACTGTGTAATATTTCATCGTGTATATGTACCACATTTGTTTAATTCAGTCCTCCTTTGATGGACAGCATGGTTGATTCCATGATCTTGCTATTGTGAACAATGCTGCAATAAACATACGTGTGCAGGTATCTTTTTTATAGAGTGATTTGAGTCCTTCAGGGTATATTCCCAGTAGGGAGATTGCAGGGTCATATGGAAGGTCGATTTTTAGAGCTTTTAGGAATTGCCACACTGATTTATACAGAAGCAGCACTAGTTTACACTCCCACCAACAGTGTAGAAGTGTTCCCTTTTCACCACATCCTCTCCAGCATCTGTTATTTGTATACCTAACCCTTAACTGTACCCCACAATTTTAAAATAAAAAGTATGTATTAGAAAAATTTAAAAAAATACCCATACAAAAGCTTGTTACATAAATATACATAGTAGCATTATTTACACATGAAAACTGCCTATTTAAGTTTATTTATTAATTGTTAAATAAATAAATAAATAAATAAATAAATAAATAAATATAAGGTCTGTCTGTGCAATGGGATGTTATTCAGCCACAAAAAGGAATGAGGTACTGACACATGACACATGCTGCACCATGGTCGATCCTCAAAAATGTGTTAGGTAAAAGAAAAATTGACTGTTGCATGGCAAGGGTGACAACATATTGAAATAAAACAGCCACCATGCCCCCCCCAAAAAAGGAAAGATGTGGTATGAAATGACTTTTGAATACAAGTGCTTTATGACATATGGTAAAATAAGAAAGGTAATACATACATACATATATACAACTTTAAAAAGCACACTGAGACAAATTATATGAGTTAATTTTGATTGAGTATATTCTTGGTCCATTTATCAGAATTCTGTGATTTTCAACCTGAGAAGTAGTCCAACTCTTTGATATCTAGAAGAAAGGGAATAGAAGAGATTGTAAAGGTTGTATTTGGACTCAAGCAGAATTTGCAACATGTCATAAAAAGCAGGTTAATAGTTCTGAAATCTTGGTGGTGATTACATAATAAACAAAGTGTAGAAAAATATTCTGACTGGGCTCAGTGGCTCAGCCTGTAATTCCAGTACTTTGGAAGGCCGAGGCGAGTGGATTGTCTGAGGCCGCGGGTTCGAGACCCACCCGGGCAACCTGGCGAGACCTCGTCTCTACAATAAATCAAAAATTAGCCAGGCGTGGTAGTACATGCCTGTAGTTCCAGCTACTTGGAAGGCTGATGTGGAAGAATCGGTGGAGCCTAGCAGGTTGAGGCTGCGGTGACTGGGATCGTGCCATTGCACTCCAGTCTGGGCAACAGAGTGAGACTCTAACTCAAAAAAAAAAAAAAAAAAAAGAAAGAAAGAAAAAGAAAAATGTCCTCTGATTTAGAAATGGATACTAATACCTTAACAGCAAATTTTGGACTTGAGCTTATATTAGAAGATACAGTAATTTATCCATAAATATGTTCATTCATGTATTATTATATTCATTCAGCAACTACTGATTATTTATTGTATTGGAATTATTTTTCTAGGCAATATGCAAGTGAAAAAAATGAGACAAAAATTCTTACCCCTGTGAAGTCTACATTGTAGAGGGAACACAGATAATAAGCAAGCTACATTTACTAAGGGTAAAAATAAAGTAGAGAATGGCAATAAGAAGTGACAGGACTGAGGGTTGGAGTTTGATATATGGTGGTCTGGGAAAGTCTCACTGTGATGGAACTTGAGTAAAGAGTGATGGTAGTAAGGCGTAGGAAGTCAAGCCATGTGTATATATAAAGAAAGAGTGTTTCATACTGACTCAAAGGCAAAGGTATTGGGGTGGTAGTCTCAGTGTCCTGTTTGAGAAATGACAACAAGACTTTGTGGCCTAGAGAAAAATAAAGGAAACATAGGGAGAGCAAGGCGCTAAATGATATAGTGCCTTATAGAAACTGTAAGTACTTTGCCTCTGGCAATATGGGAAACTATTAGCATGTTTGAGAAGTGACATGATTTAATTTACATTTTAATAAGATCCCCATAGATTCCTATGCTGTGTTAAGAATAAGCTAAAGATTATAACATATTCTCTGTGATCTCTCTGCTTTGGGATATCCTATTCCCTCCCTCATCTGATTTAACCCAATTAATATACAAAAACTTAATTTATGTGTCTCCCTTCTTGAAAGCATTTGCTGATCTCCTCACAGAGAAGATAGAAGAAAGATATAATATTTAGGCATTTAAATGTCTTTATTCTGGAAGTGCATGTGTATAAAATTCCTTGGCAAAAAAATGAAATCTAGAAACACTCTAAATGCTATAGTGATTGAATTAGTGAAATAATTTTGGCTACCAAAGCCCTGAAGGAAGAAATTCATTGGCATCAGGTACATTTCTCAAATTTGAGAAGAGGGTGCTTGATCTGGTTCCTGAACTTTATACACTGTCTTGAATAATTACACAATATTAAGTGTAGACCTACATCCTAATGTTCAAAATATCATTGATTTTAAAACAATTTCAAATAACATCCTTAGTACAAGCATCTTAAATTATTAAACCATTTTTGCAGAGTCATTAACTACTGTTTCTCTACCTCTCTCTTCCACCCTCACCCTTCCATGTTTGCATCTTCTTCATGGATGTCATTGGCAATAGTGTTGTATTCTTGTACAAAAATTATCAACAAAATAAGGTGTGTCTTTTGGAATAGTTTTTCTAGCAGAGAATCACTTTGAACTATCAGTTTAGGCTTTATGTTTTCAAGAAATTCATAAAATAACCATTTGCTTTTATTTTCCAACATGATTCAGAAGTCTATCATATAAATATCCATAACTAATGCCACTAAGATTTCTTTACAAATTAAATGGTTATTAGAAGACCTGAACCACACAAGTTCTCCCCTGACAAAGATCTGCTACTTTTCTTCTAGACAAATACATTTCTGCAAATGGTTTATCACCAAAGAGTACTAATTACTTCACTGACATAAAATCAAAGAGATAAATTCTAGAAGAAAATTCAAGTCCTAAATATACAACCTATAGAATAAGTAGAAAAGAACAGAAATGCAAGAGAAAGAAAATAAGTCAACAGAAACACTGACTTTATCAATTAACTGGGTGAAACTATGAGCCTAGTGGAGCCATTAGAAGAGAAAATTAAATTAATTATGAGCAGTTGTTTATTTTAACAAGCAAACAATCACGCCAAATCATTAGTGGCTAAATTTATTTATTTATTTATTTATTTATTTATTTATTTTTTGTTTGTTTTTTTTGAGTTGGAGTCTCACTCTGTCACCCAGACTGGAGTACAGTGGCCGCTCCCAGCCATCGCAGCCTCGACCTGCTGGGCTCCGGCGATCCTTCCACCTCAGCCTTCCGAGTAGCCAGAATTACAGGCATGCGCTACCACACCCGGCTGACTTTTTTTTTTTTGATTTATTGTAGAGATGAGGTCTCGCCAAGTTGCCCAGGCGGGTCTCAAACCCGCGGGCTCAGGCAATCCACTCACCTCAGCCTCCCAAAGGCGCGGGATTACAGGTTGAGCCACCAAGCCTGGCAGTGGCTAAATTTAAACTGTCGATTCAATGTCATCATCAAGGAACTATTTATCCCCTTGAGTCTACTTTTTAAATATATCTAAAATGAGGATTTTCCCTGCTTTCCTGCCTTATATGCCAGGTGATCTTTGTAAGATAGAGAAAAGAGAGCATGTCTTAATTAGCATGATAACACACCTGAAGTATATCTCTAAAGTGTTCTATATTAGAAGCAGAGAAGTCTGTTGAGTACAGTGCTACTGAAGTGTGGGCCTGAGATTAGCAACATCAATATCATGTGGGATGTTTGCAAATACAAATTCACGGGCCTCAGGGAGGAGTCAGAATGGGGATGGGGGTGGTATCCAAGGAATAATTGGTTTAAAAATCACTCCATATGTTTCTTAGGCATATACAGTTTAAAGGGTCTTGGTCTAGCAGATTTTTAAAAGATAAGGGACACTAATGATATAAGTGATTCTCTGCAAAGGAGAAAACAAAAACAAAAACAAATAAAAAAGAATGTGAGTTGTATAAGAGGCAAGGTTCCTGATGGAAGGTAAACAGTCAAACAGCTGAAATATCAATAAGAGAGACATAAGGAGAAAGGAAAACGAAAGAACAGGAACTCCATGCTCCACAGTTCTTCTCCTAGGCAGGCTCTTATGGACTGCTGTGTTGCTAGCTCTGTATGTACAATAATGATCTCTTGAGAGCAATGTTTTATTTCTGGTGATGAGCTTTTTGTACCTTCTAGATATTTACAATGTCACAGGGATGCCAAAGGTGTTACAGTTACTAATGCATCAACAGTGTTAAAATAAGGGAAGTTGTGTGAGCCATTCAACCTTGATCATTTATAACTGTTTACATAAAAATGTGTTATGTCACATCATATGGCCAACACACAGTACTGGTACACCTAAATGTTAAAGGGATGCTATTATCTACTTTATGTATTCATACAAAGACAGTTGTGGTGGCAATAACTGAAATATAACTTCATAGCATTTTTTACTTTACATGCAATGTTCCTTTGCATTATATCATCAGTTTATTTTTAAAATTAAAGCTATTAACTTGGGGTGGGGGGAGGGAGAAAAAAATTCCATGAATGGCTCATTGATTTGCTCAACATCATAGCTAAAAAATGGTAGACTCAGAACTTGAATCTGTATGTTCAGAGTCAGACTTCAGGCTTCTCTCTTCTGTCCTGTGGTTCTCAAAATGTTGTCTACATTATACTAGGATCAATGAGATTTTCAGGTGGCCTGTGGATTTAAAAAATATAATGCAAAAAAGTTACTTATGTTCTTCATTGTGTTAATATTTGTCTGAAAGTTACAAAAGCAACTGTGGATAAAAGTGCTAACCCTTTAAGACAATTCAAAACAGTGACACCAAAGCATATGCACAGTATTAAAAAGAAAATTCTGGTTTCATGAAAGAATATCCTGGGAAGAATAGGAAAATATTAATTTTATAAAATATTGATTACATATCATATAAAATGTTTTATGATAAAATGGGAAGTAAACCAAAAGAACTTTTGCTGCATACTGAAGTACATTGGTTATCTCAAGGAAAAGCATTTTGTAATTGTTTGTGAGCTGAGGTGGTTCTTTTGTTTTTTTATGGGACATTCTTACTTGAAAGAACTACTGACAGAAAAGTAATGGTTATTCAGACTCTGATACTTGGAAGACATTGTCTCAAAAAGATCAAAGTGAGCCTACCACTTCAAGGAAAACAACCAACAATATGTGTTGCCAATAAAAACATTTGAGATTTTATTAAAAATTAGAAATTCAAAACCTTGTAAATGCTTCCATAAACCTGACAGCTTTTTCAATACCTAATGGATTTTCTGATGAAACCAATGATGAATGAATATAATTTTCTATTACATAATAAAATGTCAGATAACCAACATTTTCCAATGACCAGTGCAAAAATCATACATGTGTAAAAGATACATTAAAAGTGATGGATATAACAGAGTACAAAAAGTCCACTGATATGGTTTCATATTCTACATTGTCACTTAACTTTTGTAAAATTGTCACTTGTGAAGTTTTGGTGCAGTATTAAAGAAGAGTATTCAACATTATATTAAGGCTATTAAAATATTTCTTTCTGAGGCGACCTGAAGATGGCGAAGGCATAGGTGGATACGTGAGTCTCTCTGAACGTGAGTTCCCAAAAAGACTATTACTTTTCTTCCTGCAGCTCCCTGCCCACCACCACCCACACTGGTACGAGGCCTGGGGACTTTTGATCCCACGCAGGGCCAGACATTGCAGCTGGACCACAGCTGCTCCACTATATGTGATTCCGGCTGACTGGGGAATCCCAAATCCCGGATCCCAGCTCCATCCCTGGATACATCGTCATGACCAGCACCCAGCGCCAAGCTGCCAGTCACCCAGGGAGGCTCTGAGCGCCCGCCCTTCAGAGATACCAGTCCCATTTCTGGCTAAAGTGCCCTGTGAGGGACCCAGAGCCATGACCTGCCCTCTGGAGATCTGAAGCCCCAGACCCACCCTGGCTGAGGCACTCAGCGTGTGACCACAAGCCTTTGTAAGGGGGTAGAACCCCAGGCTGGTGTAAGGTGCCAATTGCAGGCTTCCAGCTCCAGAGGAGGGAATGCCCAACCCTCTCCTCCACCCCAGCCTGCTGGTGGCACACCGGATCCAGTGCCCAGGTGTGCTGCTGGTCCCGCCTAGAGACCCACAGGAGCATCCCTAAAAGTGAAAGTAAAGCTACCACCTCTGCCATTTTAAAGACATATTTACATCTCATTGCCTCGCCCACCTATCAGACCCTCCACCTTGGTTCCCACGGTGATGTCATTAAACAGGAGACAAAGCCCCTCCCCTATGCTGAATAGAGACCAATGTCACAGATCTCCCAAGCAACAAGCTAACTGCCTGCAACAAAAACCGAGGAGATAGGCTGGAGATTAAAACTCAAGGGACTTTATCCACTAAGGGACAAAAGAGAAAAATCTACACAAATGAAGAAAAACCAAGAGAAGAATATGGGTTTCTCCCAGACTCCTGGGAGGTCAGACACCGAGAAAACTGACTTTGGGATGCAACAACGAAGAGCCCCCAGAATGACTGGTCTCAAAATACAAATTTAGACATCAAGACATTAATGGAGAGATTAAAAAGAATTGAGAAGCCGGGCTCGGTGGCTCAGCCTGTAATCCCGCGCCTTTGGGAGGCTGAGGTGAGTGAATTGCCTGAGCCCATGGGTTCGAGACCCGCCTGGGCAGCGAGACCTCATCTCTACAATAAAAATAAAAAAAAATCAGCTGGGCGTGGTGGCGCATGCCTGTAATTCCGGCTACTTGGAAGGCTGAGGCGGAAGGATCGCCGGAGCTCAGCAGGCCGAGGCTGCGGTGGCCGGGAGCGGCCACTGCACTCCAGTCTGGGCGACAGAGTGAGACTCCAACTCAAAAAAAAAAAAAAAAAAAAAAAAATTGAGGAGAGACAAGAAGAAACTAGAAAGGAACTGATATCTGAGATAACAGTAATAAAGAATACTGTGAATGAAATAAACAATAAACTGATAAGCATGGAAAGTGGAATTACCCAAGCAGAGGAAAGAATCTCAGAGCTTGAGGACCAAAATATAGAACTAACCTAAACTCTCAAAAACACAGAAAACAAGCTCAAAAAGACAGGAAAAAAAACTTCAAGAGATGAGCGATTACCTCAAGAGGCCTAACCTAAGAGTAATTGGCCTGCCTGAGGCAGAAAGAGAGACAGAGACCACATTGGAACAAACCTTCCATGAGATCATTCAAGAAAACTTCCTTTATCTAATCAATGATGCAAAAACTCAAACATAAGAGATCCAGAGAACCCCTGCAAGACAACAAATGAGAAAACCAACTCCTAGACACATAATAATTCACCTAAACAAAGTAGGCATAAAAGAAAAAATCCTGAAGGCAGCAAGAGAAAAAGGCCAGATCACCTACCATGGAAAACCAATTAGAGTAGCATCAGATTTATCTACATAAACCCTGCAGGCTAGGAGAGCTTGGAGCCATATCTTCAAAGTCCTAAAAGATAAACAATTTCAACCAAGAATAACCTACCCTGCCAGATTAAGCTTCATCAGCGAGGCAGAAGTAAAATCTTTCCCAGATATCCAATCCCTAAGAACTTATGCTGCCACCAAACCACCTCTACATGAAACACATAAGAAAGTGCTAAACACAGAAGAAAAGGGGAAAAAAAGAGCAACGTTCTTCACAAGAGTACAGGAAAGGGAATAAAATACACATGAACCAACCCCAAAACAAAAGAAAAACAATAAACCAAGTGGAAGAAAAACTCTATAAGAACTCTATGGTAGGGACGAACTCTCACATTTCAGTAATTAGCCTGAATGGGAATGGACTAAATGAACCACTGAAAAGTCATAGAATGTCAAAATGGATAAAATATCACCAGGCAACAATATACTGCCTTCAAGAGACCCATCTCACTAGAAGGGACATGCACAGACTCAAAGTAAGAGGATGGGAAACAAATTTCCAGGCAAATGGAACACAAAAGAAAGGAGGAGTCGCGATCCTAATTTCAGGCAAAACCATTTAAGCTATCAAAAATTAAAAAAGATACAGAGGGCCACTACATAATGATAAAAAGTTCACTCCATCAACAAGAAATATCTATCCTAAACATATATGCACCTAACATAGGTGCATCAACTTGTATAAAGCAACTCCTAGAAAAATGAAAGAAAGATATTGACTCTAACACCATCATAACTGAGGACTTTAATACCCCACTCACAACCCTTGACAGATCATTAGAACAAAAAATCAACAATGAGATCTGGAACCTCAATGTGACTCTGGACCAAATGGACTTAATTGATACCTACAGAACACTCCATCCAAAGACCAGAGAATACACATTCAACACAACACCGCACAGGACATATTCCAAGATCTACCACATTATCAGCCATAAATCAAGCATAAGTAAATTTAAAAGGACCGAAATTCTACCATGCACCTTCTCAGACCACAGTGGAATAAAAATAAACATTAACACCAACAAGGTCCCCCCAAAATCCACAAAGACATGGTCACTAAACAGCATGATGTTAAACAACTCCTGGATCAATGATGAAATCAAAACAGAGATCAAAAGATACCTGGAAACAAATGAAAATGATAAACATCTTACGAAAATATCTGGGACGCCTTAAAAGCTGTAGTAAGCTTTTTTGTAGGAATTTATATCCCTACAAACACACATGAAGAAAATGGAAGGAGCATAAATTAATAGGCTAATAAGCCACCTAAGGAAGATGGAAAAGCAAGACCACAAAAACCCTAATTTCAGCAGAAGAATCCAGATCACCAAAAATAAAAGCCCAAATCCAGGACATAGAAGACAAAAAGACAATACAAAAAATCAATGAAAAAAAAGCTGGTTCTTTGAAAGGATAAACAAGATCAATGATCCCCTATCTAGATTAACCAAGAAAAAGAAAGAAAAAACCAAAATAAGCACAATCAGAAACACAAAAGATAAAGTCACATCTGACCCTGAAGAAATACAAAAGATCATCAGAGACTACAATGTACACTTGTATGAAAACAAACCTGAAAAGCTCAAGGAAATGGAGAACTTTCTGTCATCACACAACCTGCCTAGGTTGAAGCAAGAAGAAATTGAGACCCTAAATAGACCAATAACAATCAAGGAAATTGACTATGTAATGAGAAAACTACCTACAAAAAAAAGCCCTGGACCAGATGGCTTTCCAGCAGAATTCTACAAGACATTTAAGGAGGAACTGATTCCAATCCTACTGAAGCTATTTCAGGCGATTGAGAAAGATGGAACCCTCCCCAAACCATTTTATGAAGCTAACATCACACTGATACCCAAGCCAGGTAAAGATCCAATGAAAAAAGTGAACTACAGGCCAATATCTTTGATGAACATAGACGCTAAAATTCTCAACAAGATCCTAGCAAACCGGATTCAATAACACATCTCAAAAATCATCCATTATGACCAAGTAGGCTTCATCCCTGGGATGCAAGCCTGGTTCAACATTCGTAAAACAATAAATGCAATTAAATACATCAACAGATGTCAAAACAAAAACCACATGATTATATCATTACATGCAGAAAAAGCTTTTGATAAAATCCAGCACCTCTTCTTGATAAAAACCCTCGAACATCTAGGCATACAGGGACCATACCTCAAAGTAGTAAAAGCCATCTACGAGAAACCCACAGCCAGCATACTCCTAAATGGACAAAAAATTGGAACCTGAAAACTGGAACAAGACAAGGATGCCCACTCTCACCCCTACTGTTCAATATAGTATTGGGAGTCCTGACCAGAGCAATCAGAGAAGAGAAGGCAATCAGGGGTATCCAAATAGGAAAAGAGGAAGTCAAATTATCTTTCTTTGCAGATGACATGATCGTGTACCTTGAAAACCCAAAAGAATATGTCAAAAACCTCTTTACACTGATAAAGGCCTTCGGCAAAGTCTCAGGATATAAAATAAATGTGCAAAAGACAACCACATTTGTTTACACCAATAATAAACAAACAGAAACCCAAATAAGAAGCACAATTCCATGCACAATAGCCACAAAAAAAAAAAAAAATGAAATACCTTGGCATCTTCCTAACCAGAGACATGAAAGACATTTACAATGAAAACTATAAAACTCTGCTCAAAGAAATCAAAGATGAGATAAACAAGTGGAAAAATATCCCATGCTCATGGGTTGGAAGAATCAACATTGTGAAGATGTCCATCTTACCTAAGGCAATCTACAGATTCAATGCAATACCTATCAAAATACCAGCAACATTCTTCTCAGACCTAGAAAAAACAACACAGGAATTCATATGGAAACACAAACGACCAAGAATAGCCAGAACAATCCTCAGCAAAAAAAGCAAAGCAGGTAGTATCACATTACCAGACTTCAAACTTTACTATAAAGTTACAATCATCAAAACAGCTTGGTATTGGTACAAGAACAGGCATATAGACCAATGGAATAGAATTTATATTCCAGAAGCAAAACCTCAATTTCTC
The DNA here is from genome assembly GCA_027257055.1 of Cephalopachus bancanus. Taxonomy (NCBI): domain Eukaryota; kingdom Metazoa; phylum Chordata; class Mammalia; order Primates; family Tarsiidae; genus Cephalopachus; species Cephalopachus bancanus. Next base: position 158,567 of record JAPVLO010000935.1, read on the forward strand.
AACCAACTCATCTTCGACAAAGCTTCCACCACCTACCACTGGGGAGAGGAGAACCTATTCAGTAAAGGGTGCTGGGAAAACTGGCTGACCACATGCAGAAGATTAAAACAGGACCCCTATCTATCCCCATACACAAAAATTAACTCTAAATGGATAAGAGACCTAAATGTAAAACCTCAAACCATAAGAACCTTAGAAAATGAAGGACAACCCTCATGGAAATTGAAAGTGGCATCCAATTCCTGAACAAAACTCGAAACCCACAGGCCATAAGCGATAAGATACACAAGTGGGACCTCATTAAACTGACAAGCTTCTGCAAAGCCAAAGAAACCATCAAGAGAGCAGGGAGACAGCCTACAGACTGGGAAAAAGTATTTGCCAACTCCAGGTCTGACAAAGGCTTAACATCTTGGATCTACAAGGAACTCAAACGTGCTGAAAAGAAAAAAACAAACAACCCCATTATAAAGTGGGCAAAAGGTATGAACAGACACTTCACAAAGGAAGACATCCAAGCAGCCAACAGACACACGAAGGAATGCTCAACCTCACTAATCATCAGGGAGATGCAAATCAAAACCACACTGAGATACTACCTAACTCCAGTCAAAATGGCAATTATCAACACCTCAAAAAATAACAGCTGCTGGAGAAGGTGTGGCGAAAAGGGAACACTTTTACACTGTTGGTGGGCGTGTAAACTAGTGCAACCTCTGTGGAAAGCAGTGTGGCGATTCCTAAAAGCTCTAAACATCAACCTCCCATATGACCCTGCAATCCCCCTACTGGGAGTATACCCTGAAGAACTCAAATCACTCTATAAAAGAGATACCTGCACACGAATGTTTATTGCAGCATTGTTCACAATAGCAAGAACCTGGAAGCAACCATGCTGTCCATCAAAAGAGGACTGGATTAAAAAAATGTGGTACATATACACGATGGAATACTATGCAGTCATAAAAGAACAAAATCATGAATTTTGCAGCAACCTGGATGGAGCTAGAGTCTATAATACTAAGTGACCTCTCACAGAAACAAAGATCTGAGTATCACATATTCTTACTCATATAGTGGATGACCTTGATCATCCAATGCACTACTATATGAAAATGACTGACAGTGTTTGGAAACTATGGGGGGGGGTGGGACTAATGGTAGTAAACATCTGTCTGGAGACGGGGGGACACCTGTTATCAACAAGGGGGCCTGAATGAAGCATATTTGTATACCTAACCCTTAACTGTACCCCACAATATCAAAATAAAAAAATATTGATACAAAAATTTTTCTTTCTTTTCTGAATACTTACCTATGAGAGGCAATATTTGTTTCTATACTTATTTCTACCAAAGCTGCATACAATAGCAGATTGACGATAGAATATATGAGAATCTATCCATCTTTTATTAAACTAGACATTTAAAATACTTGCAAAAATGTAAAAGAGGGCTATTATTCTTACTAAATGTTTTGTGTTATTATATATAGTTCTTTTAAAAATATTTTAAAATTTTCTTTTAATTTCTAATATGGTAAATATTAATGCATATAAAACCAACAAAACAAGCTCTTTGAGAGTCTTCAGTAATATTTAAGAGCATAAAATGGCCCTGAGACCAAAATTTATGAGGACCAGCTATAGTATACCAAGCAGCAATAAAAAGATGCACTTTGCGTTTGTATAGTTCTTTACATCTGAAATGCTTTACTATGAAAAATATTACATATAGTTTTCAGAAAATTTTAAGATAATGTACGATGACTTGGTGTTAGTAAATCTGTATTTTGTAGCACAAACAATTTATTTTAGGTAAAATCTTAATTTGTGGAACTTATCATGCCTTCTTATCATGAGGGTTAACTTGGCCTGTTTTTTTGGTTTTTTTTTTTTTTTTGTCTTTTTTGACTTGAGGTCTCACTCTGCTGTCACCAGATCACCACAGGTTCAAACTCCTAGATTCAGGCAATCCTCCCACCTCAGCCTTTCAAATAGCTGGGACTACAGGTATGAACAACCATGGCCAGCTAACTTTTTACTTTTTTTTTAATTTTATGGAGACAAGGCCTTACTATGTTGCCCAGACTGGACTTGAACTCCTGTGTTCAAGCAGTCCTCCCAGTTCAGCCTCCCAAAGTGCTGGATTACAGGAGTGAGCCACTGCAACCAGACAACCTGAACTGTTTTGCTGAAGTAAGAAATGTACCTGCCCAACACTGACCAATGCCCAAAGCATTAAGCTTATTGATGATGGTGTTGACTTGTAGCTATGGATTCAAGGGGAGTTTTGGGACAGTTCCTACCAACTGGTCAGTCAGCATCATTTGCTAATTATATAGATAAAGATGCCCTACAAATTGTTTAGGGGAGACACTATTCCCCCATCCTACAAGATTTTTTCAGAGGTTTCTGACATTGGAGCTGGTTACCTAGCAAGAATTTGCCTACTTGAATGACAAGAGTACAAGAAGCCTCAGCTAATACTCCATTTTGAACTCCATAGTTTCAAGGTGTTCTGTGTGCATATAAATGGATCTTGAGAGAAAGTGTGTCTTGGTTATGGCCTTTACAGAAGCATCTGGCCTCTTCCGATCCTTACTGTGTCTTTAGCTATGATACATTAAGCTTGACTTTAAGGCCATTGCTATATTGTATCTTTTTCCTGCAATAAACTGTAGATCCATAAACCATGCTATTTTGATCCTGTGAATCATCTTTGGCAATCAAATATACTAAAAATAACAACCATGTGTTATTCTTTAGAATTTGTAAAAATGTTGACTAGTGTGTTTTATTTAAACATTAGCTATTTGTTAGTACTATTAACACTATATGTTGAAGTATATACTCTAAAATATATCAACCAAACCATTTATTGACATCATAAAACCATTTAGTAAATTGTCGCACAGAGGTATATATTAATAATATATCTGCCGGTTAGCATTACGTAGTTTTTACAGCAAGTACATTAGTCAACTTACTTACCAAAAAGTCTGGAATGGTTTCTCAGATTAGTTTAGACATTTAATGATGTCATTAAGATAACTTATGACAACTTATTATTTGTAAATATGTTTTTCATAGCACAAATTATTTGTTTTAGGTAAAAATCTTGATTTGTGGAATTTGTCATCCTTTCTGTGTCATGAGGGTTAGCTTGGGAAGAGCAGGTTATTTATTTATTTATTTACTTACTTTTGACTTGGAGTCTCACTTTGTCAACCAGGCTGGAGTGCAATAGCACAACCCCAGCTCACTGCAGCTTCAGCCTCCTAGTTCTTGCTACTCGGGTTCTTGCTAAAATTATCTTCCACACTCAGAGTACTGCTCTTTCATCCTCAGGGTTATTGCCTGCTGGTGAGATTCGGGCAATGCAAATTTCATATCTTCACATAAGCTAAATCAAGTAGATAAGGGGTTTTGTTTTGTTTTTACTTATGTCACTTAGCAGCAAGGGTGGCTGGAACTGGAAAGATATGGCATTTCGGCCTCCATCAAGGAAGCCAGGCTTTGCTGTCACGTAGGAGGAGGGAGGAAAAATACTCATGGTGAGAAAATATACATGGCTGTTACAGCATGATACACATATGTGAGTTCCTAGATTCACGTCAGGTGTAAAAAGGGAAAAGTAGAACAGATGGTATAATTGTATCAAATCCCTCAGATCCAACCAAGTGGGTGATCCTCTTCTATGTTTAAGCAAATTCATGGATAGATTATTTTTTGAAATTCTGACATATGATGCCTGTTTTCCCTAAACACCTAAATAACATGTTTTCTTTCAAGTTCCAGATCAAATACATTTCATCTTTGGAATTTTCCTAGATACCAAAGAAAAAGAATTTTTCTCTCCCATGTGACATTTATAGCATTGTATTCAAACTTCTCTCATAAAACTAGTTGTATTTAAATGACCTGATTATTTTCTAAGTGCCTGGGTAGTTTGAGGTACTATAAGAACAGAAGTACAGTTTAATTTATATGCCTAGTGAATTATCAGCTTCCATATAATGGATGTATTATTATATGTAGATTAAACAAGAAACAGATGATTGAAAACAATTTTTTTTCACAATGACAACAATATGAGATTGAAGAAAATAGGAAAAACACTTTGTACCCAATAACACTCCTGCATGATCATACAAGGTCACATGTCTATGACATATTATAAATCAATAGACCCATGTTAGGCTCTTCACTAAAATGAATCTCTTCACTCATGGGTTAAGTAGGCTGCAAGACCCTCATGACATATGCTGTGTCATTAAAAAGGATTAAATATATGTATATCTCTTTTATGTATAAAGCATGTTTGACCTTTGAGTTTAACTATTTTAGTAAACTATTTATATCTTTAAAAATTATTAACAAGAAAATACCAGACATCCTCAGCAGTAAAAATAGCTTCTTCAGCTAAAATAACCAGTATTAAAATAAAAGAGTTATAAATATGCATGGTTTCCAATATAAACCCAAATGTCCCCTATGGTATAATTAAACCAATCCTTAGCATTTAGAGAGGGCTTTTCATCTGTGGATTTCAAAGTGATTCACATGTTATTAATTCCACAAAATTGCCTCTAAGGTGGAAAAGTTATAGATTAGGAAACTGAGATTTTGAGTTCATTTGGTAAATACTATAATACTAGGAGACTTCAGAGACAGGTTTAAAGGCCAAAGGATATTTTCCTTATCTTCTTCTCAGGTCACTAGCTAATGTTACCATCATCATATAAAAAGCAGACGTGTCCATAGTACAGTGCCAGGCACACAACAAAATATGTTTGATGAACACAGTATACATTCTGGATTCAAATCTAAGGTAGAAAACATAGCTGTAGGCATATTTCAAAAACAAACAAAACAAAACTTGTGATATAACATTTGTTGGCAGTAGACAAATTATGAAAATATTAAGTAAAGATTCAACTGATATCTCTCAGTACAATGGCCCCCATTTGGCAGATACTTCAGTGTCCATGGAGGATTAGTTCCGGGACCCCCTTGGATACCCAAATTCAAGATTGCTCATGTCCCTTATATAAAATGTTACAATATTTACATGTAACCTATGCACATCCTCTCATATACTTTAAATTGTATTTAAGTTATTTATAATACCTAATAAAATGTAAGTGCTATGTAAATAGTCGTTATGTTGTATTGTTTAGGAAATAATGACAAGAAAAAAGTCTGCACATGTTCAGCGCATACATTTTTTTTTAAGATATTTTTAACCTAAGTTGTTTGAATTCAGGGATTCGGAAACTATGAATAAAGAGGGTTGACGGTATATAGTCATATATCATGAGAATTATACAAGGTGCAGATAAACAGAGAGGGGGAGGGGAGGGGAGAGAAACAGTAGTGTATTTGAAGTTATTTTAATAAACATATTTTAATTTAAATCAAGGATAACATGAAAAAATTGATGGCCATAAGAACACATCACCAGACTTAAGGGAAAACTGGAGGAAGAGAAGATGGACATGAAAAACTAAATGTATGAGTTAAAATCTCTTCCTACTTTCACAAAAATAAAGTTTTACTATGTGAAGTAACTTTTATTACCTTTTGAGGAAAGCTCATATCATACTCTTGTATGACCACAGATATAGTCCCAAACAGAAATGGAATTATCCTTGCACTAGGAGATAAACTGTACTTAAAAATGAAGAATTCATTAGTATCCCATAAAACACTTTACATCTTGATTACCAGTGCTTGAGCAGACCAGCAAAATAAATTATTGTCCTCATAAAATCCTTGTGTACATTCTACACACTTTCAGAGAAACATTTAGTTGCATGAATAGTTGAAGGCTATTTAAAGATTATTTCATTATCCAAAGGTGTTCTGGATGAAGTATTCCTTAGGCAAAACTTTACCTTTGCACTGAAACTTCTTAAGAGATAGACCCCAGGGGCTTTATCCACTAGAGTCTTGTCCTATCCACTTGGCATTTGGAAAATGCAGCTAATAACAAAGTAATAGCTTACTCTTAGATACCACCCTGGAGCCTCAGGAGAAGCACTCAACCTGCCATAAATCTCCTCCAGCACACAGCACACCCAATCAGTTCACTCTTTGATCCTAAGTAGTAATTACAAATCTCTCCAAGGCAAAATAAACCTAAAGGAAGAAAGGCCCAAGTTTGAGATTCCAGGAAGCCATTCAGCACAACTGTTACAGACTGCAATCCATCCTATACAGGAGGAACTGCCCTCCCTCAAAAGGCTCTGAAAGCACTACTACCCGCCACAGATAATCACATCATAACTGATGTATTTGTTGCTTTGCCAAATATTCATCCTTACGGTTTAGTAAATGGAAAAATATATTTGTAATTTTGGATATTTCAGAATATGCCACATTATAGGTAATTTTTTAAAGACACATGCTTTTCTACTTATAGAAGTTTAGTACACTTTTGTATGTTTTACCCAGAGTATTAATTTTCTAATTTGGGAAAGCAATATTCTACAAAGTGAGTGGCTTAAAACAACACCCATTTATCAGCTCACAGTTTTGTAAGTCAGAAATCTAAGCGCAGTATGGCCAGATGTTCTGCTCAGGGTATCACAAGGCTGAAACCAAGATGTCTGCCGGCTCCCTTCTCATTTGGAGCTCAGAGAGTTCTCTTCGTTTTTTTTGTTTGTTTGTTTGGTTTTTTTTTTTTTTGAGTCAGAGTCTCACTCTGTCGCCCAGACTGGAGTGCAGTGGCCGCTCCGGCCACCGCAGCCTCGACCTGCTGGGCTCCGGCTATCCTTCCACCTCAGCCTTCCGAGTAGCCCTAACTACAGGCGCGCGCTACCACGCCCGGCTAATTTTTTAATTTTATTGTAGAGATGAGGGCTCGCCAAGTTGCCCAGGCGGATCTCGAACCCGAGAGCTCTGGCAATCCACTCACCTCAGCCTCCCAAAGCGCAGGATTACAGGCTGAGCCACTGAGCCAGGCTCAGAGTTCTCTTCGAAGTACTTTCAGGTTGGTAGAATTTAGCTTCTTCCTGGCTCTAGGCTGGAGGTCACTCTCAGCTCCTAGTCGTTTCTCAGAGTTCTAGAGGCTGCTTTCCCTCCTTGCAGTGTGGCTCCCTCCATTGTCAAAGCCACAAATGAAAAATTATCTCTTATTGTTCAAATCTCTGAATTACTCTGACTTTGACGTCTGGATCCATGTTTAAAGGGCTTATGTAATTAGATCAGGCTCATCTGAATATTAACGGCAACTGTGACATACAACATAACCTGATCACAGGAACAAAATCCATATTTCCAGCCCCCAGGATAATACATGTTGTGTACACCAGAGAGCTGAGCTCTTACAGTGTATTTTAGAGATTGCTACTTGGATGATTATTGAAAATTCTTTTCCTTTCTTTAATAGATAAAACTCACCTAGACCACCAGCTAACATTTTTTTTAATATAGTGTCTGAGTGAAATTTTAAAATCTGATAAAACTCTTGATGGTGTTATTTCAAAAACAAATTATGAATGCTGGTATTTCATTAAACACATTTTTTTCATTCATTTGTTATGAGGAAGTTCTGATAGTTAAACCTAATCCAGAAGTAAATAATGTATTTTGACTTTTTTCATTGTACCGAGTCTGTCTTTGATTTGCACACTGTGCATAAAATCACCATAGTTTGTCTGCAATGTTATCTTACATAAAAGAGATGTATAAATATTTTTTTAATTATGAGAATTATTTCCTTCATATTAAAATAATTACTTTTAGCCGGGCTCGGTGGCTCAGCCTGTAATCCCGCGCCTTTGGGAGGCTGAGGAGAGTGGTTTCCCTGAGCCCGAGGGTTCGAGACCCGCCTCGGCAGGCGAGACCTCATCTCTACAATAAATCAAAAAATTAGCCGGGCATGGTAGCGCGCACCTGTAGTTCCGGCTACTCGGAAGGCTGAGGCGGAGGGATCGCCAGAGCCCAGAAGGTTGAGGCTGCGGTGGCTGGGAGCAGCCACTGCACTCCAGTCTGGGCGACAGAGTGAGACTCCAACTCAAAAATAAATAAATAAAAATATCATGTCAGTGTCATTACAAGTTTAAGATTCTATATAATTGTTCTTTTTGAATATAGGAAGAAAAAAGATTTTGTTAAATTGGTGAACAAGTTAAAATTTGTTACACTTGCCAAGTTAAATCTGAATGAGTGAGCTATATAGAAGTTAGGAAGACGTGACCCTATTATTGCTACTACCGAGATGAAGTTCTGAATGTCAGTCTAGTAATTTTTAAAAAACTTTCTTTTATTTTTCTTCAACTAGTATGACTTAAGATACATTAATAAAGTAGAAAGAACTTTTGAAGGTGAATATATTCTATAATAATTATTATCTATTGGGAGCTGATTTGTCTGCTGGGAAATGTGTATTATCTCATTTAATCTTAACATTCTAAGGCAGTACTTTAAAAATAAAGTTTTAAAAAAATATATAACTGCTATAGCATTAGCTTGTTTTTAAAAAATATCCAATTTCTTAAAGTAATTAAATGTACATTCAGTGTTCAAATTTCCCCAGTTTCTGTATATAATTTTAACTGTTACTTTGTTTGAACCAGAATCAAAATAACATCCACAAGTTAAAATGTGCTCTTAAATCTATTTATTCCATAGCCTCACATTTTTTCTTTCACATTTTCTGTTGAAAGAAAATGAGTTTTTTTTTTCTGAAGAGTTTTCTATAGGTTGCATTTGGCTGATTGTATTCATATAGTGTTTTTTTTTAAATATATTCTTTTGTCTTCTGTATTTTGTTGATATGGATTTAACATTTCTCTATCTATCTATCTATCTATCTATTTATTATAGATTCAGGGTGTACACATGCGTATTCACTACATGCACATTTTGGGTGTCAGGTTTTCTGTATTTCCTAAGAGCTGGTATTTAGATTGAGGCAGGCCTGATCAATTTCAGGGTTTCCTTTTTTCCAAGACCATTTCATAAGTTTTGATGCTCCTGGCTTCTTTGAACTTATTTGCTTTGAGAAAGCTTTTAGTTTCAATTCATTTACTGACTTTAATATTTTTGGTATAATGTACTCTATTCTATTCTATTTAAATTGGAGATGTGAAGTATTGCTGTTTTGGGTCCTGCAAATCTTCTTTGGGCAGTTGAATTCTGTTTAACTGCCACCATTATTGTAAGATCTATACAGATAATCTTTCTTTTATCACCTGTTTTGTTACCCTAGATAACAGTTTATAAAGGAAGCAGGAAGCATGTTTAAATATTTCCCATTATCAGTTTCAAAATACTGACTTGGTTACTTAGGATCCTCCAAAAGTGACTAATGGACTTTATATTTATTTATTTGGAATGCTGTGATAAGATTTTGAATGTAAACACACTTCAAATACTCTGATCCACTGCAATTTTTATTTTATTGTTGTTTTAATTATGCTAACTTTGGCTTGTGAGACACAACTCTAATTGACTTCTGAGACAGTTTCATATAATTTGAATAATTTCTGAAATTTCTCTTACTTTCCAGTATGACAAGATGATCCAGGTTACTATATAGTTCCTGTACCAGACCTGGAATCAGCAATTTCTTCAGTCATTCCTGTTAATGGGAACTGGTATTTAGAGACCACAGTCCAGAAGACGGTGCAAATTGCTACTGTGTTAGTTTTTGGTCCTGAATCTTTTCAGTGAACTGAGCTATAAAATGCATTTTTTCCATGAATTTATACCGTGTCTTTCAATTCAAACTAATAACTACAGGAAGGTTTTGATAGACAGTAGTTTCCCCTTTTTTTGTGATTTCACTTTTTGTTGTTTCAGTTACCTGAGGTCAACTATGGTCCAAAAATATAAAGTATAAAATTCCAGAAACAAGTGATTTATAAGCTAAATCATGTGCCATTCTGAGTAGGGTGATAAAATTTCATGCTGGCCTACTCTGTCTCTCTTGGAAGCTGAATCATCCCTTTACTCACTGTAGCCATGCTGTATATCTTACCCCCATCAATCATTTAGTAGATGTCTAAATTTTCAATTGACTGTCATGGTATCACAGTGCTTGTGTTCAAATAACCTTTATTTCCTTACTAATGCCCCCATAGTGCAAGAGTAGTGATGCTGGTGCTTTGTTACAATTTTTCTAATGTATTATTATTGTTAATTTTTTACTGTGCTTAATTTGTAAATTAAACTTTATCATAGATATATATGTATAGGAAAAAATATAGTATATATGTTTCAGGTACTACCTGAGGTTTTGGGCATCCACTGGAGGTCTTGGAACATATCCCCTTCGGATAATAGGGGACTACAATAATCTCATAATATCATCTCATAATCTTACATCTGCTTCTTTTAATTCCGTACCCCAAAAAATCAATTATCTATGGCAGCAGCATAATTTCTCATTTTTATTACATAATATACATATAATTCATTTGAATAATGAAGCCAACATTATAAAAAAACATGATTACAAAACAGTTTGAAGATTTTTGTTCTTTTTTTGTTTTTTTGCAGGGATTTTTGTTTGTTTTTGTTTGTTTGTTTGTCCTTAAGGTATATGCTACTAGATAAGTGTAGTCAAATTATTGAACATTAAAATCACTTTAAATAATTTCTCCTGGTGCAGTTCATGCATCAACTCATAGAATTTGACTGCTTTATTTTACATAATTTTTGATACTTAAATATTGTGTTTTATTTAATTCTATCTTATAATTAGATAAAATAAGGTTGAGCATAGTAGGTCATGCCTGTAATTCCAGTACTTTGAGAGTCTGAGATGAGAGGATTGCCTGAACTCAGGAGTTGGAGACCAGCATGGGCAGCATGAAGAGATCTGTCACTACAATAAAATTAAAAAGTTATTTGGGTGTGGTGGCACGTGCCTGTAGCCCCATCTACTTGGAAGGCTGCGGTGGAACTATCACCTAGACTCAGCAGGTCGAGACTGTGGTAGTCTCAGGTCGTGCCACTGTACTCTAGCAACAGAGTGAGACTCTGACTCAAAAATAATAATATTAGGTAAAATATATACACGCTTCCAAAGGTAAACATAAAAATAAAAGCATAGCAGAGATGTATAGTTTCTATCCATCTCTTATTTGTCCCCCATTCAAGTACTAACAAGGTCTGAACCTGCTTAGCTTAAAAGATCAGACGATATAGGGCACATCCCGAGTGATGTCACCTCTTTGTAAACCTTTTATTAGGTAAGTTTTTTTAATCATATTTTTGAATTGAATAAAATCATATATTGCATACTTTTCTTACATATTTTCGTTAATTTTTTGTTGATTTATAATGACTATGCATATTACTGGAGTGCATGTGATATTTTGGATATGATTCCATAGAAGCATAAGAACATATTCTTTACATTTTTTAGATCTGCATAGCACTTACTTGAGTGAGTTACTATAGTCAATTTGGTCAATTATCTAATAGTTTGCTTTTAAGGTTTGTTTTTTTTCCCTATGTCTTTGCTATTACAAAAGTCTTTCTGTGTATAGCATGGCACATGCTTTGTTATGTTTTTCTCTGTGTCCTTGTATGCCTGGTAAATTTGGTTTACCATACATTGTGTATGAGTTAATTAAGGATCTAGATGATTTTATCTTTCCTCAAGGCCGATTTCACTTCTTTCTGGCAAAACTTAGAATAGCAGTACATTACCTTCATTCCATCTTGGATTGTATCTATTTAACACTGACTTTAATCCTAGTGAAGGTTGGTTTATTTCTGGGTAACTCTTTTTCCTAGGATGTAGCCTTTCATGTGTCCAAAATCAAATTCTTGTTTGTTTGTTTGTTTGTTTTTTTGTTTTTTTGAGTTGGAGTCTCACTCTGTCGCCCAGACTGGAGTGCAGTGGCCGCTCCCGGCCACCGCAGCCTCGACCCGCTGGGCTCCGGCGATCCTTCCGCCTCAGCCTTCCATGTAGCGGGAATTACAGGCGCGCGCCGCTACGCCCGGCTGATTTTTTGATTTATTGTAGAGATGAGGTCTCGCTGCCCAGGCGGGTCTCGAACCCACGGGGTCAGGCAATCCACTCACCTCAGCCTCCCAAAGGCGTGGGATTACAGGCTGAACCACCGAGCCCGGCTTCAAAATCAAATTCTTAAGTGATTATTTAATTCTTAAGTGATTACTTCCTTGGCATTCACAGAACTCGAGCTCTATGAAACTTCCTATAGCTATGCTAAGCTTCGCATCCTGATATTTCATACCCTACACTATACTTTTTACCCTGAATTGTTTAGCAGTTTCCACATGCCTGAAGAAAAAAGTAAGGCTCTTCTATCTTGGATCTTGTATGTAAAATAATGACTGTCCAGGTAGTTCTCTGATTCCTTCAAACAGATATTTCTTTATTGATATTTTCTATTTGTTCTTAGTAAAGAGTTGTACTTATGCAAGCTTCACTGTTATAGCTAGAAGTAGAAGTCAATACTTTTTTGAGACATGTTAGTTTTATATATATGCGCTGCAATTTGATGTCTTGATACATATTTATATTGTTTAATGATCCATTCAAGATAGTTAGTGTATCCATTACCTCATTCATTTATCATTTCTTTGTGATGAGAACATTCTAAATACTTCTAGCTATTTTGTAATCCTTACTGTTAACTATAATCACCCTACTGTATAATACAACATCAGAATTTATTCCTCCAATCTGTTACTTTGTATCCATTGACCAACCTCTTCCCATCTGCCTCTCCCCATTCTTCACTCCAGCTTTTGGTAACCACTGTTCTTCTCTCTGCTTCTACAATATCAATTTTATTTTTTATTTTTTTAAGATTTCACATGAGTAGAACATGTAATATCTGTCTCCCTGTGTCTGATTTATTTCACCTAACATGATGCCATATTTTTCGCAAATGACAATATTTTATTCTTATTTCTTGCTGAAGAGTTACATTGTGTATATACCTCACATTTTAAAAAAATCATTCATTTGTTGTTGGACACTTAGGTTGCTTCCATATCTTGGCTATTTGTAAATAGTGTTGCAATAAGCATGGGACTGCAGATATCTTGTCAGTTTACTGATTTAATTTCCTTTGAATATAATCCCAGTATTTGGATTGCTGGATCATACAATATTTTGGTTTTTCATTTTTTGAAGAACCTCCATAATGTTTTCTCATAATGCCTATACTAATTTACAGTCCCATCAGCAGTATTCTCTTTTCCCACATCTTGACCAATATTTGTTTTCTTTTGCCTTTTAAATAATAGCCATTCTGACTGAACTGAAATAATATTTCATTGTGATTTTGACATGCACTTCCCCGATGATTACTAATATTAAGCATTTTTTTTCACATATCTGTTGACCGTTTGTATGTTGTCTTTTGAGAAATGTCTATTAAGGTCTATGACCCATTTTTAATTGGGTTATTTGTATTGTTTTGCTGTTGAGATTTTTAAGATTCTTATATATTTTGAATATTAACAGATGTATGGTCAGATGTATGGTTTACAAATATTTTGTCACATTCTGGGAAGAAGATATTCACAAACTATACATCTGACAAAGGACTAATATCCAGAATACAAGAAACTCGAACACATCATCAAGAAAAAAAATAAATAGCCCCATTAAAAAGTGGGCAAATGACATGAACCAACATCTTTCAAAAGAAGATACACAAATAACCAATAAACATGAAAAAAAATGCTCAGCACCACTCATCATCAGGGAAATGCAAATTATAACCACAGTGAGATACCACCTTACACCAGTCAGATTGGGCATTATTAAAAATTCAAAAAGCAATAGAAGTGGACATGGTTGCAGAGAAAAGGGAACACTTATGCATTGTTGGTGGGAGTGTAAATTAGTATAGCCTTTATGGAAAGTGGTATGGAGATTACTCAAAGAACTAAAAGTCCATCTACCATTTGATCCAGCAATCCTACTACTAGGTACCTACTCTAAGGAACAGAGGTCATTATATACTACTATGTAGTATCCCATGGTGTATATATACCACATTTTTATTATTCACTGATTGGTTGATGAACATTTAGTTTGATTGCAAAGATATGGAATCAACCTAAATGTTCATCAACCAATCAGTGAATAATAAAAATGTGGTATATATACACCATGGGATACTACATAGCCATAAAAAAAGAATAAAATCATGTCCTTTGCAGTGACGTGGATGGAGCTGGAGGTCATCATCCTAAGTAAACTGACTCAGAAACAGAAAACCAAACATTGCATGCTCTGAGCTGAATAGTCACAAAGATGAAAATAATAGACACTTGGGACACTAACAAGGGGTCAGGGAAGGGGGAGGCTAGAGTTCAGAAATACCTACGGTGCACAATGTTCACTACCAGGGGAATGGGCTACCTGAGACCCAACCTCCACCATTGCACAATATATTCATGTAATGAATTTGCATGTGTATCCCCTGATTCTAAAATTTAAAAAATTAAAAACATATATTTTTTCCCATTCTGTAGGTTGTCTCTTCACACTGTTAATAGTATCCTTGACTATGCAATAGCTTTTTAGTTTGTTGTAATCCTATTTGTCTTTTTTTGCTAATGCTGCCTGTACTCTGGATTAATATCCAAAAATTCATTGCCCAGACAAATGTCATGGAGCTTTGTTCTATGTTTTTGTCTAGTAGTTTTACAGTTTTAGGCTGTACGTTTGAGTCTTTAACACATTCTGAGTTGATTTTTGTATATGGTGTGAAATAAAGGTGCAATATAATTCTCCTGAATGTGGATATCCAATTTTCCTGGCACCATTTATTGAACATACTATTTTTTCTTCTGTGTGTGTCCTTGGCACCTTTGTAGAAATTAGTTGGTTGAAGGTGCAACAATTTATTTCTGGGCTCTCTATTCTGTTTCATTGATCTGTGTTTTTATGCCATTACCATGTTGTTTGGTTATTTTCACTTCGTAGTATATATTTTTGTCAGGTAGCATATTGCATTCAACTTGGTTCTTTTGCTCAGAATTGCTTTGATTCTTCAGGGTCTTCGTGTTTTCATATGAATTTTGGGATTGTTTTTCTATTTCTATGGAGATGTCATTGGTACTTTGATAAAAATTGCAGTGAATCCGTAGTTTGCTTTGGGTAGTATGAACACTTTAACAATATTTACTGTTGCAATACATGAACATGGGATATCTTTCTACTTATTTGTATTCTTTTCAATTTCTTTCATCAATTTTTTATAACTGTGAAGAGATTTTTCATTTCCTTAGTTTAATTCAGTCTTAGGTATTTTATTTTTTGTAGCCATTATAATATTGTTTTCTTGATTTGTTTTACAGATTGCTATTAGCATATAAAAACACTACTGATGGTAATACAATTTTACATAGAACTTTGCTGTATTATTTTTTGTTTGTTTTTTTGAGTTGGAGTCTCACTATGTCGCCCAGACTGGAGTGCAGTGGCCGCTCCTGGCCACCACAGCCTCGACCTGCTGGCTCCGGCGATCCTTCCACCTCAGCCTTCCAAGTAGCTGGAACTACAGGCGCACGCTACCACACCCGGCTAGTTTTCTGATTTATTGTAGAGATGAGGTCTCCCTGCCCAAGTGGGTCTCGAACCCGCGGGCTCAGGCAATCCACTCACCTCAGCCTCCCAAAGGCGCAGGATTACAGGCTGAGACACCGAGCCCGGCTATTATGTTTTTGTTTGTTTGTTTGTTTGTTTTGTTTTGAGTTGGAGTCTCACTCTGTCGCCCAGACTGGAGTGCAGCAGCTGCTCCCGGCCACCACAGCCTCAACCTGCTGGGTTCCGGCGATCCTTCCGCCTCAGCCTTCCAAGTAGCTGGAACTATAGGCGTGCGCTACCACGTCTGGCTAATTTTTGATTTATTGTAGAGATGAGGTCTCGCTATGTTGCCCAGGTGGGTCTCGAACCCGCGGACTCAGGCAATTCACTCACCTCAGTCTCCCAAGGCACGGGATTACAGACTGAGCCACCAAGCCCGGTTTGTATTATGTTTAGAGAGGTGGTGGGGAAGTATTCTGAAACACGTAGAGTTAAAATAGTAGTTTCAACATATTATTTAAGAATTTTTTTTTTTTTTTTTTTTTTTTTAGTTAGAGTCTCACTCTGTTGCCCAGGCTGGAATGCAGCAGCATGTTCCCAGCCACCACAGTCTCGACCTACTGGGTTCAGGTGATCTTTCTGCTTCAGCCTTCCAAGTAGCTAGGACTACAGGTGTGCACCACCATGCCCAGCTAATTTTTCTTGATTTATTGTAGAGATGAGGTCTAACCAAGTTGCCAAGGCTGGCCATGAACCCCTGGGCTCAGGCAATCCTTTCATCTTGGCCTCCCAAAGTGCTGGGATTATAGGCATGAGCCACTGCACCCGGCCTAAGAATTTTTACGAAGAATAAGATAACCACAGAAATGAAGCAATCACTGGTCAAGAAAAGTCTGTTTTTTAAAAAATAAAGATAGGGGAAATGACAGCATGCCTATATGATTATGGGAATGATCTGGTAGAAAGATTGATCATGCACGAGAGAGAAAGGCAGCAGTTTTAAAGACATAGAAGGGAGGGGAATTCACTGTGCCAGTTTGAGAGTTGGCCTCATATCAGAGCATCTCAAATTAGTCAACAGTTTTAACAGGAGGGAATGCAGACAATATGTGTACAGATATAGGCAGGTTAGTACATTTGGTAGTAGGAAAAAAAAGAGGAGGACGCTCTCCTGATTCTTTTTGTTGTTATTGAAAAGTTAACTCATTTTCTACATAGGGTATAGGACATAAGAAACATTGATGATTAGTTGAGAAAGAAGGCATAAAACAATCTTCTCAAAGAGAAAGTAATTTGTCCAATGATTTAGTAGGTTTGCCAGAAAGTACAGAGGATTCCTTGAGATTTATACTCACACAGTTAAAGTGAGTGGTTACTTTATATGTGTTTCTCTGTTACTTAAAGCTGCTTGAGGACAAGCATGATTAGGCGAGAAATGAACTAAATTAAAATGAGAATTTTGTCTGTTTAGTACAATGGCAGTTAATAAGAGTCAAAGGTTAGTTTTTTTAATATGCAAGGTATTTGAGTAAATGAAAAAATAAGTATATAAAAGTGGTGAAGTACACTGAAATGTGACTGGATGAATAGATTGCATGCTGTCAGTCGCATCAAAGAATTACTGGAGTGAGATCACTAGAAGTAAATACGTAAAAGACAAGAGTTGTTGCCCTGATTAAAGGGATTAACATTTACATACTCCATTGGCCCCTATCTCATCTCCTAATCAGAATTCGTCCTAGCATAGCTGGGAGTTCTAGTAATGAGATGGCTGAGCTCTAAAGAAAGACTTATATTCACAGGGGCTCAGAAAGCTCTGCCATGGGCACCTTCTTTGAAACAGAAGACATTTTATCACTAGAGAAAAAGGAAGAATGGTGTTGACGTCCAGAGGAGATGGTGGCAGGGAGCAACCTGCCAAGGTGAGGCAGCAGAGACAACTTTGACAGAAGGAGTGAAAAAATGAATATTGGGTGGATGGGTGTTAGACTAGTATTCTAGGAGATCAAAAGTAAGAAACATCTATAAAAGTTGAATCTTACTGAAATCTAGAATAAAATTGTATATTAAATGATTTGTAAAAAAATTTAGGTTATCATCCTTAAATAAGACTCAAACTTAGGTTCAGTTCATACTTAAAAATATTAAATTGTCACAACATACTAGAATAAAACTCAATACATCAAGCATTGATTCCTCCAACCCCCTATTGGCATGATTTCTTTTTCTCCCTCTGACATGCATTGATTGATCATGGAACCATTTGGGAGAAAATAATTTCAGGGCTTAATTGATTTTTATTATAGATTTAAAATCTTTGAAATTTAAATAATTCTCTTTTGAGTTGCCTATCATGTTTTATCTTTGTCAATTTATATTTTTTTCAATTTTTAACTAATTTCATACTTCCAATATTTTGGGGTATAGTTCAAGCAATTCTTCACTTTCTTGGAGCTCTTCTAACCTGCATTATTTGCAAGGTCTGCAAATTTTGCCTTCTTACCTTTAAAAGGGTAAATTTTGTACTCTTCAGTTTATGATATGCTATTATCATTAGTCCATACAAGACACATTTCTTCCTTTCTACCAGCCTGCTTTTCTGTCTTTCATTCTTACTCCTCTTTCCCCTTATACCCCTCTATTTCTTTTTCACAACTGGACAAGCATTCTGATATATTTTCAAAATATATATATATATATTTTTGAGCTGAAGTCTCACTCTGTTGCCCAGGCTGGAGTGCAGTGGCACACATGCTCATGGCCACCCCAGCGCCAACCTTCTGGGATGTGGCGATCCTTCCGCCTTAGCTTTCCAAGTAGCGGGAACTACAGATGCACACTACCGTGCCTGGCTAATTTTTGATTTATTGTAGAGACGAGGTCTCGCCAAGTTGCCCGGTCTGGTCTTGAACCCACAGGCTCAGGCAATCCACTCGTCTCAGCCTCCCAAATTGCTGGGATTACAGGCTGAGTCGCCAAAACCAGTCTAAAATATGTATTTTTATGAGCATCTATTTTTAGTTTGTATAAATGATATTTTATATCTCATTTTTTGTTTTGTTTTTCTTTCTTTACTAATACTGTGTTTTAGGTTCCAGTCATGTAGTTATGACTGCTTCTAACTGTTACAAAGTACTCACTGGTGTTCAATGGTTGGTTTTTACCTATCTATTATTCCAGAAAGGGACAACCAGATTACCTCATTACCTCCAACCTCCCATCAATTCCAAGACCACACAAATAAGAATTTAGTAGAGGTTGTCATGTCGATTCACCTTAGAGTGGAATTGCTGCATTTTAGGGTGCCCATATACTTAGTATACTAGGTCAAGTGGCATCAAACTATGTTCTCACCAATAGCACATGACACATCCTAAATCCCCTATATCTTTCAATACTCAAAATTATCCAACTTTCTGATTTTTTTCCAATCACTGCTATTTGTTTTGTAATCAAATTGCACTGTGTCTGCATTGTCAGATTATGATCAGCTAAGCCTTTGAAGGACTGGACTGGGATAAAATTGTGAGGAGTATTTGAATCTGGAAAATGTTTACAGGTCATCGGCTCATTAGTAAATGTAAGCAACTGTTGGCAGCTACTGTTTTTCAAAGCAGCCTTATAACTACAGGAGCCTAAAAACTGTGATACTCAGATAAGGATGACACCCTGAAGAAAATAAAGCAAAAGAAAAAACAAAAGAAAAAAGTCAGAGTTGTAGGTAGTGGCTTCACTCCACTCTGCCTCAGTAGACACTAGAAGAAACATTTTACATAGAGCTCATAAATGTAAGAAGTCTTGCAGATATTTATGTGGCAATTTAAACTTTCTTGGAATTTCACTGGACAATTTCAAGAGAAGAATTCATGGAAAACTTTAGAAATTCAGTTAATAAAACATAGAGTTCTCAGGAAGTCCAAATTCAGGACATTGCTATAGATAATACATTTGCACTCACAGGACAGTGAATATAACAAAAGAACTAGTAGTAATCTGAGTACAGGTATTTTGCTAGGTGTGTTCATATAGAGAATTTTTTTAGAGCCTCGCAAAAACCCTCTAGGTCAGATTTTCTCAACCTCAGAAGTAGTTGACATTTGGGGCCACATATGATTGTTTGGGGTGAGTGGGATGTCTGTCTTGTGCATTGTAGGATGTTTATCAACATTTCTGGCCTTCACACACTAAATGCCAGTAACATTCCTCCCAGTTACAACAACAAAAAAATGTTTTCAGACATTCCCAAGTGTTCCCTGGAGGGGTTATTGCATCCCATTGAGAACCACTGTGTTAAGGTAACAATCATCATCCCTATCTGCCAAGTGAGGACACAAGTTCACAAAACTTGAGTAACTTTGTAATATAGCAAGTAAATATAGTAGATGGGATTTGAATCCTGGTTATCCTTGCTTAAAGGCCCTTGATATTTTCTATACTACCACCACCAACAACAATATTACCTTATATTTATGTAGTTCAGTTGTTTTCAACCACTTTCTCAAACCCTGCACACAAAAGAGATACCAAAAGCAAGTAAACAAACAAAATAACAACAACAAAGAAAAAACAAAAAACAAGCAAAACCACCACAACAGTCAATTGGAACATTCTCCCCTTCCACATTTACATCCAATTTCCTGGAGAGTTATTATGGTGTGCATGTATTTTCAATGATTATTCCTATTAGTTAACTCAATATTCACCATATAATACAGTTTGGAAATTTTTCCCCTTCAAATCTCATGTGGAAATTTGATCCTCAATGTTAGAGGTAAGGCTTAGTGGGAAATGTTTGGGTCGTGGGTGCAGATTCCTTATGAATGACTAGGTGCCTTTCTCCTGAGATTGACTGAGTTCTCATTCTTAGTTCCCTTGAGATTTGGTTATTAAAAAGAGCCTGGCAGTTTCTCCCACCCTTCCCTTCTTTTCTCTCTCATCATGTTCATATCTGCTCCTCTTCCCCTTCCTCAGTGAGTGGAAGCTTCCTGAAACCCTCATCAGATGCGGATGTTGGTGCCATAATTCTTGGACAACCTTCAGAACCATGAGCCGAATAAACCTATTTTGTTTATAAATTACCTAGTCTCAAGTATTCCTTTGTAGCAGCTTTCAGGTAACAAAATCAATTTTATTTTCCTCTCTTTATAAAGAAAAAAGAGGATCTAATTACACTCAAGATTTTGTCAGAGAGTTAATACAATCTGAGAAGTCTACCAGAATGTTATTCTAAAAAAACAAAAGCAATGCTAAACAAATTGTTGTAATGTAGGCCTGTTGCTTTATATTTACTATATTTACCATAATTCCTTTTTAGTCCCAGGGCAAAATTGTCACTGTTTATTTCCAAAACAACATTATTTGCTGCCTGAACTCCCATCAAAAGGGTCTCCTTTCTCTGTCAGCAATGGCTTAGTGAAATAGCCTTTCACCTTTTGCGACCGGCCTTTAAATTCTCTCTGTACAAATGGAAATGTTGTAGGTCATTTTCATCTAATTGCTTCTGGACAAGGATTGACAGGCCACCACACATTTGAACTTGATTGGCAGATTTTTCTCAGAAGTACTCCAAGCCTGAACCAGCAATTTCAGAATAAGATACAGATGTCTTAATCTGACATCTAAGCTTGGTGGTAAAAATTAGCTTTATGCTGAGTAGTCCCAAATAATTATTCATTTAGAAAAAGAAAAGCATATTGTAGGTTTTTAACATTAGGGATGATGCTTTTATTTGATTATCTTATAAAATACTTTGGTAAGTTGCTTTGTTGTCATTCGGTGGTTCCTTCATAATCTAAAAGTGAGAAAGTCTGTGGAAAAATACATTTGAGTTGAGATTATTTTAAAATTATTTTTTAAAATATTAAGGTTAAAATTATTAAGGTTAAAAAATTTAACAAACATTTATATATTCAATTGTTGTGATATGCTATAAAAAAGTTAGGGTAATAAGTAAATATGTAACAATTTTTCTTTCACAGAAGTACTTCTGTTTTTTTGGCCTTTGCATTATTTCTCAGTATTTCACCCAACATTGCAAATTTCCAAGAGTACTTCTGGTAATTGAACTTACTATAATATCTACCTTCGCTTTAGATTAGATCTTCTAAGACACATTCTGAAAATAATAGAGTTATACATTTTTTTTTCTTTAGAGGAAGATCAAAATTCGTGAACTATTTTATCATTTGTTAAGTCAGTTTTCAAGATGAATAAAGAACAGATAGAAATAATCATGTCTTTAGATCAGTACTCCTGAAACTCTGGTCACAGGATGATAGAAAGTCTTAAAAATGTTGGAGGATCCCAAAAAACTTCTGTTTAAATGAATCAAACCTATTAATATTTGCCTTATTAGAAATTAAAATGGAAAAGAATATAAATAAAATATTTGTTAATTATTTTAAAATAACAATAATATACTCATTACATGTTGACATAACTAACAAACTAATAGTGTGAAAAGTAATGTTATTTTAAAAACTATATTGTCATAATAAAAATTAGTATAAATGTGGCATTATTTTACAGTTTTTTTACATCTTTTTAATTCTCGCAGTCAATTACTCATATGTATTTCTATGTCTGTTGCAACACCATATGTCATAGAACCTCTAGAAAATTCACCTGTAATACTTGTGAATGAATAAGAGTTAAGCGGAAATGATGTCTCATTATTATGATCAAAATAATTTTGTTTGAAGACTTTTTGGAAGGATTTCAAGGATGTCCAGTAAAGGCATAAAAATACCTCTTTTTTTTAGAATCCATACTTTAGACTGAAAATTTTGTTCCATAAGAGGTCAATATGTTTTACTTTTTCCTTTTTTTTTTTTTTTTTGAGTCAGAGTCTCACTCTGTCGCCCAGACTGGAGTGCAGTGGCTGCTCCCGGCCACCCCAGCCTCAACCTACTGGGCTCCGGGGATCCTACCGCCTCAGCCTTCCAAGTAGCTGGAACTACAGGCATGCGCTACCTTGACCGGCTGATTTTTTGATTTATTATAGAGATGAGGTCTCACCAAGTTGCCCAGGTGGGTCTCGAATCCGTGGGCTCAGGCAATCCACTCATCTCACCCTCCCAAGGCGCGGGACTACAGGCTGAGCCACTGAGCCCAGCTTGATTTTTTTCATTGAAACTGGTAAACTATTCCCTTTGAGAGTAACATTAAAACTGCAGGTTTGGTCTTGGTTTGAGACCAAATTTCATTACTTTTTTTATTCAGTAGTTTTATTTCCTTTTCCGTAGAAAGGTTTGCCATATATTTTGGCCAATCCTGTCACTGACAAGAGTATTGTAGGAATAGTATATGTAGAGTGGAGAATAATTTTTTCTAATAAGAAACTGAAGGCTGCTGAACTACAAAACAAATCCAATTGCAAAAAAGATCAAAAAAGAAAAGCACAAGTATATATTGTGTTTTTAGGGATTATTCTCTGTTAAGAACAGCAACATGCCGAAATATGACCCCAAAGGCCAGGTGGAAAGAAGCTAAAAGTCATGGACTGCCATTTATGTATTGATGTGATGCGTCTATTAACTTAGGAAAGTTTGACATAGGTAACAGCAATGCCGTTAGTAATTTTTTTCATAGATTATTGCTTGTTTGTCATATATCCTTATTCCAGCATTCATGGAAGTATCTGAAATTATGACAGTTACTCTTACTACAGATTTCTGGAAACCTTGTTAGTAAAATAGTTATTTTAGTGAGTTGTCTATACAGTTTGCACATATTTTCACCCCTAAATAGCAAGAACTCTGACCTTGCTCTTACCTTACCTAGATTATGGAAGGCATATTTATGGCTTGACTTTGCATTTTTATATCTTATGGCAAGTTTCCAGATAAAGTTTATGTCAGAATCACCTAAAGATCATCTTTAAATTGTACCTGCTTGGGTTCTTTCCTAAACTATTGGGTCAGAGTCTGTATATTTTAAAACCTCAGAGCTGAGTCAGACAAGCTTCTCTAATGTTCATTTTGTAGACAACCCCCTTATTTTATATCCACTTTTATACAATCCAGAAGACTGTATAGACCTCCTCAGTGATGTGATGACTGATACTTTTTGCCTCTGAAATCCATTGCTCAGGGACTCCCTAAAACTCACCACCATCTTTAGAGGTAAGCATCTTTAAACTCATTCCTCACCAGACAAGATGTCATCTTTCCTCAGGAAGTCATTTCTTCTTTCCAACCAACCACATTCTCTGCCTTATGAAAGTATCTACAACTATAGGGTATATGTGCTGTTTACCATATTGTGGTGTTACACTGATCATTTTAAATAACTGAAAACTCTATTTTCTAGGCATTTGAAAGAGACAGAGAACATTTTTTAATGTGTCTGATGTGAAAATCTCCTTTAAGGCAGCCCCACCAGTAATTGAAGGATGTTCCAATTTGCCGAGACTTATCAGAGGTAGTAGAGGTGGGGGGTGATTTAGAAAGCAATGCTATGAGTGGCATATTAAGTTCCCTCTCAAATATTATTTCTAACAAAAAATAAATTCAGTAAATACTATATTGATCACTAAGAATTTTGCTTGAATATTTGTTTAATTTGAGAGAAGTAAATCAATTAGCGCCAGTTACTAACTATTAGTAGCTGAGGTCAAACACATAAATTGTTTGTGTATTTATAATCTGGAGAGTGAGATGATAGGAGACACCTAAGAAACTTATCTAGACAAAAACAAAGCTTTAAGAACACAGTTAAAGGTCCTTGAGACTATTCAGTGATGGTCATGGTATACATGCAAAGTTGGGTTCTATGGTTATAAACCACTTTTCCCTGTTAAGTACAAAAAGTGGTATAACCTCCTGGCTTAGGTAGAGCTCAAATCAGCTGTCAGATACAAAAAAGAAACTTATAAAGCCTCCATTGGTGTTCTTCCATGAAATGTGGCAATGGCGCCTGTAGTTCCAGCTACTTGGAAGGCTGAGGCGGAAGGATAAGCAGAGCCTAGAAGGTTGAGGCTGAGGTGGCCGGGAGTGGACACTGCACTCCAGTCTGGGCGACAGAGTGAGACTCCAACTCAAAAAAAAAAAAAAAAAAAAAAGAAATGTGGCAATGTAGACATTGAAGTGTATATTTTAGAAGAGAGACTATTTCTTTTCATCCTGTTCTTTAGGGAATTTTTTCCTTTTTTACTTCTTTATTTGAGCTAGTGGGTAAATAATAATTGTGCACACTATCGCTTATTCTTATAATCCTGTGTTTTCAGTATTATCATTCATACTTTATGGATAAAACCGAAACATATAAAGGCCTAATTTTACTTTGGAAATAAATTATTGGCTTGATATTAAAACACTCTTTTTTAGCATATAAAAATAGACTTTCTTATTTATTTACAATTTTTATTTATCTTAATTTATTTAAATAACTTTAGGTAATACAAATAGTTTTTGGTTACGTTGATGCATTTTATAGTGGCAAAGAAGTCTGGGCTTTAAGTACCCACCCCACCCAGCGGTGCACATGATACCGGATAGGTGATTTTTCATTCCTCCACCCCTTCCCACCCTCCTCCTTCTGAATCTCCAGCGTCCTTTATACCATTCTCTATGCCTTTGCAGATCCTTAGTTTAGCTCCCACTTATAAGTGAGAACATGTGGTGCTTGGTCTTCTGTTCCTCCGTTAGTCCGCTTAGGACAATGTTCTCCAATTTCATCCAAGCTGCTTCAAAATACATTATTTCATTGTTTTATTTATGGCTGATTAGTATTCCATGGTGTGTGTGTGGATGGGTCATATACATATGAGGGGGAACCCCAAAACCAGAATTTATTTATTTAAAATATGTCTATTTATTCTTACATGTTTAAACTACAGTCACCTTCTTAGTGCTCTCCGTTTGCTGCAATAAACCTATCGAGACACTTTTTCCACCGCTCAAAACAATTTTCAAACTCGTCAATTTTGATGCCTTCTGCTGTGTGTTGTTGTTGCTGTTGTTTCATCTCTTTCATGTAAGCAAAATACTCTTTTGAGAACATTTTTCATCTGGGCAAACAAACAAACAAAAAATGTTGCTCAGGGTGAATAGGGAGGGTAGGGCATGGTGGGGGGCGTCATACTGATTTGGTCAAAAACTATTGAACAGTGTGATGTGGGCAAGTGCGCTCATAAATCACCCATCAGGAAATGGGCAAATGTGTTGAAAGAATCTCCAAAAAAAAAAAAAAAAATTCACTGAAGCTGAATGCAGCCTCTCACAACAACGCTAGCTGCTACGCTGATGCTATGAGTTCCTAGAACACTTACCTAGAGGAAGAATCCTGTACTACAAGGGGCCCGCTCTCCAAAATATAATTCCGGTGTTTTGGGGTCGCCCTCTTATATACCACATTTTTATTATCCACTGATCAGTTGATGGACATTTGATTCCACGTCTTTGCAATTATGAATTGTGCTGTGATATACGATATGAGTGTAGGTCTCTTTTTTATATAACTACCTCTGTTCCTTTGGGTAGATACCTAGTAGTTGGATCAAATGGTAGATCTACTTTTAGTTCTTTGAAAATTCTCCATACTGATTTCCATAGAGGTTGTAGTAATTTGCATTCCCATTAGCAGCGTATAAGCGTTCCCTTTTCGCCACGTCTTTACTATGCACCTCCCCATCACCAACTTCAGTAGAACTCCAGCCTCTGTTATTTATTTTTAAAAATTAGATCTCTGAAAAATATATAACCATACAAATGATACAAGGGCAATTTGCTGATCATCTGAGTTTTGTAGTAGCAAGAGAGAGCATTTGGTTTTTAGCCCTTGCACCGAATTAACCTTGATTTATGTAGATACTTTAAAAATTGTTTGAATATTAAGTTGCATTTGGCAAAAAAATGAGTGCAAAAATGGCAATTGAACACTTAGTTTCACTTGGGTGTTTTGTGATATTTTAAAAGTTTTTATTAATTTAGTGTAGCCATGCTTTATGGGAAATTTATTCAGTTTATTTTCTTTTTTTAGCAAGAGTCAATGTTAATTTTACTCACACAGAATTCTATTGTTTTAGAAAAATATCTTACAAGAATAATTACCTTGCCCTGTTGTCAAATTGTTTAGCCTAAATAACAGTGCCATCTGCTGAAAAACACTAGTGAGTCACAAAGTTTTCACAAGGCTCACTTTAGTTGGATACACAGGAGCTGATAGTTTTTTTTTTTAAAAGACACCAGAGGTGGTAAAGTCAAACAAAGGCTAAATCTGGAGAAAAAATAAAATTTCAGTGTACAAGAAAATTATAATATTGTTGAGAAACTTTAAAAGACAAAAAGCCTTGACATATAAAACAGAGCATCACTTCAAGCATCTTGAAAAATTTAAGATACTCTGATTGAAATAATAATCATGCAAATGAAACATTCTAGTTAATCAAAAGATTTGAGAAAATGGTACGATTTAATTACAAATAAACAGGTTAATAAGAATAGGTTTTTATAATTCTTTTTTTTTTTTTTTTTTTAGTTGGAGTCTCACTCTGTCACCCAGACTGGAGTGCAGTGGCCACTCCCGGCCACTGCAGCCTCGCCGGCTGGGCTCCAGCAATCCTTCCGGCTCAGCCTTCCGAGTAGCCAGAATTACAGGCGTGCGCTACCACGCCCGGCTGATTTTTTGATTTATTGTAGAGATGAGGTCTCGCCTGCCCAGGCGGGTCTCGAATCAGCAGACTCAGGCAATCCACTCACCTCAGCCTCCCAAAGCGTGGGATTACAGGCTGAGCCACCGAGCCTGGCGGTTTTTATAATTCTTAAGACTTCTCAAGGATATTCTGATGAAACATGGGTAGTAATGAAATTTTTAAAATGCTAAGATTAAGAAAGAAACATTAATTATTATTTCTCAGCAATGCTTGAATTTTACTGATGTATTTGTAATATTGTGAAAGGAATATCAAACAGGCAACCCCATTTTCAAAGGAATGTATTTGTAATAAGCTACTTGTGCTGTTACTTCCCATGATATTTCTAATTTCTAGTTTTCTCTTTTCTAACTCTATCCCAGTGACAGTTCAGCAATTACTAACTGGTGTTATGAGTGTGAATGGATGCTGTGATCATAATGAAAGGTTTGACCTGGAATGCCTTTGAATCAAAATAAATGGTGTGCTGCTTCTTTTATTGTCATTAAGAAGAAAGATAATCTAGAATACTCTAATGATAAGAGTGCATTTCAAAAATTCTATATCTTTATGTTAGAAGGAATATAATCCTGGGGATACAAATATATGACCTGCTGTCTTAAAACAAGTCTAACACATACATTTTAACAACGTTAAGTTAATTATTGTATTTTTCATTGTTTTGATGTATTTCCCTACAAAAGTTTCAGGTTTTCTCATATGGCATTATGCAATCTAGTTGTCTAAAGAAAAAATGAAAATTTAGAGAACATTTCCTGAATTCTACATTCTTTTTTTCCTATATTTAACTTCTGATTTTTCTGAATTTATTTACGTTTATTGTATACAGCATACCATTGGATTTAGCGTTGTTGGTTAATATGAAAACACACACATATAAAAAAGGTGATTTCAGTCCATTTACATTTATTGAAAATGTCTCTCTCTTTCTCTCCTTCTCCCTCTCCCTCTCCCTCTCTCTCTCTGTCTCTGTCTCTGTCTCTTTGCCATATCTTTTGGAATTTAGGAAGCATTGGAGTTTTGTAATAATTATTACCATTGTATTAATAACTTTATATATTATTCTTAGTCCTGTCTTTGACTGTTATTTACTGGTTCTCAACTGAGTAATTAGTTTTAGGCAGTGATATCTACTTCATCTTCTCCATTTCTCTTAGCATCAGTTTCTTCTATTTTTAATGTACTCTCTCCATTCTCTCTCCATTTTCTGTAGTTTGGCTCATCTATATTTTTAGGACATATAGCCATGACATATTATATCGTCATCCTTCTAATTATCCTATTGTCTTAAGTATAGGTAATACTTAATTTTCACTACTACTCTTTAAATCGATATCTCTCTAGTTATTTGGGGTGTCTAAAGTTTATTCTCTGCTATTACTAGAGGAATCCTATGGTAAAAATATTTGCTGAATCATTGCATGTTCAAAAGATTGCCTTTGGACTTAACTTTTAAATATTTATTGGCTGAATGTAAAATTCTTAGCTCATTTTTTCCTTACCAAATTATGATAAATAGGCATTTCCATTGCCTTCTAGCATGATGTATTACTGTTAGAAAAATCTGATAATTTTTTCCTTTATATGTAACATTGAATTTTTGTCTGTAATTCCTTTTAAAATTTTTTCTTATAGTCCAATAGTTCTAAATTATGTCCTAGTGTTGATAGCTTTCTTTGATTTTTTCAAAGTATGTGATGTGTACTTTCAATACAGAGTTTTAAGTGTTTCTTAAAAAATATTTCAGAAAACATTTTTTGCATAATGTATTTAAAAATGTGTTTTGTTTAATTGCTTTACTTGGGGGTGAGTCAGAGTAGCCAGTATAGCTTGGAATAGATGAGATTCTTGCAGGCAGGCCTAAATTAAAATAAGGTAGGCGTTCAGATATCTTTCTTATGCATATATGACCTTCACCAGACATATCAGACCTTACCACCTTGTGGGTTGGAATGTGAAACTACCAGTGCAGTAAATAACATAAGCAATAGGAAATTACCCTAAACACAGACATGATGTTCTAAGAAAAGCCCACATCTAGTTAGACGGTAATTTTCATTATTTAGAAAGTCCTTATGGCCTTAAAAGATTGCAAGATGGCAATCAAAACTCGCGACCAGATACCTGCAGCCCTCCACTTTTAGCTCATGGCTTGTTTAATCATCCTTGTGAAAATATATAAAGCTTCTTGTCAAAGGCAAGCATATGCTCCTTCTCTTAAGGAACCTGCACTCTTCCTTGTGTATGTTCTTTTCCTTCTAATAAATTGTTTGTTAAGCTGTACTTTGGATTTGCTCTGAAATTATTTTTGGTGGAAGTCAAGAACCCACAAAGTGACACACCACATACTACCTGGCATGGGGGGAGGGTAGGGAGGCTTATACATGTATTTTAAAAATTATATATCCTTTATTTCTATCATTTTCCCCTTAATTCTCTTTTATTCTTCATTTCCTTAAGATAAAAAAGTCCCTTTTTTTTATCTACTTTTTTCCATGAGGGCAAGATTCTTTGTGTTCATTTTCTCTTCCTACTAGTTTATTTTGTATGTGTGAATATTTTTTCCTTTATTTGTAGGTATTTCTGGAGTCTCTTTGCTTTTTTGATCAAATATTCTTTTTCTCTCGTCACCTCAATATTGAATTCTCATTCTAATTCATGTTCCTTCACAGCTCCTCATGTTCATTATTGTGAGCAAAATATAAGTTTTTGGGGGGTTTTAAAATCTAGATTATGGGCATTTTTTTTTGTGCTTTAAATGTCCACAGGGCATTCTTCTGCTTTTCATTATCTTTTTTCTTATAATAATTTTATATTGGATTTTGATCAGAGTCCATTTTGTTTGGTTTTGTTTTTCATTTTTAAAATGAAAATTGTTTTCTTGTGCTTTCAGAGAGCAAGTTGGCCAGGATAGCTTTTTTAACTTTATCAGTCTAGAGTTTTCTCTTCCACTGTTTTATGAATTAACAATAAATTTTAGTTCATATATTCTGATATGCACTTCCTTTGCTCTACTCCTTAAATTTTATTCCAAACTTTCCTTTTCTTTTTCTCTATTGCTCCTGCCCTTCTTAACTGGAATTACACTACCAGAAATTTTTCTACAGTTATGAAATTTGTTCTGGAAGAAAGTTTATTTGTTCATTTAAACAGTTGACAGTGTTCACAGCACTGTCAAATCCAAATATTACTTAATACTTGAAATTTATAATTTAAAAAGATCTTATAAGTAATTGAATAGCTATAAGGAGTTATATGGTCCTTGTCTAAATCATATGTGTTAATGATCCCAAATTTAGATGATTTGGATATTCTATACTGAAGAGTCAAAATCAAGTGTGATAAAATTAGGTTATCTTATGCATACTTTGATATTACTTCTTAAGGAATCCTTCCCCAAAAGTTACAACCCAAAATGTGAAGTCTGAAAATTGCTGTTTAAAGTTAAACTATCTATTATATAAATATATAATATAATATATATTATTTTTATATAAATATGCATTATATATATAATTTTCTGGATTGAGAATAGATGAGGAGGGTGACAAGAGAGTAGTCCTTTATTACTTTATAATTCTATTTGAACTGGAATTTCTCCTGTCTCCCAAATGTTCTTTGGAAAGAAATAAGTAGAATGTCTCAGTAGTCCATAAAATAATAGCTCTTGATAAATAACACTTTTGTTTAAAAAACACAAGGGTTTTTAAAAATTGTTTTATTGTTTTTTTAAAGTATATTTTATTTTCATGTGTTATTCCCAGGTATTTCTGAATGGGTTTAGCAGGTTAGCATGCTTAATTTCCAGAATGTTTCTGCAGTAATTCAGGTAAGGAAATTGCCTTATTACTCTTTTCAAATCGTAGATTAGTATTGTTCCTCTTCTAGTAGTAAAAGAGTAGCTTTGCCTGAGGGTTACAAAGGGGACTATAAGATATTTTAGAGACTCCAGCAGAGATGAAAAGTCAAGCTGTGATACCATTAATTTATAAGTTT
This sequence comes from Cephalopachus bancanus, assembly GCA_027257055.1. Lineage (NCBI taxonomy): Eukaryota > Metazoa > Chordata > Mammalia > Primates > Tarsiidae > Cephalopachus > Cephalopachus bancanus. The sequence continues at coordinate 189,752 of JAPVLO010000935.1, forward strand.
GAGGTATGCACTTTTCAGTATGCGTCTTGAACTAAAAATACTTTTAAAATTCCATACTTCACAGTATATGTTCTACAAACAAGTGCAGCCACATTAAGATATAGGCAAATAAATACACATTTTCCCCCAAATGTAATGTTAAAATAATTACAGGTATTTTCTACTTATTACAATAATACATTCTTACAAAGCACAAATTGAATAAAAACAACTTAAACCAAAATATTTCTTAATTGAAATATTTTATCTTGTTAGCAACTTATTTAAATATATTTTTAAATTACTATCACAAATTTTAATTGTAGCTTAGTTAGTGAGCATTACACATTTGCTTTCTTCATACAGACCCAGGCTTAGAAAGAACTATGCTGTCATATAATGTGAATATTCAACCACTTTAAGTAGATCAAGTAGCCTTCATGAGTTAAAATATATCTTTAGAACATCTTATGGACTTCTAAAATAAAAACTATTGGAAATGTATAATATTCCACCTGGAATATTCCCTCATGGGGCTTCCCTAGAAGGATACATACCAGTCAAATCCTTCATTGTTTTCCTACATATATCTCTAAGTGAAATGTATGATAAATCACACTAAATATTCAGGGGACCAGACTAATTTGACAGCCCCAAGGAAAAGAAAAGGCAAATTAAGTTCAACCTATCAACAAAATCACATTGGAGCCAACAATATGTCTTTAATCTATTCAAAGAGAATGCTACAAATAGTTAACTAATAGTAGCCAACAATTTACGCTTGGAAGAATGAAGAAACAACATTTAGATAAAATTTACCTCCACTTGTCCAAACCACACTTAACCCTTTTTTCTTTTAGACAAATGCTAAGTTAAAGCGAAAATCAAATTCATCTTAACATATCCTAAGAGCTAAATCAGCTCTCTTACTTTCATAAAAACAAAGTCAAATGAGTTATTTACTTGGTATTTCTCGAAGGCAAAATAGCCACTGAAGAGCAAATTTTAAAGAATTAAGTAAGAAGTTCATGGTAAGCCAAATGAGGCAAATAATAATTTATTAGTAGAAATGTACTCTAAACTTATTCAGGCAAGTTTAGTACGGCTTATCCCAGTTTGGATAATCCATGTACCCCAATTATACTCTAATTAAAATTTAAAATTCATATTATGTAATTTTGTTTTAAATATAATTATTAATTAGTTTATTGACAGTCTTTGTTTCACAAATGTCTATTGAGTGTTGACCACGTTCCTAACACTTTGTATAGTGCCACTGGAATCATAAAAGAAACAAACACCATGGCTTAACAGTGAGCATCAGACCAGCTTATCTAATTGCTGTCTTCAGAACAACTTGTGATAACATTGCGGCCTGCTGATGAGTGTCAGCCCAGTGCCTGGATGTCAGAGACTCCTTTTTTTTCTTTCTCATATGTTTGCTATTAGGAAGAAGGCCAGTGGTTCGAGCTGAATGAGTGAAGAGAGAAGAGAATAGCAAAATATAATGCCAGGGAGTCTCAGGAGACCAAATCATGTAGAACCTTGTAGGTTTTGCTTTTATTCTGAGAGAAATGACAGAACTATAGGAAAAACAGATTTGCCAAGTAGAGGAATATTGGGGACTCAGATCTTAACGTGTTAAGTTTGAAATGTCTATTAGACATTCAAATCCAGATGTTAAATGAGTAATTAAGTAAATGATCTTGCCATTCAAGGGATATTTGAGTTAGAAAGATATCAGTCTGATACTGTTTGAAATCACCTAGAATAGAGACAGAAATAGTCCAAAGACTGAACACTAAGATACTCCATCACCAAAGAATGGGAAGATGAGAAAAAACTGGTGAAAGTAACAAAGAGTAGCAGAGGGTAGAAGGAAAACCCAGAGTGAGTGGTGTCTTGAAGTGAAGAAAGTGTATGAGAAAGAAGGATGTCAACAATGGTGTCAAATGCTAATGAAAAGGCCAATAATTTAAGAACTGAGAATTGACCAGCAAATTTGGCATTACCAAAGTCAGCTTTGACTATGTCAAAAATAAGTTTTGCTGTAGTACCCCAACAACCTGTTTGGCAAGAAACCAAACAAGAATTGGAGAAAAGGAAGTGTAAGAGGTGAGTACAGACAATCCTTTTGAGGAATTATGTTGTGAGGGAAAGCAGAAAAAGCATTATTATACTATAATCGCACTACATAGGAAATGCATATTCACATATGATTGGAATGGTCTCATAGAGTGAAAGAAATATTATGGAGTTAAATAAACTGCAGAAAAATGATCTTGGGTAAAGAAAAGGAGACAATTTTAAGCACTAGGGGAATTGTTAACCTTGACCAGGACCACAAGAGAGAAAGCCAAGTACATGGATATTTATTTGGATATACAATTCACCAGAAATTATGGAAGAATAATATTGAGGAAAGAGAGAGAGATAAGCTAAATTTGTTAAAAAATGAAGGAGAGGCACCTAAAGGTGCATGGATGCCTACAGCAAAGAAGAATAGAAGGTGGTAGTAAGAGAATAAACATTTGAGAAATTAATGGAAGACAGCGTTTTCAACACACTGTGTGCTTTCTGTTGGGACAAAAACATTCAGGAAAGATGGGATTTTCCAGGCGAGAGAGTGAAAGGGTATTATTGGGAGTTGGAGAGGGGTGAAAACAGTGTAATATTAGAGGATGCCCAAAACATATAGGACGAGTGTCCTGGTGATGAAAATTGAACTAGGAGTTTTGGGATTCTTGCAGTTGCTGAAATATGCAGGGAGTTTTAAATGCTTGTATTAATTTTGGGATCCTCTTTTGTAGTTTGAATGGTGAAGTTTAGAGTGTTATCTGGAAATCTGGTAGTTTTTCGGGAACAAGGCATTTCCAGCATAAGGTGGTGTGAAAATCAGGGAAAGGCAAGAAATCAAGAACAAGGCAAAATTTGAGAACTTATATTCACCTCACTTTGTTCCTGCGGTGAGTGGTATTATTTGGGTAACATAGGGGGAGTAGTAAGTGTTTCTATTACTGTTAGCTATGCACATCTCTAAACAAACTTGATATCTGAGTCTCAGCATTCTTTTTGTGAAAAACCAATCAAAATTTTTTTCAGATAAAGTGATTAGCATGTAATCTGACACATAGTTCATGAAGTAGTAGTTTTTAGGTATTATTACAATTATTAAAAAATGATTTTAAAACTTGATTTTCAGTAAACTTCTTTTCTTATTAAAATAAATAGGATGCCGGGCTTGGTGGCTCAGCCTGTAATCCCGCGCCTTGGGAGGCTGAGCTGAGTGGATTGACTGAGCCCGTGGGTTTGAGACCAGCCTAGGGAACTTGGCGAGACCTCATCTCTACAGTAAATCAAAAAATTAGCCAGGCGTGGTAGCGCGCGCCTGTAGTTCCAGCTACTCGGAAGGCTGAGGCGAAAGGATCGCCGGAGCCCAGCAGGTTGAGGCTGTGGTGGCTGGGAGCAGCCACTGCACTCCAATCTGGGCGACAGAGTGAGACTCCAATCAAAATAAATAAATAAATAAATAAATAAATAAGCAAACAAACAAACTAATGAATGAATAAATGAATGAATAAATAGGATGCCTAAAATGACATGTTCTGAAAAAGCAAATGGATATAGTTTCTGCTGATGTGTGCAGCATTAAAAAGTGTCATTTACGAATTTATCGACTTATCTTCTTGTCAATGTACTTTTCTTAAGCTGTTTAAAAAGTATCTCTTTGAAGTAACTGTAATTGAACTTGTAAATGTATTAGGATTTTACAATTTTAGGTGTAATCCGAATGCCACTGTAGCTAACTCAGTGAATCCACAAGATGAACATAACAAGCCCTATGATGTCTGGAAGCCATTCTGGTGATAGCATACCCTTTAAGCCCCAGTATTTGTTTACTGAATTTTCATCTTCTTCATGTTCGATTATATTCACTCTGAGTTTGCTTTGACCTATAGGCAATTATAGACAATTTTTTTTCATTTTACTAATTCTGATCCAAGAAGTAAAACTTCTCAAGGGTAGGGAACTAAAAATAGTTTATTTATTAATTTAGAAACCACTTGAAGAATGCAGTGATATGCTCTGAACAGCATGTAATTCAGAAGTATCTCTCTTTTTTTCCTCTTTCTCTCTCTCTCTCTTTTAGTCTGCCCACTCATTTCGTACTAAGCATTTAGGCTATGACAAATAGTTACCTAAACTGAATATGAACAGAAATGATTGGATTGCCCCTGCTTTTCTGAAATAATAACCTTTATAAATGCATGGCAAACTTTGCAAATCTTTTTGTTTTTCTGTAGAGAACAATTTATCATATTTGTCATACTTCTAGCCATGGTTGTCTAGTTTTGGAATTCTTTGAAATTATGAATTTAAGATACAAAAAGAGCTTAGTATTTTTAACAAAAGAAAATGGAAACACCCAGTGGTTGAATACTTGAAATTCTAGCATATGACAAGCCATATAGTTATGATTAATAATTATTGTTATTAGCATGAATATATAGCATGATTTCTTATCATTACACTTTGTACAGTGTTTAGGTTGACACTAAGCATTTTCACCCATGCTATCTCTATGGAGTCCCATAATCATCATTGAAACATGTGTTCTTATCATTATCATATTACGGATGACAAAACTAAGGCTCAAATAATTCAAGTGATATGCTTAAAGTTTCACAGAGTACTAAACATTGAGACTAGACCTTGATTTAAAGACTTTGCAAATGTTATGACTTTGCCACAGGTGATGATGTGAAAAACTGTACTTGTTTCTCCTTTAAGGCCACTGTCTTCAGCCCTCATTGCTTCTTCCAAGTTTTAAAAATATTTCCAAGGAACAACATGTAAATTCTTCCTTTGATGCATTTTCTTCTTTTTTTTAAACTCACATATACCTTGTCACCATTTTGAACCTTTATCATTTCACACAAAGTCTCGTTTCTGCTCCTTCTCTTGCCATGTTTTCTTCTGTTATTTTCTTCATATGCTCCACCAGATCATTATTTATAAAACATATTGTCATATAACTCCATTTTTTTGTTAGAGACAAAAATCTCACTATATATTGTCCAGGCTGACCTCAAAGTCCTGCCTTCACGTGATTCTCCCACCTCAGCCTTCTGTGTAGCTGGGATTACAGACATGCTGTGCCTGGCTTAGTTCCTTTTTTAAAATACTCAATTGTTCTTAAAATAATATTCAAACCTATAATCTGATGCTTTCAACCTTATCCTCTATAATTCTTTTGTTTCAGGCTGGGGAAAAGAGAAAAAGGAAGGTTATATGTTATGTATCTAAATATTTTAAAGTTGTAAATAAAACCTATATTGTATATAAAATATCATTTCTATTTTTACAGTTGTCTCGCCTTATCCTCAGAAGTTGCACAAACCCCAGACAGTACTGAATCCTCCATATACTGTGTTTTTTCAATCTGGTAAGTGAGAAGGCTACTAAGTGACTAATGGGTAGGGAGCACAAACAGTCGGGATCTTCTGTGCAAAGTGACAACTTACATCCAGGGAAGGACTGAGTAGGACAGCACAAGATTTCATCACACTGCTTAGGACGGTGTGTGACGTAAAACTTATAAATTGTGTGTTTCTGGAATTTTCCATTTAATATTTTTGTATTGCAGTTGACTACAGATAACTGAAACTATGGGAAGAAAAATCATGGATAAATAGTACTGTATGTTAATATGTTTTCATATCAATATAATTTAAAATATATATACAAATCTATGTTTTGTATAAGGCTTATAATGAGCAAAATATTAATGATGACTAAATATAATTATTTTGCACATTTAGGTGTTCTGATAATGGGATAGGGAGATCTGGAGCCATAATTATTATATAGCAAATTTAATAAAGTTTACATTTTTCTTTATTTTACCAAAAATCACTAATTATTTAATGTACTATAAAATACTTTTACATACATTGTGTTAAATAGAAAGTAATACTCTAAAGCTATGCCATCTTGGTGGTAAACCACTAACCACATATGGCTATTTAAGTTTGAATTAAGTAAAATTAAATAAAGATAAAATGTAGTCATAGCAGTCATATTTAAAAGGGTTAATAGCCACATGTAGCTGGTAGCTACTATATGGTTGAGGCAGATATAAAATATCTTTGTCATGGCAACAAATTCTGTTAGAAAATATTGATTTAAAGGATTCAGAACTTAACCATAACTGTATTCAGAGTTTTCATACTTGAGTATGCATGCAGGAAAAATTAAATAGAAAAACTCAAAAAATTAAAACAACATTTTATAAAATGTTCTTTTTCTTCCAAAATGTAATAGTACCCATTAAAAATCAGAAGACAAAATATAATTTGTAAAACATAAATATCAAAAATTTAAATCAAAATTAAAGTTGAGTTTTAAATTTAATTTTAGAATTCTTATTAAATCTATTAAGTATTTTGTGCAAAACAAGATTTTTGCTATTCTAGTGTTTAATGTTTACCCGCTTGACACTGAAAACCACGTGTGTCCAAGTCTACACATATACAGATTTAAGAGTGATGTAAATTATGTAACATTGCAAAGTATCTCAGTTGCCATGGGTAACTTTGAAGAATCCCATCCTATTTCATACATACCTCTGGAGCTATAGGATGGAATATTAAATAAAGCAAGAAGAAAGATACTTTGAAGTACTACTGGGAAATTATATTTCTTTAAGCTGAACTGACTTGCATTCATGCTGAGGGAAATAATTTAACAAGTTAATTAATTAGTCTTTTCTCTAACTTAAATGTTTCTGCCTCTCAAATCCTTTCCCAACTCTGAAGCAGTATTCATCTTCTATACTGGCAGTGGCCCAGGTCTTAAATCTTTATGGCATTTGGATGTGGTAATTTTTTTGTTTTTATGACAAGATTCAGGCAATGGGTTTCCCTGGGGCCTGAACAGTGTTTGATAAGAGCAGATGTTTAGGATATATGAATTATTCTGTACTAACACTGAGTGTCAGAGCCTGGTAACATAACCAATCAAGTGTGACATAATAACTTTATTTTGTGTGAATCTATGATGCGTGGAGTCCTCTAGAACACCAAGCCAGCCAAAGGCTCCTCTTGCTTGAATCTAAGGGTACTACCGCACTACAAACCTTTCAGCACAAGCATTCTGGTATCTTTCCCTACAGTTAAGTTTTGTTGTCTTTTAAGTTTTTTAGTTAAGTCTTGTGGTCTTTTAGTTCTAAAAGAAATCTTATTTTTCAAGGTCAGATGCAAACCCTACTTCCCAATGAAGTCTTCTTAGAATAGCCTTTCTGAGAAGTAATCCTTTCTTCTAGATTTCTGAACCATTTGTATCTGTGCATTAACTTAAGTTTACAAGGAGTCACCTTAGGCCTGAAGGTTTTCCAGGGTTTTAATAACTTCCCTAGTCATATATAGTAAAAAGAATTCTGTTTTTTTTTTAATTTTATTGCTGAATATCCATCTAAGATATAATTTAAATAAAAATAAATAATAAATACCTGGAAGTTATTTTACCTTCTTATTCCATAATTCATTCATGGACATATACACATCCTATTATCTACTAGATTTCTACACCGATTAGGGAAAAAACAATGACATTTTAGCATTTCTTTGTTCAACTATGTATATGTCCCTTATTAAATAATACTTATATCATCCCATTTGGAAGTCATGATCTCTCCCACATTCAAAATTAAACAATTTTTATTTGGTGGCTATAACCTAGTAACTATGTCTACAGTAATATGCTGAATAAGAAAAGTGTCATGGATTCTGAGTCACAAAGTCATGCCAAGTCACACTCTGTGCTCAAGAGTATCTTCTTGCTTGATGAGAATGACTGGGAAGGTGATTAGTGAGGAGTCAGGGAGAACACTTTGCAGCTCTGTACTCTGACATGGCAGATTCAGGCTACTGTTAAGAGATCAAGGCAGAGTTCTGATTTTTACTTGGTGTCTGGCTAGTAGCCCAAGTTGCAACAGCTCTCAACTTCACACTGATGTAATGATGATATCAGGAGAAATCAAAACCAAACTATGTATATAAAACTATGAAAACTTACCACTTTTAAACTAATGCCAACAAACAACTAATCAAATGCTAACTTTAAGGGTCAATCTTTTTCTTCCATCTTAGTGGACTGGTTTTAAATCTGTTGGTATAATTAATTTATTATCCTTCTAATTATTTAAAATTATATATACCCTATCCTAAATATTTCTTAGCTACATATTCTTCCCAAGAAACTTGAGATAACCCTTGTAAGCAGGGTTGCCAGATAGAATAGAAAAGGCCCAGCTAAATTTAAATCTCAGATTAGCAATAGATACTTTTATCGTGTAAGTAAATCTCAAATATTTCATGAGACATAATTATACTAAACATATACATTGTAAATGGAGCATTTTATATTGTAATTTGCAAAACCTGACAATCCCACTTGTGAGTCTAAGCTATCATTATTTCCTTCTATTATTTCCAAATATCTGTTTTTCTGTTTATTGTCTATTTCTAGCTGCAGAGGAATAGCTAGAGCAGACTTTTTTCTCTCCAGCCGAGAGATTTAAAACCATGACTTTATTTGAACCACAGAAAGAGCATTAAAATAAGCTGTATGCCTGGGAAACACCTAAGTTAGGATGAGGTTCAAGGATTTTTATTTTTGAAAGCTCCCAAGTTTACAGTAATAAGCAGCTATTATTAAGAACCACTGACAAAACTTAATGGTATCCCTCTGCCCTCCTAAGAACTAGTAGAAATGGAATGAAAGGTTCCTAACCAAAGAGAGAACTAAAGGTCACAATTTCTAAACATTCTACCATGTGGGAGCTAGCCCACAGTGACAGAAGCAAACTGTTGATAAGTGATGTCCTGTCAAAATATAAATTGTTCCTTCCTGGTTTGGCAAGAAAAAAGTCAACGCTGTTTTTATGGATCCCAGCAGACACCATACCAACAGGAAAGGACATTTGCTTGTCTATCCTGGCTTCTTCATAAAGCTAACTGCATCAGAGTAGTATAAGTAGGACGCAAGGGCTATAAGCTAAATGGTATGGATGCGTTGGGCTACCTCAGCTAACAAAGGATGGCAGGGTATTTACAGACCATTTCCTCAGGCAAAACCAATTTACGAATACTTTTAAAACTATAACTAAAAGCACTCTTTTATATCAAATGTAATATTGGTGTCAAGTTGCATTTGTCTATCCTACATGGTAGAATGTTTAGTTGTGTTAGTGAATAATCTGTTGACTCCAAAATAAATTCTTGTTACAAAGTAGTGTGTGTTTCCCATGCCATAAGAGATAAGATAGACAAGAGGGATCTCATCAAACTGAAAAGCTTCTGCAACGTCAAAGAAACCATCAAGAGAGTGGGGAGACAGCACACAGAATGATAAAAAAAAATATTTGCCAACTGTATGTCAGACAAAGGCCTAATATCTAGAATCTACAAGGAACCCAAACATATTGAAAAGAAAAAAACAAGCAAACCTATTAAAAAGTGGGCAAAAGATATGAATAGACACTTCTCAAAACAAGACATACAAGCAGCCAACAGATACATGAAGAAATGCTCAGCCTCACTAATCATAAAAAAAAATGAAAATTAAAACCACACTGAGTTACCACCCAACTCCAATCAGGATGACCATCATCAATAACTCAAAAAACAACAGAAGCTGGAGAGGATGCGGGGAAAAGGAAACACTTCTACACTGTTAGTGGGAGTGTAAACTAGTACAACCTCTGTAGAAAACAGTATGGCAATTCCTAAAAGATCTAAAAATTGACCTCTCATATGACCCAGCAATCCCCCTTCTGGGAATATACCTGGAAAAACTCAAATCATTCTACAAAAAGAGATAACTGCACATGCATGTTCATTGCAGCACTATTCACAATAACAAAAACATTGAACCAACCATGCTGTCCATCGAAAGTTGACTGGATTAAAAAAATGTGGTACATATACATGATGGAATATTATGCAGCCATAAAGAAGGACAAAATTTTGAACTTCACAGCAACTTGGATGGATTTATAGTCTATAATACTCTGTGACCTATCACAGAAACAAAGATCTGAATACCACATGTTCTCACTCATAAGTGGACCTTGAACAATTATCACAATACTGTAAGAAAGGGATTGGCAGTAGTGGGAAACTGCCAGGGGAGGGAGTGGAGGGGCACACTTCATCAATAAGGGTACCTACTCTCAAACCAGGTGATGTGGGGACCAAAGTGAGGCCCAAACTTTACCTGTACAATGACCATTTCTATACCTAACTCTGAATTGTACCCCGCATCTTTAAAATAAAAATTTTTTAAAAAGAGAGACTTAGGAAATATTTTTTTCTGACATAATAAAATGCTTAAAAAAAGTAATGTGTGTTTGAAGTATCTTAGAACATTACTACTCAATTTGTAATCAGAGAAACAACAGTTAGACACCATCTAGGACCTCATTAGAAATACAACACTTCACAGGGTGCAGTGGCTCATGACTGTAATTCCAGCATTTTGGGAAGCGGAGGTGGGAGGTTTGCTTGAGGTCAGAAGTCAGAGACCAACTTGGGCAACATAGCAAGACTCTGTCTCTACAGAAAATACAGGAAATTTGTCAGATATGATGGTTTGTGCCTGTAGTCCCAGCTGCTTAGGAGGCTGAGGCAAGAAGATTGCTTGAGCCCAAGAGTTCGAGGTTGCAGTGAGCCATGATTGTGCTACTGCACTCCAGCCTGGGTGACAGAGCAAGACCTTGTCTCCAAAAAAGAAAAAGAAAAAGAAATGCAGAATCTCAGGATGCACCCCACACCCCAAATCAAAATCTGCATTTTAACAAGATCACCAGGCTGGGTGCAGTGGCTCAAGCCTATAATCCCAGTACTTTAGGAAGTCAAGGGGAGAGGATTGCCTGAGCCCAGGGGTTCAAGACCAGCCTGTGTAACTTGGCGAGACCCCATCTCTCTACAGTAAATCAAAAAATTAGCTGAGTGTGGTAGCGTGCGCCTGTAGTTCCAGCTACTTGGAAGGCTGAGATGGAAAGATCACCTGAGCCCACTAGGTCAAGGCTGCAGTGGCCGTGAGCGTGCCACTGCACTCCAGCCTGGGCGATGGAGTGAAACTCCAACTCAAAAAACAAAAACAAAACCAAGGTCACCAGATGACTTCTATGTAAATTAAAGTCTGGAAAATATTGATCTAGATCCCTGTGGAGGCTGTAGCTCAGAGACCTCTACCAAGCTGGTATCTTAGCACAGTATAGTAGGCAAATAATATACCTTTAAATACTTTGTGGTTAGTTGACATTACCTTATTTCAATATAATTGTTTCTTTTGTGATACATAATCATTGTGCATATTTATGATGGAGCTGTGTTTTTATGAAACCTGCATACAATATGTAATGATCAAATAAGGGTAATTGTGATATCCATTACTTCAAGCATTTGTCATTTCTTTGTGTTGGGAACATTCCAAATCTTCTCTTTCAGTTAGCTATTTTGAAATATACTAGAAATTCATGTTAACTACAGTTGCCTTACTGTGCTATAAAGCACTAGAACATATTCCTTCTATCTAACTGTATTTTTATACCCGTTAGCCAATCTATCTTTATCCTCCCTTCCCACTACCTTCCCAGATCCTGATAGCCACCATTCTATTCTCTACCTCCATAAGATCAATTTTTTTAGCTTTCACATATGAATGAGAATATGCAATATTTGTATGTCTGGCTTATTTAACTTAATATAATGTCCTCCAGCTCTATCCACATTCTTGCAAATGACAACAGTTTTGTTTTATTACTGAGTGATATTCTATTGCATTTATGTATGCCACATTTTCCTTATCCATTCATCCATTGGTGGACACTTAGGTTGATTCCATATCTTGACTATTGTGAATAGTATGCAATAAACATGAGAGTGCAGTTGTTTCTCTGATATATTGATTTCCCTTTTTTTGGATATATACCCTGCAGTGAGATTTTTTTTTTGAAAAAACTCCATGTTATTTTCTGTAATGGCTGTGCTAATTTACATTTCCACCAACAGGGTAAGAGCATTCCCCTTTTTCTGTATCCTGACCAGCATCTGGTATTGTCTGTCTTTTGGATAATAACAAATTTAACTGGGTGATATGATATATCGTTGGGTTTTTAATTTGCATTTTCCTGGTGATTATTAATGTTAAGCATTTTTCATATACCTGTTGGCCATTTGTAAATCTTCTTTTGAGAAATGTCAGTCAGCTTTTTTGTCCGTTTTAAAATTGGGCGATTATTATTTTTGCTATTCCATTGAACTCCTTATATACCCTGGTTACTACTCCCTTGTCAGATAGATAGTTTGTAAATATTTTCTCTCATTTTGTAGGTTGTCTCTTCACTGTATCAGTTGTTTCCTTTGCTATACAGAAGAAGCTTTTTAACTTGATATAACCTCATCTGTAAATTTTTGCTTTGGTTGGCTATGCTTTTGAGGTCTTACCCAAAATATCTTTGCCCACCCTAATGTTCTAAAACATTTCCCCAAGTTTTCTTGTAGCTGTTTCATAGTTTTATGTCTTAAGATTTCAGTCTTAAATTTACTTTGATTTGATTTTTGTAGATGGTGAGATATAGGGGTCTAGTTTTCAATGTTACCAATGGAAAGTAAACTGAATGTATCTATCAAATTTGCCATAAGTTATGTAGACCTTAAAGAATAAATGCAAACATGTTTTCCAATTTACTTGCAGATACAAATATATAATTTGAGTTATATGACGGGACTTAGAAGTTATATGACCCAGTCTACTCATTTTATCAGTAAAGCAATGAACAACTTTGATGTCTGAGGGTCAGTGTTCCTGATGACCAGTTTCGTGCTTGTCCTCGTCCATTTGCAGCCTTTTTCCATGGTCTTATCATGAAATGTTATGATCCTACTCTTATATTCTTGATTGATCATTTTAACCAATCCAGAATTTGGGAGGATTATAAATTATTACAAACTTTTTGAAGGGTAATTTTTTCCATCATCCATCAAAATACTTAAATTTTAAATGCACTTTGCCTTAGCAAATTACTATTTAGTAAGATATACTAAAAAATATACAGGATATTTTTCTCACAAATTATGTCATTCTTAAGTTACACAGCAAGAAATGTCTTAAAGATAACTGCCATTTCTGGGTGCTCCAAGTTAATGCGATTGAGAAAAATGATATTATTTCATCATATAGATCGGAAAGGAAATTGCAAACTCAGCAATGAACCAGGGAATTAGTTTTAATTGATAATTAACAAAATAATACATTTTAGCATATGAAAATATTAATTATTAAATGAATACCAATTAAAGCAAGAGTAGAACATTACTCTGTCAAATAACAAGTTGAAACTTTAGTAGTTTATTAATCATTTCCATGTCTAATTGATGAGGGTCCTATGTAACAGGCACTGCCCTGTGTTGTTGGGAAAACCAATTATTAAGTTTTTCTGGAATGTTTATTCTTTTCATCAATCATCAAAATCCTTTAAAAAATGTATCTTTGTGCCTAATTAAGGTCATTACAGTAAGTTAATATTAATAAATAATCATTGTTTACAAGATGTCATTGAGTATAATTAATAAAAGTCATTTTTAATAATCACCTTTAACAGCAAAAATATGGACATTCATCAAATAATAATATATCTTTATAGACACAACTTAATGGAGTCTTTATATTGGATTTTTTTCAAAGAATGTGAAATTATATTGCAAATATTTTTACAAAAATTTACAAAGAAAGAAAGAAAATTTGGAACAAAATGATTTGTTTTAAATTTTAGATATGAAGAGTAAACATGAGTGTATATATTAGATTGTGGATAATTTTTATTTCTTTATACATTCTGAAATTATTTTGATTTTCAGTAATGAGAATGAAATTCAAAGGTAATAATAAACTATATATTTTTGGACTGATTACAATAGAGAAAAGGCTATATTTTTGAAAGTGTATATGTGCCCATATGAGGGAGACAGTAGAATACAAGGGGACACCCTAAAAAAAACAGAATTATCTTTTGAAGGGCAAACCCCTTGTAGTACACTCAGAATTTGTTCCTCTGGATGAAATGGTCAACCAAAGTTTTTGTCCAGAAGTTTTGACAAGGTTACATCATGATTTGCAGAAGAAACACTCCAAGCTGTGACTAAAAGATGACTGGATTTTCCAGGATAACGAATCTATCCACACCACACTAAGTGTTCAGCAGTTTTTGACCCAATACTACCTACTTTTTCCCCCCACCCTTCCTGTTCACTCAATATCATCCCAAGTGAATCAAAGAGAGGTGTTTTGCCAATGTGGAAGAGGTGAAACAAAAAATGGCAGAGGCCCTAAAAGGCATCAAAAATGATGAGTTCAAAGACTGTTTTGAGTAGTGGCAAAAGGACCTTGATAGATGTATCAGACAGGGAGTACTTTGAAGATGACTGAATTTTAAAAATGTAAGAACATGTAAGAATAAACACACAATTTTTAATAAATAAATTTTGGGTGTTTGATGTGCCCCCTCCTTGCAGAGAGAAAAGCAGTACAGAGTTAAGAAGATCAGCTTTTTTTTTGTCATACAAAAAAGGCTTAATATTTCAGATGTTACTTCCTCACAGTCATAAAATCCTTGAGTTTAATATCTTTACCCCCTTTTGTAATTTGAAATACTTGACATTGTCATCAATGCATGTTATATAATATGATTTGGTGTGTATTCAGAAAATAAAGCAAAAATAATAATTACCTATGTAGTTAAAACTGAAATAAAAGAATTAAAGCCATTTTGAAAGAAAAATGCTTAAAATCTTATTTTATTTCACATTAACATGTAAAGATTGCAGTTTACTCCATTACATAATTATTTTGGTTTAATATTTTAAAATATTGTGAATTACTTGAACTGATGCTCCCTTTGAGATGCTCTGTGTTTACTCTGTGCTGCCACATGCCTGCCTGTAAAATCACATATACATCTGCCTAAAACTACCTTGGTCTCAAAAAGAGATATCAGAGCAATTCAGAAATTTTTGTGGCAGTATAAAGGACTATTATTTGCCCTTTATCAACAGTAGTGAAACTCGTGTTTTTTAGCTGGGTACACAGTGAACCAGCTATATTTTGCATCTCCTATTGAAACTAGGCGTTGCCATTGGACAAAGTCCTGGACAATGGAATGTATGTTGGAGGGATGTAAGAAAACTCTGGGAAGTTTCTTAAAGGGCGAATGCCTCTTTAAAGAAGGAATCCTTTTTATTTTATTTTTCTTTACAGTTAGCTGGAAACTAGGCATGATGTTTGATGTTAGAGCAGATGCCTCATCACAACAAGAAATGGCATGTGAGAATGGCAGCACAACAAAATAGACTTCTGCAACTGATATATATCCCTTGGACAGTTGCCTGAGCTATTGTTTAAAAGGAAGGTAAACTCCTCTCTTGTTTAAGCCACTGTTATTTTGGATTTGTTGGTTATCTACAGACAAGCCTGAGTTTACCTGACACAGTGGCCTTTTGGATTACCTGCACCTTTTTGGATTTTGGTGAGAGGAGGTAGAAAGCAGCACCGACTCCTCTCCCTGGAAATTATGTTCAATTCTTTAGTCTCTGGAAATTTTTTTGTCCTATTTCATAATAGCCTGAACTTGGTCTTTCTATTAGCAATTATTGCTGTTATTTTTTACCCTTGTATAACTCAACTGCACCTCTTCGGGAAACAGGATTAGACATATCCTGTTTGAATAGAGCAATAGAGTGAATAGTATTTTGTAATTTGCTGATAAAGATTTTCTTCCAGATTATAAAATAATTAAGAGTACTGGGTAAAGTCAGCCATAGTTCAAGAGTGCTTTTTACAAGGCTTCACGCACACCTGGGCACTATTAATTTATGTAGTACTCACCTTGGTACTAATTGATACAAGTGGAAAAAAGATAGTTAAAATTCCTGAGTAAGCAACCTAATGCTTGATCCAGTTGAATAATACATGAAGATGTTATGATTTAGCACTTAAATTATCTGCTTAGGAAATATATTTCAATTTATTAAATATAAGACTCTAAAACTGATTGAAATTTTAATTGTTCTGAAAATATGACGATACTTTTTGCCCCTTGAACTGTATTTAATAATGATGATTAATTTCATATTGTTATTTGCATGATTTTCTTCACTACATCATTCTTCAACTATGACCTTGGTCTGAAAAAAAATAGGAAATGGTTATTTTGCATCATAACAAACAAATAATTTAGGCAGTATATGTTAAATTAATGTTGACATGTTAATAAAATATATTAAATGTTTTAATTTTGATGAGTAAATATTTATCAGATTATTCTTGTGATAACTAAAAATGAGGAGTTTGTCTATTTTTACATGCTTATAAAAACCAGTTACCTCTTTATTTTATACCACAGTCCTTTAGAATTTATAAGTATGATTATATGTATTTAAGATATAAGCATGATTATTGTAGTCATTTTAATTTTTTGCTTTTAAAATAAACTTGATAAAGGAAACAGATAAAACACTAAGATGATACATTTTAAAATCTAAATGGAAGGCAAAGAGTTTTAGCTATGAGTTGTAGCTAAGCACTTGTAGCTATAAACAGGCTATTAATTTCTTTCTTCCTAATAATATATGGATAAAGACTAAGTACTAATCATAGTGAATGTAATTTAGTAAACATATTTGGTCAGTTTATTAGCTAAGTCAAAAATTCTGATTTGGTTGACCATTTTCATGACAATAAACACAAATTAACAAGCAATTCGTATCCTGTATTCTTCTGTCCCCAAGGAGACTTTTGAATGTTGCTTTCAGATAATAGTCAGAGACTTCACAGCTATTTGACAGTCTGTGGATCCCCAAAGACATATGCTTGCTATCACATCAAGGAGTATGTTTTACTTTATAAACACTTGATAAAATTATCCCATATTTTTCAACAGTTCTTCTTTTTGTGAAAAGGAAATGGAGAAATCTATATTTTTAAGCAAAGTAAATTTTTATTTAACAGTGTAGCTATTCTGCCAAAGAGGATTTTGGAAGAAACTATAAACTTTGGCCCTTGTCCATTTATTTAGTTATAATGTTTAAATGGACCCAGAACTATAGTTTTGTATGAAAATGTAAAAATGACATCCAACATGCTCTAATATAATTAAGTCTGATCAATGTGAAGATTTTCTTCAAAAATCACAACTATATTTGGAAAACAAGAGGAAAAATAACAGGAGATGGAACATAGGAAAACTATTCACATGTCATTTACTGGTTCTCTGTTCAACTGGAAACTAGCAATGTTTTATAATATTCATTTGATTTAAATTTACAATATAAAATATTTTGTGGTAGTATATGAAAATTAGCCTGTAGCATGAGACAAATGAAGAGGAATGCATGCAAAATACAACTACTCAGATCATCACTGTAATCAATTTAGGGTACTTTTTCCCACAATCCCATTCACAATAGCCACACAAAAAAATGAAATACTTCGGCATCTTCCTAACCAGAGAAGTGAAAGACCTTTACAATGAGAATTACAAAACAGTGCTCAAAGAAATCTAAGAAGACACAAACAAATGGAAAAATATTCCATGCATATGGATAGGAAGAATCAACATTGTGAAGATGTCCATCCTACCAAAGGCAATCTACAGATTCAATGCAATACCTATCAAGTTACCAACATCATTCTTCTCAGACCTGGAAATGACAATACAAAAATTCATATGGAAACAAATTACCACGAATAGCCAAAACAATCCTTAGCAAGAGAAACAAAGCAGAAGTTATCACACTTCCAGACTTCAAACTTTACTATAAGCCTACAGTAATCAAAACCTCCTGGTATTGGTACAAGAACAGACACATAAACCAATGGAACAGGATAGAGATTCCAGAAGCAAAGCCTCAATTCCTCAACCACCTCATCTTTGACAAAGCCTCCAACAACAACCACTGGGGAGAGGAGAACCTATTCAGTAAATGGTGCTGGGAAAACTGGCTGAAAACATGCAGAATACTGAAACAGAACCCCGACCTATCACCATACACAAAAATTAACTCTAAATGGATCAAAGACCTAAAAGTAAAACCTCAAACTATACAAATCTTAGAAAATGTAGGAGACACCCTTATGGAAATTGGAACTGGGGACCAATTCCTATTCAGAACTCTAAAGGCCCATACCTTAAGAAATAAGATAGACAAGTGGGACCTCATCAAATTAATAAGCTTCTGCAAAGCAAAAGAAGCCATCAAGAGAACAGGGAGACCTCCCGCAGAATGGGAAAAAATATTTGCCAACTGTATATCTGACAAAGGCCTAACATCTAGGATCTACAAGGAAGTCAAACGCATGGAAGG
The DNA here is from genome assembly GCA_027257055.1 of Cephalopachus bancanus. Taxonomy (NCBI): domain Eukaryota; kingdom Metazoa; phylum Chordata; class Mammalia; order Primates; family Tarsiidae; genus Cephalopachus; species Cephalopachus bancanus. The sequence continues at coordinate 208,156 of JAPVLO010000935.1, forward strand.
GAGAAAAACAAACAGCCCCTTTAAAAGTGGGTAAAAGACATGAATAGACACTTCTCAAAAGAAGATATATGGGTAGCCAACAAACACATGAAAAAGTGCTCAGCCTCACTCATCATCAGAGAAATGCAAATCAAAACAACATTGAGATACCACCTAACCCCTCTAAGAATGGCCATCATTAATACAACAAAAAACAACAGATGCTGGAGAGGATGTGGAGAAAAAGGAACGCTTCTACACTGCTGGTGGGAATGCATACTTGTACAATCTCTTTGGAAAAGTGTGGTGATTTCTGAAAGAACTTGAAATTGACCTTCCACTTGACCCAGCAATTCCACTATTGGGAATATATTCAGAGGAACTCAAATTATTCTACAAAAAAGACACTTGCACACGTATGTTTATTGCAGCTCTATTCACAATAGCGAAAACATGGAACCAACCATGTTGCCCATCGAAGCTGGACTGGATAAAAAAAATGTGGTACATCTACACAATGGAATATTATGCAGCCATAAAGAAGGACAAATATATGGACTTTGCAGCAACCTGGATGGATTTGGAGTCGATTATACTCAGTGATTTATCACAGAAACAAAGAACAGAGTTCCATATGTTTTCACTCATAAGAGGAACTTGAACAATTATAATGCTGTAAGAAAGCGACTGGCAGTAATGGGAAACTGTGGGGGAGTGGGATTGGCAGTTGAGGGAAACTGCTTGGGGAGGGAGGGGCATACTTCATCAACAAGGGTACCTGCATGATCAATGTTTATATACCTAACCCTGAATTGTAATCCATATCTTTATAATAAAAATTAAAAAACATTTTCCATACACATACACACACACATAGTTGAATGATAATAAAATTTCATACCCTTTTGTCATATATACCACAAATATTTTTGTATTACTAAATGTGTATCTATGTATCCAAATAATTTTAATGGCTACCAATAATGGTGCTGACTGAGAAACTGTGGATAAGAAAAAAAATCCCATACTCCCAATAGGTATTCATATTTGAAAGAATTAACCATATGCCTTCCAGGATAGAAAAATCACCAAAAGTTGTCATGTCACACCTGGGTCTTGGTGTTTGTTTCTCTTGCTGGCATTCACAGACAGTAGTAGCTTGATTCATTTTGGTAAATAGGGGGGATATGTATTGAACCCATGCTATGCTCCATCTCTGCTACCATGATCGCTCCATTTATGTGTCGATTATCCCAGTTCTGGCGTAGCCAATGTTGAAGGATGGCTAAAACCAACCAAATGAGTCATTTTGTCTATTTGATTGTTTAGTAGCTCTTCAATGGAGGATGCTTTCTGGACAATGTTAGCATGTGATACCAAAATATTCTCAGTTAATTTCTACTTCTCTGTCCATCCATATGCCTTTATTCTAGACCTTCTTGTCTGTCATCTCTCAAAGTTTCTGCTTCTATGACCCTGACCAGCTTACTAGGCCATTTTCACTGCCCATGAATATATATACAGTTGGTCCTCCATATCTGTGAGTTCAGTATCTATGAATTTTACCAAGTGCGGATTGAAAGTGTTCTGGGGGGAAAAACTGATGCTGTGCCTGTACCATTATTCCCAAGATGATACAGGATAACAACTATTTACATACCATTTGCATTGTATTAAGTATTATATGGTAAGACAATTAAGTTTGGGAACTTGCCATTGTGTGCTTACGTTGGCAGCATTGTACAAAAACTCAGTAAGGTTTTATAACATTAGTATATCGGTGTCTCACAGTTCTGTTCATGTTGATACGTGGTGATGTCTTGCTGAGTGGTGTTCATTATTGTTGCATGCTTTTGTGTGCCATTGTGAGAATGTAGGAGCTTAAATTCGAGCAACGAATACACATTAAACTTCTTTTTAAACTTGGCAAGAGTGGAAGTGAAATGAGGGACTTGTTAGTCCAAGTTTATGAGGATAATGCCATGAATAAAATGGCAGTGTACAAATGGATTAAATGTTTTTCTGAGGGGATAGAAAGCATCATTGATTAAGAGAGGTCAGGATAACTAGTACCCAGCAGAACTGATGAAAGTATTGCAAAAATTCATTGAATTGTGTGTCAAAATCATCGACTAACTGTGAGAAGTAGAGCAGACCAAATTAAACATCAATAGAGACACAGTTAAAAAAATTCTTAACTGAAAATCTTGGCATGAGAAGGGTATGTGCAAAAATGGTCCCCAAGGTGCTCTTGCATCACAATGCACTAGCTCATAAAGCACTGTCTGTGAGGGAGTTTTTAGCCAGTACACAAATGACTGTATTGGAACACCCTCCCTACTCACCTGATCTGGCCCTAAGTGACTTTACCTGAAGATAAAGGAAATATTGAAAGGAAGACTGGCCCTAAGTGGGTCTTTCCTTTACTGGAAGATAAGAAAATATTGAAAGGAAGACATTTTTATGACATTCAGGACATCAAGAGTAATACAATGACAACTTTGATGGCCATTCCAGAAAAAAGAGTGCAAAAATTGTTTTGACAGGTGGATGAGGTGCTGGCATTGGTGAATAGCTTCTAAGGGGAGTACTTCAAAGGTGACTGTAGTGATATTCAGCAATGAGTTATGTAGCATTTTTTCTAGGATGAGTTTGCGAACTTAATTGTCAGTTCTCATATAAATAACTTAGAGATGATTTAAGATATATGGGAGAATGTTTGTGAGTTATATGGAAATACTATCCCATTTTATATAAGGAACTTGAGCATCTGTGGACTTGGCATTCTCCGTGGTTTTCCCCCTGGATACTAAGGAACAACTGTATACTGTAACTTTGGTTACTTCTTATTTTAAATACAGCGGATGACCTGGTATATTTCTTTCAGCTCCACCCACTAGGAAGATTGTACTTCCCTACTCCTTCAAGGGCGTTCCTGAAAGTGCTTATAGTGTAACCATTCCCCCCCCAGAATTGTCCCATATTCGAAATTGATATCAACAGTTCAAGTTCAGATTTTTCTTCCTTTTGCAGTTGGTCATTCAAGACCTCTAATAAAGCAATAGACGTGAGCAACAGGTATGAGAAAAGACCAAAGTTGTTATGGGGAGGACTGACATAGGAGTTAAAGCTACTTGCTCCATTATTTTCTGCAGCCAATGTGAGAAGACTGTGAATTCAACTCAAAATATAAGATGGATTCTAAAGGAGTTAACAGTTGGAGACCCTCCTTGCTGCCAGTCAGCAAATCCTTTTATAAAGAAGCTACTTGGAAGACTGAGGTGGAAGGATCGCCAGAGCCCAGCAGGTAGATGCTGCCATGGCCGAGAGCGGCCACTGCACTCCAGTCTGGGCGAGAGTGAGACTCCAACTCAAAAAAAAGAAGAAGAAGAAGAAGAAGAAGAAGAAGAAGAAGAAGGAGAAGGAGAAGGAGAAGGAGAAGGAGAAGGAGAAGGAGAAGGAGAAGGAGAAGGGGGGAGGAGGGGGGGGGAGGGGGGGAGGGAGGGGGAGGGGGAGGGAGGGGGAGGGGGGAAGGGGGGGGAGGGGAGGGAGGGGGGGAGGGGAGGGGAGGGGGGGAGGGAGGGGGGGAGGGGGGAGGGGGGGGGGAGGGGGAGGGGGGAGGGGGGTAGGAGGAGGGGGAGGGGGGAGGGGGGTAGGAGGAGGAGAAGAAGGAGAAGAAGAAGAAGGAACTGTAGCCGGGCTCCGTGGCTCAGCCTGTAATCCCGCGCCATGGGAGGCTGAGGTGAGTGAATTGCCCGAGCCCGCGGGTTCGAGACTTGCCTGTGAGACCTCATCTCTACAATAAATCAAAAAATGAGCCGGGTGTGGTAGCGCATGCCTGTAGTTCCGGCTACTCGGAAGGCTGAGGCGGAAGGATCGCCGGAGCCCAGCAGGTCGAGGCTGCGGTGGCCGGGAGCGGCCACTGCACTCCAGTCTGGGCGACAGAGTGAGACTCGGACTCAAAAAAAGAAAACAACAAAAAAACCAAAAACAAACAAAGAAGGAACTCAGTGGTGCATAACCATATTTGCCAAATATTATAAACTATTTTACTATCTAGGCTAATGCTGTATTTATTCTTTCAGATCAGATTTAAAGTTAGTTTTTCTTTTTTTTTTTGAGTTGGAGTCTCACTCTGTTGCCCAGACTAGAGTGCAGGGGCTGCTCCCGGCCACCGCAGCCTCGACCTGCTGGGCTCTGGCGATCCTTCCGCCTCAGCCTTCCAAGTAGCTGGAACTACAGGCGCGTGCTACCACGCCTGGCTGATTTTTGATTTATTGTAGAGATGACGTCTGGCTGCCCAGGCGGGTCTCGAACCCGCGGGCTCAGGCAATCCACTCACCTCAGCCTCCCAAAGGTGCGGGATTACAGGCTGAGCCACCGAGCCCGGCTTAAAGTTAGTTTTTCAAGCACCAAATACTAATATAATTTAATTATGATTGGTATTTTGATATTGATTAGAGATAATTTTTTAACAATATTGAATATTTCTAGTTAAGATCGTAATATGGTTCCATTTTTCTAGTTCTACCTTTGTCTCTTGATAGTTTTAAGTTTTTTCATAATAACTATATACATTTCATGCTTAGTTTATTTCTCACTTACTATTTATGTTCTCTTCTAAAATAATTGTATTGGCTATTTATTTTAAATAAAAAGTTATTAAATCAGGTTTATAGAATACCTAGTTTATCAATTCTATTTTTAGTTATATAATTTTTGTATATTTTTCAGACAGTCTATCATGATTTGCAAATGAAGATATTCAAATACTGAACTTTTACATAAATAGAATAAATCCTACTGGATCATAGTTTTTCTTGTTTACAAATTTAATATATATATTCTCCTTTGATAAAAATATTAACTCCTGTACTAGTTTTATGTACAAGTTGCTAAGTGTTTCTTTTTTTCTACATCTGCATTTTTTGTTTTTGGGTATTTAGTCTTGCTAGAGATTGGTTTCAGAGCTTCTTAGACCTTTCTGGTGGCTATTATACATTCAGTGAATTCAAGTTTTGGCCAAAAATATAAAATTTTTTTCGACTTGTATTTTATTTAAATCCATATACGTTTTGTAGAATATTCTGTGATATATGTTTATTTCTTTTAATATTAAAATTGGTTGTCTGATTTTCCTTCTGAAGAACTCAAGGAAATCTGATCATTTATGTCTTGAATGGTATTGTCACCTAGAAAACTAACCCTATTTGAGAAAACTTGGTCTAATTCAGAGGTCAGCCAGCTACTGTCTGTGTTTTGTGTAAATAATATTTTATTGGAACACAGTCACACCCAACAATTTCCATATTGTCTAAAGTTGTTTTTGTGCTATGATGACAGATATTAGTAATTGCCACAGAGATCATATGGCCTGCAATACTTAAAATATTTACTATGTGGCTCTTTACAAAAAAAGTTTACCAACAATGAAAATATTACGATATTCAACAATATTTTTTCTGGGTTATTTTTCAGAATGTTTCTCTATTTTCTAATGAATCCATATTTAATTTTATCTCCATATTATTTCTTCTAATTGTCTTAATTTTATTTGATTATTGCTCTTTTCATTTTATCTCCATATTATTTCTTCTAATTATCTTAGTTTCATTTGATTATTGCTCTTCTAACTTCTGAGAGTTATTATTTTTTTTTTTGATTATGCTTTCTCACTCAATGAAATAAGATTCTCAATGCTTTCAATTTTTTTTTTTGAGTGCACATTTAACTCCAAGGGATTTTTGATATAGCATATTCCAATTTGAATTGTGAAAAATAGTTCAAAGTTTTCATTTTAACTTTTTTGGTCCAAAAGATTTTGGAAAAATGTTTTCCCGAAAATATTTTGATTTTTTTATTTAAAAAATCTGCTTCTATTTCCAGTTTTATTGAACTATAATTCAACAATGATACTTGTACAAAATCCCCTTGGGAAGCTTATGGTTTTCCTTATAGCCTACGATATCATTTTAGGAATATTCTAAGACTATTTGACGAGTTTTTGAGGTCCATGGAAGGGGCAAATTTAAAAGTACATTTCTTCAATTATTCTATCTGACTTGTTTAGTTAAACATCTCTCCAACTAAAACTTTGCCCTGTAAAATGGAATAAAGCATTGTCTGACTAAATAGAAAATTTTATGGGGTTTAGAGTGTGGAAAGGAAAAGATAAAAATGAATTTGATAGATTTAACAGGACACGTTCTTATATTGCCAAATCCACATTAAGACAAATGCACACACTACCTAGGGCATACCTATGGAAACATCTTATTCTTCACAGAGTTTTTGGATCAAAAAATTACTGTTCCACAGTGCCATTAGGACACCAGGCTGCCAAGAAAATATAGTACTTTCTCTCTGATTACAATATCTTTGAATTAATAGAAAATTTAGAACCTGGAACTACATTTTTGAACCTATCTTCTAATCTTAAATGTGTTTGAATTGATCCTCATATTCTTTTTTAATTGATATAAATAAATGGTAATGAGTTCCTAGCCAACAGTTAACTTAAGTTTTTGACACATGAAACAAGGACTGGACAGAGGAGCCATCTCTTTCTTCTTCTTTTAAAACAAAATAGAAAGGTAATTTGTCTCCTGAACATAGATTGTTAAATCTACTGAGTCTAGTTTCTGCAGCATTAGAGTTTAATGAAAACTTGGATAATCAGCTATGAATAATTATCTACTTCTTATAAACATTGAAAAAGTTTAAGATTTCATATGGGTATTCTAATATACTATAACTTTTGAAACAAAAACATATAATTTAGATATTAGTAGTTATCAAATAACTATGCAATGCACAAGGACGACATTACCGAAAGAAGGGAGAACCAAAAAAAAAAGCCAGCATTTTATTTTAGAGGGAGGGTCCTTTGTAATACAAATTTCCCTCTTTAGGTAAGTGTTCTAGGAACCCATCAGCATTAAGTGTACCAACTAGCATTGTTGTGAGAAGCTGCAATCAGTTTAATTTTTTTTCCTTTTTTTGAGATTCTTTCAACGCCTTTGCCAATTCATGATGAGTGATTTCCGAGTGCATTTGCCCACATCTTGCTGAGTGTTTAGCAGTTTTTGATCACAAACCACATGACCCGTGCCCCACTCTCCTTATTCACCAGATCTCTCCCAGATGACTTTTTTTTTTGTTTCCCCAGATGAAGAAAGCCCTCAAAGGGAAACGTTTTGTCGATGTGGAAGAGGTGAAACAAAATACGGCAGAAGTACTAAAAGGCATCCAAATTGACGAGTTCAAAAAGTGTTTTGAGCTGTGGAAAAAAGTGTCTTGACAGTTGTATTGCAGCAGGAGGAGAGTACCTCGAAGGTGACTGGAGTTTAAACATGTAAGAATAAATATACGATGCTTTATAAATTAATTCTGGGACTTTTGAGGTCTCCCCTTGTGCTTTACTAGTCTATTTTTGAAATGAAATATAGTAAGTATTGTGTAGAATTGATGTCACAAAGGCAAATATTTACAGAAATGAATCAAGCATTGCTTTTAGTTAAGGTAATCTGCAACCACAGATACTGAAAATAAATTTCATTCTTAAAATGTTCAATAGCAATTTTTAAAATATTCTAATCGAGTTTACAAGATTGCTTCAATTTCAGAATGGGTTTCACATTTCCTTTCTTCAGGAGATAAAATGTTTAATTGCATTTACTTTTATTTGAAATCAGTGAATAATAAGATTGTATAATTTGGAATATAAATTAAGACAAAAATATGCCAAAAATCAGCACAAAATGAAAGTCTTGCCAGTAGAAGACAGATGCAATAGAAAATATTTTTCTTTTTCTTTTTTTTAACATATTTTTTATTTTAAAATTGTGGGGTACAGTTAAAAGTTAGGTATACAGATATGCATCGTTCAAGCACCCTTGTTGATAAGGGGTGTCTCCTCGTCCCCAGACAGATATTGACTACCGTTAATCCCACCTCCCTTTCCCTCCCTACCCCCTCCATAGTTTCCCACCACTGCCAATTCTTTTCGTATAGTATTATGATAGATGTTCAAGGTATGAGTGAGAACATGTGATACTCAGATCTTTGTTTTTGTGAGAAATCACTCAGTATTATAGACTCTAGTTCCATCTAGGTTGCTGCAAAATTCTTGATTTTGTTCTTTTTTATGACTGTGTAGTATTCCATCATGTATATGTACCACATTTTAAAAATCTAGTCCTTTTTTGATGGACAGCATAGTTGGTTCCAGGTTCTTGCTATTGTGAATAATGCTGCGATAAACATACGTGTGCAGGTATCTTTTTGATAGAGTGATTTGAGTTCTTCAGGGTACATTCCCAGTAGGGGGATTGTGGGGTCATATAGGAGGTTGATATTTAGAGCTTTTAGGAATCCCCACACTGCTTTCCACAGAGTTTACACTCCCACCAACAGTGTAGCAGTGTTCACTTTCCGCCACATCCTCTCCAGCATCTGTTATTTTTTGAGTTATTGATGATGGCCATTCTGACTGGAGTTAGGTGGTATCTTAGTGTAGTTTTAATTTGCATCTCCTTGATGGTTAGTGAGGTTGAACATTTCTTCATGTGTCTGCTGGCAGCTAGAGAGCGCAGGCGCCGGAAAATATTTTTCTTATTAAAAAATAGAAAGTCAGATTCAAATAAAAAATAAATGTATGTAAAATCTCTACAAATCAACATTTGAGGAAATAGTTTTGAAGAGTGCCTAGCATTTCCTTACCATCCCGCAGTGTAATATATCAGTTACTTCTAGAAAATTCGTAATAAGTTTCAGGGTCTTTCAATGTCTATTAATTTAATATTAAAATACTATTTTTATCAAAAAGATCATGGCATATTTTTAAAATCAATGCTTCACAATTAATTATGTTTAGACATAGCCTTCTCAAGATACATTTGATTCTTTTACTTAATTTTAAAACATGATTGGTCAAAACTCGTCATTTTACTTTCTCTGTGTATGCAGAAAGGATCACAATTTAAAAATTATGTTCTTGGCTTTACAACATATATTACAGTTTCTTAAAGAAAAAATAGTCTATACTTCAAATGTTTGAAATGTGTCTGGATAAATCAAAGTCATTTAAGTGACAATAAATTTCTAATTATCTCAAATATCAAAAATAATGTTGGTTTTATTAATTATTTTACCGTTTATATTTGCAATATGGGCATATTAAACTTTTAATTTCTCTGCATTGCAATTTTTTTTCTGTTTGAGTCAGTGTATCATTCTGTTGTCTACGTGGGGGGCAGTGGCACAATCACGGCTCAACACAGCCTCTACCTTCTGGAATAAAGCAATCTTTCTACCTCAGTCTCCCAAGCTGGGACTATAGGTGCAAACCACCACACCCAGCTGGCTTTTAATTTTTTCTTGTAGAGATGAAGTCTTGCTATGTTACCTAGGCTGATCTTGAACTCCTGGGCTCAAGTCGCCCCACTCCCTCGGCCTCCTGAGTGCTGGAATTAAAGTCATGATCCACCGCATCCAGCCTATGTTGTAAATTACTAGAAGAGTTTCACCATAGTTGAGGATTTGTTTGTATTGTGCATACCAAACATGTTTCCCAGAACTTTATGATGTCCAACAACATTTTGTTCTGGTGTGCAAAGTGATTCAGGAGAACAGATAACAATGAAAGAATGAAAGGGCACAGAGGCTAGCATTCAAATAAAAAAAAAGAGGATTTTATATTGTAAGAATTCATATGTTCTTCAAAACTATTATTCTATTAAATTGCCAACTTTTCTCTCCCACTTCTAGGGGATCATTGAATGTTTTATTGTCATGTTAGTAAATTGGAAAAGATATTACTCAACTCAGATTGCTTGGTACTATTAATTTAAAGAGAAAAGGATCATATACCCATTTCTTCTATTCAAGTTATAAATTCTTTTCAAATTTATGTGTATGAAGGAAATTCTTTCCTTGAATGAAATACCCCAGAGTAATCTCTATGTAGGCGGTTTCTCTAAGGCATATGGGTTTCATACATAATACATTGTAAAGTTGCTTTTTTGGGGGAAAATGGTTGTTTTAACATTCTGCTTCATACACATGAACAACTCTATGCATCAGCTTATCTGACAGGCAATGTCACTAAGTTTTGTTTTTAATGTTTGTGAGTTGGCCACATTAGGTGAAATCATTTTTGAAAATTTCAGATTCAGATCATGAGCATCTGATTTCAAAAATTGTTAGATCAAGATATCCACAGAATATATCAATATACGGAATAAAACATTTGAAAAATAAGTAACAGGCAAGGGAATTTGCCAAGAATTTCAATTCTGAAAGCCAGCATTTAATGTACAGTCCTTATGGAATACAATTTTGAAAGGACATTGATTGTCTGCAGATACACACTACTAATGCACCATATATGACATTTCCATTTTTCTTTTATCAACGGTGGCTTTTATTTTACTCAACAAGGTATTTCTTTGTTGGCATCACACAGAATGAAAATTACTAAACATAGAAGGCAGAAAAGAAAAAAAGCAACTGTTTAAATTCCTGAACGAAATATGAGTCCTTACTAAAACAGTGTTTGGAACTCTGGCTATATTTTTCCTAAATGGAAAAATTTTATACTATATATTTAAGGGTATTTGTATGCATACATGAGTGCATTTATATTCACATAGATTTTGGAATGAGAGCAAGAAAGAGTGAAAGATAAATCAGACAGATTAAAAATGATTTTAAAAACTATGAATACTCTAAGTTACACTGAATATGAACAGCCATCGACAAGATGGTCATACGTGGAAGAGAAATGAAGAGCCAAAGGAATATTTCAAAGTAAGTCACTTAAAAGAAGGAAGGAAATATTTTGAACATTATTGTGTAATGTACTTTTAATCTTTTTGCCTCTAGTACAATGTTGTGATTCGAGAAAATATTAAGTTAAAAATCCATTGCCTACATTTAAAAATTATTCAGAGTCATATCAGTCATATCAGGTTATTTGTCTAAGATTAATGTTTTGGCAAAAAAAAAGAGATCTCCAGTGCTAGTATTTTCCTATTGTTGTAACAAATTACCACACATTTAGTGGCTTAAAACAACAGTTTTTTTCTTACAACTGCATGGGTCAGAAGTTCAAGGGTCTCATTGGACTAAAATTAAGATTTCAGCAGGCTAGTATTCCTTCTGGAGGCTCTAAGGGAGAATCCGTTTCCTTGTCTTTTCTAACTCTTAGAAACCACTTAGAGTTCTTGGGTCATAGCCTTTCCTCCATTTTGAAAGTCATCTTTTCTTCTCTCTGACCTCTGTTCTACCTTACATCTATTGCAACTCTGACCCTTCTTTGTCCCTCTTATAAGGACCCATTGAACTTACCAGGATAATAAAAAAAATTTTCTTGTCTCAAGATTCTTAACTTAGTCATATCTGCAAAGTCCACTTTGTTATGTAAGGTAACATATTCATAAGTTCCAGTGATTAGGATGTGGTCATTCTTTGAAAAAAGCATTACTCAACCTACCATACCTCTATGCCCCTTTTATTCTCTCATTGTACTCAAATAACTTATTTTATAGCAGTCAACACTGTTGATCTCTCCATGAGTGCTGAAGACCTTGTGGCCTAATTCACCATTTTATACCCCAGGATGTGATACAGTGTCTAGCACATAGGAAGCACTCAGTATTTCTTGAATCGGCAACAAAAGTGTATCCAGATCTGCAATATCTTGATTCCCAGACAGAGGTTCTGGATACAATATTACAATATTGCTTTTTCAATCGGTACCATCAACTATTTACATATATTATTCTGAAAATTGTTTCCATAGCTTGATTTTACATCTAAACTCAATAAAATGCCCTTTCTGCTTTAGCACAACTGAAGAGTTGCTACAAGCTCATATGCAAGGGTACTTCAAAAAGTTTGTGGGGAAAATGGAATTAAAATATAAAAATGAAAAAATGAACTCTATTTCTCAACATAAACCTTATCAAGTTCTCAAACATAAACCTCAGTCAAACGCCAAAAAATTGAGGGTCCGGGGAATTTTACCATGTCAAAGCAGTCTTTTTAACATTGTCAAGTGAAGGAAAATAAGTGCCCTTTACAGATTTTCTAAGATAAGGAAACAACAACAACAACAAAAAAGTTAGAAAGAGCCAAGTCTGTACTATATGGTGGATGCCTAATGATTTCCCATTGAAAACTCTTATAAATTTGTCTTTGTTTGAACAAACAGGAACACTTTGGTACAGAAGGACTCTCTGGTGAAGTTTTGCTGAGAATTTTTCTACTTAAGCTTTGGCTAACTTTCTCAAAGCACTCTCATAACAAGCAGATTTTATTGTTCTTTGGTTCTCCAAAAAGTCAACAAGCAAAATGGCTTGAACATCCACAACTATTGCTATTATCTTTGCTCTTGACCGGTCCACTTTTGCTTTGACTGTACCACTTTCACCTTTTGGTAACCATTGCATAGATTGTGCTTTGTCTTCAAGATAATACTACTAAAACCTTGCTTCTTTCACCTCTTGTCACAATTCTTCAAGGAAATGCTTCAGGATCCCACTTTTTAAACTTTCCATTGAAAGCTCTGCTCTTTCTTGCAACAAATCTGTATGCAAAAGTTTTGCACCCATTGAGGTGAAAGGTTTCTCAGCTTTAATTTTTCAGTCAGAATTGTGTAAGCCAAATCAATTGTATTCTCGATAGTTTTGACTGTTGGTTTTTGTTGTTAACTGCCAACCTTCATCAATTAGGATACAGACAAGGCCTCATCTTAAACAGTCTTATTCTTTCTTGAAATGAATTACTCATTTTGAAACTGCTGATTTCATTGGGGCACTGTCTCCATAAACTTTTTGTAAAGCTCTAATGATTTAATAATTCATAAATCTTCCACCCAAACTTCACCATAAATTTAAAGTTTGTTCTTCCTTCAATTTTAGCAGAATTCATGTTGCTCTGACAGGGGTTCTTTGCAAATCGATGTCTTATCCTTCTTAGGGTCTCAAATCAGACCCTTTTCAAATATTTTATTACAAGTTACTATGAGTTTATTTTGGAGCAAACATTTTTAAAATTCATGTATTTTTTTTCTGTAAAATACATTTTCCATGAATTTACTGAAAACCCATCATATAATCCACATAAAATATCCTAGGGCTCAGTTTGCAGTTAAACTGGATCATGACCCATGCTAGAGAATTTAGTTGCTTAGTTCTATTTTTACTTGTCATGTTTTGACAAGAAAAAACGAAACATACCATGTTAAAGAAATTGCGGTTTTGTTTTGAAAGACATATTCTGAAAACTATTAAAGAATAAATTGTACAAATCAGCTCCTTATATATTTTTAACCACATAAATAAAGGTAGTTGACATTAAGGCATGCAAAATAATATATTTGAAATCTAGTTCATGTATTGAAATTAAATGCACCTCTTATATATCTGTGGTAAAGGTGATTTTTTTATATATAAAAGAAGACTAGTCCAAGATGATTGAGATTCATTTAACACAGAAAAATTTTTTAAAAAATACACCATCCACAGGTTGCCATGGTTTCTGTTTATCAGAAAAAATGAAATTGGAAGGTCACCAATAAGTTCTAAGTGTATTCTTTTTTACAAAAAGAAATCATGTTGATGTAGTGTAAAAACTTAACAAGATTTAGAACAATACAGGCACTTTGAAAATTATAAAACCATTAGTCAATACCATATTACGCTGATTTATTACTCTCTAGTGCCACAGTCTTTTAACTGCTGATGAGGATTCAGTTAAGAAATAAGATTATGACTCCTTTCTTAAGGTTTTTCATACATTGCCTTCTCAGAAAATAAAGCAAATTAGACAGTAAATCATTGTCTATATCACGTCTCAACTAGGACCAATCTAAGAGATAGATAATTAGGTTGAAAATTATTTTCCCCTCCCCTGTGTCAAAATCTGTACAGTCACTTTTATTCAAATGATGCAGAAAACTTGATTGCAAAGAAGGAAACATAATATGAGCTAGGTTAAAAAATTAGAAGGAAAATATTTTCCTAGATTATATTGTAGTGGCTTCATGACCAATCTCCAATATGAAAATCCCAAGGAAGGTTTCAATTCCTCCTATGTGGGTTCCTCTCCAAGGATAACGTACTTCCCTACTCCATGGATTGTTCATCTTACCATGTAAGGAAAGTCTGATGATTGATTTGCATTCATTTAATTGCTGTCTTGTTCGATTTTCTGATAGAATCAGGATGGCATTTGTTAGGGAAAAAAAAAAGAAGAACCTGACATCCAGAATCCATGATACCAGTGACTTACTCTCTACATGCAGCCCCTTTGTCCACCTTTGGGTCCACTGGGCTTTCTTGAACCTCTGAGATTTCTCAGTAGGTAACTTACACATCCAGGGTGCGAAACTAAGGTGATATCAGAGGAAAGCTGCTTCAGGCTGCCACTCTGCAGATTGTTGGATTTGGTCTAGAGAGAGGATTTTCAGCTATTTCCAACCTTTCAGGCTCCTGCAAGTTTTACTCAGGGAATGATACCTCTTGTACCCCTAATTATCCCCTATTCTTTTTTTGTTTTTGAGTGGGAGTCTCACTTGGTAGCCCAGACTGGAGTGCAGTGGCCGCTCCCGGCCAATGCAGTCTTGCCTGCTGGGCTCCGGCGATCCTTCCGCCTCAGCCTTCCGAGTAGCTGGAATTACAGGCATGCACTACCACGCCCGGCTGATTTTTTGATTTATTGTAGAGATGAGGTCTCGCTGCCCAGGTGGGTCTCGAACCCGTGGGCTCAGGCAATCCACTCACCTCAGCCTCCCAAAGGTGCGGGATTACAGGCTAAGCCACCGAGCCCGGCGATCCCCTATTCTTATCTGGGGTTTTTCAAAAGTGCCCCCATCCCTGGTTTCACCCCAATTGTTAATAGACCGAAAACATCTGTGCATAACTTTTTCTGACTACCTTTCTCATCTACTTATGAAAAACTGGGGAAGGAGAGTTGACTTGTCACTTCGTTTATAACATGGATTTTCCCAGACCATATCTTTTGTCTACCCTATAGAAGCCACCATTCAGTAAGGTGAAAGGGCTATCCTCTGTAAAATATGTGAGAACCCTATGATATAATGTTTCAAATGCATCTCTCAGTGTTATTATAACCTAAGGAAATTTGGAAAATACTTTTCTCTCTTGATAAAACTTGGCTTTAAATTTATTATTACTATTATTATCATTATTTTCCTCTTTTAATTTTTATTTAAAAATTATGGGGTACAATTCAGGGTTAGATATACAAATATTCATTGTGCAGGTACACTTATTGATCAGGTGTGCCCCCCCTTCCCCAGGCAGATATCGACTACTGTCAATCCCACCTCTCCTCCCCCTACCCCCCGCAGTTTCCCGCTACTGTCAATCCACTTCTTATAGTAATATGGTAGTTGTTCAAGGTCCACTTGTGAGTGAGAACATGTGATACTCATCTCTTTGTTTCTGTGAGAGATCACTCAGTACTATGAACTCTAATTCCATCCAGGTTGCTGCAAAGCTCATGATTTTGTTCTTCTTTATGGCTGCGTAGTATTCCATTGTGTATATGTACCACATTTAAAAAAATCCAGTCATCTTTTATGGACATCACGGTTGGTTCCATGTTCTTGATCTTGTGAACAATGCTGTAATAAACATACATGTGCAGGTATCTTTTTCATAGAGTGACCTGAGTTCTTCTGGGTATATTCCCAGTAGGAGTACTGCAGGGTCATATGGAAAGTCAATTTTTAGAACTTTTAGAAATCGCCACACTGATTTTCACAGAAGTTGTGCTAGTTTACACTCCCACCAACAGTGTAGAAGTGTTCCCTTTTTGCTATATCCTCTCCAGCATCTGTTCTTTTTGAGTTATTGATGATGGCCATTCTGACTGGAGTTAAGTGGTATCTCAGTGTAGTTTTAATTTGCATCTCCTTGATGACTAGTGAGGCTGAACATTTTTTCATGTATCTGTTGGCTGCTCATATGTTTTCCTTTGCAAACTGTCTATTCATATCTTTTGCTCACTTTGTAATGGGGGGAAGAGGAAGGTGGAGAGAGAGAAGAGTATGAGGGAAAACAGACAAAGGTACGAACTAACATATGAAAATAGACACAAAAACAGATAAGAGTAAGAGAAAAAAAAACAAAAGCAAAAACAAAAACATAAAAACTAGAAAATACAATTATACAGACACACAAGCTAACCAACCTCCTTATGAAGTATTATTCCCCTACACAAACATGAGGTCTTAGATCCCAAGTTGCAGGCTGGGCAGAGCTGGGTGGAGTTGGATGGGGCAATGCAGATCTCTGCCTGATCTCAGGGCTCCAGCTGATCTCTGGTTCTACTGCAGCCAGATCCAGCTGGGGGAGGCAGAGTGCAGTGCGGCTTGGGCCTCCTTCTTTTTCTTTGTTCTTAGGTCCCAAACTGTAGGCTGGGCAGAGCTGGACGAACCTGGGCAGGGCAATGCATGTCTCTCGGAGGTTCAACTTTTCTTTGGTCCCGCTGTGGCCAGGGGCAAGTCAAGGGAGGCAGAGTGTGAGAAGGCCAGGCATTGCAGGTCAGCCGGGCCTGGAAGCACATGCCTGTAGTTCCAGTTTCTTGAACGGCAGAGGCAAAAGGATCACCAGAGCCCAACAGTTTGATGCTGGGGTGGCCGTGAGTGTGCCATTGACTCCAACCTGAGCGACAGAGTGAGACTCCTGTATTCCCAGCACTTTGAGAAGCTATGGTCGGAAGATTGCTGGCATGCCAGAATTTGAGAGTAGCTTGTGCAACATAGGAAAGACTCATTTCTTGTTTCTTTTTACCCTTCTCTCTGAAATACTTCCAATATCTGCTTTGCTGTCACTGGTGAGTTGGAGAGTTTTACTAGTGCCTCTTTGAGGAAAATGAGACTGGCTGATAGCTGAATCTATATCTAAAACAAATCCCTGGAATTGCCACTGAGATTTTACAGATTTGGAAACCATATACTTTTCTCAACACAGACTGTGCACAGAGTTACTGATGAAATTCCAGAGGTGGAGGGACCGGGAGGGGGTGGTAATTGCTACACTAAGGTCTCTCCAGTGGCAGAGATGGGAGCGAAGAGGTACCAAGAGCTTCACCCGTGGAGAGGCACAGCCGAGTCCCCCTAGCGCAGTCCTGGGAGATGTGTTCCAGGGGGTCCCCAATGCGGGCTCCCAGAGAGAGTCGCTGCACCCTTCCACATGCATGCGTACACACACACACACACACACACACACACACACACACACACACACACTCTCTCTCTCTCTCTCTCTCTCTCTCTCACACATGGGCCTGGGGCGAGCCCACTTCCGCAGAATATTATTTTGTTTTTAAGTCAAATAAAGTTGATTTTGAATTTCAAAAACTCTATATTGATTCCTCATTTCTCTTTATATTTCTGTTCTAATAATCCTAATCTTTCCCAAGTCAAATGACTGCCTCTGGCTAGACAAGGGCAAGTTATAAACACTGGGATTTTTTTAAAAGTGAAAATGTATGTACTTTAAAAAAAGTTATCTCCAAGATATACAGATACAAAGTTTTTTGCCAAAATATTCCAAACATTCTCAACATATAGTTCTATCTGATTATCTTTGAATCCTTCAAAGTGTTAAAGATCATTAATATTGTACACACATGTGGGGATTGCTCATAACTCCAAGACTTGGCAACCAAAAGGTCACATATTCTTCACCTCCAAGTGTCATGAATCTCTCAATGCTTAATACCTAATTAGCATGCTGTCTCCTGTGAGACTGAAAAACCAAAATAACTTTTAACCTAGTTACCATGTAGATATTTTTGTATAAGGGGGTTACTAGGGTCTGCAGAAGGTGGTGACTCAAAGGGACAGTCACTTAGCAACTAATAAAGAGAAATAATGGAGAGAAAAGTAAAGAGGATTCCAAGTTCCAAGTGTTTTCTGCTGAACAGTATTAAGGAAATGTAAATAAATAAAATATAAAGTCTCAAAACATCGCAAACTCACCTAAAATAGTAGAATGAAGTGTATTATTGTGATCACATAATTGATGATTAAATGCAGATATCCATGAAAAGTGCTCATGTTTTATCTGATACTGTCAGAGTATTCAGTTGGTTTAGAAAACAAGCAGTAACAACAGCCCCAAAGATTTAGTGAATGCTTATCCTATGCCTGTGGCTTTTCCAAGTGCTGCATATGTATTAGCATTTTTAACACAATGTTACTGCAAAGTAGTTATTATTATTATTTCTATTTTCCAGATTAGAAAATTGAAACATAAGAAGTGAAATACTTTCTACAAGGACACACAGACACTACAAGTGAGAAACTTGACTTTTCACCCATGCATTTTGACGTTATGCTCCATAATATTTCTCTGGAGTCACCAATTTTGTTGATGGAGAATTGTGGACTTCAGACTTTTCCCTGGTATTACCAGTTAGTATTGCATTTAATTTCTCTGCGTATTTTTAAAAATTTTTTGTTATTCCACAGAACACTTAATTCTTCCTGATTTAGACATGCAGAATCTGTTATTACTCAAAGTTTATAAATGATTAACATATAGAGAGCATGACAGTCAGAGAAAATTGTAGTGTTGGATTTTAATGAAGAGAGAAAGCCTCATGAACTCATTCCAAAAGTGAATTAGCTACAGCAATATATGGCAGAGGGCTTCTCTGTATGCAGCCTTAGCCATCCAAAAGAACTATTGTTTACCACTTGGGAACACTAACCAGTAACTGACTCAGGATACCTGCCTTTGATACTGCTGTTGTAGAAAGTTAACTAAATTACTTGTACCTAATATTAGACTTCTGTCATTTTTCTCTTTGCCAAGACGACTGTGGTTATGTGGTAAACAAGGCTCTAGACAATTCAGAGTCATGAGGAGATCAAGAACCAAGAGAAAACACCATTTCCTGGCTGAGAAAAAACTGGATCCCACAACTCCTCATGGAGATACTTTTATTAATAAGCTAACGATGTCTTTTCTTTTCCTTAGGATGGGGTTAGGGGCTTGTGAAAACCATAAAAAACTGAAACAATAAAAATAAAGCTACAAAAGAGCAAAACAAAATAAAAAATCCCACTTTATATCACAGTGAGTATGTAAATAGAAGATATCTACAAAGACATATAAGTATTACAAGTATATTTCACTTTGGGCATTTTAATTCATTAAAAACAAGTATTGTCAACAATATTGAGAGAAATGTTGAAAAAAAAGATGGCACAATTTATATGAAGTTTTGTGTTAAGGGTTAGCACTTAAGTTATAGTCTCTTTTCTAAAGTCATTATATAAACTATTATGAAGTTTTGACAAAATCATTTAACATATAATTATAAAACTCTGATCATCTATTAATTCAAATTGCATTTGTGGATTTAATAGATTAAAACTAGAGAGTAACTTATATACATAGTAATTTCTAATGTCCATTTAGTGTCTACTGATTACCTCACATTATAATTGTCTTCTTAATCATTCCAAGATTTCTAAGATGACACTATCCACTCAGTTTTATACATAAGAAAGGTGAAGT
Source organism: Cephalopachus bancanus (assembly GCA_027257055.1). NCBI lineage: Eukaryota > Metazoa > Chordata > Mammalia > Primates > Tarsiidae > Cephalopachus > Cephalopachus bancanus. The sequence continues at coordinate 227,697 of JAPVLO010000935.1, forward strand.
CCAGAAGTATGAAATAGTTTTCCCAAGATTACTGTCAAGCAATTGACAAAATCAAGATTCAAATACTGTCTCAATACTGTTGGTATTGGTAAAATGACTTACTGTATATAGATAGGTAGGAAGGTAGATATAGATAGATAGACAGACAGAAAGATATATGAGGAAGAATCATTGATTGGTTCTAAAAGGAAATCATTTTAATAAACAAAGACTGAAACTATATTTTTGTTCAGATGAAGAATTTTTTATTATCATGACTTAGATGAGAAGAAACCAATGCAAAACCAAAATGAATACAAACAAAAGAGAGGTAGGGGAACCAAAAAGTGAAGTCCTAAGCTAGCCAAATGATGATTGTTACTTCGTGTTCATCACAAATCATAGTCAACCTGAGAAAAAATATCAGGATGGAAGAATGTCCTTCCTTGGAGCTTGGAGTGCAGAAGGAACTTGAAATATGAGAAGCACTCAAAATTGGTTATTTTATTTGTGTTGCTGTCATTGCCATTTGCTGTTGTTATTGTTGCTAGTTTCAGAAAGAATTGGAACCAAGGAATAAAAAAAGGTGGGCAGACATTATCACATCTCTCTTTGGTTTTTGTTTTGTTTGCAATCATGACACATGAGTTAAACAGGCTCTTTTTAAAAAACAATTGCCTATTCCTGAATGTTCCCTTCAGTTTAATAATGAAATGAGGGCATATGAATGCTTTCTTTTTTTTCAATAATCAATATTTTTTTTATTATGATGTTGTGGGGTACAGTTAAGGGTTAGGTATACAAATACGTTTCATTCAGGCACCCTATTGATTAGAGGTGTTTCCCCATCCCCAGACAGATATTTCCTCATTAATCCCATCTCCCTCCCCCACCACAGTTTCCCACTACTGTCAGTCGTTTTCTTTTTTTTTTTGAGTTGGAGTCTCACTCTGTCGCCCAGACTGGAGTGCAGTGGCCACTACAGGCCACCGCAGCCTCGACCTGCTGGGCTCCGGCGATCCTTCCACCTCAGCCTTCCAAGTAGCCGGAATTACAGGCATGCGCTACCATGCCCGGCTGATTTTTTGATTTATTGTAGAGATGAGATCTCACTGCCCAGGCGGGTCTCGAACCCGCGGGCTCAGGCAATCCACTCACCTCAGCCTCCCAAAGGCGCGGGATTACAGACTGAGCCACCGAGCCCGGCTGTCATTTTCTTATAGTATTAGATCGGATGTTCAAGGTCCATTATATGAGTGAGAACATGTGATACTCGGACCTTTGTTTTTGTGAGATGTCACTCAGTATTATAGACTCTAGTTCCATCCAGGTTGCTGCAAAATTCATGATTTTGTTCTTTCATATGGCTGCGTAGTATTCCGTTGTATATATGTACCACATTTTCAAGGATGAATTTGGTAAATAGTTCAAGTTAGTTCATAAGACATTAAAAGACAGGGAGATAGTAGAGTGAAAAGAGTGGCATATTCCTGACTTCCAGTGCTAAAAGGGGACCATTCCAGGGCTAGACATCATATGATTTAGTGTAATATAGGAAGTATGTCTTGCTCTTCTATCAGACATAACTGTCTGTGGGCAGGCATGCAGGTATGTCCACACAAACCCAACAGAGATTTTCTTATCAACTCTGTTTATACAAAAGAAACCTTGCTGATACTCTTGATGCAGTCAGATGTAGCATGGTAGAAAGAAGTCAACCAGATGACCTTGCATTATAGAGTTATATAGCCTCTATTTAATTGACTTTTCTTCCCCTCACCAGCTTTATTACTCTAGGTAAGCAGTTTCTGACATTATAAAATAGTTATATTACCTCCATCACCTAGTTGTTTTGAGAACTAAATGAGATAATGTGTAAAGTATTTAATAAACAATATTATATATAAATGGTATGTAATATAACAATTTTTTTTACTATTGACTTCTGAAAGGATCTCGATTTATTTTGCTCGCCCTTACCTCTGTTTCTCCCTCCAAGAATGAATCATACATTGAAATGACTACATTTCTTAAAAAGAAGAATTTCTATGATTTGTGGGCACACATTAAACCATGTTTGTCCAACCGGAATTTTTAATTAAAGACAAAAATCACAGCACTGGTGAGTAGTGTTCCTGCTCTTATCCTGCCTTCCACGTTGCAGGAAGGAACAATGTTGACATAAAATGTCAAGAAAAACTAAGCATAAAACTTTGGCCACTGGAAGCATCCTCCTTTGAAATTTCTTCTCCCAATGTTTCCATTGCCTCACTCTCTTCTGGGGTATTGTACGGTTCCCTGGCTTTTTCTTATTGTCTTTTGTTAGCTTATCTTTCCTCTATTTCCTGTATACAAAGTGACCTAAACTATGTTTCTTAAAATTAAAGTCTCCATGGTCAAATACATTTAGGAGAGACTTCTTTAGACAGATTTACATAAATGTTGTGTTCTCAGTTTGGCTTTTTCATATTGATAAAAATGGCAGTGAATCTTAAATTAGTCACAGAGGAGCTCTAGGAGTATAATTACTCTGTTTTGCCACTGAGATGCACAACAACGCCCTTTAAGACCACATAGCTGGGGGCAGACTTGACATTCTCTAGGGAGAATTACACCATTAACAAAAGTACACCCCTGAATGGAAAGGCGTTTTGTCTGCTCCCCATATTTAACATAAGAAATACCTCCAGAGAAGGACAAGAAATTTTTTGGTAATGTTGCTGGATCTAGGAGTATCAAGTAAACAATTGTTTCCACAAAGCTTTCCAGCAGTTAATTTTGCTTACTGAAGAGAGAAAAAAAAATTAAACAAGTAACCAAATATCTAAATTCTAAAACTTAAAAATAGATAGCAATAACATCTATTGATTATCTAGTTTTTAAAAAATAATCTCCATGTGTAGCATGTAAAATAAATTATATGTCTACAAACAGATGACTAATACATTTTGCATTAAGTTTTTACTATTCACTTCCTAATTATCAATTATGTATGTCAATAGCATTATTTTATTCATTTCATACAATTCTCAAATATTAGAAAATATTTTTGAGATATGTATTACAGTGATAAAATTTTAATAAAATATTTTCTTCTCCATGTCCCCTGGCGTTTACTTTTATTCACCTTTTTTTCTGTGTTCCTACACAAGCTTTCAGATCCAAACTGGATCAGTAAAATTTAAGACATTGTCAAAGTCTCACTACTTTTGCTCTATCTGCTTAAGACCCAGTGCCAAATAACCTTGGAAAACTGGCAGAGTTTAAGGTGAAATCTATAGATGCTGACAGAGATTAATCAATCTGGTCTCTAAGAAGTAGATGCTTGTCTTGCTTAAAGTAATTTTTTCATTTAAGAAATATAGGACACTTCCATTTGCCATTATAATCAACAGTCTTTGTAAGTGATGCAACCATAGGCACTTGAGCAGGTACAAATGAGCCAGTTTAGTTATATTATTTACCTGGAATATTATATGCCCATCTCCAAATGTCCTTAAATGCTGCCACTATCACCACCACATGCTTCATAAAGAAAATGTGAGACAAACATTAGTAAACCTAAGCTAAATACGCATAAATGTTGTTTAATTTTTCTATTATACTTTGATTCACTCATTTGTAAGAATAATCTTCCCAGATGAAGGCTTATACTTTCATATATACAGAGTTATAGGAGAAAGTTATCTCGGCTTAAAGGAGATGTTAGCTGAGGTGGTAGAGGAAAAAGTACAGTGGCTTGACTTAGAGATCAGGGAATAGCTGCACTTATTTATTTTTTCATTGCTAGAAAACAATTTATTTCCTTTGAGGTTGTTTGATAGATATCTTTTAAAAAATTACCTGGTTTTTAAAAATGAAATAAAGCTACTTTTGTTTTTCTAGCACATCTTTGAATCACTTTTTTAATAAGGCATGTTTAATAGAAATAAGGTAGAAGATATTGTTTATTAAAATGATTCCTATATATTATTTGTCCAAATTAGATATTCATGCATTACTTTTAAAGGATTTTGTTGCTTTTTTTATTTCATTAAAGATGTGAAGCTCGTAGGTTCAGTAGGTCTGCAAATGGTTAACATATTCTCTCTTTATGCATTTGTATGTTCATTCATTTGTTTGTAATTGTGCATGGTATCCTTTGGCTATTATATACAGAAGTCAAAGACACAATCATTGGTGGGAATATAAACAAACCCAAACAAGATTCTAAATGAGACACTGCTTAAGGAAAGAAGGAAGCAAGTAGTATAGAGGAAGGGGAACAGCAGAGAAGGGAAAAGAGAAAGAAAATTATACAGTTCTCTCAACCTCATAACATTTCAAAGACAAAAGTAAAGAAAGAAGAGAAAAATTATTGCTCTGTACTTAATGTATATAAGTATATACTAGGCTTCTTTCTGTTTCTGAAATAAATCTCCCATAACACAACTTTTACAGAACATAAAAATGTCTGGACTTGACAGATTAGCTGACAAATATTTTATCTGTTTAAAATTTCTTGAAGGGGCCACGGATTTCCCTTTTTCACTCCAGGTGATTTAACAGTTGCTCATCTGACCCACAAAATCCAGGGAAAGTCACATGATCTAATCCTAGCCAATGAGAACATCAAAGCCCCCAGTCAAAATAATTGGCTTGGAAATAAACTCATGATACAAAGCTAACCAATCAGAGTCCTTTTTTGAGACTTTTGATGGAACTAGAATTACAAACAATAATGAAAGAAGCCTAGAGCCACTGATACTTTTTAAACTTCCACTTACAAAAGCCTTAGAACCAGGCCACCACTGAAGGACGAAGAGCTGAAAGCAGTAAGAGAGAAAAACAAAACAAAACAAAACAGTTTACCCAATGCAATTAGGCTTTCTAGTTACATAAGCCAATGATTTTCTTTATTGTTTAAAATAATTTTAATTGAACCTCTGTCATTTGCAAGCTAAAGTGTCACAGCTAACCAAACAAATATTAACTCAAGCAGAGAAAAGAGATTTTAGAATCTAATAATAATAGTAATAGCCAATGTTTAAAAGATACTTTTCTTCTTACTATGTTCAATAAAAGCACTTTCACATCCTCGATATATGAACTTGCACATGCTATTTTCACAATCTATAAAATAAAATATATTAGAGTTTGCCTATAACACCAATATATTTTATTCCTGTAGCTAGTCCATGAAAAGAAAAAGAGTAACATTGCCTTTTGAAATATATTAAAGATTTTCATTGGAAGCACTCATAAAACTGAGACTACAGCATAAGATAAGGTAGCCAACTCTCAAAAAAAAAAAACCAAAAAACAATCTGATGTGCCAATGATGTTTCAAAAATGAAAGCAGAGCCACTATCTTAAAACATAAAGTTCTCAAATTCTGAACTATTAATATTCCTACTTAATTTTATCACCGTATGTACTTCTCTGATACAATTATCTAAATTTAAGATTTGACCTTGGATTTCAGCAGTCATCATATATTCATATTATCTGTCTAACTGTCTTGATAATTTCTCTCTTCAGGGTCATGGTCAGTGACAAAACCTTAGAATTCCAATTGCTTTTGGGAATCACTATACTTCAATTAACTAGGTGGTATATGCTAAATATAAATAAAATGAAGTAAATGGAAATCACATTTTGATTACAAAAACAGATTTTCCTAACATTGTATATTTTTCTTTTTTTGAACTAAAAGATTTAGAGAGGCTGTTTTTCATACATGTAGGTGGAGAAATGACAGCAGAAATATGACATTTCTTATCTATAAGATTCTTATCCAATAAGATCATTAAGAAGAAAAAAATGTATGTGTGAGAAAAATAGGTACAGTTATACTTTCCATTTTAATCAATTAGTTCATAAGAAAGATTATTCTTACTCTTTTATTCTTTCCCTGTTTCATCCACTCACTTTCTTTACTGTAAGCAATGTAGTAGTTCTTTCAGAATAGAACAAAAGGGAATAAAATAATTGACCATTTCAAGTGCCAGAGGAGTTAAGTGAGTAATTTGAAACTCAGGGAAATCTCACTGGGTTAAACATCAAGGCTGTTTTTTCCTTATGGGTGATTTTTAGTCATATTGAAATCACTCTCCGACACCTGCCACAATATGCCCATGCCCATTCTTTCTCTCAAACCCACACAGTCTATTAACTTGAATATTTTATTTTAACATCCCAGTTCTGTAGAAACAGGCTCTTTTTCTTTTCCAGCACTGTTAACTGTTATTCTTCCTTTCTATAACCTATGTGCTCCGAAAGCCCTCTAATTCTACTCCTCACTTATTTTACAATTAAGCCCTCAAAGTAGACATTTTAAAAATTGTGATATATTAATACTCCTATCTAAAGTTTCCCTTCTCAGATGTAGCATTTGTTTTACCACATAGGTTTAGTTATTAAATCAGGTTCACACTAGTAATAGTTATTACCTAGGATCAAACTATACTAATGATTCAAGGAATACAGGTAAGCACCAGGAAAAGACAAAATATTCTCTTTCTGAAACTGGCCAAAGTAATCAGCTGTCCTTTTTCTAGTGAATTGTGATAAATTAACAATTTTTTTTAAGTTTTGGGGACTATTTCATTTTTTACACTGGTGATTTTTACACATAGGAGAATGCTCACTTGGCTTACCTCCTACTTTCTAGTCAACCACTTATTTTTGTGTATATAAAACAATCTACATCAGAAGTATGTTTATAAGACAAGCAGGTAGAAGTCATTCATAATCTATACCCCGTTGTCCAGGTAGAAAGGCAATAGGCTATAGGTTATGGTTAATCCCTAGCATCAAGCATAAAGCCTAGAAGATTTTGTCGGATTGATAACAGTATTACATATGGAGCACCAACATTTTATTATGCATTATATCACAAACAGAGACTCACTGACAAGTAAAGTATAGTTCCTTATCTTTACAGAATTCGTCTAGTAGAAATAATACATAAATAAACAGTATAACACATTTTGATGAGTTAAAATTTATGCTAATTTATTAAGATAACCAGATGAAGAGAATCTAAATCAGACTGAGAGATTCATAACACTACCTGGAAGAGAGGGTACTTGAATATTCTTGAAGGATAATAACAACAATTGATTTAAGAATAGCGAGGAAGATAATCATTTCAGACTCAGAAAATACTAAAGTAAAAAAAAACTGATATGTTACTAATTATATGATTTTACTAACCATGTGATTTGTGTTGTAAATACTTTGTTATGATGAGAACAAAAATTTGTGAGAGTGCGGTGAGAGACGAAACTCATGAAAGATGTGGGGCCTGAACCTAAAATTTTTATTTTCAGTTTTGAATCTAGGTAGAACCAGTGAAGAATTTTAAGGTCAAAATGTTCATATGTCTATGTTTCCAAATATTCTTATTATTTTCTATTCAACTAATCTTTTATGCTTTCAACAAATATTTATAGAGATCCAACCACTGTCATTCAGCTGATTGTACAGTGAGTGAAGTGGATAAGGTGTCTTTTCTCTTTGACTTTATAGATAAGTGGATATGGACAAACAATTTTAAAGTAACAAGTATTCATTGTTGTAAAGTATAAAATTTGTGGCAAGCACAGGCAGAAATAGGCTTTGTTGAAAATGAGTTGGTTGAGGGTATGTGCTTTTACTTCTGGAATCTCTATCCTGTTCCACTGGTCTATGTGTCTACTCCTGAACCAATACTATGCCATCTTGTTACTGTAGCCTTGTAGTAAAGTTTAAAATCTGTAAGTGTGATACCTCCGGTTTTGTGCCTTTTGCTGAGGATTGCTTTGGCTATTTGTAGCCATTTACACGTCCGTATAAGTTTCTGTATTGTCATTTCTAGGTCTGTGAAAATTGATGTTGACAATTTGTTTGACATTGCATTAAATCTGTAGATTGCCTTGAATAGAATGGATATTTTGATAATATTGATTCTTCCAATTCATGAGCATGGGATGTCTATTTGTATGTTTCATCCTTGATTTATATAAGCAGTATTTTGTAGTTCTCAATGTAAAGATTTTTCACATTTCTGATTAAGTAGATGCCATGGTATTTCACTTTTTTGTGGCTATTGTGAATAGGATTGTGCTTTTTATTTGGTTCTCCACCTGTTTGCTGTTGGTGTATAGAAATGCAACTACTGTCTTTTGCACATTGATTTTGCAACCGGAGACTTTACCAAAGTCATTTATCAGTGCAAGGAGGTTTTTTGACAGACTTTCTAGGGTTTTCTAGGTATAGAATCAAAATTGGAGGTCATTAGCATGAAGTTTTGTTGGTCAAAATGTGGGATTTTTTAAAGTTACCCATGCTAAACACGTACACAGAAATATGTAGAGAAGGTCTACACCAGAAAATTTGGCTTCATTGATTCTTCAGGGATAAATTAAGAAAGAGGTTTAACTAAAAATCTCTGTTTGAGTAAGTAATTTAAAACTAAATAAATAAACAGGGTAACATCGTATTGTAAAGAAGGGGAGAGGAGAGAATTGCTGAATGATGATTTACTTTTTTTTGGATTCTAGGAACATAGCGGGGACTGTCGATAATAAAGAGAATCAGTTCAAATCATGCATACGCATCTAAAACAAGCACATAAGTGAAACTTGCATACTTTTTGATCCTGCTACCTTAGCAGTGAGGTGGAAAGTTTAGGCCAACTAGGGGACCAAGTATGCAAACTGAGAAGGGGGCTTACCACATTATGGGTGAGATCAACCAGGGAAGGTAACAAAGCTGAAAGTCTAGAGGTTGGCTGTGGACAGAGTTTGTAAGAGAAGGGTATTCACATAGAATTTAATAAATAAATAATAAAGCTGTATAATGTGAAGATAATTTAGCAACTTCCTTAAATATTTATATAGTGGAAGTTATAAATTCTCTTGACTTAAATTTTCTTATGAAGGATGAAAGGCAAACAGGCAGATGAGCTAGATTTTAAATTAAAATTTTCCTACTAATTCATGATAGAACATGTCTTGTTATGTAATATTTAATTTTCTATTGATTGACTATAAGTACCGTGCTTAAAAATGATATAACAGAGGTGAACTTAAATTGGGAACACTTTCTAAGGAAATTAACTTTGAATTTATTTAATGAAAGACAATTAAAATAAATACTAAATTCTATTGTTATTCTATTAGGCTATAATAAAAATGCAAGCATATTGCTTTTACTGCAGATTAAGAGTGTTACTAGACAAAATCTTAGAGAGTGACATTTGATGCTTATTATTACTGATGAACAACCCTATTATTTTTTTCCAGTTAGCTGAATAGCATTATAAAACAGTAAGGAGAGTGGCCAATTTTAAACTACAGAGAACATTCTGACCAATCTAGCATATATTTAAAAAAATGTAATTTTTAAAGTAAATCTATTGGATACCTATATAGAAAAAATACTATTTGTTACATTCCAACGAAACAGTCTACAATTCAAAGATATAATCAAGACCTTCCTCTACTATTAAATGTTATAACTGAGCATTATACTGGATTCTCAAGAAGTTATTTTTCAAAGAAATTAAAAAAAAAAACACACACACTTCATATCCAAGGGTAGTTTCTCATTTTTGTATTTCTAAATGCAATTGTGATTGTGTTGTTTATTATCCTTTAAAAAGAGAGGCATAACTATCTTAAAATACAAATACACATGACCATTTGCAATACTTTTACTCCTAGGTGATAAAATACATGAAATGCTTTTCTTGAGGGTCTCAAGTATAATTTTGAATGAAACCTACAAAATACAAAAATGTGACTTAATTTACTAACTATAATATTCAAACTTTTTATGGATAAGTAGATATCTGCTACTAGATCATTAAATGATGATATAATTAATATCAATACTCGAAGAACTACAAAAATAATTTATACTTTAGCTAAGATCCATTTTTATTAATGTGGGGTATTGTACCTTATGTCATTGTTCAGCTTGTATTGTCTCCCTCCACTGCTCCTACCTCCAAAGAAGGAGTATACGTCTTTCTCCATTGATTTGGAGCATGACCAGATGACTTGCTTTGGACAATGGAAATTAGTTAGATGTGACAACGCATGAGTTCCAAATTAAGAACAAAAGAGTCCTCACAAGTTTCTGCTTACTCATCTGGGAGCTTATGGCTACAACAACGAGAAAAATATTACCCAGCTAGCCACTGTCCCTTTCTCCTGCGCTCAGTGTAAGACTCCTTGAAAAAGCCTGAACTCAGTTTAGAGCCTGAAGCAGAATCCGTCAAATGTACCACAGACCTGCAACCTGAAATGGAACTGCACAGGCCAGTACTCAGAAATAAGAATGAGAAATCATGCTGTTGTCAGTTGCTGAGTTTTGGGGGTAATTTGTTATGGGCATTATTATAGAAATAGCTGACAGATAATTGTAAAAAACAATTTATAATTGTCTCTTGCAATAGAGCATAATTTAATGAAATTTTACTATAGTTTGAATACAAAACAAACATTTGTAAATTTTGAAGATAATGTTTAAAATAACATTTCTCCCATTGTACACAGTGTCACACAACTGCTAAATAATAAGCTGAATGCAAAGCACTTGTTTTTATGTCTTATTTCTCAATCACAGCTTTAGAAAAGTCTGTTAGAGTATCCTATATATATGTAATATTGTGCCAACTATGTAAAAAAGCAAGACACATTTTTTACTAGTGTAAAGTACCTTACTTTATAAGACAACATTGAAACTGAACTCAAATGCTTGTCCTTGAGTTCTTTTTAGCTCTTTATTGTTCCCTTTTAAAATGACGTATTTGATTTTTATTGTTGCTGTAACATTTCTACAATCTTAATAACTTAAAGCAACACAAATTTATTCTTTTACAGTTACATGGTTCAGAAGTCTTTAATGGGTCTTATTTGACTTAAATCAAAGTGTCAACAGGGCTACATTTCTATCAAGAGACTGTAGAGGAAATCTATTTTCTTGCCTTTTTCACCTTTTGGAGGCCACCCACATTCCTTGGCTCACAGCCTTCTTACTCCATTTTCAAAGTCAGAAATTCTGGGCCAAGACTATTCCACACTTCCCTCTGTGTTGTTCACCATCTTCTGCTTCCCTTAAAAGAATCCTAGTGATTCCATCACATTTGCACAGATAATCCAAGATAATTTCCCCATCTCGAGGTCAACTGATAAGCAACGTCATTTCATTTGCAAACATAATTATTTTTTATACTGTAACTTAACATATTCACAAATTCTGGATGTTAGGGTATGGGCATTATTGTGAATTCATTAGTTTCCTACCACAGATGATATAATTGCAAGTTGACTGTGCTAATAGTGATTGTTATACACATATACACATGTATATATTGCTTTAGTGGTGTGTGTGTGTGTGTGTGTGTGTGTGTGTGTGTGTGTGTGTGTGTAAGTATAGCAATGATTTACATTACAAACTTCACAATGGGCTCCCTAGTATTGTCTCATCTGTTTTCAAGCTGCCTTCATTTTTGAGCAAGATATCAAAACTCTTTCAGTCTTATTTACCTCATCTGTGTAATTGAGGGTAATGGTATAATTGACATCACAATTTTGTTGTGAGAATTAAATGTAATAGTATAAATCAAAGTTATAATAAGTTTCTGATTCATATTGACTATCTAATAAATATTTATCTATCATTTTAATTATTATACTAAAATATTTGTGGAGTATTTTACATAGGTGTAGATGAAGTATTATGTCTAGTTATAATTGTTCGTTATTTGATATTAAATATATTGAGTTAGTATATATTGAGTTAGGCCCTCACTTTGTCACCCAGGCTGGAGTGCAGTAGCATGAGCAAAACTCACCACAGCCTCGACCTCCTTGGGCTCAGATGATCCTCCTATCTCATCGTTCCAAGTAATAGGACTACAGGTGTGCATCACCATGCCTGGTTAATTTTGTGATTTTTTTTTCTGTACAACCGTTGTTTGAATTTTTTGAATTTTTTTTGAATTTTTGTAGTGCCATGTTGCCCAGGCTGGTCTCAAATTCCTGGGCTCATGTGATCCTCCCATCTTGGCCTCCCAGAGTGCTGGGATTACAAGCATGAACCAACGAAACTGGCCCTTTGATATTATACTGAATATTGTTTCTGGAAAGGGAAATTTAAATTGTGTATCTGGCTAAGATACATAGTTTATATGTAAACATAGTTTACAGATTCATGTTTAAGAAGAGTATTCAAGCCAGGAAATGAACCCATAATATTTACACTCTGAATTTACATTTATCTGAATCATTGTAAGGTCAAATCTGAATGCATACTCATTTACTACTAACAGTGCTGTTTTTCAATTACATCTCTTTCTAACTAATCTCAAAACAGATCTCTAATATTAAAGTGTTGAGAAGCTGAAACCACATTTTATTGATTTGAAAACAAATACAAATAAGATTTTTGAGGTTCTGATATTGCTTAATAATAATGGCTCATTTTTTGCAGAACAACTAATTGAAATTCAATTCCAAATTAAGCTGTAATTATATCTACAGCATTATTAAGGTATCAGTCTTGGTTAATTATGTCTTCCTTGAGATAAAATTCTGCCCATTTATTTTCATGATCTGTGTGATGCACAGCGATTACTTGCAGTACACATAGAAACTTGGATAAAATTTACTCTTCTCAATAGTGTACAATTTGAAAGCTATGGAGTGCTTTTTATTCTTTATATTTTAAATCAATATTTAAATAGAGTAAATCTTCTCACATTGGACATTTCAGAATTCTATGTTGAATGTCTTACAAAATTCTTGTAAGAATATCTATCTTAGGCAACTTGGGCCTAAAGATAACGGAATTAAGTGGTATTACTAGTATATATTTTGCTATCCTGAAAGTTTATAAAATAAACTCTGTAAACATTTTAAGGATCATTGAGCAGTGCAAGGTATTAGAAAAAGGGTAATAAGAAAAACTTTCAGGCAAGGATTCTGTCAATCTAAATTTTTGAGCTCAAAATGATTAGTACCTCATTTGAAATCATTTTGTGCATATTTTTAATAAGTGGTTCAAAGATAACAATACAGCATCTGTGTTAAAATGGGAATAGACAGTGGAATATTACAATATTAATACATTGGAGATATTTTCATGAAACTAGTCCACTAGTGTCCTCTTCTTAGAGGTCTCCATCACAGGACCATAGGACTTTTCTTCTGAACTCAAAGACACCCGCACAAATTGAGTAGTGTATCTTTCTCAGAGATCAGAATAAACCCCTCCAATATATTTCAAAGTTTTCATTCAACCTCTTAAATTTGTTCTTTTAGGCCTCAGAATGGTAAGCACTTTCTATAGCTACTAATTACCATTAGTTTTCTTCATACTCTTTCAATTACCTAGTCAACAACTTTGTAGCTAGTTAGCAACTTTTTTCTATTAAGTTATCTTTTTTCAAAATATAGGTGTGCTTTCAGTCTCCTCAAAGGACTCTGCCTGATAAAAGTAATAAGACAAATAAAAATAATAGTGGTTGGATTGAAAGACAAAATCATGCACATCTCCAAGAGTAGAGCAAGAAACAAAACAAAAAATAATATAAATAAAAGTAGAGAATTATCAGACTGTGTTCGGGGAAGCCTAAAAGCTAAAGAAACAACAACAAAGAAATAGTTGAGGGGAAACAAGCAAATATTTAGAGAAAATTTCCCAGAACGAAAATACATAAATTTTCAGTTTGAAAGGATCTCTTGAATGTCCACTACAATAGATGAAAATACATTCATTCCAAATAATATCATTACGAAATTTCAGAACACTGGAGACAAATAGAAGCTTCTATGAGATTCCTGGAAAGAAAAAAGAATGTCACATACAAAGTATCTGTAATCAGAAAGGCTTTGGGCATCTCAACAGTAGCAGCAACAAAAAAAAGACAACAGAGCATTGTGTAAAAAACGTAATATAACTATCAATGAAGCATGTGAGAGGAAAATAAAAATATTTTTCTGGCAATCAAAAGAGTCAAAAATGTACTTCCCATGTATTTTTTTACTGTAATTTATCAAAGGATGCCCTCCAGTAATACAAACCAATATGTGAGAAAAAAGAAAGAAAAGGCAACAAAAAAACAGAAGGCCTAACACAGGAAAGACTCAACGGAAATCTCCAGATAGCAATTAGGAGGGTAAAAGGTAACAAGTTTGCAGTAGGCATAAATAGCTCCAGTCCAGATTAAAGCATGATGTTTACTCAATATAGATTTATCTAAAATTTGAGTGATAACAATGATAGGCATGTGAAAGAAGGAACACATAGATAGGAATGGCATCATGAAAGAGCTAATCTATGACTTACCAGAAGCTGAAGTCCATCAATGTAATAGTTGTAAACAGCACTCATGTGTGTGTTTCCTCCCTATTTATCTTTACAGTTTTTAAGAGCGATGGAAAGATATAGAGCAAAGTGACCACAATATTTCTGTTGAAACTTGAGATTTGATCATAATTAACAGTTAGAAATAAAAATGGCCATATATACCTATTATGTAAAACTTTGAGGGTATATAAATCTCAGATTAAGCAATTGAAAGACTCAAAAGTATTTCCCTGAAGGACAGGTAAATGTGAAGTTTGGGGGAGAGTAGACAGAATTGTGTATTTTTGTTTTAAACTTTGTATTTGCATTTAATGTGGTAAACTATGTGTATCAATGACAAAATAAAGTTACTTTAAAATTAATAATACCAAACTTACTAGTCTAGTTGATTTATTTTCTTACTCTGTGTATTTTCTGTATTTCTGGGCAAAAGTCTTAGGCTTTTCTATAGGTTTTCAAAATAGAGTGAAATAAAAAAAAAAAAACCTACCAAGATGCTTTATCTGCATGAAGATGAACAGATAGAAATTTCCAAATATCCACAACAGCAACAACAATATATGTTAGCACATTTGCTGCCATGGTACCTGATACAAATTGTTCATGCAATAAAGGTTTAAGTGAATGAACAAGTAATGCTACTCTTTATTCACTGCCTTTGTTAATTATACAAAATACTTATGGTTTGATCACTGATTATGATTCAGTTCTACATGCTTTCAGAAAGTAGAAATAATGTTTACTGGTTACCTAGCTACCAAACAATACCTATTCTTATACAGTAAGATTCATTGCACTGTAAAATGCATATTTACAAAGACATGAAGTAGGCACATTAAGATTCATTAACTTATTCATTTTTCAGAGAACATGGATTAAGTACTTTAGAAGACATTATTATAAGATGAAAGGATGAAAAGAAAAGTAGGTCACAGTCCCTGCCTTCCAATAATTCATGGTATGTTGTTTAGCAACAAATAACTACATGACATTTTCTTCTACTTATGCAAAACAATTCAATTATCCTCACTTCACATGTGACAGAATACACAGAGATTTAATAACTTGTCAAAAGTCAAAAAATTTTTAAGTGACAACATTGAGTTTAAACTTAAATTTGCCTTACTCCAAAATTTGCTTCAGCTACCTGTATTGTTCCCAAACATGATTGTTTCAAAGACATATCAGTTGTTGACAGATGTTGTTCTTTTAAGGTTAACTCTATGTAGGTCACCATTTTAACGTTTTAACAAGGTTAATACAATTCAGTGTACAGACACAAGTTTGATTATCCCTAAAATATAACACCAGTTGTTTTTTGCATGCTTTTATGAAGAAGAATGTCATTAATGCCAACAGTGAGAGCCTATGGTAATTTCTGTGTCTTTCATGTTGACAACACAATTAGGTACATTTTCCATTTCCTTTTCCAAGCAATTTATGGTTAATTACATGCCTACTGCTTTATTCCAAGCTTAGAATTTAAGAACTGTTAGAATTTTATAATTTATCAAATAAAAACATTTGACATATAATATAACTATACATTTTATTAATGAAAAAGGAAACAAGGTCTAGAGACATTAAGTGACTGAAAAGATCAAAGCTAATGTGAGAGCAGTTTGTGGACTGAATTCATATTTGCTAATACCCAGTACTAACGCCAGAGAGCATGAAAAGGAACATTGAAGGATCACCATCCAGACTCTGTTTTCAATATATTACTTGCTGGCTTTTATTTCCTAATGATTTTATTATTAAGTCATTTTCAAAATGACTGGTGAAAGCCAAAAACTATTTTATTAAAATATACTTGTGATAAGTCAGAAAATATACATTCTAGAAAAGTAAGGCGAGTAGAAGTGAAGTCTTCTTAAAGTCTAGTAAATTTGACAAATGCTATGCAGCATTAGGCATAACTTAATTGACTATACATAGAGCCCAAGAATAAATCTTACAAAGGGCTTACTGAAAAAGTGTGAGGAAACACAAAAACTGTAGCATAATATTATGTGTGAATATTAAAACACAAACAATACTATATTTGTCAAGAATACAAACATGTTAGGATATAACACATTATAGTTAGTACCATACTGATGATATATGAAGAAAAGAAAGTCAGAGTGGATGTTGGAATAAATGAGCACACAGAAAATAAGATTTAAAATATAAAATAAACCAAGAATGGGTCCTTGCTTAGCCTGCTAATTGGAGAAATATGAGTCACTGAATTCTTTGTACTGGAGGTCGAAAAAGCAAATAAAACAAAACAAATTCTTGTTATATTATTTAATGTAATGGAGTTATGTATTAAAAGATAACTACAAATATGAGTGATAAATACAAGCCTACACAATTTATAAATAGAATATACTTCTAAGCATTAGAATATTGCTATTTTTAGAAAAATGACTTTATAAAAGACTTTTAAGAAATCTGTAGGACTGAGCTAATTTAGCTTTGTAAAATTTTAGAACAGTTGTTAAATCTCCTTCAGCATGAATGCCTAGTTCTATCCCAAATATTATTTTTGGAATTTTTATGGTGTTATTAATTATGTCACTTATGTATTATTTGCTTTCCATGCCACCCTCTCTGATTCCATAGTGGCAATAAATGAAACACACACTATTAAATACATTACATTCTATAAGATTTTACTATCTCATGGAACTTAAAAATATCTTTGCAAATGAAGGTAATATTGCTGGCAAAATATGCTATACATTGAAAGACATACCAGTTTCTATTGACCTATGCACCACACGAGATAAATAAAAATCAATGATTTACGTTTGATAGAACAGCTTTTGGATAAACATGTGAGATCTTCATGATAAAATGGGAGCTAAAATTAAAACAATCCGTAACATTTAGATATTGTGGTTGAGTTTTGACAAGACAGTTGTCTCAATTTTTTGTGTAGTTCTCGAGTAGTCTACATATATATGTCATACTCAAATAGTGGTTTTGGCTACAAGTAACAGAATATCCAAAAATTAGTGACTAAACTCATTAATAAAATGGTGCAATATTTAGGACAGGTAATGGCATGCCTGAAATGAGCACAAGTCTGGAAAGCGGTTTAGATTCTCTGAGCCTCATCTTATTTATGTGGAAAATAGTAGTGTTAGATTATACAAGTTCTTAGGTTCAAATGTGCTTTAAAATTATATAATTCTGTATAATTCTAATTGCATCCTGATTGTCTTAGTCATTTATATAAATACCTTAAGGTTATGTTTCTGATTATATGTTCTTAATTGAGGTGAATTAAGGCAAAGCAGTAGGCATGTAATTAACCAATGAGAGAAAATCCACCACCTCTGATATAACAGCCTTGGGAGAGAAAGAATATTTTTGCTTATAGACCATGATGAGAGAGGATGGGGGAAAACATGAGGTAAATTCTTCCTCTTGAGTTTTAAAAATAGCTGGGTAAATCTTTAGTATTCATATGAGGAATTGCAATACTGTTTAACACCTAACAGCACTCCCCATAATAATACAATCATCAATCAATAATGGGGGAGTTATAGATGGAGTCAAGTCTTCAAATCAATCAGGATGACAAAAAGTCTCACAACCCCAAGGAATGTCTAGATCACAGATATCTTCTAACTTTAGTTCAGGGATAACAAAAATGAGACTCCAAGCTTTTTAAAATTGTTTATTAGCTTTTCCTTTCCTTTGCATCTACAGATATAAAATATACTCTTCTTCAAGTTTTTCATTAAAGCATGGCAATGGCAATGATATAAGAAAAGGAGAACTGAAATACCACTCAGCAGTCAACGTGCACTAATATGGAAGCCATTTTAAAACTAATGTGTATAAATTCATTTGAAATATGTTCTATTTCAATGGACAGTGTGAGGAAATAACATACACTATATGTTTGATTCTATTATTTTACAATTTTGGAATATCTAAAACAGATTTGTTCCTATCTATCTATCTATCTATCTATCTATCTATCTATCTATCTATCTAATATATCCATCCATCCATCTATCCTCACATACCCACACACATACTCACAAATATCAGACAAATGTAATTGTCAATTAATAACATTATTTGAAAGTTATTATTATATGACCACTATTTTAGTAACATTTATTTGAATGTTTTTCAAAATATTAGTCTATGGATTGTATTTGTTAATTTCAATCATTGATTAATAGATCTGTTTGAAATGTATACATAATTTTATATTTTTTAAGTTGAAACAAAAATGTTCAAGGGTTTTATAGGTTGACAGTTATGAAGAATGAGGATTCATAAAATTACAAATATAAACATATTTCATAAAGTTTCTTATTGTCTTTGCTAATGATGGATATCAGTTTAATCTAGTATTTCAGTTCTGGTACCAAGACACAAGCAAATATTCTTTTTTAAGAGGCAGAAAATTTTAATTACTCATAATAATTCTTTTTATGGATGCCAGTTAGAAAGTACTTCAATTTACTGGTTTAAACAAATGGAATACAGTTTAGGTCCTGAGGGAACATGCATTTATACACCCATGTTATGTTACTTAAGTAGATTAAACTCATAGGTCCTGAACCACATGCTGTGATGATGAATTTAACACTTCATAATGAGTACTAAGTAATATTTACTGTGTATCCTCATTGCATTACGTTGCTTTATGTTAGAGAAATAAGAACCTTATGTTGAGTTTATTAGAGAAATATTAGGTTTAAGACCTCCAGACTTTTCCCCATCTGTTAACTGAAATAACTTTTACTTGTGAAGGTAGACCAAAATAAATGTTCTTCAATTAAGTTGCTTATTTCATAGCCACAGAATGTATTTTACATTTCAGTCTCTGTGGGAGTTGGAGAGTATGCAGAGGTAATGATGTCCTTTTGAAAGTGCGTGACTCCATTCAAGAGAAAATAAATATTTTTAATGAAAAGCATTTTATAAATTAAAGACAAACAAGACATGAAAACTGAAAAAAAACTTGCTTAAGCACATGATTAATAAATCTCATATTGCATCTACTTTTTATTTATTTTTTAATTTTAATTTTAATTTTTTTGAGTTGGAGTCTCACTCTGTCACCCAGGCTGGAGTGCAGTGGCACACTTCTGGCCACCACAGACTCAACCTACTGGGCTCCAGCGATTCTTCTGCCTCAGCCTTCCAAGTAACCGGAACTACAGGAACGCAGTATCATGCCTGGCTAATTTTTGATCTATTGTAGAGAAAAGGTCTCACCAAGTTGCCCAGGCTGGCCTCGAACCCGCGGGCTCAGGCAATCCACTCGCCTTGGCTTCCCAACGTGCTGGGATTACAGGCTGAACCACTGAGCCCGGCCATGCTTTTTAAACTTTATGTAAACAAACATATTTTTATGTAAAATAAGAGTCAAGATCAGTATTTCTGCTCTGAACTAATTTAATTCAATTATAGCTGTGGAAAATTTCAGAGTCCATTTAAGGATAGTGCTGACAAGCAAGTACATTGAGGGTTACCTTCATTTTCACGACATATATGTCCAGTTGAATTATCAAATTAACTATATTTTTATTATAATTGAATATATGTGAATCTTTGGCTATAGCAATTAATTGCTACACAAAGGTCATGTGTGGCTAGACATGGGCCATGAAAAATGCTGCTTCTCTACTGATGTTCTAATTCTTTATCATTTATATTTAATAAAAACACATTTTTTTTGCAATAGCTACATAAAATATTCGACCAACCTTTACTTTGACAAGTGGTTTTTACTTTCTTAGCTTCATCCTGTTTAACCTAGAACAATTCTAGTTAAAATATTTTTGTTAAATACCAAAACTAACTAGCTGACAGTAACATTGTCAACCTGGTGAAATATGTTTTTCAATGACTTGTACCTACTTTAATTCTATTTCCTCATTTCTCTGGTCTCTGGAGTCATAATTTTCTATTTTACCTCTAACAAAACCTGCTATAGCATAATATCTCTATATTAAATCATTTTATATGTAGAGAATGAAATAATGCTTATGAATTAACTATATTTTAAACAGGAAGAGAAATCAGCAGTACACAATTCTAATAATAAAATTTCAGAAATGGAGACTGGTAAATATGATTTTGGGGGGGTAGAAGAGCTACCCAAAGTTTATTATAAGGGTAGTACCTTATCCATTTTGTGTTTTTTAGATGGGGAAAAATAGTGTAGCTTCAGAGTGTGATATCATTATGTTTATATCTTTGCATTATTTGAAAATATTTAAAGACAATTTTGATCTTACATTAAACTGCAATGTCATACCTTTAAAAAAATAAAGGCAATGTCTACAGAACAATCATAAAAGGGATTACTCATATTAGACTGTGGGAGCAGGCAAGTCAAATCTTTATTATATATGGCCTTTATATTTGTAGATTGTACTAATTATCATGCTATTGTTAAGTTTCTTGTAAAAAGCATTACAGCTAAGAAAAAGTTATCCTTTTTTCAGTGGAGAATACAGAAAATTTAAATCATTTAAGGAAGATGTGATCTACAGGGAATAACAATGAAACATTTAACTCTGGAAAAAACTGTAGGTAAATGATAATTAAAAGTTTTTATTTTAAGAAATAGAATTAGATTCATTTACATAATAATAAGACCTTTATAGAGCTTAACTGTAGGAAAGTTTTTCTTTATTAATACTTCTAAAATTCAGGTCATAGTCAAATTTTTAAAATGATTAAAACTTTGACAATGCATGACATGCATTTGTCTGTAAATCTGCTTAGTACACACTGAAGTTGTTTGCTATCTGCTTCATGTTGGAATATAGACTGTTCACTGTTTCAATTCCTGCTAACACAATATCACAATTTAAATATGGACCCTATATATTTGATTTGGAATTTCAGCTAGCCCTATTGGGAATGTGAACTATACTGGCTGCCACCATAATACACATTCTGAAAAATGCCCAAGCACTTTTTAGAAGTGACTGTCACTCGCTAACAACTGAGGAGATATAGAAAAAAGCTGAGTATTCACAAAAAATAAATTCCATTTCTCAACATCATACTCCACATTTTTGCTTTCTATAGACCTTGATGGAAAGAAATCGTGTCCCCATGCATGGCACTCTTTAGAACTTCACTCTATAGAACTGGATAAACCTACCACCATATCAAAACATTCTGATGTTGGCAAAGGAAAATAAAATGCAAGCCATTTCTGAGGTGAGGTGTAAGAAAATAAAATGAACTGTCCTGTCTTTTTCAAGCCATGATTTATGATTCAACAAAAAATATTTTTAATATTATTTCTTCCTGTTTTGTTTTTACATCCTAAGTAATAAAAATGAGAAATTAAGTCCAGGAGGGAGAATAAAAATAACAATTATGACAATACAGTGTGATTCTAACCCTCCACAAAAGATAAACAAAACAAAGCAAACAAAAAAAGAAATCACACTGGCTATGGTTTTAGAGAATTAAAAACTTTTTAATTAGTTTTTTATTATAAAGATGTGGGGTACAATTCAGGGTTAGGTATACAAACATTGATTATGAAGTTACCCTTGTTGATGAGATATGCCCCTCCCTCCCTTAGCAGTTTCCCTCAACTACTAATCCAACTCTCCCTTCCCCTGGCAGTCTTCCACTACTGCCAATCCATTTCTGATAGCATTATAACAATTGCTCAAGGTACACTTATGAGTGAAAACATATGATACTCTGTTCTTTGTTTATGTGATAGATCACAGAGTATGGTCAACCCTAAATCCATCCAAGTTGCTGTGAAGTTCATATGTTTGTCCTTCTTTATGGCTGCATAATATTTCATTGTGTATATGTACCACATTTTTTTTATCCTGTCCAGCTTCAATGGGCAACATGGTTGGTTACATGTGTTTGCTATTGTGAATAGAGCTGCAACAAACATCCGTACACAGGTAACGTTTTTGCAGAATGATTTGAGTTCCTCCGAGTATATTCCCAATAAGGGAATTGCTGGGTCATATATAAGGTCAATTTCTAGCTCTTTCAAAAATCATCACACTGTCTTCCAAAGAGGTTTCACTAGTTTGTTGGAGGCTTTGTGAAAGATGAGTTGGTTGAGAAATTGAAGCTTTACTTCTGGAATCTTTAACCTGTTCCATTGGTCTATGTTCCTGTTCTTGTCCAAATGTCAGGCTGTTTTGATTGCTGTAGCCGTATAGTAAAGCTTAAAGTCTGGGAGTGTGATACCTCCTGCTTTGTTTATTTTGCTAAGGATTGTTTTGGCTATCTGTGGTTGTTTATGTTTTCATATGAATTTCTGTATTGTCATTTCCTGGTCTGAGAAGAATGGTGTTGGTAACTCAATGTGTATTGTGTTAAATCTGTAGATTGCCTTTGGTAGGATGGACATCTTAACAATGTTGATTCTTTCTATCCATGAGCATGGAATAGTTTTCCATTTGTTCGTGTCTTCTTGGGTTTCTTTAAGCAGCGTTTTGTAGTTTTCATTGTAAAGGTCTTTCAAATTTCTGGTTAGGAAGATGCCGAGGTATTTCATTTTTTGGTGGCTATTGTAAATGGGATTGAGCTTTTTATTTGGATCTCTGCCTGCATGTTGTTGGTGTATACGAATGCAACTGTCATTTGCACATTTATTTTGTACCCTGAGATTTTGCCAAAGTCCTTTATCAGTGCAAGCAGGTTTATGACAGATTCTCTTGGATTTTCAAGGTATAGGATCATATCATCAGCAAAGAGTGGTAACTTGACTTCCATTTTCCTATTTGGATACCCCTGATTTCCTTCTCTTGTCTAATTGCCCTAGCTAGAACTTCCAACACAATGTTGAACAAGAGGGATGAGAATCAGCAGCCTTGTCCTGTTCCAGTTTTCGGGAGAAATGTTTCAAGTTTCTGTTCATTTAGCAATATGTTAGCTGTGGGTTTATCATAAATGGCACTTACTATTTTGAGGTATGTTCCTTCTATACCTAGATGTTTGAGGGTTTTTATCAAGAAGGGATGCTGGATTTTATCAAAAGATTTTTCTGCATCTAATGATATACTCATGTGGTTCTTGTTTTCACATCTGTTGATGTATTTAATTACATTTATGGTTTTACGAATGTTGAACCAGACCTGCATCATGGGGATGAAGCCTACTTAGTCATGATGGATGAATTTTGAAATGTGTTTTTGGATCCAATTTGCTCAAATCTTATTGAGGATTTTTGCACCTATGTACATAAGGGATATTGGCCTGTAGTTCTCTTTTTTAATGGATCTTTACCCGGTTTGGGTATTAGTGTGATGTTAGCTTTTTAAAATGATTTGGGGAGAGCTCCATCCTTCTCAATTGCCTGGAATACTTTCAATAGAATTGGTATCAACACCTCCTTGTACATTTTGTAGAATTTTACTGGAAAGTCTTCTGGTCCAGGACTTTTTTTTAGGTAGGTTTCATTAAGACAGAGTCATTTTCCTGGATTTTTATTAGTCTATTTAATGCCTCAATGTTTTCTTGTTTCAAACTGGGGAGGTTGTGTGATGTCAGAAAGTCCTCCATTTCATTTAGGTTATCAAATTTGTTTCCATTTAAGTACGTAGTAATCACTGATAATCATTTGCATTTCTTCAGGATCAGTTGTGATTTGATCTTTTGTATTTCTGATTTTATTTACTTGGGCTTTTTCTCTCTTTTTCTTGGTCATTTTGGTTAGCAGTTCATCAATCTTGTTAATTCTTTCAAAGAACCAGCTTTTTCTTTTGTTGATGCTTTCTATGACATTTTTGTCTTCTATGTTCTGTATTTGGGCTCTTATTTTGGTGATTTGGATTCTTTTGTTAAAGTTGGGGTTTTGTTGGTCTTCTCTTTCCAGCTCCCTTAGGTGATTTGTTAGGCTGTCCACTTGTGATCTTTCCATTTTCTTGATGTGTGCTCGTAGAGATATAAGTTTCCCTATTAGAGCTGATTTCATGGCATCCCAGAGGCTTTGGTAACATGTTTCTTCATTTCATTTGTTTCCAGGAATCTTTTAATTTCTACCATGATTTCAGTGTTGACCCAGTAGTTGCTCAGCATCATGATGTTTAGTGTCCATGTCTCTGTAGGCTTTGGGGAAATGTTGTTGGTGTTGATATTTATTTTTATTCCACTCTGATCTGAGAATGTGCATGGCAAGAATTCAACCTTATGATATTTGTTTATGCTTGACATATGGCCAAGTATGTGATTGATCTTAGAGAATGTTCCATGTGGTGATGAGTAGAATGTATATTCTGTGGTTTTTGGTTGGAATAATCTGTAGGTATCATTTAAGTCCATTCGGTCAAGTGTGAAGTTTAGGTTCTGGATCTCCTTGTTGATTTTTTGCCTCAATGATCTATCTAGGGCTGTTAGTGGCGTATTCAAGTTCCCTGCTATAATAGTGTTAGTGTCAATATCTTTTTTTAGTTTACCTAGTAGTTGCTTTATAAATGGTGGTGCTCCTGCGCTGGGTGCATATATGTTTAGGATGGATATTTCTTTTTGATGTATTGAAATTTTTATCATTATATAATGTCCTTTTGCATCTTTTAAAATTTTTGATAGTTTTAAGTTGCTTTGTCTGATATTAAGATCACAACTTCTACCTTCTTTTGTGATCCATTTGCCTGGAAACTCATTTTTCATCTTTTAATATTCAGTCTGTGTGCATCCTTTGTAGTGAGTTGAGTCTCCTAGATGCAGCATATAATTGGGTGGTGGTTTCTTATTCAGGCTGATTATTGAAATGTGATTATTTATCCCTGTCATGAGATTTTTATAAATCTTTTATTTGTTAGCTTATTATTTTTCTTTTTCTTTTTTGGCTTTGGGGTTGATATATGTGTGTGTTTTCAAGTTTCTTGATGAACTGTATTCTCTGCTGATTCTGTGCTATGCTCTTCTCTTTGGAAGTGTGTGGTCATTCTTTTTTTTTCTTTCTTCTGTGCTTAATACCATTCAGGCATAGGTTCAGCCTCTTGATATAATCTTGTAGACTTTGCCAAAATCTCTGTTACCAGTTCTTTCAGTGTTGCATCTTGTGTTCCTTGAGTCTTATTCACTCTTTCCATCCATTCCCTAATCCCTGTCGTATTCTGGGGCCAGTTGTTGGTGACTTGCATTGTTTGGGCACTGAGGTCTGATTTTTTCAGGAGTTTTTTCTTTGGTACACTTGAAATTGCCTGTGGTCTTCCTTTGGTTTTTCCTTATTTATGACAGATGTCTTGTTTTTTTCTTTAGTTCTGTTATTCAATGTCAGTGGGAGAGGCTTTCCCTTTGGGATGTTTGCTCAGTCCTTTATTCTTCCCTGATCTGGGCTCTGCATTTGTTCTATTTTGAAATAGAGTGGTGAATGGGAAGCTTTGCTCTCTCTTATAGTTTGTGAAATCTGAATAAAGTAGGGAATGGGGCACTAGGATTCAGAAACTACTTGCAAATTACAATTTTCACCTATTGTGTTATGTGGTCCCTGAGACCCACTCCCCACTACGACCCTATTTGACAATGCAAAGCAGAAACCAATGCAAAAAACAATTGACCACACACGTACAGACATACACACACATACCCCAAGCAAACTGGAATAACAACAGTGTAAGAAAACAAGCAACAACAATAACAAAATAACAAAGAAAACTAAACACATACACACATGCCTAGCACAAAGTGAATAGAGAAGAAAAACAGAAATACCAGGAAAAAAAAAAGAAATTGGATCAAACCCTCACACATATATTGACACACACCTTAAATATAAAAAATGAAAATAAAAAACCAGAAGAATAAAAAACAAAAACTATCAAACAATGACAACAAAGTTGAAAGATGAACACTCAATCATTCACATACATACATGAACTGAAAACAGCAAATAAAGAAGAAAGAAACAGAAAAGAAAAATATTTGGAGGGATACAGATCAAACCCTCACATACACATTCATGCTCAAAGGAAAAAGTTTAAGTAATAGATGAACTAACAGCCAAATAACTTTTTAAAATTAAAAAAAATTAAAATTAAAAAAAGAAAGTAAAAACCTGCTCTCTTGTGGCAGGCTCTGTAATTGTTCCTCTAATCAAGTCTCTCCTGCAAAACCACCTCTTTCACTTTCTCCTCAGTGTCCAGAGCAGGGATGGAGGAAGAGCAGTGGAGGTGGGTGGAGCTGCAGTACTCCCTTCCCACTCTCTTGTCTCTTTATCAGGTATGTACTTGCAAGGGGTGCCCTAGCCAGGCCTATCCTGGAATGGAATTCTCCTATTGTGACTGATATTCAGGCTTGCCTTGGTTTGTCCCTCTCAGTTGTGGCCCAGTTGTGTGGGTGTGATGTTCAGAGGATTGCTGGGGAGGGGGAGTTTGTGTCAGACCCAGACTCACCACTGTTCTCGTTGGAGTCCTTTCTCACCCTTTTCTGGCCACACCCTTTGTCCCTACTGAATCAAGGTAGAGGGTGGGGCGCCTGGAACTCAGCACTCATCAGGTCCCTCCGAAGGTGGTTGTTTGATGCTATTCCCTCTGGGTCATGATCAATCCCTGAGTAGTTGATCTACTAGTTACAGAGATTGGGTCTGTTGCTCCGTGGTGAGCAAGTCGGAGCACTATCCTGTCCCACCTTCAAGATGGTGGTGGAGTGTCTTTTTTGTCCTCTTCTGTGGGACTTTTCCTTTGACCCCTTCCACAGCCCCTGCTACCAGTGCCCTGCCAGGCGCTGAAGTAGTGAGGCAAATCCTGGAGTCAGCTGTCTCTCCTGCCAGTGGTGAGAGAGGGCCTGGAGCCATAGTCTCTCCCTACAGCTTTTCACAGGAAAACTTTTGTCTGTTTTTTTTTTTTTGAAGTGTGCTCAGCTTTTGTGAACTGGGAAGAGCCAGGAACCAAGAAGAGAAACTGCAGCACCAGCTATTGCACCAGGGGCCTGGCCACTTGCTCTCAAGCTCCCACTTAGCCAGTCTCTCCCAGCATTTTCTTCCTGGGAAAGGTTTTGTTGATTTTAAAAAAAATGGCGCTCAGCTTCTGCATCCTGGGTATCTCTAGGGTCCAAGCCCAGGAGCTATGGCACCAGTCAATGCATCAGGAGAGCCCTGGCCCTCACTCAGTTAGCCACTCACATGCCCTCTCACTCAGCAGCACGTACACAAAATTTCCCATACACTCACTCACTCACACCAGGACTTGCATAGTCCGACTGGCTTGGTCTCCATCTTCCCAACCTCCAAAAACTTTTTTAATCTATTGGGAATAGCAATACAATTCCTGATGGTCTTGAAAAGACAATAACTATTAGAAGTGCAAAACTTAGTGAATGATATTAATCATAAAAAATCCAAGAGAAAGCTGGGCTCGGTGGCTTAGCCTATAATCCCGCGCCTTTGGGAGGCTGAGGTGAGTGGTTTGCCTGAGCCCGAGGGTTCGAGACCCGCCTGGGCAGCGAGACCACATCTCTACAATAAATCAAAAAATCAGCTGGGCATGGTAGCATATGCCTATAATTCCGGCTACTTGGAAGGCTGAGGCGGAAGGATCGCCGGAGCCCAGCAGGTCGAGGCTGCGGTGGCCGGAAGTGGCCACTGCACTCCAGTCTGGGCGATCGAGTGAGACTCCAACTCAAAAAAAAAAAAAAAAAAATCCAAGAGAAATTGGATATATGTTAATGCTTTTTTCCATTTCAATAGTTTTTATTAAATATTCTACATAAATGAATATGTGTGCATGTACGAGGGGGGGGACCCAAAAAAACCTGAATTAGTTTTTAGAGAGAAAGCCCCTTGGAATACAGGCTTCCTCACTAGGTAAATGTTATAGGAACCCATCGGCATCAGTGTACCAGATAGCACTGTTGTGAGATGCTGCAGTTGGCTCCAGTGAATTTTTTTTTAGGGGGGAGACTCTTTCGATGCGTTTGCCCATTTCATGGTGGACGATTTATGAGCACACCTGCCCACACCACGCTGTGTGTTCAGCAGTTTTTGACCAAAAAACGACATGACCCCCATGCCCCACCCTCTCTATTCACTCTACTTCTCCCTGGGTAACTTTTTGTTGTTGCTGTTGTTTTCCCCATGGAAAAAGTCCTCAAAGAGAAACGTTTTGCTGATATAGAAGAGGTGAAACAAATAAATGGTAGAAGCGCTAAAAGGCATCAAAATTGATGAGTTAAAAACTGTTTTGCGCAGTAGAAAAAGCATCTTGATAAGTGTATTGTATCGAATGGAGAGCACTTTGAACATGACTGAAGTTTAAGCATGTAAGAATAAATACATAATTTATAATAAATAAATTCCAGATTTTTGGGTGTCCCCCCTCATACATGTATGTGTGTGCCTGTGTATGTTGATTATAGATTGTGTGTCTAAATGAAAATCCTCTTGGTTTCAGTGATACAAAACACACATACATGAGCTGAATGTCACTAAGGAGGTTATTTGGCTTGCATTAGTAATTTCTGAAAGTCCGTTAAGAAAAAAAAGTGACTGAAGATAATATGGATATAAGAAAAAGTCTTGTTTTCTTCATTCTTCTTTGATGCACTAGTTATTTAATATCCCTTGTTTATATTTTGAAAGGTTTTTCAATTGCCTCTTAATAAAACTTTAAATAAAATACGGTATTTGTGGTTACCATCATACTTGTAAGCCGAGATCCCAAGGAATCTAACATCTAGTACAATTATCTTTTATATAGGATTAATCTATGGTTTTAATAATTATGAAATTAATTTTAAATTCATTGAATATAACCTTTAAATATATAACCATAGATTCAAATTTATTTTGCCTTAAAAGTAAATAACTTTTTTTGTTCAGAATCTGTGACTTCAATTGTTGAATAAATATTTGATCTAATACCATAGTTCAATATTCCTTCAATGTTATATTTTGGAATCTGACAAGAAGGAACAATGCACTATGAAGGCTGCAAATAATGAATTTTGTGAAGGGTCAGAGGGTGACAGGAACTTATTTGTAAAGCAGAAGGCCAGAAAGAACAATATTTCAGGTCTTTGTCTTCAATGATAGAGGAAGGTTAGTTGATAAGCAAAGTCAAAAGGGCAGTCTTTCCTTTCACATAGAAGGAAATACAATTCTGATGCATTCAAACAAAAGATAACACAAATCAAAAATGAGCTTGTTTTGCTTGTTTGTTTTTCTCTTTTGATTTGGTTTGACTTTTTTTCCCTGACTGAACATCAAGCTGCACTGATATATTAGGAAGTAACCTTTATCATTGTAGGAAGTTAGTCTTTTGAATGTCACAGTTAGGGGAGTTATATGAGATTTTAAGAAGGAAAGAGTTTTGGTTAGTAATAAGTTAACTTTGACAAAATTCAAATAAAAGAAATGAGATTGCAAAATGGATTGAAATAGATGACTTGGTTTTTTAAAAAATCTTAATGTCATTCTTTTATCAGGTCTTTTATGAGGTCAGGGCATAATTATGATACTAATACTACTTGTCAAGTCTCCTATAGATTTTGACATATTTTAAGACATCCTTTCTGTGATAGAAAATAAACTCCTTTGTTAGAATGAGCTTTAACTTTTTCAGGCCACAAAGATACATGGATCAGTCAGGATTCAACTATAGTAAAAGAACTGGATATATGTACATATATGGATTTATTGCAAGTAGTTGGCTTATGCAACCACTGGGACTGGCAAGGCAAGACCAAAATCTGTAGGAAAAACCATCAGAAAATGTAGACTAGAAATGTGTTCTTGAAAACCAGTTTCAGTTTCAGGCTCACCTAGATTATCTAGGATAGTCTACTTACCATCAACTGATTATGAACTTTCTTCTACAGAATACCTTTTGACAACCACCTATATTGATATTGGATTAATTGAATAACTAGGGACTATATCTTAGCCTAGTTAATGCATAAAACTGACCATCACAGAGCATTAGTCATTAAGTTACAAGTTCCTATAATAAATAGTACTTTAGACTAAATTGATGCATTGTACCTCCAAATATATACTTTTATTCCCATAATTGTAGTAGTCTAGATTGCTCTATACAAAGGGTTAGCAAACTTTCCCAGGAAAGAACAGAGAGTGAATATTTTAGGCTTGAAGGCCGTATGATTTATGTCAAAATACAACTTCATAAATGAATGGGTATGGTTGTGTTTCCTAAAACTTTATCTTTAGAAATAGGTGGTCTTCCCTTAGGCCACAGTTTGCTGACCTCTGCTCTAAAGTAGCATTTAAGTTCTCATATCATCATGCAATTATGGAATATTTTCTGAACAGTTTTGTACAAGATGTATATAAGATCCTGTGTTAGAGCATAGACAATTTGGAATTAGGTTAAATATTTTAATATCTAGTGGGAGAAATTGATATGCAGATAATGAAATATAAATACAAAGCTAGGAAAATATTTATATAATACAATTTTAGTCAAAGTTCTCCAGGGAGACAAATAAGTCCATCTTTAAATATGCCTGCAGGGACAAATGAAGGTACCCCAAGTAGTTGAATAGTTGATATCTGAGTTGGCCCTTTAAGAAATTTAAATAAGTGAGAAGGATTGAGGAGGGGAGAGAGAGAGAGAGAGAACATTTCCAGCAGTCACAGAAAATTTTTTCTTGGAGGTAGAAAACAATATCCAATGTCATCCAAGTATGTTTGGAGAGAATAAGGTGAATTTTAAAATATATGCTGAGTCCATATTAAAAATGGGCCTTGAATGTCACCTTAAAAAGTTTTACAATTATTCAATAGGAAGTGGGAAGACCACAAGTCATATTTATGAGGAATATATCTGTCTTTACTCCACAAAACTGC
This sequence comes from Cephalopachus bancanus, assembly GCA_027257055.1. Lineage (NCBI taxonomy): Eukaryota > Metazoa > Chordata > Mammalia > Primates > Tarsiidae > Cephalopachus > Cephalopachus bancanus. Next base: position 258,787 of record JAPVLO010000935.1, read on the forward strand.
ACACAGTCTCATTATTTAAAATAATCTGCAAAATATTTTGATGATCTATCTAGTACTGATATCTCCCTTTGTTAAGTACCTCACTTTTTTTTTGAGGTATGAGTCTCTTTCCATTAAGTCTATACTCTGAGGAACAGTTTCAGCAGTGAGCCTGACTGTTCTAAAAACAATCCCATATGTTTTGCTATGGCACAGAAGAAAGAAAGAAAGAAAGAAAGAAAGAAAGAAAGAAAGAAAGAAAGAAAGAAAGAAAGAAAGAAAGAAAGAAAGAAAGAAAGAGGAAGGAAGGAAAGAATACTCTATTTTATGAGCAGGGAAAATAAAAACAACACTAGGAAGCAAAGATTTCCATTTGTAGGTAGTTTGTATTATTTACCTGAAGCCTAACTTATTAAAACTTATACTAGTATAAGGACTGTATGAATTCTACATACTAGATATGTAGTAAGTGGAAAGTGGAGTTAAAAAAATTAAAATATCTGTGCAAATTAAATAATCTAGGTAAAGTAGAATGGAGCTTAAACAGAAGTGAGAAAAAGAGATTGTACTATATCTTTATTTGGGATTTAATGTTTCTACTATAATTCTGAAATGTAAATTTTATTTTAAAGACCTAAAATCTCATGTAAAGCAATCCAGGGGGAACACATTTATAGAGAAAACTTGTTTTCATTTTGTAGAAGTACACCATGCTTATTTTCTTTTTTTGACTGCAGAGAGTGAATGTCTACCCGAGAAAAAGAAATTATGCTGCTGGAAACTACATGAAAAATGATTTATTTAAGGTATATTTTGAAACATATACACAAAATGCTAAGAAAGCAAATAACTATCAAAAAGTGACTTATCCCCCTGTCACAAGAAACCGCATCTTGTAAATTTAGTATACCTGCTGGTGTCTGTTTGCAGTTTATATTTAGCTTTTCAAGGACTAAAAACAACATACTTTTGCTTTCCTAACATTGGTAATTATCTCTAATTATAGGAAGAGTTCTCTATGTGTATGTCAAACAGCCCATGTTTTTATTTCTGTTGGTTGCATATTTCAACATGTGCTGTGCTTCCAAGCATCTGTTGGATTTAGATCATTAGCATTTCCACCAATATAGTAGTCAGTGAGACCACAAGAGTGTCTGCCTGCTGATAATCATGAGAAGAAAAAAAGCCCCACAAAGTCATTTGTTTTCCATTTCCAATTAGAATCCTATCAGTGAAACTTAGCTCAATGTTCAGTCAGAGAATATACACTGTTACAAAGCAAAACATGCAAAGTCAAGTTCAGGATGAATTTATACAGTCTAAATATGTTTTCTCAAGATATACTAATCCGAAAATTACAGGGATCTTATTTGGGTTATGTTTTCATTCAACAGATGCATATTTCATTGATATATCAAAATTCAGGACATATAAATGTTTCTTCATTTCAGAATGACAAGGGTTTTCCAGAGCAGAAAAAGGAAAGATTCCAGAGCTTATTAGATAAGAACTGAGATGCACAAAAGTAATTATCAGAGATTGAGCAGGACATTCCAACACTGATATCACAATTTAAACTCAGTTCACATAAACACAAAAGTAAGACTGTATCAACTTAACGTCTTCAATTGCTTTGGGTCCTGAGCCTAAGCTTCCTTTCTATTTCAAGACAAATAGAGCCATTCACTCTGGCTGGGCATTGCTGAAAATAACTTAGAACAGAAAATTATTGAAACACTAACACTTTTTCCGGATTAAACATTATAATTAAATATTTTTCTATGAACAGTAAATAAATAAATTTACTTTTGGTAAATTGTCTTCTAACCAATTGACTTGGTTACATATAGTCTCCTGTGTGTTGGAATCATTGCATTAACGACTTCATTTGTTCACAACTCCTTCTGTCCATACTTTGTAGTGTTCTTCAACTCTAACAATGGGCTTGATCACGTGGTGTGCTTTGATTAAAAAGAATGTTAGCAACTGTGATTCATAAAAGAGGTTTGAAAAGGATGTGTGTTTTTTTGTTTGCTGCTTTTGTCCTCTATTATCACCATGAGACAGTCTTGCCTGGGTTGGCTTTGCTGCAGGGTGAGACATATGGAGCATATCTGAGTTGCCCCAATTGTTCCAGTCAAGGCAATGCTAAGATGAGTCAACAGCCAGCCAACCTCCAACAATGCAGGTGATTCCAATCAAGAACAGTAGAGGTACCTAGCTAACTGGCAGCTTATCACAGACAGATTAACAAATTCAGTCAAGGTTAGTTGAGCCCAGTCAAGAGCAGTTTATCCCTGCAGAGATGAGTTAAACTAATGTTTATTTTTGTTTGATAACTAAAGTTATGTGGTTGTGTGTAAGACAATATTATTGCAGTAATTGGTACACTTTGAGGGAAGACAATATGAATTAAGCCCAGAAGACTTCCTGCAGACTGAAATCCCCATCTCTAATCAAGACAAGTCTTTACAGGATCTTTTATAATTTTTTTAAACAAAACGTGTAGACTTGGCCAGGTGAATATCACAGTGGAATCTTCACATCTGCTTGCTTGCACATTCTGCAAAGTGAGCTACACATTTCACAGTTGGCGCCCATACTCTGTACTCACCCACCTCATTTAAAATGTCAGATTCTCAGAAAGGTGGTGGCAAGCATTATGTCTTCAACAGCCGCTGGCAGGCAAGAGAAGACACCCCAGGAAATGTCCAGATCAGAGTCGAAATACAGTGTAGTCACGTGTACGTGTGCATGTTAGTTGGTAACTCTGTGTGCTCTCTTGAGCATGTGTATTGCCCTGTGCAGATGAAAATTTAACTAGAAATAGGCTATCTCTGCTGCTCCAGGTAGGAGATCATGAGTCTCCACACACTCATTCTCATCAAATTTAAGTCTGTACTGTGAATTGTGCCCTGTAAATGTAGAAGCCCTATGCAACTCACAAATGGACAGACTGGTATATAGCAAGATACTTGTGAATGTTGTGATTCAATAGATAGTGAGGTATTGCTCAGTGGAAGGGCTTAATTTTTTATCTTCTTTATTCTGCAAGAATTTATTGATCTTCCACTGTGTATTTTGAGGGTACAAAGATAAACAGGGCACTATCTCAGCCCTTGAGAATGTCAAAGCCTAATCAAAAGACAGATACAAATAATATTTGTGGATAGTTTTATAGATGGTCTTTTTGAACAATCATCAAATACTTTGGAGAAATAGAGCAAACAATTGTTTGACATGGGGATACAGATAGAGTTCATGGAAGGCCATAGAATATAAAATTTGTAAATGAGTACGTCAAGTAGAATGTCTTTAAAGACAAAAGAAAAGAGGGGGAAGAAATCTCCTATAGGTAGGACACAGCAAGAGTATTTAAAGATCTGCACAGAGACATGGTAAAGATAGGTAAATTCAATGATAACATGAACCAGGGCTTAAAAAGAGATGAAGAGGAGTAGGGAGTTATGAGAATACAGAGGATTATAGGAGACATGAAAGGGAGATTTGACTTTATCCTATAAGCCATGGATAAATAAATGAAACAGAGAGGTACCAAGACCAGGTCTGAATATTAGAAATGTCACTCAAGTATCAGTGGAGAATTGGCTTGCAAGGAGACAGACTATGCCAAGAGTTTAGATAAGTGTTGTCCATATGGAAACCAACAGCTGTGTGTGATTACTAAGTACTTGAAATGCTATTCAGAATTGACTTACACTGTCAGTGGAAAGTAAACACTGGGTGATGAGAAAAATATTAAAGAATTTAAACTGTCTTCTTAATAATACTGAATACATTTTTAAGTAGTAATATTTTTTATGTATTTGGTTAAATAAAATGTACTACTGCCAGGTACAGTGGCTCATGCCTATAATCCCAGGACTTCGGAAGGCCAGGGTAGGAGGATTGCTAGAGCTCAGGAGTTTGAGACCAGCCTGGGAAGCATAGTGAGACCTCATCTCTACACAAAGTAGAAATATTAGCTAGATATGGTGGCATGTGCCTGTAGTCCCAGCTACTTGGAAGGCTGAAGTGGGAGGATCACCTGAGCTAAACAGGGGGTAGCTGTGGTGAGCCATGATCGTGCCACTGCACTATAGCCTGGGCAACAGAGTGAAACCCTGACTCAAAAATTAATTTATATATATATATAAATTATTACAAATATAATAAATTATGTATAATAATTTTTATATATGCTATATGTATAATAACATGTTTCCTTTTAATTCCTTTAATGAGTCTACTAGAAATTTTAAAATTATGAATGTGTCGCACATATTCCTATTGGATATTCCTACTCCAGGTGATACGTAATTGATGGCCTACATTGTGACTATAACATAAAGACAGGGAGAAGTTTTGATGGCTATTAAAATGAGGGCAACTGATAAGGATCTGTGTGATGCAGAGACATGGAAAGGTCTACAATAGCTCTGAGAAAACTGACTTGATTTACAAGGGAAAATGGTGAGTTCAATAAATAGGATATAGAACCGAAGAAGAAGAGTAGAAGCTAAAGAAAAGAATTTAATGTTGAATAAGTTGAGTATAAAATTCTAGTTTCTAACAAGTGGAGTTGACAAGCAGACAATCTACATATTTCTAAAATTTAGATCAAAGATTGTGTCTGGAAATAGAGACTTAGAGATCAATAGCCTGTGGAAGAGAAGGGAAATTATAAGCATAGATAATAAGGCCTCAGCAAAGATGCATGGAGAGAAAGTGATGCAAACAATGGGATCTGGGGAGCACAAACAAAGGAAAGGAACCCACTAAAAACTAGCCAGGTACAGTGGCTCAAGCATTTTGGGAGGCCGAGGCAGAAGAATTGCTTGAACCTAGAAGTTCAAGACCAACCCGGGAAACATAGCAAGACCTTGTCTCTACAAAAAAGTCAAAAAATTATCTGATTATGGTGGCACGAGCCTATAATTCCAGCTGAGGCAGAAGGCTTGCCTGAGCCCATGAGGTCGAGGTTGCCATAAGCTATGATTTTACCACTGCGCAATCATTTCACTCTGCATGGACAACAGAGGGAGACTCTGACTCAAAAAAAAAAAAAAAAAAAAAAACCAGAGTCAGAAATATGAGCTGATCTCAAAGATGGTGGCTGATTAAATTAGTGGGAGAATATATCAAGAATAAAGGAAATTGAGCATTGTCTTATGGTAAAAGAGAAGTTGTGTAGAAGTAAGACATGCTTTTTGGATTTGAAATTTAGCACTTCATTGTTGACCTTATTCTGGGTCTGAGGATTTGCGTCAGCATTCAACATGTTCTGTTAATTCAGCATTATAATAGTTTCAACCTTCTGTCAACTTCAGTTGGAGTTCCTTTTATTTGCTATAATTGTAGCTGGAATTTAAAACTACATTTTCTAATAACAAATCGATTTTGATGACTTGAGTTGGAGGTGAAGCGTGCAAAGTTCCACATTATTTTATATCTGTGACTCACCGAACTGGGTATTTCTTCAGTTTATATGTATAAAGTATCTATAATCTCTGATGTCCTCTTATGTCCAAAATTGAATTGTTGCTGGCTGTTCTTTTTCTCAGAGTGTCCTTTCTAGCTACAATAGCCTTATTTATTTATTTAATTTCTGGGCAGGTGCCTTCAATTAGGTTAACTCAGAAACAATCCTTGAGATAAGGATTAGTGGTCCAAATAATTTCTAAATAAAGGGTTCCAGGAGGGGGTGATGTAAGTGAAAAGAAAAAGCAAAACAAGGAACAGGAGGAAGTCAAGCAAGGGTATAATCTCAGGTGAAGCCCTACAGATGCCTCTTTCAGTCTTGTTTCACAAGAGGACTTTGATATGTAAGTCATACTCAATATTCCTCAGACTATTGGACACCCCAGAAGAATGTAAGATACTGGGCATTTCTGGCTAGTGAGGGTAGAATGGCTCCAAGAGACCAAAGGATATCTTCTCACCACAGGTGCTAACTGGTGAGAGTGAATGCACACAGAAGAGGGAAGCACAGAATGGTCAAAGGGGTCCAATGCATCTAAGTCAAAAATCAACAATACCCTTAATGAGAAATTTCATCTTATTTCTATTTACTTGTCTATCTCTAGCATTCACTGCAGATTCCATGCTAAGAAACTCCTAAGAGTAACGATATTAATGCTGCTCTTGGTGAATGTCACCCCAGCGTCCCTTCTTCTCTAACTTTGAATTCCAAAGTACCATTCTGTCACTTAAGCTTAGCCTCTTTTTTGTCACTTGCTGTTGATAAGGCTCTGATTTTTCCTTTCTGGAATCCACCCTCAGCCACCATTCTTCTATTCTCTCTCAAAGTATTCCTTGGGCATCCTTTAAGAAAGGAAGTCTCTGCTAGCCATATGGGGCTTGGACCTCCTGAATTCTATTCTCAACTCAGAACTTGCCTCTACCATCATCAAACTCACTGACACCAATAGCAAATTTCCAACAAAATCTAATTATCTTCTGTTTTCTGGGAGAAAATTAATTCACTCTAATTAAATGTATGGGGCTTTTGTAATTATACCTGAATGCCTACTGTGCACCTGAAAGATTATTGTGTTAGAAAGATGAATAAAATAGTCTTTATCCACAAACTTGCAGTCTACTGTCAAATTGATGTATGTGAATATGCAATTAAATAATAACATAATAACTATCCCTATGTATATGAACAGTGTGGTTTGAGAATGTGAAAATATGAGAACTTGACTCTTCCTAATAAATCTGGAAGATTTTAAAAGATATTAGTGATTTCACTAGGGCTTGAAGATGAGTAAATTGGTGAAAGCATTTGCAAGAAATAAGGCAGTTTGTGTAAAGACACAAAGGTATAAAAGAGAAAGGGGTTATAGAACACTGAAAACGCATTATTATTGCTAGAAGATTGAACATAATAATCAGGTCTCCTCCAAGGCACAATGCTTCCCAACCCCGCACCCCCAGATACCCCCCACACACACACAATTTTTTTTTATAGAGAACTATTGTCTTTCTCTGTTGCTCAAGCTGAAGTGCAGCAGCGTGATCATAGCTTACTGCAGCCTTGAAATCTTGGGATCTGAGGATCTTTCTGCTTCAGTCTCCTAAGTAGCTAGGACTACAGGCATGTGTCATCATGCCTGGCTATATCTTCCTCTGAAAACAGTAATGTGTAGTCTGCTTATTTCTTCAGAGTTCACAACACTCTCTCTTCCCAGTGTCACTTGTCCAGAATCATTATTCCATCGTCACACAACAAATTCTGTTCCTTGTTGATACCTACCAGCCCGCTCACCATCCTCTCACATGAAGACTTTAATCCTGAATCACAATCTCCCTCTTATGCCCTGGGCTTTGATTATTCGGGAAAATTTAAAGATCATGCACTTCTCTACCTAGCATGCTGTCCTTTCAGTTATTGACTAATGTCAAGAATCTTTATTATTATAAACTCTATTCAGAAAATTTATTTCAGCCTAGAGTGGCTTAAATTTTGGCATCAGGTCATATGACTCTACCCTTATTGACTATAGCTCTTTCAAATGGGGAGGAACTGACTCAAAGCCAAGCAATCGATTGTCAGCCAGCAGACAATCTGAATGCCTGTCCGGATTCTGAATTAAGGGGCAATTGCTGTATCTGGAGTGCATTGAGCACTGGAATTGAAAGATCTGGTAAAGATCCAGAATCAGTATTATGACAAGCCATAAACTTTGTGCATGCTAAAATTATGAAGGAAGAAAAATTAAAAACTTTTCAGACATACACGGTCTTCAGAGGGGTCAATATACCGGACATAATAAAGAATGATGAATGGAAAACTCCATGGTAATAAAGAGGAAGAGAAAAATGGAGATAAAATTATATTCTCCAGAAGCTCAGTAATATATTCTGCAATTGAATTTGGTGAAATTCTTCTATATTTTTATAATAAACTCTTGATTCACTTGACCCTGCCTAAGTGAACTTCTGCATCTTCCTCAAAATAATGTCTAAAACAGACTCTGCCTGTTTTCCCCACTGTGCCCAAGCTTCTGAGACACACATGTAAGTGACCCTGAGGCTTCCTTAGTCCCGTTTATGACGGTGGAGGCAAAAAAAAGCATACAACATACAACTTCGGGAGAAATGTATTTTTTTCTCATTGACTACTAAAACTAAAGGGTGATACTTAACATTTTGATCACTTAGAGAGTAAAATTATTTTGTAAAAATTTAACTATAAGTATTCTTCAAGTAATATAATGACTGTATTTGCAAGTGTCTAATAGATGAGAGTGCTAAGTTCTGGATAACGATAATATAATTTTCAGGTTTATAATAAAAAAATAATTAATTGTATAACATATTTACATTTTATTTCAAACTAGTAAATAATATTTGCATAGAATTTTATCGATACTTGATATTTTAGGACAAGGGATCTGCACACTATGACCTGTGGGCAAAATCCAGTTTGCTGCTCTTTTTTAAAATAAAGTTTTATTGGAATACAGACACAATCGTTCTATGAATTGCCTATGGCTGTTTTTGTGCTACAATAGCAAAATTGAGTAATTGCAGTAAAGACCATATGGGCCACAAAGCCTAAAATATTTCCTATCTGATCCCATACAGAAAACAACGTGCTCACCCTTCTTGTAGAAATAAAGGAAATATTATTTACCAACTTAACAAAACAGGCTAAACATTAGCTTTGAAATGCATGTGAGACTTAAATTTCTATATATTTTCTGGGTTATGCAGTCACAAAATTTTTAAACTTCTATGGAATAAATGAAATAAACTTTTTTCTTCACAGAATTACGATAAATAAAGATTGATTGTTAAGTTTAAATAGAAAGCACCTGTAATATGAATGATAAGAAACAGATGGTATTTTATTGTCTAGAAAGAATAAAGTTAACAAAGAAATCAGTTCAAAGAAATAAAACTCACTAGGGAAATTAAGAAATAAGAAAAATGGGATTGTATTTAAAAGTATAGATGACTTCAAAGAAGTTAAATGGGAAAAATAACAAAATAACAATTATCTAAAATTCAGATAGAAATATCAGTTGAATGGAAAGTAGGCTAGGGTATTAAAAAGAGAACAAAGATACTTCACAAGTAAAATTAAAGTCAACTTGTTTAGAAATACAAAGTTGTGAAAGTGAAGAGGCAAACTAAAATAACAACTCTATGTTTCTAAAATCACAACTAGCACCAAAAAGAAAATGCCCATTGAAGAAACATACATTAACATGATGTTAAATAAAGAATGTTATCATTATATCAATAAGCTGAAAGAATAGTTCTTCAGGCACGATATAGTACAATGTTCTACTAATTATTACCTTTGCCTCCAAACTCTCCTCAACATACAGACAATGTTTGCTATTGCTTTACACGTCACTTTCCCCCATCAAAACCTTCAATGACTTCCCATTGAACCGTGATGTTTTAGAGCTGAAAGCATCATTAAGTGCCATCAAGTGCACTAACCATATCTTACACATGAGAGCAGTGATAGCAGAAGGTGAAATAGCTTGCCTATGTGGTATAACTGAGCAATGGATGTTAAGATCGTACCCCAAGCACCCTGACAACAAGAGCAGTGTTTTTCTGCCACAGTGAGCTTTCTACAATACAGCTCTCTTGATCTTTACTTTCGCTCATCTGTTATGTGAAAACACTGCTCTAAATAGACTGGTTTTCTAGATTGCTAGCTTATCATCACATTTGGCGATGAAAGTTATATTCGATCTCTATTTTTCTACATTTTATCTTTATTTCAAGATAATAAGACATAGGGAAGAGCAGTGAACAATTTGTATCGCATAGAGAGCACTAGTAAATTTAACTATATATAAAGGCAAAAATATCAAGCTCCTTTCTTCCTCTATGAAGTTCTTTGGTCTCATTTCCTTTAGAACACATGACCTGATATGCTCATTTGGCTTTTGGCACCTGTACAGTATTTTATTCTTTTCTATGCTAACAAATGTGGTGATATTCAACTAGATTGTGAGCCCTTAAGAACAAAGATAATTTGTAACACTCTAAACATAATAATTGCACAATAAATGCTTATTGACCACAACACAGACTAAAAATATGATTTTAAACTCCACAATTACCACTATATAATCAATTGTAATGATATGATAATGAATTGGGAAATGAAGGAATTACCTAATGAACTCTCTAAGAATAAGTGTTTATAAATATGTGAAAACAAACTTTCTAAGTATATTTGAGAATAAACAAAGTCATACAAAAGGTAATCTGTTTATTAGATCAGGATATTATTTGTAATGTAGGTGTAACTCGGCGTATTGCAGCTTTGGTTTCAGACCACTGAATTAAAGTGAATATCACAATAAAGAAATCACATGAAGATTTTGGTCTCCCAGTGCATATAAAAGTTATGCTTATACTATATTGTAGTCTACTAAGTGTGCAATAGCATTATGCCTAAAAAATGTACATTCTTTAATTAAATACTTTATAGCATAAAAAGCTAATGATTGTTTGAGCCTTCAGGGAGTCTCAATCTTTTTTTGCTGGCGGAGCGTCTTGTCTTGACTTGGATGGCTGCTGACTGATCAGGGCTGTGGCAATTTCTTAAAATACGACAACAATGAAGTATGCCACATTGATTGACTTTTCCTTTTATGAAAGATTTTTCTGTAGCATGTAATGCTGTTTGATAGCATTTTACCCCGAGTAGAACTTCTTTCAAAATTGAATTCAATGCTCTCAAATTCTGCCACTGCTTAATCAACTAATCTTATGTCATATCCTAAATTCTTTGTTGTAATTTCAACAATATTCACAGGATCTTCACCAGCAGTAGACTCTACGTCACAAAACCACTTTCTTTGTTCATCCAGGAGAAGCAACTTTTCTGTTAAAGTTTTATCATGAAATTGTAGCAATTCAGCCACACATTCAGGCTCCACTTCTAAATCTAGTTCTCTTGTTTGTTTGTTTGTTTGTTTGGTTCACCACAGCTGCAGTAAATTCCTCTACTGAAATCTTGAATTTGAAGTTATCCATGAAAGTAGCAGGTCTTTTGAAGCTTTGAAGTCAGTCATTGACTTCTCCTCTCTAGTTACAAAAGTCCTGGGCGGCATCTTCTTCCAATAGAAAGCTATTCTGTCTACACTGAAAATCTGTTGTTTAATGTAGCCACCTTCATTGATTATCTTAGCCAGATCTTCCAGACAACTTGCTGCAGCTTCTACATCAGCACTTGCTTCCTCACTTTGAACTTCTATGTTATCGTGATGGAGACAGCTTTTTCTTTAAACCTTATGAAACAACCTCTGCTAGCGTCAAACCTTTCTTCTGCAGCTTCTTCACCTCTTGGCCCTTATAAAATTGAAGAGAGTTAGGATCTTCCTCTGTATTAGGTTTTGGTTAAATGAAATGTGGTTGGTTTGATCTTCTATCCAGACCAGTCAAATTTTCATCATATTAACACTAGGGCTGTTTCACTTTCCTATCATTCATGTGTTCACCGATGTAGCATTTTAAATTTTCTTCAATAACTTTTTCTTTACAACCCACAACTTGGCTAACTGGTGCAAGAGGTTTAGCTTTTCAGCTTATATTTGCTTTTGACAGGCTTCGTCACCAAACTTAATCATTTCTAGCTTTCCAATTGAAAGTGAGAAACTTGAGACCCTTCCTTCCACTTGAAAACTTAGAGACTATTGTAGGGTCATTAATTGACCTAAGGTTAATATTATTGTGTCTCAGGGAATAGGGAGACCTGAGTAGAAGAAGTGAGAAGAGGGAATAGCAGTTAAAATACATAACATTTATTGATTAACTTTGTTGTCTCATGTGGGCATGGTTCATGACACCTCCCACAAATTATAATAATATCAAAAATAACAGATCACCATAACGGATATAATAAGAGTATAAAAGTTGAAATATTGTGAAAATTATCAAAATGAGACATAGAGAATGAAGTGAGCACATACTGTTAAAAAAGTGGCACCAATAGACTTGCTTGAAGCAAGGTTGATACAACCTTCAATTTGTTAAAAAAAAAACAAAAGCAATATCCATGAAGTGTGATAAAGCAAGATGCAATAAAAAGAAGTATTCCTCTATATTTGTGTTAGTGCGTAGATCACACCCTCAACTTTTAGAATAAAATATGGGTTACTTTTAAGTAAAATTAACTTATTCTATCAAAAATATAAAATTTACAATAAAGTTTAAATTATTAAAATTCTCTCATGAGAATGGTAAATCGTTACTTGATCATAATTCCATTATTTCAAATTTCGAGGGTAAGAAATTGATTGGATCAGAAGAAAGAGCAGCAGGTCAGAGAGTAGCATGTAATTAAAAATGTTCAATGCAATCTATTAACATTTCACTTGGAGGTCAGGATAACAATAAAAATCTTGTGATTTAAATAAAATTTCTAGGTCATATAACCCATTTACACCATAATTTTAATATATATTTTAATATAATTAAATTTGAGTCTAATGGAAACATACACACTTACATGTAAACAACTGATATATTCTTTGTGCAAATCTGAGTATATTTTGTACATACAATTTCAACTGAAAAAGAGAGCAAGGCACAGAGAACACAAAATTCTAAAAGATTGCTAATTCTAAAGGAGTTTTAATGACTATATATGCTAAATACTTTTAGTTGCCTATCATAAACTCTTAATATTGGAGTATATTCTTTTTTATTATAAAGATATAGGGTGCAATTCAGGGTTAGGTATACAAACGTTGGCAAAGGACACCATCAAGAGAGCAGGGAGACAGCCCACAGAATGGGAAAAAAAATTGCCAGCTATAAATCTGACAAAAGCCTAACATCTAGGATCTACAAGGAGCTCAAATACACTGAAAGGAAAAAAAAAAAAAAAAAAAAAAAAAAAAAAACAGCCCCATTAAAAAGTGGGAAAAAGACATGAATAGACACTTCTCAGAAAAAGATATACGGGCAGCCAGCAGACACATGAAAAAGTGTTCAGCCTCACTCATCATCAGAAAAATGCAAATCAAAACCACATTAAGATACCACCTAACCCTAGTAAGAATGGCCATCGTTAATAAAACAAACAACAACAGATGCTGTCAAGGATGTGGAGAAACAGGAGAGCTTCTACACTGCTGATGGGAATGCCAACTAGTGCAACCTCTTTGGAAGACAGTGTGGCAATTTCTGAAAGAACTAGAAATTGACCTTCCATATGAACCAGCAATTCCACCACTGGGAATATAGCTGAAGGAACTCAAATTATTCTACCAAAAAGATACCTGCACATATATGTTTGTTGCAGCTCTATTCACAATAGCAAAAACATGGAACCAACCATGTTGCCCATTAAAGCTGGACCGGATTCTTTTAAAAATGATACATATACACAATGGAATATTATGCAGCCATAAAGAAGGACAAACATGAACTTCGCAGCAACTTGGATGGATTTAGAGTCTATCATACTCAGTGATCTCTCACAGAAACAAAGAACAGAGTACCATATGTTCTCACTCATAAGTGGGCCTTGAACAATTATCAGAATACTCTAAGAAAGGGATTGGCAATAGTGGGAAAATGCCAGGTGAGGGGGGAGCGGGATTGGCAGTTGAGGGAAACTGCCAGGGGAGGGAGGGGCACACCTCATCAACAAGGGTACGTGCATAATGAACATTTGTATACCTAACCCTGAATTGTACCCCACATCTTTAAAGTAATTTTTTAAAAAAAAAGCTACCATAAAAAGAAAAAAAATATAGGGACTGACAATAAGAGACATGAGTAGAAGGCTAGTGGAGGCATTCTTGAAAAAAAAAAATCTCCCATTAAAAGATAATTTGTAAACTGGGCTCGGTGGCTCAGCCTGTAATCCCGCGCCTTTGGGAGGCTGAGGTGAGCGGATTGCCTGAACCCACGGGTTCGAGACCCACCTGGGCAGCGAGACCTCATCTCTACAATAAATCAAAAAATCAGCTGGGCATGGTAGCGCATGCCTGTAATTCCGGCTACTTGGAAGGCTGAGGCGGAAGGATCGCCGGAGCCCAGCAGGTCGAGGCTGCGGTTGCCGGGAGCGGCCACTGCACTCCAGTCTGGGCCACAGAATGAAACTCCAACTCAAAAAAAAAATAAAATAAAGTAAATAAATAAATAAATAATAAAATGTCATTGATGGCTTATTTACTGTATATTCTTTACTAACTCACTTCAGTGAATGTGAATATGTTAATTATGAAGTACATAGATTTATACTCAAGCTCCATCATCCATTCCAACACACAGAACTCTTTCATTTCCACATTATATCTTGAACTTTAAATTATGGGCTTACTTATACAAGAGTTTTCAAGAATGTAACTCCCACAGTTTCACTGTTCTTATTTTTCTTATAGAAAACTCAATCTCTGTCTTTTGTTTTTATTATTGCTGTCTTTATTTTTTATGTTTAAATCTGTTTAATTAAAATGCTGGAGAGAAAGACAAATAGCTTTTTTGCATCATTACACTTTTCCTGTTGACAAGTACAGAGTAATAAGTACAAGGACAATTTATGCTATTTATTAATAATGCTGATTATAATAAATATACTAATCTCATTATTCATTGCAATTTTGCTTTATCACCTTTGGTAATATTTTTAACATCAGAAACTGGCAATGTATTTTATTCCCTCTATGACTAAATTAGCAATGTGTTTCATTCTCAGTATTTATTTGTAATTGCTACTATAACAAATTACTACACACGTAGTGGCTTAAAACAACACAGATTTATTGTCTTACAATTCTGTACGTCAGAAGTCCAAAGATATCACTGAGTTAAAATTAAGTTGTCAATAGGTCTACATTTCTTCCGTGGGGTTGTTGAAAAGAACCATTCCCGTGCTTTTCCCACTTCTAGAGGTCACTGCACTCCTTGACTCTTGGACTTTTCCTCCACCTGCCAAGTCAGCAACATTACACTTCTCTGTACTTTTCTTCCATAGACATTTTTCTTTTAGCTTTCTCTTCAGCCCTTCTCTTCTACTTATAAGGACCCTTGTCATTACACTGGGTCAAACTGGGTAATCCAAAATAATTTTCGTATTTTAAAGTCAAATGATTAGCAATTAATTCCATTTGTCAACTTAATTCTCCTTTTGCCAGGTAACCTAACATATCCATCCAGAGGTTCCAGGAAAGTAGGATGTAGCCATATTTGGTGGACCATTATTATTGCCTACCACTTTCGCCATAAGCATAAGTTCTTTTTTAAAAATTTCTCTTTGTTAACCACAAAAGACACATTTTTTTCCCTCAAAAATTCTAAAGAGGAACTTAAAACACATCATGAATGCATAAAAAGGCCATGCTTTTAGATAAAAAATTTAGTACAGTATTACAAAAAGCAACTTTTCTTCTAAATATGCTTGAAAATATATTGTTATCTCAATTATTTAAGAATTTACTGAATAGTCTGGAAAAAAATCAGATGTGTCACAGGGAAGTCTAAAGCAGTGAGGTAAAAACAAAAGGAAGGTAGATGAAAGATATTCAATTATTTACTAAAATATCTTTAAAACTTAGTAGTGGTGTTATTGTACACACACACAGAGATATAAATACAGATGCACATGAGAGTCAGTAAAAGGCCTTTTCAGACATTGTTCTCTTACTGCTAAATTGGTGTGACATTTTTGCAGTGAAATTTGAAAATACATATTATATTTTAATAAGTATATGTTATTTTATTCACTATTTCTATTGGAAGGAATTTACTCTATAAAACAGTTTATACACATTCTAAAGAAATTTTTATATTTTTATAAAATTGGAGGAGACAAACTAAATGTCCATTAATAAAATGTTACTAATGAAATCACAGCATATGCATTCAATAGAATATTGGGTAGTAGTAATTAAGAAAATTAAGTATATTTATATATACTAAAATGAAAAGTCCCACACTGCACATTAAGTAAAATTAATTAAAGTGGTAAAATTATATGTATAGTATAATCCAATTTTAATGCAAAACATATATGTATAATGTGAATATGTGTGTAGTACAATGTATATTGCAACAATATAATATGATAATAAAACTAACACAAGAAACAAACAAACATTTTCTTTGGAAAAATAATAAATGAGTTTGAGGAACATTCTCCTTTCAACTTTAAATTTTTTTATTTTGCATATTTAAGGTATAAAACTTGATTTTTACATTTATTTTTAAATTTTCTAGCTTAATTGAGGTATATTTGACATGTTAGTGAATTCAATACACACACATAGATACACACAAGATGATTATGCAAGATGATGGAATGTTAGTTAACTTGATTGTTGTATACGTATATCAAATTATCAAGTTGTTGTATATATCTTCTTTGGAAAAAATGTCCATTGAAATCCTCTGCCCGTTTTAAAAAATAGGGTATTTATTTATTTGACATTGAATAGTGAGTTCCTTATATATTTTGAATATTAACCCCTCAAACATTTATGACTGTCCAACATTTTCTCTCATTGTAGGCTACATTTTATTTTGTTTGCTGTTTACATTTTGTTGGTGGACTTATTTCTGTGCTCTCTATTCTGTTGCATTTGTCTATTTGTCTGGAATACTACTCAGCCATTAAAAAATATATTTTGCAGCACCATGGATGGAATTGGAGGGCATCATTGAAAGTAGAATAACTCAACAACAGAAAGTCAAATGTTGCATGTTCTCACTTATAAATAGGAGATAAATAATGTGTGCACGTGGACAAAGAGTGTGGAGTAATAGACACTGAAGATTCGAAAGATGGGGGGGTAAATGATGAGAAATTATTTAATAGATACAATGTTATTCAGATGATAGATACGCTAAAATCCCAGACTTCACCTCTATGCAATATATCCACATAGCCGGGCTCGGTGGCTCAGCCTGTAATCCCGCACCTTTGGGAGGCTGAGGTGAGTGGATTGACTGAGCCCGCAGGTTCGAGACCCACCTGGGCAGCGAGACCTCATCTCTACAATAAATAAAAAAATCAGCCGGGCGTGGTAGCGCACGCCTGTAATTCCGGCTACTCGGAAGGCTGAGGTGGAAGGATCGCCAGAGCCCAGCAGGTCGAGGCTGCGGTGGCCGGGAGTGGCCACTGCACTCCAGTCTGGGCGACAGAGTGAGACTCCAACTCAAACAAACAAACAAAAAAACCCCAATATATCCACATAACAAAATTGGACTTGTACCCTTTAAATTTATGCAAAAAATACAAAATAAGTCAAAAACAATCTTGAATAAAAAAGCCTTAAAAGCCTTCTGCTAGATTGTCTGATGCCTACTGTTTTCTGCTATTTCTTCTTCTGCATATTCTTCCTCATTTTCTGGTACTGGTTCAGAAGCCCTCATCTCCAACAAGTTGTCTTCTGTTAATTTATCTGGTGTGACGTCTATTACCTCTTGAAATTCTCTAAGATTTAGATCTTGAAACCCTTCAACCCTTGCCTTTTGGTCATTATCCACAATGTCATGGTTTATTTCACTGGCTCCATTTTAAATCCTGTGAAGTCATAAACAACATCTAGATATAGTTTTCTCCAGGAGAAATGTATTGTTTTGGGCCTGATGGCTTTCATAGCTTATTTTGTAACAATGAATGCATCTTCAGAGGTATAATCTTTCCAGACTGTCATCATGTTCTCTCTATCAAGGTTCTGGTGCATGGCTTTGACAATCCCTTCCAGAGTATCATGTGTAATCAGGCTTAAAGGTCCTTATGACTCTCTTATCTAGAGGCTGAATTAGAGACATCGTGTTTGGTGGCAAGTAGACCACTGTAACACTTTTGCTGTTGAACTCACAGGGTACTGGGGTGTCAGATATTGTCAGAATATCAGATATTCTAATATTGCATTTTCCAATATCAGAAGAACTTTATTTTTTATTTTATTTTATTTTATTTTTTGAGTTGGAGTCTCACTCTGTCACCCAGACTGGAGTGCAGTGACCACTCCTGGCCACCGCAGCCTCGACCTGCTGGGCTCCAGAGATCCTTCCTCCTCAGCCTTCTGAGTAGCCAGAATTACAGGCATGCGCTACCACGCCCGGCTGATTTTTTGATTTATTGTAGAGATGAGGTCTCGCTGCCCAGGCGGGTCTCGAACCCGCGGGCTCAGGCAATCCACTCACCTCAGCCTCCCAAAGGCGCGGGATTACAGGCTGAGCCACCCAGTCCGGCTCAGAAGAACTTTAAAAGGCAGTCTCAAAGCATCAATGGAAACAATCTGGTCAAGGGTTCTCATTGTCCAGGATTTCTTATTGTATACCCCAAAGACTGGTAGATGGTGTTTAGCGGCTTTATAGGTAAGGGCAATACTGATTGTAAACCGGTAAAGCCATGAAAGCTATCGAGCACAATTCTTGCTGTATTGAATCCTGATGCTCACTTAAAAAAAAAAAAAGAATAAATGTGTTTTGTGGCATTTTTCCAGAATGGGACACTTTCATCTACATTAAAAACCTATTCAGGCAGAAATCTTCCTCCTCAGTGATTTTCTCTTTCTTCCTTTCTTTCTTTCTTTCTTTCTTTTTCTTTCTTTCTTTCTTTCTTTCTTTCTTTCTTTCTTTCTTTCTTTCTTTCTTTCTTTCTTTTTAAAATACGTATTTATTTTAAAGATGTGGGGTACTATTCAGGATTGGGTAGATTTTCTTAATGATGTCTGGAAACTCATCAGCAGCCTCTTGGTCAGCAGAAGCTGCTCCTGCTATTTTGACATATCTTAAAGCCAAACCACTCTAAAATTGTCAAACCATCCTTTCCTGGCATTATTTATTTAGATTTAGATCTTTCACCTTCCTTTTTCTTTAAGTTGTTACACGATAACTTTGTGTTTTCTCAAGATACGTTACTGCCTATAGATATACCTTTCTTATTGCAATCCTGCATTTCCATAAAAGCCATATTTTCAATACAAGCTTTAAAGGTTTTCACAAAAAGCGCAAGATTTTCACACCTGCTGGTATAGTTGCAGCAACTACTTCAAGAATTTCATATTCTTTCTTTACAACGGTCCTTATGCTGGATTTATTTATTTTGAAATGGCGGGCAATTATAGCTGCAGACCTCAATCTATGCTACATCTCAAGCAATTTAACTTTCTCTTCTAATGTTATCATTTTCCTCTGCTTCTAGGAGTACTTCCATCATCACTAGTGGAACATCATGCAGATCCTATGGTGCTATTCGGGGTTGACGATATTGCACGAAACACTATGAAAAATATGGGAAATTATAAGAGATCACTTTTTACTGGAATCCACAGTTTACATCATGCAAGTTCTGGAGAGAGGAACTGCTCACATGGAGATGATTCGCATCACATTGTGTTTTAAGTGGGTACCTGCAATACTTGAGCTCATCATGATAGCAATTGGAGATGTTTATCAAATTATTACAGTAGTACAGTATGCACTATGGCTAATTACGCAGTTATGATACAATTGATAGAAATTCTTACATTTCTATCAGCTGTGAATGGTGACGCGTATGGCCTGTGTTTTTTGTGCATAAGTCTTGATAAATTTTAATTTTGTAAAATAAATTTGTATATATTTTATGGTAGTAAATGATGCACTAGTATCTACATATGCTTTATGCATTAATGATATATCTAACTTTTTCTTTTTTCAATATTTCTAGGTTATGTGATTCATCTGTCAGTTTTTATCCAAATTGTCAAAAAATTTTCCAATATATTTACTGAAAAAAATTCATGTATTAGTGAACCTGCACAATTCAAACCCATTTTATTCAAGGGTCGACTGTAGTTGGGTTTGTTTGTTAATTCATTCAGCTACTCAATAGATCTTTTCATTGGATAATTTGATCTATTTATATTTGAAGTAATTATTGATAGTAAGTTACTAATGTCTTTTTAATCATTTTCTTAGTGTTTTGGAGTTTATTTCTCTGTCTCTCTCTCAGTGTCTTCTTTTGTGTTTTAGTGATTTCTTTGATAATGTCACTCTTTGATTCCATTCTCTTTACTTTTTGCGCATATATTATAAATTTCTTCTTGGTGATTACTATGAAGCTTACATAAAACACTTTAACAATCTATTTTAAGTTGAAAACTATTTAACTTTGACCATACATAAAAACTCTACAGTTTTACTTCCTCCCTGAACAATCCACATTATTGGTGTAACTATTTACATTTTTATAATGTATATCCATGAACAAATTTTTATATCTATACTTATTTTGTACTGTTATCCTTTGACTTTTATATTCATGTTGAAAATGATTTACCCAACACTATTACAGTGTTTGAATACTTATACTAAATTACCTTTACCAGTAATTTTTTATTTTCATATGTTTTCATGTTATTATTTGGTGTTCTTCTGTTTCAACTTGAAGAATTCCTGCTAGCATTTCTTATATGGTAGATCTAATTGTAATTAATTTCCTCAGCTTTTGTTTGCTTGGGAAGGTTTTTAAGCCCCCTTCCTTTCTGAAGGACAGTTTTGAATGTAGTATTATTGGTTAGCAGGAGTGTATGTGGAGTGCTAGGAGGTATTGTCAGTCAATTGAGGGAGAGACTACAGGTGAGGCATCCTATAGGGTTTGTGCATGGGCCTCTTGGTGAGGTCTGCCAGTCAGTTAGTAGGATATTTGGCTACGTAAAATCTATGTGGTGGTTGCTATGAACCTCTACTCCTTTTCCCTGCTTCTAGCTCTTCTCAGATTATTCAGCTGCATCCATCCTTTAAGTGATATGGATGGGGTAAGGCAGAAGTGGATCTCTTAGGCAACATTCTGCAATGCTGTCAAAGCTAGGTACTATCTCCTCTTTCACTTTCTTCCATATGGGAGAAATCACAGGACAAAAAGATTTCTCTTGGCACTGAGCAGTGCCACCTGGCAGGAGGGGTGATGTGGGTAAAGTGAAACTGTTCTTTTTATCCTCTTCAATAAGCATTTTCCCAGCTGTTTTACCCCAATAGGGTCTGGAAATTGCTCCACTGGGCTCTTGGGTTTCCACAGAGGTATTTCCATCTGTGGACTGTTGTCAGAAATTAATGTTTCTCTGGTGATATTAAGGCTGGAGTCTTCTATTAATATTCAGGCATCTCTCTGAACTCACTCTCTGAAAACATTTATTTTCCATTTTGCATGACTCTGAACTGATAAAATTGCATACTTCAAACATGTTTAACTTTCCTATAAAATAAATAAAATTATATGCATCCACTAAAATAAAATCTATAAAACTTTATGGATATGTAAAGATTTCCAAGAAATATTGGTAAATTTTTAAAAATCTTGTCAAAAAACTTAAGTAGTGGAATCTCTGTTTAGTAAAATATATGTTCAGTCTTAAAAAGTAGTTAATAAGTATGTCAAAAGATCATTTTGTGTGCTTTAAATATAAGTAAAAAAAGGTTGAGATATAATTCCAAGGAAAGAAGAAAAATTTGGCTTTGGGGACAATGGGTAAACTGAATATTTTAGAAAGGGAATGAAGAAAAGAAACAAGTCATGCATTTATAAAAAGGAAGAATATAATTGTTTAGTTTATATAAAAGAATATGAAAAGATCCAGAGTTCATATGTTGAGAAAAGTACAAGAAGAATCATAATGTCTAAGCTCTGGGGGGAGGGGAGAATGTACAGGATGGAAATGTCTTTTAATGTTAGGAGAGAGGAACTTAAAAAGGAGTAAAAATACATAATTGACTTCTTGCTTCCCTAACTTGGCCTAGTACCTGTGATGTGGCTCTGTTCTCGTAACTCAGGAGAATAACAGAGATATAATAAATATTGTAGCAGAACAATTAGCTAATTCACTCCAATAAACACCATCCATGACAGGTGACTGGAGATTATTCTATAATGTTAGTTTTATGAGAAATAAATGATGAGATAATTTGATTGAAATCAAATACATTGAGATGCTTTAGTTTTCTTTTTTCTTTTTCCCCCCTCTTTTAATTTTTATTCTAAAATTGTGGAGTACAATTCAAGGTTAGGTATACAAATATGAGATGCTTTATTTTTCACTCACCTACCAAAAAATGGTTACTGCGTTGTGTAGGTAAAATAGCATTGCATTAACAGATTTCAAAATGTGGCATTCCTAACTATATAAAGGCATGTTATTTTATTAACCTATTAAAAAAGCTTTGAAAACATAGTAATGCAGTACCTTGATCCAGTGCTGTTGAATATGTATCAATATTACCTGTGGATATGATAGAAAAGAAAAGACTCAGACTCCACCTTACTAAATCAGAAACTCTAAAGTTGGATCCCAATAATTTATATCTTAATATACCTTCTGGGTGATTATAATGGCTGCTAAAATTTCAGCAGTGCAACTTTGTTCCATAAGGATCTAAATAATGGGCAAAGGACAGAAAAAGGGACAACTGAAGACATAGATCCAGTTTATCTTTCTAAATGCTCTGAGATTTTATACTTATGTTAGATGCTTGGATCTTCAATCTTCCCAGGGTTCCTGACTAGGCCTGAAAATAAAACTGACAGAGATTAACAAAAGAAGGCATACAAATTTATTTAATAAAAAATTAGAGGCTTCAGAAATGTAAACCCAAAGGCCCTGGAAAAACTGTATTTTTATGCTAAGTCTGATTAAAGAAGTGGATAATTATAGAGAAACATGATTAGACCAAAAGAGGTATAGTATAATTCTAAGAAACTAGGGGGAACGTCAGCAAGGCCTATTTGTTTAGATTCTTTTCTGTGTCTTTGTATGATATTTTGTCCCCTTAGGTATGAGTATCTTGTCACATGAGTATCTTCGATGGAAAAGGAAGAATTCAGACAGTAAATGTCCTAGGTTTTATGGCTTGCTTTGCAGGTGGGGAATTCTAGTTTCTGACCCGCTTCAGGAGAAACTTGGGAGAGAAGTCAGAGAAAATGTCCTGCTTCTGGGGCCTGCACAATCTTCAACTCAAAGTACTCAGCATGTCAAGGTACCATACTTTGGAGTATTGTGATTTGGGCCTTGATAGGCTTAACATTCTTTATATTTTAGATTCACACCTGAAAACTACTTATTTTTGTATTCTCCCTGAGCTGGCTGAGTGCAAGTAGAGTAGACTCTATGTGGAAAAAATATAAAATACTTCAATATTTCCTTTTCATTGCTACAATGCAGAATGGGAAGTTTCAAAGACCTTCTTTCAAAAACACTGCTCTATTTTCACAGAATCTGGCAAATTATGAGCACAGGAGCTCTAGAATTTTTTTCTGTACTAATGCACAAGCCATTTCACACCATCTGGCAGTGGACCAAATTGCCTCGAAATCAAAAGCTGATGCTTGAATGGACACATTAGAGTTGAGTGTGTTGGCATTGCTCTGTGATTAATGTTCCATGGGGCAAGTCTGAAATATGCCTTATTCAATTTGCTGTTATTAATGAATCCATTTCTATGATTATGAAATCCACCTGCAAATGTTAAAAGTCCAAAGCAGCTTTTTTTAAAAAGTAAAATGTAATGTGGATATAGCTTCTTTTGGAAGGCAATTTGGCAATTTCTAACAAAGAAAAAAATAGTCTTACTAAATAACCTAGCAATAAGACTCCTAGGTATCTACCAGACTGATTTAAAAACTCATGTCCACCTCCACATGAAAGTTTATAGAAGCTTTATTCATAATCACTAAAACCTTGAAGCATCAAAATGTCCATGAAAAAAGGGAATGGGTAAACAAAATATGAAAACCATATAATAAAATACTATTCAGCAATACAAGAGGATGAATTATCAATAGAGAAAAAGACATAGGTGAATTGTAAATGCATGTTGCTAAGTCGGAAAAAACAGTTAACAAGACTACATGCAGTATGATTTTTTTCTATATTACATTCTGGAAAAGACAAAGCTATAGAGACTGCAAATCTGTTGGTGCTTCCTGCCAAGAATTTAGGAAGAAAGGCGTATTGAGTAGGTGAAACACAAAGGATGTTTTAGGGTGGTGAAACTATTCTGTATGATACTGTGATAGTGGATATATGACACTGTGCATTTGACAAATTCCATAGAACTTGCAACACAAGGAATGAGTCTTAATGTCTGTAAGCTTAAAAAAATTTTAAGAGATTAGAGGAATCCCAGGATGAAATAAATACAGTTACAAAGAGTCGATATTACTAATTTACTATATAACCTTATTGAAGAGAATGGGGTTGGGGATAGGAGGTACTTTGGAAATGAGTAGAGACTGTAAAATTAAAGACAAAAGGAATTGTGTATAAGAACTGTATTCTAGTTGATAATATTTTTCCCCTGGAGTATGGACTAACAATTTTGAAATTGCTATACATGTATAACGGAATTGAACAATTAAGGAAATGTATGTCATATGGAGATGAAGGTTTTTCATATAGGAGAGAGGGGTTACAGATAAGCGAGAAGGAAAAGCTAAGATAACTCACATGGTGCTAGATTCGAGTTGAACTCATTAGTATAAATTCACGTTTAATTTTCTATAGATATGTGTATATACATGGTTTAGTCATACATATACAATTTTTTTGCTATGTTAACTGAAATTTCATGAAAATAACAATGCCTCTGTAACAATAAGTACACTCAGGGCCCAGATCTTGGTTTCTAATATCATTCCCCATGAAAATGAACCAGAGATTCTTGGAAAAATAACTGAGTCTAGAACTGAGGCAGAGAAAATACAAAATGAATCTGGAGCATCTTATAATGCCAGAAAATAAGGTAGTCTTTAAAAAAATTCACAAGAGTTATGTCAAAATGATACAGGAGCTAACTTTAAAATCTCCCAATGGGAGATTTGGAACAAACCTGGAACAATTTGAACAACGAAATAAACAATGTAGTATTGGATTAAAACTCTAAGTATTTTTAAACATTTATGACAATATATTGAAATAAATGATTGAATAAATAATAAATGAAAGAGAATTGACAAATCTGTGCAGAAAATTTTCAAATAAATTCTGTAGGCTTTTCCCTCTGAAGAAGATGGCATGTAATTTCTCTTTACGTGTGGGCTGTGTATATTGACTTCCTTCAAAAAAAGGGTGGAGGGGGAGAAAGAGTGACTTTATAGTAGAGATGCCTAACAGATACTAACTCAACCAAGTAATCATGGTTAATCTCAACAGTGATAAGGCAAGATGATAGCATGAACTTTTGATACTATGTGATGAGAACAACATACCACCTCTATAATCTTTTCCCCAAAACACATAACTTCAGTCTAACTAAGAGAAACACATCAGACAAAAGGAAATTGAGGGATAGTCTACAAAATATATGATCAGTACTCCTCAAAACTGTCATAGTTCAGCAAAAATATGAAATGTCTGAGAAACTGTCACAGGGTAGAGGAGCCTAAAGACTACATAAGGACTAAATGTAATGTGGCAACTTGAGTGGGAACCTGGAATGTAAAAATAACATTAGATGAAAGCTAAGGCAATCTGAAAAGTATGGATTTTGGTTAGTAACAGTGTATCAACAGTAACGGTAACAGATGTACCATGCTAATGTAAGAAGTTAGTAATAGTTGAAACTGAGTGTAGGGTAGGTATATTAGAACTCTCTGGACTGTCTTTACATTTTTGTAAATTGAAAATTATTCTAAACAAAATTGTATTTAAAAATGTAATATAAATTTTTCATGTAGTTGGAGTGGATTGAGCACGTTAAGAATTTTGTGATTATTCTTGCCTTGTTTAAAATTAATTACACTTGAAAAATTGTGTTATACCTCTACTTATCAAGGTGGTAATCATAGCTCAGGTGCATATTTTACAAATGTGACAGGCCTGGCATTAGAGTAGCAAGTTTCATGATCAAAATATAAGTTTAATAAATCAGTGACTGATTAGGAAGGTGGAAAATCATTTTTCCTCTCCCTAGCAAAATTTTGGTTTATTTTAGACAGGAGAAGTCACCAGAGGATAGTATGATGACGGAGTCGGTCCATTAGAGAGGGCAAAAATGAACCATATTCAGAGAGAAATAACTTGAGAAAAATTCCATGGAATCTAGTGGGTAAACGGAGTAGATGGCTTAGATAGAAGTACCACAGACAGTTCAATTACGGTCAAAGTGGAGAGAAAAGAATGACAAATGTAGTGGTACTGGGTCAATGTGAAAATTTTTTCTCACTCTATTTTTTTCGTTGAGATAAACACAATCTTAAACTGAATGAGAGCAGGGGAGAGATTATGGGGAGGCTCAGGGGGAGAAGAAAAGTTGTAAAATAATCCAGTTATTTGCTCCAACTATGGTGCTGACTAGAAAAGCGAGTTTAGAAACTGTAACTAAATATTCACTCCCAAAACAACTATATTGGATAAAATCAAGACAGATTTATTTATTTATTTATTTATTTATTTATTTATTTATTTATAGTCCGAGTCTCACTCTGTCACCCAGGATGGTCATGGATCATCTATCTCATCCTTGACCTCCTGGCCATGCCATCTCTCCATCTCAGCCTCCTGAGTAGCTGGGACCACAGATGCATGCTACCACATCTGGGTAATCCCTTCCCTTCCCTTCCCTTCCCTTCCCTTCCCTTCCCTTCCTTTCCTTTCCCTTCCTTTCCTTTCCCTTCCTTCCTTCCTTCTCTCCCTCTCTCTCTCACTCTCTCTCTCTCTCTCTCTCTCTCTCTCTCTCTTTCTTTGTAGTGATGGGTCTCACTATGTTATATAGGCTGGTCTTGAACTCCTGGGCTCAAGCAGTCCTTTCACCTTGGCCTCCCAAAGTTGGGATTACAGACATGAGCCACCCACCCAGCCTATTTATTTAATTGCTAACAAAGATTAGCAGAAAGAGCTTTTCTCATTGTTACTTAAGGGCTCAAATTAAAGGAAGATCTGGCTGGGCATTGTGAATCAATACCTGTAATCTCAGTGCTTTGGGATACCAAGGCAGGAGGATTGTTTGAGGATAGCAATTTTAGACCAGCCAGACCAACATAGCGAGGCATCATGTCTACAAAAAGTAAAACCAATTAACTGGGTGTGGTGGTGTACACCTGTAGTCCCAGCTACTTTGGAAGCTGAGGTGGAATGATCACCTGAACCCAGGAGCTAGAGGCTACAGTGAGCTATGATCACACCACTGCACTCCAACCTGAGTGACACAGAGAGAACTTGTCTCTTAAAAAAATAAAGACAAAAATGAAGGATGATCCTTCAGAAATGTTTAAGTGATGTTTCTCATTAACCAGTTCTAGTATTATGGTTATATATGTCTTCAAGGAAATGAAGAAGGCTAATTTTCACATGTACCCCAGAAGAAAGTGACCCAGATACCAGCAGTCATTTGCAATATGTGACACAAGGGCCATCTGATATGAATTTAAATAAGATTTAAGTGGAAAATCTAGTGTGTGTGAGGGGTAAATCCAAAGGAATATTACTTTAAGGTAAAAAGATTTTGTAGTTGTTAACTTTCTAAAGTGCCTTTATTAAGATATTTTAAGAATAAGAGTAGATAACATTGTTTTTTCTTTTTTTTTCATAAAAGGGTTTCTTCCAACACTGATAGATTTGATTCTGAAATAAATGTTTATTTAGGTAATCAGTAGTGATATGACAGTCATGAATCATTCCTGAGAGCAAAACTATAAACTCAGTATTCCCAACTAAATAATATATGGCTTAAGAAATGTATGTAAAATAGACATTAGTTTAACAAATATTTATTAACAACTGTGTGGAAGTAATAGCAGAATTAAGATTTGAACCCAGGGACATCTAACTCTAAAACCAGATCAGTTTTCTCTATAATATGTACATTTTCCTTATTACAAAGACTAGCAGAATTGCATTTGGTATTTAGACTAGGGTGAATAATACAGGACATCAATTTTGTTTTGCAACTATTTATATTACTTTAATAGAGACAGATTTCTACCTCTGTGCTTCCTTTCCTATTAGCTGAAGGACAAAAACTAGATGATGCTAGAAAGGGCAGAGTATCTGATGTATAGGATGTGGGGTTGAATAGAGCTAGATTTAAACCGCTGCTTCAGTATATCCCAGAAAGTAATTGACTCACCATTCCATCCTATGCAAAATGACACAGTTTGTATAAAGGCACTTATTATGACCTCGTATTCTTTCAAATATCCATTTAACACCTAATTTGTGTCAGCACTATTCTAGGGAGTTAGAATAGAGTAGTGAATAATACATAAAATAATGTCTATCTTCATGAAGCATTAACATATGAGGACAACAGTACAAATTTCTTTCCTTTATCTCCAGATTGTATTCTTTTTGCTTCCAAAATTCTGCTCAATCATCTCTCCTTTCCTTTCCCCACGTGGTTTCTACTCTTTGATTAGTGTGGAATGCTGGACATGAGCACCATTTTTGTTAATATTTAAAGATAAAACAAAGCTATCTGTCTTTTTCACTTTATGATATATGCATGGTATGGAAAAGAGCTGATCTATTTTAAGACTGCATTTTATAACCAAGCAGTTGAGAAAATCTGAGAGTGCTACAGTATAATAATAAAAACTTTCACTAAAGATGACTATGTAAAAACATTTAAAAATATTTGCTGGACCTATGCCTATATCTACAACATCATTTTTTTCCAGAAACACTTGAAATTAAACTGTAGATAAAATCACATATCATAAGTATTTCATCCTGTATCTTCTAAGAATAAGGACAACTTCGTACATATTACATATTCCCATACCACCATCACACCCAAGAATGTTAACAGTGATGTAATTGTAGTCAGCATAAAGTTCATGTTCAAATTTCCCAAAATTTCCCCAAATGCTCTTTTATAGATTTTTGTTTTTCTTCAAGATCCAATTGAAGATCACGTATTGCATTTGGTTGTCATAGCTCTTTAACTTCCTTTATTCTTAAAAATTCCTACCACTTTTTGTCTTTTATGATGGTGAAATTTCAAATAATCCAGGTCAGTTGTTTTACAGAATGGCCTATATTCTGATTTGTTTAAATGTTCTTCTGTAATTAGATTCATGTTAAACATTGTTTTTTATTTTATTATTATTATTATTATTTTTTTTTTTTTTTTTTGAGTTGGAGTCTCACTCTGTCGCCCAGACTGGAGTGCAGTGGCCGCTCCCGGCCACCGCAGCCTCGACCTGCTGGGCTCCGGCGATCCTTCCGCCTCAGCCTTCCAAGTAGCCGGAATTACAGGCATGCGCTACCACGCCCGGCTGATTTTTTTTTTTCTTTTGATTTATTGTAGAGATGAGGTCTCACTGCCCAGGCGGGTCTTGAACCCACGGGCTCAGGCAATCCATTCACCTCAGCCTCCCAAAGGCACGGGATTACAGGCTGAGTCACCGAGCTCGGCTTTATTTTATTATTTTTAATTAAAAAATAATTTTCTTTATTTTAATAGCTTTAAGGGTATGTCCTAATGTGGATATTTTAAATGTTAATGTAAAACATTATTTCTTAAAACATTAGAACAGATTTTATTATTCCAGTGGAAAAAATATCTGTTCCTTTGATATTTTCTATAATAATTTAGAAATAAAATATTTGGCCATATTTCTCTGCTTAATGTAATATAGTGAGTAAAAAAAATGATTTAGTCACTTCATGACTAATGAACTATTCCCAACAAACCAAATATTAAACACCTGTGTCACAGCTGTTCTCAGTTGCATTTGTGTCATTGGTGATCATTTTGAAAAAAAACAAAACAAAACTGCAACCTTTTAATGAGGGTTAATTATAAAGGGAACATTTTTCACAGAGCTCTCAGGAAGCTTACTAGTGTTCTTGAGTGGTATTGGGTGATGGGTAATGATGATTTATTACTCTACATAGTTGCTGATTAAGCAATGCCCAGTAAAGTCTTTAACAATTTGTTATCATTGATATAAAGTATATTATTTTCTAATTGGCCTTATCACCCATAGCTGAGAAACAGGCCACACCATCTATCAGGCAGAAGCTTGTTTAAACTTGCTGCTGCATGCTGAAATAATGTTTAATCTTTGATTTTCTGTGACTACTGAAGCTAGCTATTTCATCATTTCTGTGTAGAGAGTAAATGCTCATCATTTTGAGTATTCGCTTCCTGGTATTTTGTATAATTATTTACAATGAATGTTTACCCCTTGGGCTTAGCTACATGAAATTATTTTGTCATCTCACTATGACTTTCACAAAGAAATAAATGATCTCCACAGTTCTAGCCCCATGCATGGCACTCATAGACATTAAATAAATATCTGTGTAACGAACTAGATAACGAATTATGAAAGGGAGGAAGATATCACAGGTGTCTAACAAAAAATGCACCTTATATACTTGACTGACCTTGTCTGGTAGCCAGACCCCAATCCTTCTGTTTGTTGCAAAGCCGGTCCCTAGATTAGCTTAATATAGGCAATTCAACTAAGTAGGAGATGTAGAAAAGTCATATAAGACCCTCACTCAAGGTACAAGGGAAGGAATCAAGATACAGGCTAAGTAACTCAACTAAATAACTCATAATTGTAAGTTTCTAACTAAAAAGTATCATAATCATATAGATTAAGTATGCCTATTCAGTGTTTGAGGGCTCACCACCGGGAAACAGCCTTTACAAAATATTGAAGCTCTAAAGAAACATTTCTCCGCTAATTTGGTTTTCTCTCCTTGGCTGAAGATGTATCCCTGCTGACTCTGAATTTGATCTAGGAATCCCGAAAGTCTAGAGTTTATAATCATTCTTCTGAACAGAATCACTTGGATTATCAGTATACATTCTTTCAAAATAATGAGAAAGCATATAGAAATATTAAAAAGCACCATAAGAGAAATGAGACTTTTTTCAACTCCAATAAGACTGTCGTTGTTCGGAAAGTGTCCTAGATATTCCTGTAAGATAGGAGAAAAGAAAGCTATGCTACTGTTGCTGCTGTCAATCTAAATGACTACCTTGTTTCAATTAAAGAAATTAGGAATTCACATCAAGTGAGCTTCTTCCTGACTAATAACCCTGCAAGTGATTTCCTGATAAGGATTCATTTAATTTAGAAGCAATATATATTTATAGTTACTGCATCTTAGTGACTGAAATTATGTTATAGCACTTACCTGAGAGATTATATTTTAAACACTCTATGTTCATTTGCTAACTTAACTATTGGTCTCAACTGCCCTTAGAATATAAGTTCCTTGAAGGCAAAAACTTTATCTTGTTTATCACAGGGCCACCAACACCAGGAAAAGGAGCCTGACATAGAGTAGGTGCTTAATAAACCTTTACTGCTGAATGGAACACTGTTACTTATCTGATTGTGTAGGATAAAAAACAACATGTAGAATCTGTCCTATTTTTCATTCTACCCATTCACCTGAAGCAGAGTGCAATTCTCTCATCACAGAGCAAAACGACACAGCTTTATTTGGGGTATTCTTGTGGGAATGGGGGATGACTAGAGGATGAAGTCAGATCTTTGGTGTGGTAACCAAATTCTGTATCTTTATTCTGAAATTCTCACCTAATGCTCTGTCTCCTCAACCTCAAACTTTAATATTTCAAGGTGAACTGAGATATACCAATTTTGGCTTTCCTTCTCCAGTATTCTTTATTATGATTTTTGTTCCTCTGTGTATATGTGGGAGGAAAAGGCAGTGGATTTTCGCTCTATAGCATTCAACATTTACTTGGATCAACAGATGGCTTACTCCTTGAGAACTGTGAGTCATTTTTATAAGCTAGGTGAAGAAAACACTTCCATTTTTTTCCTGCTGCCTGTTCTGCTTAGAAGTTTGCATAGAATTCAGTATATTTATATTATTATAGCCCCCAATCTATTCATAATTGAGTGCCGGCTACAGTCTCATTCTTTCTTTTCTTTTCTTTTTTTTTTTTTTTGTCCTATTATTTCTAACAAGCAGGCAATTCATGCTAACAACTTGGTCGGCAATAGTAGATATGGTTGAGAAATGTAAGCTACAGAGAGAGAGAATTCAAGGCATTGGAAAAGAAAGAAAACTTCTTCCAGAAGTTTAGTACTCAGAGGTAGGGTATGGAAATAATTCTAGACTTCAAACTCTAGATTTTATCCTATAGGTTAATCAAGGGAGAGTTCCTCTGATTCCCAACTCTCATTAGGTATACCTAGTTATGTATTTGCCCAACTTGACTTTCACAACTAGTCACATTTGCCTTTGTGAAAATTCCTAATGTAAGAATTCTAAAGAAACAAATCTAAACTCTTCATTGCACAAGGAATATTAGAGGTTATGATACAAGGGAACGTGAAGGGAAAAGTGAGCACAAGATTGCATTACATAATCTAAGAAGACAAAAAATATCAAAGGCACAAAAAGAGTATAAATAGGAAAAGAAAGACTGGGTTCAGTGGCTCAAGCCTGTAATCTCAGATCTTTGGGAAACCAAGGTGGGAGGATCAATTGAATCCAACAGTTTGAGATCAGCCTGGGCAACATAATGAGACCTCATCTCTACAAGAAGTTATATATATATGATTTTATATATGTATATACATATACATATATATCTAATTATTTATATATACGTATATATACATACACATATATATGTGTATATATATATATGCAAAAGGAATGTATCTGTAGTCCTAGTCACTCTGGAGGCTGAGGGGGTAAGATGGAAGGATCACTTGAGTCCAACACTTCAAGGCAGCAGTGAATTGATGGTGTGATTATGTCACTGATTAGGCACTCTGGCCTAGGTGACAGATCTAGACTCCATCTCCAAAAACCAAAAAAGAAAGAAGGGAGGGAGGAAGGAAGGAAGGAAGGAAGGAGAAAGAGAGAGAGAGGAAGGGAGAGGGAGGGAGGGAGGGAGAAAAAAGGGGGAAATGTCCTTAATGATGTTAATATCTTAAATAATTTTAATAGCATCCAAAGCCCTAATTATCTTGCATCAAATTTTATATCATGACAATTCTGTGGTAATGAACTCATTGCTCTGCCTAAACACTGGATCAGGCTTAATAAATATATTTATGCTTTTGTGCATTTGCTAATCATGTTCCCTCTACCTGTAACTATTTTCTCTTTCTCCTTTCTCCGCCTAGTAAGATCATTTTCATATTTACAGCTTATATGAAGTATACATTATTAACCTCCCATTTATAGATGTGGAAACTAATGTTAATTAAATTTAAGTGTTTTTCTAACAATTTGATAGCAGTTGACAGTAAGTCTACAATGGCATAAAATAAAGTGTTTGACTTAGACACATCTTTGGTTAGAGAAGCTATCAAGGAAATGTTAATCATGATTTATTTATGGCTCCCTCATTCATTTGACTTTGCTCTACATCAAACTCTGGCGAACAAAATAATACTAAGAATGATGAGGTTGCTGGCAGTTATTTCTCTATTGGTGATCTTCCAAATTAAACAGTAGCAAAAATTATCAGCTCTTTAGGCTTAGAAAAAGTCATTCCAATGACAATACTCTAAGCCCAATGTAGCCTGGACTCCTCTGTTCTGCCTTTTTGCTAAGTAATCTGCTGTGCTAATCCATCTACTTATATTATTCTCTGCTCTTTGTCCTTTCCCCTATTTTTTCAGTCAAATAGCTGGGCAGAAGTCTAAATAAAATGTGCCTGAAATGTGCCACACATTTTTCCAAGCATTTTATGTAGCCCAGAAGTCCTGGGGGAAAAATAATCTCAAATAAAAAGCAAAATGACAACAATGCCAGATAATTATAATATTGATACTAGCAACAACAATAAGCAATAAAAGATACAGAAGTGAGGGAAGAACATGTACTCCCTCTTTATGAAGTTCTCATGTTTTCCATTTCTATTTAGTCTTCAAAATAACCCCCCTCTTTGAATTCCATTTGTATATTTTTTGAGACTGAACATCCTTCCTTATCATAGTGAACAAAGCATAATTAGAAAAAGTAAAACCCACATAATGACTTCAAAATAAAGATGAGAAATTAGAGCTTGTCTTTTTAGCAATGACTTTATTTTTAAGTAAAAATAACAGTGTATAAATGAATAATAGCTATGACAAGATAAAACAATGAATTTAAACAAAGATGGACACACCACCCAGGTAGCATCAAAGAAAAATGTAATCGTAAGTAAATTAATCAAGACTTACTCTATTTATTCTAAAGCAATCTTGTATTCTGTTTTTTCCATCTAGTGCTAGATTTATGCGTTTGTTTCCCATTGACAAAGATTGACTAAATATTGCCCCAGTGTAATTTTCCTGTAACATTAATTATAAATGTCTCACTGGAATAATGCGAAAGCAAAAGCTCATTTGGAAACCGATCACCTAGACTGCATACTAATAAATTAAAATCAACAAATGAGAAACTAACCCCTTTCTCGTGAATAGAAATATCTTTTTTTGATCCAATGATATTCATGAATCACAAATTCACAGTCTAGTGTTTAATTTCCATAATGCATTAATATTATTAATATATATTAATTGCAGTTAAACTCTGGTACAAACCATGCTGGGCCATAGAGTACATCACATCTGCAGCAAAGCTATCAAATAAATTGTGATTCTGTAATTAAGACAGCATACTCATATGCTTAATGTATAGTACTTCATTAAATCTGAAGTACAAAAGAAAGAGAAAGGACACACACACACACACACACACACACACACACACACACACACACACCTAAAGCTGAGGATAGCTGAACAAGATCTGTGTATTTTATCAATGTCAATTTTCTGGTTGTGATACTGTGTGATTGTTTTGAAAGACATTACCATTGGGAAAAACGGGGTGAGGCGTGCACAGTCTCTTTCTGTGTTGTTTCTCATAACTACCTAAGACTGTGAAATTACCTCGAAATAAAAAGTTTACTTAAAAATACATGAAAAAATTATCTTGTGTTTGACAGAGAAAGAGAGAGAGTTTTGGGAAATGGGAGTTGTAGAGAATGAAAATGAAAGACTTACTGGCATATAGGGCTACACTCAAATGTCAAGAGTGCTGTATTCAAAGTGGAAGGCTTAGAAGTTTCTGCAAAATGTTATTTTACACTGGCATGAAGGTATCCTAACTAAAGTTAACAACGTACACCTTTATATATTCAAGAATGTTCCTATTAATTCCTTGTGTTTTTTTGTTTTGATTTTAGTAAAACTGTAATAAGGTCGGTTCCAGTAAAATCATATTCTAAATCATGCAGGTTACTTTGTGCTTCAATGGCTGTAAAAAGGAAGTAGAAATTAGCAATGTATATAATTTTTTGAAATGTGGAAGATTAATCTAATCCATTGTTTGTATTTTTTCTTACCTTGTTCATAGCTTTGAAATTTATAATCGTTGTGATTAAAGTTATCAATTTTATAAAGATATTCATTCTTTCTAAATCCATTTATGATTTTCATGTAACCTCAGTTGAAAATACCAGGATTATTTTATTATGTAAAAAATCCCAACTAGCTTAAAGTTTATATGTAACTAGGGAAAAAACAAACAAGAGAAGTATCAATAAACCTTTTTCAAATATTTTAGTATAAAGTAAAATTAAACTAATTTTAGTTTAAACTAAGATATGTTATAAAATTATAGTAATTAAAACAGGTGGGATTAGTGTAGGAAGAAAAAATTTGATAAAGCAGAAGAAAGAATCCAGAAAAAGATCTATGTCCATCTATATATCTATCCTCTCTGAATTTATATATATGGACATATGGCTATACATTCATATAGAATTAATATATATAAATTCAGTTTATGGTAAACCTACAATTCAAGTAAATAAAGAAATGTTTTACTAAAAACAGGTTAGATAATATTTGAGGAAAAGGTCTCATTTATCTACATTAAAAAAAGTTATAGCCTTAATTTATATTTTATACCAAATTGTGTTTCTGATAGATTAAGTATTTAAATGCAAAGAAGAAAATAATAGAAGTTGTTAGAGAAAATGGAGATAGTATAACATTCTCTAAATAGCCAGTTATTTTCTTAAGGAAATCACAACTAAGAAAGAAAGAAACCCGGGGCAGGGAAGAAAGGAGGGAAGGGAGATAGAGGAAGGAAAGAAAAACTTTATGATGTTAAACAAATTTAACTTTCTGAACATAATACAAATAACAATGAACAACAAAAGATAAAATTAGTGAAATTAAAGGGGAAGAAAATGGATGTAAAAAGATATATGCAGCATATATATGAAGCAAATGGTTATTATTCACACATTCTCAAAATTTATTAAAATCAATAAAAACAAGGAAATACGTACATGGAAAAAAGACATACAATGCAAACTGTAAAATGACAATTGCAGTCTATAAGCATATTGCTAGTGATTACCCACTAGAAATCAGTTAAATGCAAATCGATTGTTTTCTTCGCAATGCAGAAGCTTTTTAGTTCAATGTATTTCCACTTGTTTATTTTTGCTTTTGTTGTTTGTGCCTCTTTTGTTATATCCAAAAAACCATTACCAAGATGAACATCAAGAACATTTTCCCTGTTTTCTTCTCAGCGTTTACAGTTTCAGAGCTTACATTTAAGTCTTTAATCCATTTTTAGTCAATTTTTGTATATGGCGTGAGA
Organism: Cephalopachus bancanus; assembly: GCA_027257055.1. NCBI lineage: Eukaryota > Metazoa > Chordata > Mammalia > Primates > Tarsiidae > Cephalopachus > Cephalopachus bancanus. Next base: position 295,302 of record JAPVLO010000935.1, read on the forward strand.
CAAGGGTCCAATTTTATATTGCACATGGAGATCCAGTTTTCCCAGCACCGTTTACTGAAGAGACTTTGTTTTCACCACTGTGTATTCTTGGTGCTCTTGTCAAAGATTAGTTGACCATGTATGTGTGGGTTTATTTCTTGTCTCTCTAGTCTGTTCTAACCTGATTTTAAAATGTATAAAGACGTGAATAGACATGTTCCCAAAGAAGATATCTGAATAAACAACAGGTATATTAGTTATGCCTAACATCACTAATTGACAGAGAAAAGCAAATAAAAATCACCATAAGATATTACCTCACTCTTATTAGAATGGCTATTATGAAAAACCAAGAGATAACAAGTGTTGACAAGGATGTGGAGTAAAGGAAACCCTTATATACTGCTGTTGGAAATGTAAATTTTTTTTTTTTTTAAGTCAGAGTCTCACTCTGTTGTCCAGGCTGGAGTGCAGTGGCACACTCACAGCCACCGCAACCTTGACCTGCTGGGCTCAGGTGATCCTTCTGTCACAGGCTTCCAAGTGGCTGGAACTACAGGCATAGGCCACCAAGCTCGGCTAATTTTTCTTTTTCTTTTTTTTTTTAATTGTAGAGATGAGGGCTCACCAAGCTGCCCAGGCTGGTCTCGAACCCCTGGACTCAGGCAATCCTCTCGCCTCAGCCTCCCAAAGTACTGGGATTACAGGATTGAGCCACCGCACCCAACGGGAAATATAAATTGATATAGCCATTTTGGAAAAGAATATGGAGGTTTCTCAAAAAATTAAAAATAGAACTTTCATTAGATCAAGAGATTGCACTATAAAGAATGAAATAAATGTGGGAACACTATGTTGACAGAAAAAGATGTCCTGAAGCAAGTCCCTGAATAATATCTTTGATCTTATTTATAGTTAACATTATGTACATGGAGAAAAACATGGATGAAGAGATATCAAACTTTTGAACACGATTCCCTGTGGAGGAGGCTATAGGAGCAAAAGGAAAGAAGGTTACTTTAAAATCAATTTTTAAAATTTTATATCTTATTTATGTTCTATTGCCATAATGTGGCATAAAGAAACAATAAAAACTTGAACATATTTAATTCAGAAAATATATAAATAAGGAAAAAATTAAAATCACCTGTAGCCCAAAGACAAACTTCTAATATAGTCATAGGTGAATTTTTGATCTTTGTCTCAATATATTTACAGGGTTTTTATACCATAGATAGAATTTTATTTTTAAAAAGTCTTTATTTATTTTTTAACTTTAAAATTTTTTATTTTAAAATTATGGGATACAATTCAGGGTTGGATATATTCATTGTGTAGGTACCCTTTTTGATGAGGTGTGCCCCCCTTCCCCAGGCAGATTCCCATTACTGCCAATGCCACCTCCCTGCCCCCCTACCCCTACCCCTACGCAGTTTCCCACTACTGTCAATCCTTTTCTTATAGTATTACAATAGTTGTGCAAGATCCACTTATGAGTGAGAACATGTAATACTCAGTTCTTTGTTTCTGTGAACGATCACTCGGCAGTATAGACTCTAAGTCCATCCAGGTTGCGGTGAAGTTCATGATTTTGTTCTTTATGACTGTGTAATATTCCATTGTATATATGTACCACATTTCTTTAATCCAGTCCTCTTTTAATGGGCAGCACTGGTGGTTCCATGTTCTTGCTATTGTGAACAATGCTTCAATAAACATACGTGTGCAGGTATCTTTTTTATAGAGTGATTTGAGTTCTTCCGAGTATATTCACAGTAGGGAGATTGCAGGGTCATATGGAAGGTAGATTTCTAGAACATTTAGGAATCACCACACAGTTTTCCACAGAGGTTATACTAGTTTATACTCCCACCAACAGTGTAGAAGTGTTCCCTTTTTTCCACATCCTCTCCAGCATCTGTTGTTTTTTGAGTTATTGATCATGGTCATTCTGACTGGAGTTAGGTGGTATCTCAGTGTAGTTTTAATTTGCATTTCTTTGATGACTAGTGAGGCTGAACATTTTTTCATGTATCTGTTGGCTGCTTGTACTTCTTTTGAGAGCTCTTGTTGTCATTGACAAAAAAATTTTAAACCATTTAATTCATTTTATATGTGTAAAGAGTGTCAGAAGATACTTTAATTTTTTCCTCTTTTAGTCTTTATTTAAAATTGTGGGGTACAATTAAGGGCTAGGGATGCAAATATTCACTGTGCAGGTACCCTTATCAATGACGTGTGCCCCCTAAAAAACTTTATACAAAGATTTAATTACAAACTTTTTGTAAACATTGTTTAACAATTGTAAAACTATAAAACACATTTTTAATTAACAGACAATTTTTTGAGCAGTTTTAGGTTAATAGAGAAATTGAACAGAAACTACAATGTTCCCATATATCCTTTTTTCCATTCAACCTCGCCTCCCACATTTTCCCCTATTATTAATATCTGGCATTAGTGTAGTACATTTGTTACAACCGATTAGCCAAAATCGATACATTATTAATTACCAAAGTCCAAAGTTTACATTAGGGTTCACTCTGTTATACACTTCTATGGATTTTATCAAATGTATTATGTCATGCATTCATCATTATGACATAATACATAATAGTTTCACTGCCCCTAAATCCTCTGTGCTCCTCCTATTTATCTCTCTCTCACCATTGTCTCTATACTTTTTCTGTTTCTAGAAGGACGTATAGTTAAAATCATATTGTATGTACACTTTCCAAACTGGCTTCTTCCCTTAGCAATAAGCACTTGAGTTTCTTCCATGTCTTTTCATGGAAGCTTGATAGCTCATTTCGTGTTTAGCTCTGAATAATATTCTATTGTCTGGATTTACCACAGTTTGTTGATTCATTCACCTACTGAAGAACATCTTGATTGCTTCCAAGTTTTGACAATTATGAATAAAGTTGTCATAAACATCTAAGTGTAGGTTTTTGTGTGAACAAATGTTTTCAATTATTTTGCATATATACCAATGACCATGATTGCTGGATCATATGGTAAAAGCTTTTAGGAAACTGACAAAATGTCTTCCAAAGTGGCTGTACCGATTTGTATTCCCAACAGTAATGAATGAGAGCTCCTGTTGCTCCACATGCTCACTAACTTCTGCTATCAGTCTTTTTTTATTTTGGCCATATTAATAGGTTTTCATATTAATTTTTGCAATAGTGAATTACAGTTATATGAATTTAGCAGTGATGTTTGGAAATGAACTGCATTTTCTCAGTTTCAACTGTTTTTAAAATGAGGACTATTCCACACAACAAATTACATACACACACAGAGAGAGCTATAAATAAACTAGTGGAAACGTGATAAAATGACTTTGTGGTATTAAGTAGAAAAAATTAGGTGTTTATAGATTGTTGCTGTTGTTCACTGAATGGGTACATTTCATATATAAGAAAACAAAGATTTAAGCATAAATACCACACTAGACTTAAAATTTAGCTCTATTTTCCACTAATTCTAAGAATCATGATATTATATACTAATAGTATTCTCATAATGGCTTGCTTCCTTTCATGTTCTTTTCATCCAAAATGCCAAAATGTCCCACTGAGACTTGAGATATTGAGTCGGAAGAGCCTGATGTCTTCCAGCCTGTGCACAAAACCCCTAATGCCTTGTGCCTCCCGATGCTTAGTGGCTCTCATCCCTACATGGCGGATCTACAATAGAAATAAAATCGAGACATTCAGAAGGAAAGTTTAAGATCTACCAATGCTTCAAACAAAACCGGAAATACTATGAACTGTGTGGAGGAAACACACACACACACACACACACACACACACACACACACACACACACACACACACACACACAAAGGAAGAAAAGAAAGGGACGAGGGGAAAAACATTCACAAACATATATTGAATATTACCGGAGCTCTCTGTTCCAGTTCTTATCACTGCAGACTATCAGTATTTTTGCTTTCTCATCGAAATCATTCTGAGACTTGTTTCAAATCTCAAGTTTGTAAGTAGTGGGAATGTCCAAGTTCAATGTTTAATGTTCCAAGTCCAATGTTTAATGTTATCAAATGATTCAAACTCTTCCCCAACAAATGGAGAACAGCAGGTTGACTGAAGATTGGATGGACAAAGAGCAGGAACCCTGTAGAAGTGATAATGTTAAAATTGTGTATCAGTCACTTGATTAAAGGATATAATATGCAGCACTTGAAAAGCTAAAGTTGTTCCTGTTTAAAGTCTTTGATATTACATAATGCAATCAGCTTGTTTGTTTTACATTCTGTGACTAAATATAATAGCTGATTTCTATATGCGTGTTGGAAGAATTAGCCAGGTAAATGAAGGAAAATGTATCTATAGCACTACACAAACAAAAATACACTCATGTCTTAGTTATTTATGTATAGTAATTAGTTATTAATATATTATACAATATATAATATTATGCACTATATAAATTATTTATATATTTAAAAGTTTTTTAAATAAAAAGTATTAACAACTTATGGAGGATTAACAATAGAATGAATAACTTCAAAACTAGTAAAGAAATGGTAAAAGCTAATAAAAGTAAAAAATAGATAAAACTAAAATGATACAATGGAAGGCAAGAAATAGAAAAAAAAAGACTGTGTTCCTGATTATGAAAAAAAATAAATGACAGAACTAACATGAAACAGAAATGTAAACAAAAGAATAACAGTATTAGCATGCCATTTCGTTTCCTTTCATGTTTCTTTCACCAAAAATGACCTGAGTCCCTAAGCTAAAGTCTGAGGCCTGACACATTGAGTAGAAAGAGCCCGATGCCTTGTAGTCCCTGATGCATTGCTAAAAATGGGTTAAATGTCAGGTCTTCATATTTGATAAAATAATAATAATTGAAAAATTTTAGCACAGTTTTAAAAAGCTTAAAAGTACACGAATGCTTTTTCATATGCTCTTCTTTTTTTCTAGTTGACCTAATTCTGTGGAGTCTACAATTCACATTTTCATTTTATTCTGGTTGTTGCTCACATGTGTCTTTCAGAGAGAGGCTTTTCCTGGCCTTCTCATTTCAGTTGCACTCCCCATCGATTTTCTTCCCATGCCTTTCTTTATCTTCAGGACCCTAATCAGCAATTGACTATTATGTGTTCATTCAGTTGTGTTTTTTGTCTTTCTCACTAGTTTTGTAGTCTCCACAAGACTGAGCTTAATCTGGCTCCTAGGAAAAGATGGTAGCTCTCTTCTGGGGAGTGAGAAAGTAGGCAATAAAATCATCTAGGTCCTCTCTAATCCAGGGATTGATCTTCTCAGGGAGTCCCATGCAGTTCATCTAGCCTTCCCTGAGGGATCTTTAAAGTGCCAGTAGCCCATTCCTACCTGCAAGCTGATATAAAAAGGACCCAGATTTAGGGTACCAGACTCTCCTAGAAACTCTCTAGACTATACATTTCAGTCTATTTGTAGAGCATATTTTGTCTTCAAATGGGAGGGAGCCATCCCAGCTTGGCATAAGTGGGTACCTCTGTTTGGTACAAGGTCAGGGGAAGCTGATCCGTGTAATTTTCACAGACAGTTCTTTCAGTCATCCTATTTGTACCCTTTATTCAAGCCCTGATGTGTGTACCCCCCTCCACTGTTGGCAACTTCTGTGTGCTCTGAAATTTAGTTACCTCCAGAAATGCTTACCAATTTATATAATCCCATATGCCTCCTCTCCTCCAGAAATTTATCAAGTCTCTATTTTATTTTCCACTTGCCACACTTTTATGATCCTACATTTTTAGTTTTATTGAAGTATATCTGCTATACAAAAAAATACACTAAAATATTTTAAGGAGGTCACATTAAGTGTTCTTAACACAAACACACAAGAACTCCAAAAATTCAGTGAATCTGCAACTTTTATATAGCTTCTATTTGTATGAATTTTCTATCTTTTTTATAACTTCTACTTTACCAAGGTTTGCATTTTGTTTTATTTATTTTTGTTTGTTGGTGGGTGAAGCAAATGTGTATGCTTAATCTATCATCTTGAATAGAAAGTCTCTTGCAATATAAAAGGTTATTTTTATCTATAATTTTAAATTTTATCATATTTTACATAACTTTAGTTTCTCTGACTTTTATTTTTGAGTAAACTAGCAAGAAATGCATTCTACTAATTTTTAAAAATTCATCTTATTGCTTTTTGCTTTTGTCTTTATAAATTCCATCACTGAGTCTTGTTTGTATATCTGCAATATTTTTCTTAATTTCTGTAGTTACATGCATTATTAAATTATTGTCATTTTACTGTTTAATAATGAAAGCATTTAGAGACATGAAATGTTATTTAAAGTTTATTATACATTTGACTCTATGGCATTAGTTCAGACATGTAAGACTGGCATTGTTCTTATTTACCAAAAACCTAAAATTTTTCATTTTTTCTCATTTCCCAAAGTATTATTTGGTTACTTCTCTCAGACTTATTTTATTAATATTATATGATGGTTTAATTAAGTTTGTTAACACTGAATTTTGTTTTTGTACATTATGCACATTTTTTTTGAGAAATTACATCATTTTCATTATATTTAGGAAGCACATTGTCAACATTAACTTAAACTTAATTGTATTTATAAATGATTTTAATAGGAGCCAATTTTACTTTTGTCATGAATTTTTTTGTTGTTGTTATTTTACTAACTTATCTCTTATAAATGTTTTTATTTTTCTCAAGAAAAATTTATAATGATCTTATGTTTTCTGATCTTTTTCCTATCTAAGGATATAACATTTCATGAGTTTTAGTTTTGTGATCACATATTCTTCTCAAACATGATAGAAGTCAGAGCTGGAGACATGAGGCTCGAAGTCATCATCGTTGTAAGACTGTGCATGGATGAAATTTTATGAAGAGAGTAAGTATTGAGAGACTGGAATAAAGCTAAAAGATGAAACAATAAGAGACAGCTTTTAAAAAGTTGAAAGAAGAGCATGATCTTGGAAAGTCACACAGGGGTAAAAGTGACTTAAGAAGAACAAAGAGGAAAGTGTAAAGATTTCAAGAAGTAACTGGTCAGCAATGTCAATGCCTGTTGAAAAGTCAGGAAAGGTAGAATAAGAAGGCTTCAAGGAATCTAAAAATTGGGAAGCTTTTAGCTACTATAGCAAGATCAATAAAAGAATAGCAAGACTAAAGTCAAATCACAGAGTACAAAGAGATGAATGTGAATTAAGGTAGAATATAATACGCTTTCAAGAAAGAAGTTTGTATTATGAGAAAATAGGGAAATGTTTGTGCAAGGTAAATATACCTGCTTAAGAAAGCAATTATACTTACTGCTGTTTGGGTTTGTTTGAGTTTGGTAGTTTTAATACAAGAAAGGTTTTAGCACATTTTTAGTCTTCAGAAAAAAACCCATGGAAGAGGATCAGTCTCTGGAAAAAATGTGGTCAGGGTTATTCAGAGATTACAGGAAGGAGTGAGAGCAAGAGTATAGCTATTGATTTGGTAGCAAAACCTTAAGCAGGGAGAAGGAAATTCCTTCCTCTTAAAAGCTCAGATACAGTTTCCGGTAGTTGCAAATGCAGACAGTTTGGGTGGAGAAATGACTAGTAAATTCAAGTCTGAAAAACAGCATTTTGCATAAGGTAGAAAGGTAAATTACATGATAAAAATAGAGGTATAAGTGAGGTTTAGAATTAACTCTTTTGGAAATGATAATAGCAAAGAACATACAATGTATTTCAGACGGGTTTTGAAGCTTTATTTGACGTTAGAGATGACAAATTGCTTATAGTCACCAGGACACACAAATTGCTTTTCTTCAGTAAACCTGGGGAATACAAGAGTAGTTACAGAGGAAACAGGATTCTGAATTTGTCTGAAATAGGTATTTGCAAGGTATCTGTAGATATTGGACGAGGGATAAGGGTGTTTATGATGCTAATAAGATGTGGTTTAATAAGATGTGGTTTATGATTAACCATGAATGGAATCTACACCTGAAAGAACATGATATAAAGACAGAAGTTGGGTGATAGATTCATGAATTAATAAACTGGAGATATAGCTGAGAATAAATGGTAGATACAGTAAGATTAAGCAGTGAGAAAACTAAAGGAATAAGAGAGTATAGGTAAAGGTTGTATATTAAGCCAGTTCTTCTCAAACTTAATGAGCATATGAATCACCTGGGGATCAGGATAAAATACAGATTCCAATTCAGTAGTAGCTCAGGTACGTGGCCTGAAAGTTCCCATTTCCAGTAGGCTCCCAGTTTATACTCCTGGTCCATGGACCGCACTTTGAATAGCTAGGATCTAGGTGACGTTTTGATGTCAGACTTTTGACTGCAAGATTAATAAAAAATAAATGGTTTAATAGTTGTTGAACGCAGCATTTTCCACACGCATATACACTGTGAATACTTCATTTTGGGCCTTCAGGACGATAGTAACCAACTGTAAATTTTCCCTTTTAACATCTTTATTGAGATATAATTCATGTATCATAAAATTCACCAATTAAAAGTGTATAATTCATTGTTTTAGTCACTTTAAAGTTGTACAATTATCACCATAATCTAAGTTTAGAACATTTTCATCACCAACAAATAAACTCTGTTCATATTACCAAACACTCTTCATTCCATTCCTCTCAACTCCCCCAATCCCTGAGAACCACAATTCATATGTATATGGACACATATATGTGTATAATGTATATATAATAATACAATATGTTCTATTTTGTGTCTGATTTCTTACATTTAGTATGTCGTTTTCAAGGTTCGTCTCTGCTGTTGCAGCTATCAGTATTTCATTATTTTCCATCACTGAATAATATTTTATTTCATGGATGTATCATATGTTTTAAACCTTCATTAGTTAGCAGACAATAGATTGCTTCCACTTTGTGGTTATTATGAATAATGTTACTATGAAAATTTTCTTGCACGTTTTTGTTTGGATATATATTCTCATTTCTCTTGCATATAATCCTAGGAGTAAAATTGCTGGATCAAATGTTAACTCCATACCTATCTGCCAAACTTCTTTTCCAAAGTTGATGCACCATTTACACTCCTACCTGCAATGTATAATAGTTGCAATTTCTCTACATCCTCCCCACCACTGTATAGTTGGTCTTTTGGGTTATAACCATCCTAAATGGTTTAATAGTGAAGTGGTATCTCATTTTTTTTGATGTGCATTTCCCTGATGGCTAATGGCATTTACGATCTGTTTCATGTCCTTATTAGCCATCTGCATATATTGTGTGCAAAAATATCCATTCAAATCCTTTGTCCTTTTTTATACTGAGTTTTTTGTCTTCATATTACTGAGTTGTAGAAGTTCCTTACATATTTTGTATGCAAGCTCCTTATCACAAATAAAATTTGCAAATATTTTTCTCCCATTCTCTGAATTGTTTTTTCACTTTATGGTATCCTTTGAAGCACAAAAGTTTTTAATTTTGGTAAGTCCAATTTATCTGTTCCTGTCTTGTTGCTGGTGCTGTTGATGTCATAACTAAAAAACTAATGCCTAAACCAAGGGTACAAAGTTTTCTCATATATTTTCTTTTAAGAGATTTGTTAAAAAATTATTTTAGATTCTGGGAGTACACATACATATTCATTATATGGATATACTGTGTAGTGGTGGGATTGGGTCTCAGGTGGTCCATTCCCCAGATAGTGAACATTGTACCCCATAAGTAGTTTCTGAACCCTAACTTCGCTCCCTCTCCCCCTTATGTTGAGGTCTTCTTACATTTACATCTCTGATCCATTTTGAGTTAATTTGTGCGCATGATTTGAGGTAAGGATCCAACTTCATTTGTTTGCATGTTGACATCTAGTCGTCTCAGCAGCATTTGTTGAAGAAATCATTCTTTCCCCAATGAATGGCATGGCCACTCTTGTGGAAAATCAATTGGCCAAATATGTATGAGTTTATTTCTGGACCTCAATTCTATTCCATTGGTCTATCTGTGTCTGTTTTTTGTCAGTACTACGTGTTTTGATTACTGTAGCTTTGTGGTAAGTTTTGAAATTGAGAAGTGTGAGTCCACCAACTTCTTTTGCATGATTGTTTTTGGTATTCAGGTTTCTTTGCATTTCCTCATAAATTTTAGGATCAAGTCATGAATATTAGAAAAACACCTGCTGAGATTTTGATGAGAATTGTATTGAATCTGTAGATCAATTTGGAAAACATTCTCATTTTAAAAAATACTAACTTTTGTGATCCATGTACATGAATACTTTTCAATTTATTTAGATCTTTCTTTCAAGACTTTTCTTTTAGTTTTAAGTGTACAAATCTTGTACTACTTTTTAATTTTTCTAAGCATTTAATACCTTAAAAATACTTTTTAATGTTATTATAAATAAAATTGTTTCCTTAATTTCCTTTTTGGTTAACTGTGAGTCTATAGGAATTCATTCATTTTTATATGAATATTGCATCTTTGTTGAATGCATTTATCAGTTTTACCACCATTCTTGAATTCTTTAAAATTTTCTGACATTTTTTAGAAATCACTTTTGGTAGGTCTTTAAAAAAAGGAAAGAAGATCAGCGTCTTGGTCCAGAAGCATTTCTGTCTGTAAGAATATGATGCTGCCTGTAGAGTTAGCACTGAACAAGTTGCTTCCTCCAGCATGGTGTCTGCGTGTCTAAGTCTGAGGACCTGAAAAATATAGAAATAATCAGTACCAATCAAAGCTTTCTAAATGCAGCATTCTTTCAGTGTCATAACCTTTGAAGAGAGTTGCTGATGTGGAAGGGTAATAAAGCTCATTCAAGGTGAGGATGTCAAAAATTGTTAGATATTGAGATCCAAGTGTGAATTGCAATCAGTAAGTAAGAATGCATTCATTCTGGTAGTGGGCTGTTATGTATTTCATGCTTTCCAGAGACTATAGGGAAGAGTAGATAAATTGGACATATGTAGGGCATACATCTACTGTAAAAACAAGCTCCCTTGTGTACAAAAATGTATAATTTGCTTTTGAGTCTACATATCACAAATTCCTGATTTTCTTTAATTTGAGTAATCGTTAGTGCCTACTGATTAAATCAAATCAAAAGTTATCATGCACCTTAATTTAGTACTGATGCTTTTTCTTAATAATAGAATTGTTTGGGACTTTTTCACATTAAGCAATCTTTTTATTAGACATTTTAACCCTCCGTCTTTCTTTTGTTAATTGACAAATAAAAATTGTATATATTTATCCTGTAAAACATGTAATCTTTACATAGGTATACATTGTGGAATAGCTAAATCAAGCTTATAAACATATGAATTTCATTACATAATTACCATTTCTGTGGCAAGAACATTTAATATCTGCTCTCTTACCAAATTTCAAAAATAAAGTATGTTGTTATTAATTGTAGCCACTAAGTTTTCGAACAGATCTTTGAACTTATTCCTTCTATCTAACTGAAATTTTGTATTATTTGACAAATATCTGTCCAACACACCTACCCTCAGGTCTAGGTCACCACTATTCTACTCTATACTTCTATGAGTTAAACTTATTTAGATTCCATATATAAGTGACATTATGATATTTGTCTTTTTATGCCTGGTTTATATCACTTAACACAATGTCCTCCAAGTTTAACCATGTTGCAAATGACAGGATTTTCTTCTTTTTTTAAAGACTGAATAGTATTCATTAGTGAAGTTGTTAGGTTCTGGGCTTTTCTTTGATTGAAGAATATTTTGTTACTGATTCGGTCTGCTTGCCTTCTTTGTATCTTTGGATTTACTATTTTTCCATTTCTTCATTATTCAGTCTTGTTAGGTTGTATGTCTAGGAATTTATCAATTTCTTATATGTTATCAAATTTGTTGGTATACAATTGTCCATACTAGCCTCTGATGAACCTTTATATTTCTTTGGCATTATTTGTAATGTCTTCTCTTTCATTTTGGATTTATTTATTTGTCTTCTTTTTTTTCTTAGTTTACCTTAAGTTTTGTTGATTTATCATTTCAAAAAACAAACTATCCATTTATTTTATCTTTTATATTATCTATTTAGTTTATTTTTGATTGATCTTTATTATTTCCTTCCTTCTACTAACTTTGGCTTGGATTGATCTTATTTTCTAGTTCCATGAAGTGCAACATTAGATTATTTATTTGAGATCTTTCTTCCTTTTTGATGTAGGCACTTATTGCTATAAATTTCCATCTTTGAAGAGCTTTTTCTGTATCAGTAAGTTTTGATATACTGTCTTTTCATTTTCTTTGCGTCAAGATTATTTTAGCTTTCTTTTTCATTTTTTTAATTTGAACTATTGATTATTGGAGAAAATGCAGTTTCATTTCCACATATTTGTGAATTTTCTGAAATTTCTCCTTTTTTTCTAGTTTCATATCATTGTAGTCACAAAAGATATTTGATAAGACTTCAATATTCTTAAATTTGCTAAATTTTGTTTTGTGGTATAATATATACTTTCTAGAGAATATTCTGTGTTCGTATGAGAAAAAATGTGCATTCTGCCTCTGTTGAATGAAATGTTCTATATATGTATATCAAGTCTGTTTTGCCTGAAGTGTACTTTAAGTCCAATATTATTGTCTGGATGATCTGTCCATTGTTGAAACTGAGGTATTTAAGTATCCTATTATATTTATATTTTTGTATCTCTCTTCCTATCTATTAATATTAACTTGATATATTTTGGGACTCTGATGTTAAGTGCATATATAATTGTAATATTTTCTTAATGATTTGATTGATCTCCTCATTATTACATAATGTCCTTTTTATCTGATTCTATAATTTTTGACTTACAGTCTATCTTATTTTCTCTGATGTAACTAGACTACTTTTGCTTTCTTTGGTTTCTATTTGCATGAGATATCATTTTCCATACTTTCACTTTCAATTATGTGTGTTCTTACAACTGAAGTGAGCCTCTTATAGGCAGCATATAGTAATGTGTTGTAGTTTTTTCCTCCATTCAATCACTCCATGTCATTTGATTAGAAAATGTAATCTTTTTACATTGTAGGCAGTTGACAGGTAAAGATTTGCTACTGCCATATTTTGTTAATTGTTTTCTGGTTGTTATGCAGATACGTGTTCCTTTCTTCCTACCTTGTTGTCTTTTTTGTGATTAGATGATTTTCTCTAATAGTATGCTGCAACTCCATACTTCTAAATCTTTTGTGTATCTAATACAGGTTTTTGCTTTTTGGTTACCATGACACTTACACAAAACATCTTACAGTTAAAATAGTCTATCTTAAGCTGATAACAACTTGATGTTAATTGCATAAAATAACTACACTTTTTCTCCATTGCTCCATGTTGTTGACATCACAATTTACATCTTTTATGTAATGTATTCCTTAATAAATTATTATAGATAGGATTATTTTTAATGATTTTATCTTTCAACATTCATACTAAAGACATAAGTGATTTACATATCACCATTACAGTATTGGGATATTCTGAATTTGACTGTGTACTATTACCAGTTAATTTTATTTATTCATGTTATTAATTAGTAATTTTTTTTCATTTTGAATAACTCCCTTTAGCATTTCTTTCACTTTTGGTGGTGATTAACTCCCACAGTTTTGTTTGTATGTGAAAATTTCCATATCTCCTTCATTTCTGAAGCACAATTTTGCCATGTATACTATTTTTGCCTGGCAGTTTTTTTTTTTTCTCCCTTCAGCACTTTCTTTTTTTTTTTTTATTTTTTAATTTTTTTTATAATTAATCAGTATTTTTTATTATCGTTTTGTGGGGTACAGTTAAGGGTTAGGTGTACAATAACGTTTCATTCAGGCACCCTATTGATAAGAGGTGTTTTCCCAGTCCCAGACAGATATTAGCTACTGTTAATCCCATCCCCCTCCCCCCCAAAATAATTTCCCAGTACCATCAGTCATTTTCTTATAGTATTACATTGGATGTTCAAGGTCCATTATATGAGTGAGAACATGTGTATTCTGATCTTTGTTTCTGTGAGAGGTCACTCAGTATTATAGACTCTAGTTCCATCCAGGTTGCTGCGAAATTCATGATTTTGTTCTTTTTCATGACTGCGTAGTATTCCATCATGTATATGTACCACATTTTTTTAATCCAGTCCTCTTTTGTTGGGCAGCATGGTTGTTTCCAGGTTCTGCTATTGTGAACAATGCTGCGATAAACGTACGTGTGCAGGTATCTTTTTTATAGAGTGATTTGTGTTCTTCAGGGTATATTCCAGTAGGGGGATTGCAGGGTAATATGGAAGGTCAATTTTAGAGCTTCAGGAATCGCCACACTGCTTTCCACAGAGGTTGCACTAGATTACACTCCCAACAACAGTGTAGAAGTGTTCCCTTTTCACCACACCCTCTCCAGCAGCTGTTATTTTTTGAGTTGTTGATAATTGCCATTCTGACTGGAGGTAGGTGGTATCTCAGTGTGGTTTTGATTTGCATCTCCCTGATGATTAGTGAGGTTGAGCATTTCTTCATGTGTTTGTTGGCTGCTCGATGTCTTCTTTTGTGAAGTGTCTGTTCATATCTTTTGCCCATTTTATAATGGGTTGTTTGTTTTCTTCTTTTCAGTACATTTGAGTTCCTTGTAGATCCAGGATGTTAAGCCTTTGTCAGACCTAGAGTTGGCAAATACTTTTTCCAGTCTGTAGGCTGTCTCCCTGCTCTCTTGATGGTTTCTTTGGCTTTGCAGAAGCTTGTCAGTTTAATAAGGATCCCATTTGTCTATCTTCTCTCTTAAGTCCTGTGGGTTTGGGTTTTGTACAGGTTTGGATGCGAGTTTCGATTTCCATGAGAGTATTTCCTTGCTTTTCTAAGGTTCTTATGGTTTGAGGTTTTACATTTAGGTCTCTGATCCATTTGGAGTTAACCTTTGTGTATGGGGATAGATAGGGGTCCTGTTTCAATCTTCTACATGTGGTCAGCCAGTTTTCCCAGCACCATTTACTGAATAGGTTCTCTCCCCATTGGTAGGTGGTGGGGGCTTGTCGAGATGTTGGTTTTGAGGAATTGAGGTTTTGCTTCTGGAATCTCAATTCTGTTCCATTGGTCTATATGCCTGTTCTTGTACCAATACCAAGCTGTTTTGATGATTGTAGCTTTATAGTAAAGTTTGAAGTCTGGTATTGTGATACCACTTGCTTTGTTTTTTTTTTGCTGAGTATTGTTCTGGCTATTCTTGGACGTTTGTGTTTCCATATGAATTCCTGTGTTGTTTTTTCTAGGTCTGAGAAGAATGTTATTGGTAATTTAATGGGTATTACATTGAATTTGTAGATTGCCTTAGGTAAGATGGACATCTTCACAATGTTGATTCTTCTGATACATGAGCATGGGATATTTTTCCACTTGTTCGTGTCAGCTTTGATTTCTTTGAGCAGTGTTTTGTAATTTTCATTGTAAAGGTTTTTCACATCTCTGGTTAGGAAGATGCCAAGGTATTTCATTTTTTTGTGGCTATTGTGAATGGAATTGTGCTTTTTATTTGGGTTTCTGTTTGTTTATTATTGGTGTAAAGAAATGCGATTGTCTTTTGTACATTTATTTTGTATCCTGAGACTTTGCCAAAGGCCTTTATCAATGTAAGGAGGCCTTTGACAGATTCTCTTGGGTTTTCAAGGTACACCATCATATCATCTGCATAGAGAGATAACGTGACTTCCTCTTTTCCTATTTGAATACCTCTGATTACCTCCTCTTCTCTGATTGCTCTAGCCAGGACTTCCAATACTATGTTGAACAGGAGGGGAGAGAGAGTGGGCATCCTTGTCTAGTTCCAGTTTTCAGGGGAATTGGTTCCAATTTTTGTCCATTTAGGAGTATGCTGGCTGTAGGTTTCTCATAGATGGCTTTTATTATTTTGAGGTATGTTCCCCGTATGCCTAGATGTTCAAGGGTTTTTATCAAGAAGGGATGCTGGATTTTATCAAAAGCTTTTTCTGCATCTAATGATATGATCATGTGGTTTTTGTTTTGAATCTGTTGATGTATTTAATTACATTTATGGTTTTACGAATGTTGAACCAGCCTTGCATGCCAGGAATGAAGCCTACTTGGTCATGGTGAATGATTTTTGAGATGTATTGCTGAATCCTATTTGCTAGGATTTTGTTGAGAATTTTAGCATCTATGTTCATCAAAGATATTGGCCTGTAGTTCTCTTTCTTTGTTGGATCTTTAGCTGGCTTGGGTATCAATGTGATGTTGGCTTCATAAAATGATTTGGAGAGAGGGCCATCTTTTTCAATCGCCTGGAATACCTTCAGTAGGATTGGTATCAGCTCCTCCTTGAATGTCTTGTAGAATTCTGCTGGAAAGCCATCTGGACCAGGGCTTTTTTTTGTAAGAAGTTTTCTTATTACGTAGTCGATTTCCTTGATTGTTATTGGTCTATTTAGGGTCTCAATTTCTTCTTGTTCCAACTTAGGTAGGTTGTGTGATGTCAGAAAGTCCTCCATTTCCTTCTGGTTTTCAAGTTTGTTTCCATACAAGTGTACGTAGTAGTCTCTAATGATCTTTTGTATTTCTTCAGGGTCAGATGCGACTTCATCTTTTGTGTTTCTGATTATGCTTATTTGTTTTTTTTCTCTTTTTTTCTTGGTCAGTCTAGCTAGGGGACTATCGATCTTGTTTATTCTTTCGAAGAACCAGCTTTTTGTTTGATTGATTTTTTCAATTATCTTTTTGTCTTCTATGTCCTGGATTTGGGCATTTATTTTGGTGATCCGGAATCTTCTGCTGAAATTAGGGTTTTTGTGGTCTTGCTTTTCCAGCTTCTTTAGGTGGCTTGTTAGGTTGTGAATTTCTGTTCCTTCCATTTTCTTCATGTGTGTTTGTAGGGATATAAATTCCCCTCTTATACAGCTTTCAGGGCATCCCAGAGATTTTGGTAAGATGTTTCTTCATTTTCATTTGTTTCCAGGTATCTTTTGATCCCTGTTTTGATGTCATCATTGACCCAGGAGTTGTTTAGCATCATGCTGTTTAGTGTCCATGTCTTTGTGGGTTTTGGAGGGACTTTGTTGGTGTCAATGTTTATTTTTATTCCACTGTGGTCCGAGAAGGTGTTTGGTGGAATTTCGGTGCTTTAAATTTGCTTATACTTGATTTATGGCCGAGTATGTGGTCGATCTTAGAATATGTTCCATGTGGTGATGAGTAGAATGTGTATTCTGTGGTCTTTGGATGGAGTGTTCTGTAGGTATCAATTAAGTCCATTTGGTCCAAAGTCACATTGAGGTTCCGGATCTCCTTGCTGATTTTTTGTCCTGATGATCTGTCTAGAGTTGTGAGTGGGGTATTAAAGTCCCCAGTTATGATAGTGTTAGAGTCAATATCTTTCTTTAGTTTTCCAAGAAGTTGCTTATGAAAGTTGGTGCACCTATGTTGGGTGCATATATGTTTAGGATAGATATTTTTTGTTGATGGATTGAACCTTTTATCATTATGTAGGCCTTCTGTATCTTTTTTGATTTTTAATAGTTTTGAAGGATATTTTGTCTGAAATTAAGATGGTTACTCCTCCTTTCTTTTGTATTCCATTCGCCTGTAAGTTTGTTTCCCATCCTCTTACTTTGAGTCTGTGGCTGTCCTTTCTAGTGAGGTGAGTCTCTTGAAGGTAATAGATTGTTGCTGATGATATTTTATCCATTTTGCCAATCTATGTCTTTTCAGTGGTGCATTTAGTCCGTTCACAATTTAGGCTAATAATTGAAATGCAAGAGTTGATCCTGTCCTATAAGGTTCTTACAGAGTTGTTCCTGTTTATTTGTTGTCTTCTTTGGGTTTTGGAGTTGGTTCAGGTATGTTTTTAATCTTTTGCCTGTACTCTTGTGAAGAATGCTGATATTCTTTTTTCTTTTTCTTCTGTGTTCAGTACTTTCTTAAGTGTTTCTTTATAGGGTGGTCTGGTGGCACCGTAGGTTCTTAGGGATTGGATGTCTGGAAAAGATTTTAATTCTCCCTCACTAATGAAGCTTAGTTTGGCTGGGTAGGTTATTCTTTGTTGAAATTGTTTCTCTTTAGAACTTTGAAGATGGGCTCCAGGCTCTTCTGGCCTGAAGGGTTTCTGTGGATAAATCTGCTGCTATTCGAATTGGTTTTCCCTGGTAGGTAGTCTGGCCTTTTTCTCTTGCTGCCTTTAGGATTTTTTCCTTTCATAGCTACTTTGTTTAGGCGAATTATTATGTGTCTGGGAATTGGTCTTCTCATTTGTTGTCTTTCAGGGGTTCTCTGAATCTCTTGTGTTTGAATTTTTTCATCTTTACTGAGATGAGGGAAGTTTTCTTGAATGATTTCATGGAATGTTTGTTCCAGTGTGGCTTCTGTTTCTCTTTCTCCCTCAGGAAGCCCAATTATTCTCAGGTTTGGTCTCTTGAAGTGATCATTAATCTCTTGCAGGTTTTGTTCTGTCTTTTTGAGCTTCTTTTCTATGCTTTTGACAGTTTGGGTTAGTTCTGTGTTTTGGTCTTCGAGCTCTGAGATTCTTTCTTCTGCTTGGCTGATTCTGCTTTCCATGCTTATTAGTCTGTTGTTCATTTCCATCACAGTATTCTTTACTGCTGTTTTTCTGACAACAGCTCCTTCCTATTTTCCTCTTGTCTCTCCTCAATTTTTTAAATTCTCTCCATTAATGTTGTGATGTCTGGGTTTGTTGCATGTAGCCAGTCATTCTGGGGACTCTTCATTGTCTGTGTTCCAGAATCTGTTTTCTCATTGTCTGATCTCCCAGGGGTCTGTGTAAGACCTATATTCTTCTTTTGGTTTTTCTTCATTTGTGCGGTTTTTCCACCTCCTACTTCTTCCTTCCCTCCACGTCACCGTCTTCTTTAATTGTGTTATTCAGGGGTAAAGGGATTTGGTTTTACTTCTGTTGTTCAATCTCCCATTCTTTATGTATGTCCTCTTACTTTGTTCAATTCTGAAGTTGCACTGTAGGTTGGAGTTGGTCCTTTTTGCAGTTTTGAGATGTATTTAAGGGGAGAGCTGTGATTCAAAATCTGTCTGCAGGTCCTGGTATTCGCTGATAGGCGTGTGGATAATGTGGAACCCACTTCCCACTACCCTGGAATCTGTCGTGCAGTAGTGGGGCTGTAGGTTTACTCCCTGAAATAAAATGTGGTTAGCAGAGGGGAGAGAATGGAGCAGATAGTGGGTTTGAAGAGGGGAGTGGAGAGCTAGAGGAGTAAGGGAGGAAACTAACGAGTGTGCCAACAAATAGAGAGAGGGCCTATACTGAAACAGATAAAAACGATGGACCACGCTACAGTCGAACCGACTCTCATACAAACAAAAATAAAACATATAGTGATGCTAACATACCAGCTATCCAACCACCTTATTGTGTGCTGTTCCTCTATACAAAGACATAGTTTACAGACAGAAGAAAAAGAGAAGAAAAGGAAAAGGAAAAGAGAAAAAAAGGGGAACAATACAGTAGGAATAGAATTAAGTCATTAAACTAATAGAATCAATGAAGTACACTCTGAGACCTTTCGTTTATGTCCAATGTCCTTTCAGGTCTGATTTCTAGTTTTCTTTTCAAGCTAGTAAATTAGTTTGCAGTTAGAGTCAATTGCCCCTGATCTGCTGTGAAGGACAGTTCAGTTCAACTTCCTCAGCAGTTTGGGTCTATGTCTTTATCAAGCTTATTTCTCCCGTTTCGGTCTTGTTACCTTGAATCGCCAGCAGGTGGTGCTATCTCATCTACGCTGCCCATAGGGGGTGGGGGGCCGGACAGGAAACAAGATGGCTGCCTGCCTCCCGAGCAGGCAACAGAAGCCCCCGCAGACGGGCAGGACAATCTCGACACAGGAGATGTGGCAGCAATCCCAGCAGTTTGGTGTGGATCTCCTCGGGCTGGGTTGTGATGAGCTACCCATCCCAGAGCGCCGGTGGGAGGGGCAGTGGGAGCGCCGGGCGGGAGGCGGGAGCACCGGGCGGGAGGTGGGAGCCCTTCAGCACTTTCAATATGTCATTCCACTCTTTCCTGGCCTGTGAGGTGTTCCTGCTAGACTTACTGAAACTTTCTTGTATGTGACTTACTTTTTTTTTTTGCTTGCTTCTTTCAGGATCTCTCTTTGTCTTTGTTATTTAAGAGTTTAATTATAATATTCCCTGGTATACTCTTCTTTGGATTGGCTCTAGCTGGCCTGTGATCTACCTATACTTGGATATTTATATCTTTACTCAGATTGGGAAAGTATCTCACTATTCTTTCTAAAAACAAAACAATAACAACAAAACACCTTTCTACGACTTTCTTTCTCCCTTCTCTTTCTTAAATATCTGTAACTTAAATATTTGCTCCTTTGAGGCTGGTTCACATATTCCATAAGATTTCTTTATTCTCCTCTGAATGTATATTTCTAAATAATCTATCTTGGACTTACAAATTCCTTCTTCTGCTTGTCAGTTCTCCTGTTGTTGCTCTCTGCTGTGTCTTTCTGTTTGATTTCTTTTTTATAACTTTAATATGTTAAATTTTTGTTTTAGATATTTATTATTTTCTTGATTTATTGAATTGTTTATCTGTATATTATCAAAGTTTGCTGAACTTCCTCAACATAATTATTTTAAATTGTCAGAAAGTTTACATATCTTTATTTCTTTGGTGTCAGCTACTAAGAAATTATTATGCTCTTTTTGTGGTGTTATGTCTTTTTTGGTTTTTCATGCTTCTTATTGCCTTACGTTGATGTTTGTACCTTTGGTAAAGCAGTCAGCTTGTGCAGAGTTTACAGGCTAGTTTTCCCATGGAAAGACCTTCTCCTAGAGGTGTGTGTATGAGGGCACTTGTTTAGTAGTTTTAGCAGTTCTGGCACCATTGAAGGTGCCAGCGATGTAGTCCATGTGCAGTTCTGTCAGATGAGTTTTGTGTTGTTGAATATTGCAGGGATACTCAGTGGCAAATACTGTGGATAACCACCGTGGTGATGAGGGTTGGTGGGGTGTTCAGTGGCAATGGCTAAGTTCTTCTGATCTTATTTTCTCCCACTGTGGAAATTGTAGCTGAAAGGATCCCTGTTGTTATTGGATCTGCCTTGTAGACTCACTTGCAGTGGTCATAACACTGGTGTTAGATGAGTGGGGTCCATGCAGGTGCCATGGAACTGAGAAGCTAAAGCATGGCAGACATGGAGGGACTATACTACTGGAATCAATGACAATACACTGGTGCCAGTGTGCAGGCTCCCTTGCTGCTATGTTAGTGATAGAATTCAAGGCACGGATTGTTGTCAAACAACTGAAAGAACCAAGAATGGGAGTACAGGGAAGAGTAGAATCAGAGAGGCGTCAGTGTTGGAACAGGGTTTAGTTCTTCATGACTGCTGAGCTATTATTGTCCAAATCATGGCCCTGTGCAATGAGGGCTTGACTTTGTGGTCATGGGTATAAACTAGTTTGCTTTGACAATGGCTCCAGTTTCTGAGATGTAGTAGAGCCAATTATAGACAAAGAGCCTAGTTGTGGGGTGTGAGTGTTCACAGAGCAGCTGTGGCTCCGAGTGCAGCCATGACTTCTGGATCAGGGGATACGGTTTGTTGGGAGAGGTGCTAGCTTCTTTCCTGAAGTGATTCTTCTACAACTACTTCTTGTAGAAGCGTAGGGTGTGCAGCTATATTTTCCTCCCTGGGGTTCCCTGGTGGAAATGGTTGTTGGTTGCCTCAGTAACAAGAGATTCCAGTGTCCTCTGTGGAGAAGGTTGCTGGGGACCACAGTGGTTCCTGTCACATGGCCTGATATCAGTTGCTTACACTTTTCTTCTTTGCTCATAACGTTCTTCCAGTGTTTCAGGTACGCTGATCTTGCCAGCTATTCTTTCTATGTGGATGTTCTCTATATGTTTGCCCTATTGTGTTGCTGCAGATTCTCTAATGAGCCCTTGAGTCATCTCTGGGTTATTTTGGTTTGTAAATAGCTGTTTATATTTTTGTTATGGGGGATAAAGGATGTTATCTTCTACTCCACTGTCTTGTTGACATTGCTTTCTGAAAATTCAGAGTTTAAAATGAAGGAATATAATGAACCCAAAATACATAATTCATAGTTTTAAAAACACTTAGAAAGAAAATGTAGTTTGAACAAAACATAAGATTACTATAAAGTGGTAGTAATAAAACAATAAAATCAGACAACTTTTATTTTTTTAAAAGAACCACACACAGCCGGGCTGGTGGCTCAGCCTGTAATCCCGCACCTTTGGGAGGCTGAGGTGAATGGATTGCCTGAGCCCACAGGTTCGAGACCCGCTTGGGCAGCGAGACCTCATCTCTACAATAAATCAAAAAATCAGCCGGGCGTGGTAGCGCATGCCTGTAATTCCGGCTACTTGGAAGGCTGAGGCGGAAGGATCGTCGGAGACCAGCAGTTTGAGGCTGCGGTGGGCGGCAGCAGCCACTGCACTCCAGTCCGGGCGACAGAGTGAGACTCCAACTCAAAAAACAAACAAACAAACAAAAAAACCGCACACATACTGAGAAAAGTAAAACAGCTTCAAAACCTTGCTTCTGCCCCAATTTAAAAATTACTGATATAATGAAACAAGACATAATTGGAACTGATTTAAAATCTCATCAACATTTTTGGCAGCATAGACCATCCCATAACTTTAAAAGTTGAGTCCCAGCATCCTTTACAACCCAATTGCATAAAACAAGATCAAATATTTTCTGTATTAAATTCTTGAGGCTCACTTAAGAGACACTAAAGATTAAAGCTCCCTGAGTCAGTGATAGACTTGTCTATCAACAAATGTGAAAATTCCTGAATAACAGTGTTTTTAACCATTGGCTGCCTTCCTTCCTTCCTTCCTTCCTTCCTTCCTTCCTTCCTTCCTTTCTTTCTTTCACTCTCTCTCTCTCTCTCTCTCTCTCTTTCTTTCTTTCTTTCTTTCTTTCGAGTTGGAGTCCCAGCTAACCATTGGCTTTCAAATATTCTTGCTCTCATAACTCGGTAAAGCATCTTGTAAAATTATGTACTTCTAATTAAGTTTCTTTATAAGTTATCATGTTCAAGTTGTAATATTAAAATAACTTCAAGCTGGGCTCGGTGGCTCAGCCCGTAATCCCATGCCTTTGGGAGGCTGAGGTGAGTGGATTGCCTGAGCCTGCGGGTTCAAGACCCGCCTGGGCAGTGAGACCTCATCTCTACAATAAATGAAAAAAATCCGCCGGGCGTGGTAGTGCATGTCTGTAATTCTGGCTACTCGGAAGGCTGAGGCGGAAGGATCCACGGAACCCAGCAGGTTGAGGCTGCAGTGGCCGGAGCCGCCACTGCACTCCAGTCTGGGCGACCAAGTGAGACTCCAACTCAAAAAAAAAAAAAAAAAACAGAGGAGACGGGGCAAGATGGCGACGGCATAGGTCAACTGGTGAGATTCTCTGAACGAACCAAGGCTGCATACTGCTGAATAGACAGACTGCAAAGCAGAGGAAAAAGTGAACAAAGCCAGAAGACCCTCATAAGGAAGAACAGGTCATTGCAGAAGAGAAATAAAAGCAACCCCACCTTTCCTCAAAAACAGAATTGAAGAGGGGGAGGGAAAGGGGAGAGGGAGAAAAATCTACAGAAATGAAGAAAAACCAAAAGAAGAGTATGGGTCTCTCCCAGACGCCTGGGAGAGCAGACATTGAGAAAACTGACTTTGGAATGCAAACAATGAAAAGTCCCCAGAATGAAGGGTCTCAAAATGCAAATGTAGATATCGAAACAATAATGAAGAGATTAAAAGGAATTGAGGAGACACAAGAAGAAACTAGGAAGGAGCTGATATCTGAGATAACAGTAATAAAGAATACTGTGAATGAAATAAATAACAAATTGATAAGCATGGAAAGCAGAATTACCCAAGCAGAAGAAAGAATCTCAGAGCTTGAGGACCAAAATATAGAAATAACCCAAACTCTCAAAAACACAGAAAATAAGCTCAAAAAGACAGAACAAAACCTTCAAGAGACGAGTGACTACCTCAAGAGGCCTAACCTAAGAATAATCGGACTCCCTGAAGCAGAAAGAGAAACAGAGACCACATTGGAACAAACTTTCCATGAGATCATTCAAGAAAACTTCCCTTATCTAATCAGTGATGCAAAAATTCAAACACAAGAGAATCAGAGAACCCCCACAAGACAACAAATGAGAAGACCAACTCCTAGACACATAATAATTCGCCTAAATAAAGTAGGCACAAAAGAAAAAATCCTAAAGGCAGCAAGAGAAAAAGGCCAGATCACCTACCATGGAAGACCAATCAGAATAGCAGCAGATTTATCTGCAGAAACCCTGCAGGCTAGGAGAGCTTGGAGCCCTATCTTCAAAGTCCTAAAAGATAAACAATTTCAACCAAGAATAACCTACCCGGTCAAGCTAAGCTTCATCAGTGAGGGAGAATTAAAATCTTTCCCAGATATCCAATCCCTAGGAACTTATGCTGCCACCAAACCATCTCTACATGAAACACTTAAGAAAGTACTAAACACAGAAGAAAAGGAAAAAAGAACAACATTCTTCACAAGAGTACAGGGAAAAGAATAAAATATACACGAACCAACCCCAAAACCAAAAGAAAGACAAAAGAAGAAAAAAGAAAAACCAAGTGGAAGAACAACAACTCAATAAGAACTCCATGATAGGGACGAACTCTCACATTTCAATAATTAGTCTGAATGTGAATGGACTAAACACACCACTGAAAAGACATAGAATGACAAAATGGATAAAATATCACCAGGCAACAATATACTGCCTTCAAGAGACCCATCTCACTAGAAAGGACATACACAGATTCAAAGTAAGAGAATGGGAAACAAATTTTCAGGCGAATGGAACACAAAAGAAAGGAGGAGTCGCAATCCTAATTTCAGACAAAATGCCATTTAAGCTATCAAAAATTAAAAAAGATACAGAGGGCCACTACATAATGATAAAATGTTCACTCCATCAACAAGAAATATCTATCCTAAACATATATGCACCCAACATAGGTGCGCCAACATTCATAAAGCAACTTCTAGGAAAACTAAAGAAAGACATTGATTCTAACACCATAATAACTGGGGACTTTAATACACCACTCACAACCTTAGACAGATCATCAGGACAAAAAATCAGCAAGGAGATCCAGAACCTCAATGAGACTCTGGACCAAATGGACTTGATTGATACCTATAGAACACTCCATTCAAAGACCACAGAATACAATTCTACTCATCAGCACATGGAACATATTCTAAGATTGACCACATAATTGGACACAAATCAAGTATAAGCAAATTTAAAAGGACTGAAATTCTACCATGCACCTTCTCAGACCACAGTGGAATAAAAATAAACATTGATACCAACAAAGTCCCTCCAAAACCCACAAAGACATGGACACTAAACAGCATGATGCTAAATAACTCCTGGGTCAATGATGACATCAAAACAGGGATCAAAAGATACCTGGAAACAAATGAAAATGAAGAAACATCTTACCAAAATCTCTGGGATGCCTTAAAAGCTGTAATAAGAGGGGAATTTATATCCCTACAAACACACATGAAGAAAATGGAAGGAACAGAAATTCACAACCTAACAAGCCACCTAAGAAGCTGGAAAAGCAAGACCACAAAAACCCTAATTTCAGCAGAAGAATCCAGATCACCAAAATAAATGCCCAAATCCAGGACATAGAAGACAAAAAGATAATAGAAAAAAATCAATGAAACAAAAAGCTGGCTCTTCGAAAGAATAAACAAGATTGATGGTCCCCTAGCTAGACTGACCAAGAAAAAACGAGAAAAAAACCAAATAAGTACAATCAGAAACACAAAAGATGAAGTCACATCTGACACTGAAGAAATACAAAAGATCATTAGAGACTACTACGTACACTTGTATGGAAACAAACTTGAAAACCAGAAGGAAATGGAGGACTTTCTGACATCACACAACCTACCTAAGTTGGAACAAGAAGAGATTGAGACCCTAAATAAACCAATAACAATCAAGGAAATCGACTACGTAATAAGAAAACTTCCTACAAAAAAAAGCCCTGGACCAGATGGCTTTCCAGCAGAATTCTACAAGACATTCAAGGAGGAGCTGATACCAATCCTACTGAAGGTATTCCAGGCGATTGAAAAAGATGGAACGCTCCCCAAATCATTTTACGAAGCCAACATCACACTGATACCCAAGCCAGGTAAAGATCCAGCAAAGAAAGAGAACTACAGGCCAATATCTTTGATGAACATAGATGCTAAAATTCTCAACAAGATCCTAGCAAACCAGATTCAGCAATACATCTCAAAAATCATCCATCATGACCAAGTGGCTTCATTCCTGGCATGCAAGGCTGGTTCAACATTCGTAAAACCATAAATGTTATTAAATACATCAACAGATGTCAAAACAAAAACCACATGATTATATCATTAGATGCAGAAAAAGCTTTTGATAAAATCCAGCACCGCTTCTTGATAAAAACCCTTGAACATCTAGGCATACGGGGAACATACCTCAAAATAGTAAAAGCCATCTACGAAAAACCCACAGCAAGCATACTCCTAAATGGACAAAAATTAGAACCATTTCCCTGAAAACTGGAACAAGACAAGGATGCCCACTCTCTCCTCCTGTTCAACATAGTATTGGAAGTCCTGGCTCAAGCAATCAGAGAAGAGAAGGCAATCAGGGGTATCCAAATAGGAAAAGAGGAAGTCAAGTTATCTCTCTTTGCAGACGACATGATTGTATACCTTGAAAACCCAAGAGAATCTGTCAAAAACCTCCTCACACTGATAAAGACCTTTGGCAAAGTCTCAGGATACAAAATAAATGTACAAAAGACAATCGCATTTCTCTACACCAATAATAAACAAACAGAAACCCAAATAAAAAACACAATTCCATTCACAATAGCCGCAAAAAAAAAAATGAAATACCTTGGCATCTTCCTAACCAGAGACGTGAAAGACCTTTACAAGGAAAACTGCAAAACATTGCTCAAAGAAATCAAAGTTGACACAAACAAGTGGAAAAATATCCCTTGCTCATGGATCAGAAGAATCAACATTGTGAAGATGTCCATCTTACCTAAGGCAATCTACAAATTCAATGCAATACCCATTAAATTACCAGCAACATTCTTCTCAGACCTAGAAAAAACAATGCAGGAATTCATATGGAAACACAAACGTCCAAGAATAGCCAGAACAATCCTCAGCAAAAAAAAACAAAGCAGGTGGTATCACACTGCCAAACTTCAAACTTTACTATAAAGCTACAATCATCAAAACAGCTTGGTATTGGTATAGGAACAGGCATATAGATCAATGGAATAGAATTGAGAATCCAGAAGCAAAACCTCAATTTCTCAACCAACTCATCTTTGACAAAGCCTCCACCACCTACCACTGGGGAGAGGAGAATCTATTCAGTAAATGGTGCTGGGAAAACTGGCTGACCACATGCAGAAGATTGATACAGGACCCCTATCTATCCCATGCACAAAGGTTAATTCCAAATGGATCAGAGACCTAAATGTAAAACCTCAAACCATAAGAACCTTAGAAAATGAAGGAAAAACCCTCATGGAAATCGGAACTGGCATCCAATTCCTATACAAAACCCAAAATCCACAGCTCATAAGAGAGAAAATAGACAAGTGGGACCCTTTTTAAACTGACAAGCTTCTGCAAAGCCAAAGAAACCATCAAGAGAGCAGGGAGACAGCCTACAGACTTGGAAAAAGTATTTGCCAACTCCAGGTCTGACAAAGGCTTAACATCCTGGATCTACAAGGAACTCAAGTGTGCAGAAAAGAAAAAAACAAACAACCCCATTATAAAATGGGCAAAAGATATGAACAGACACTTCACAAAGGAAAACATCCGAGCAGCCAACAAACACATGAAGAAATGTTCAACCTCACTAATCATCAGGGAGATGCAAATCAAAACCACTCTGAGATACCACCTAACCCCAGTCAGAATGGCAATTATCAACAACTCAAAAAATAACAGCTGCTGGAGAGGGTGTGGTGAAAAGGGAACACTTCTACACTGTTGGTGGGAGTGTAATCTAGTGCAACCTCTGTGGAAAGCAGTGTGGCGATTCTTAAAAGCTCTAAATATCAACCTCCCTTATGACCCCGCAATCCCCCTACTGGGAATATATCCTGAAAAACACAAATCACTTTATAAAAAAAAACATAAATCACTTTATAAAAAAGACACACTCAAGTTTATCACAGCATTGCTCACAATAGCAAGAACCTGGAAATAGCCTTGCTGCCCGTTAAAAGAGGACTGGATTAAAAAAATGTGGAACATATACACGATGGAATACTATGCAGCCATAAAAAAGTACAAAATCATGAATTTCGCAGCAACCTGGATGGAACTAGAGTCTATAATACTGAGTGACCTCTCACAGAAACAAAGATCCGAGTATCACATGTTCTCACTCATATAATGGACCTTAAACATCCAATGCAATATTATACGAAATTGACTGACCGTACTGGGAAACTATGGTGGGGGGAGAGAGATGGGATTAACAGTAGCAAATATCTGTCTGGGTACGGGGAAACATCCTATATCAACAGGGTGCCTGAATGAAACGCAATTATATACCTAACCCTTAACTGTACCCCACAACTTCACAATAAAAAAAAAAACACAAAACTTCAAAGGAAACTACAGTATAGTGTAAATAGTGACATTGTACAATTAAATTGCTATATCTCTTTTTAGGACTTTTCAATGAAATATAAATATTATTTTTATATTCATTATCATATGCTTAAATATAAGCAAATATATTATCTCTGAAAAGCTGGAAATGTTAGGCCATTTAAAAAAATAATTAGTATTTGTGTTACATTTTTCCCACCAAATTTATTATAATATGATATATTTCTCCTTATAATTACTCTATTGATTACCCTATAATATTCTAATGACTAAAATGTGCATATTTTGAAGTATTATATTTTTTATTTGCTATGATAGATGACTACAGCTTTTTTTAGATAGAGTTGTAATCACAATATTAATTAGTACACAATTGGTCAAGATAATATAAACATGACAGAATTTTTGAGAAATAATTTTTATTATTTTATAGAGAAATAATTATTAAATGTAAAAAAATGTTTGAAATGTTGCCTTTTAATAAGATGGATGTTGCTTTTCTTTTCTTTCTTATATTTATGCATTCCTAAATGAATATTACTTATTGCTGAAATGAACAGGCTTGAACATAGATTTTTATCCTTATTTTGAATTTTTAATAGTGTTGTCAACCTTGTTAACACAAAAAAGTAGACAAGTAGAAGTTTTTGTTTTAGCCATTCAATTATTTGAAGTCTTTCTAAGTTTCATGCCAAAATAACCTAGTGATCCACCATCAAATATTGTTTTAATGATCTATTAGATGACAACTTGATTAGATTCCTTTCGTTTCTTGGAAAACAATGAAGTGGAAATCACTTGTCTCGAAAGGTGATTTGTTATCCAGTAATTAGAGTCATTAACTTTCCCCAAGCCAATGTGATTATAAAAATTGTTCCTTTGATATCCTAGAGGTTTTTACCATGTGAGACAATGTTTAGAAATAAAATGGAGTCATTCTTTCTTTTACAAGGGCTGAGAGGGTTATTAAAGGGGAAGAGAGAAAGAGGAATCGGCACTACCCTTCCATCACATGTGTGCCCTTCTTAAGCAGATCTACTTTGGGAAAAACTATGAAAGTTTAAGACCTAAAAAGTAGAATTTTTGTAAAATACATGCATTTCCATAGTAGGGAAGTCTTTGCCTGAGCTAAGGATACACATATTCTAGATTGAAGACTTCAGACAAGTCAAAACAACATTCACTGTTTATTTGAGCCAAAGTCTTAAGATTGGTAGTTTCTGAATTGGTTATACGGTTCCACAGTTTTTTCTGGTATATACACTTCATCCATTCTTCACTGATGGTATTTTGATTGCTACAGTAGCTCCAAGCACCATTGTCTTAAGTGGCAATGGCAAAAGCAGGAAATAAGAGAGAAAGGATTATAACTTTTCAGGGTAAAAACAACATTCCCAGTGGACTTAAGTAGATTTTCCATTTACCAGATGAGGGTATCATGCTCAAACTTAGATCAATCAAAGCCAATGGCAACGGTATTCCCATAAATATAATAGGCCAGTTTTGATCTAACCCCTGATTAACTGGGGCTAGGCATGTTGCCACTCCCCCTACCAAATCAGATGTTTATAGCAAAGAATTAGGATGTGGTACCAGTTATTGTCAGTGCTATTGGAACACCCCCTACGATAATTTTATTACGTTGTGCCCTTTACCATTTATTTTTGTATACCAAGTGCTTATTTGCAATCACTACCCACCACGTGTCTCTTTGTTTTGTGAACTGTCTTCAAGATGGCAGAACCTACTTCACTCATATGTATGACAGTCAAAAGTGCCTGGGAATTTGTGGTCCTATTTCCCTTCCTTGCCAAGAGATGTTTAGCAAATAACTAACTGGTATGGGGAGTATACATCCTTAAGCTTCTTTGAGCCATGTGGAAACAACTGTCAAGCATGACCAACATGATCTTTAAAGCCCCTCTGAGAGATTTAGCCAAAGTCACCCTCCACGGGGCTTTGCTTGATATGGCATCCTTGTTTAAGCTCCTCCTCATACTGAACCATTTTTCCCACTCTCCTATCAATTTTTCCAGGAATATTTGGAAACAATCACTTTTTTTGTGCTTGCCTCAGGATTTGCTTATGAAACATGCAGGCTAACACAAGAGAGTGGGCTATTGGGTAATAATCATTATCTGGGTATATCAGAACAGAGAGTCTTGGGATAGAGATATCTGGGGAGAAAGCATACAAACAGTTTACTACTTGCAAAATAGAGCCTACAAATGAGTCTTTAGACAGCAAACAAATCTATCAGCTTACTTATACAACCTGTATAACTTTTAGGCAAACACACTCCCAAAAGATTCCTTAGTTTGGAATAGATAATTGCTAAAATAAATTCCAAACCTATAATGCTTTGACTTGCAAAATATAGCTGGATATAATTTTATCACACAACTCCCTGAGTTGGTTAAATGAGAGAATTCAGAATTGAGGCATCCATGACAGTAGAACTTTGCATATTTGGACTATAAAAATACATTAGAATTTCTTTACAGTTTCTCAGTAGATTTAGAGAGCAAAATTATCTCTCTATATTATATGTACTATGCCCCTAAAATGATAAGATTGATTCTCTAACTACATGTTGAGATCAATGTTATTATATGAAATCTATCTTATTTCTTGATAGCAATACTTCCTATGAGTAATCTCTATGTACAGTGCAACATTCAGTGAAAATGCTTATATTTTCAATATATTAAAATCACTCTAAAATTATTTTTAGATTCAATGAATAAATAGGTATAGAGTGAGTGAGTGAGAGAGAGAGAGAGAGAAAGGGGGGAAGAGAGAGAGAGAGAGAGAGAGAGAGAGAGAGAGAGAGAGAGAGAGAGAGAGAGAGAGAACATTTTCCAGTCTAATGAAGGGATGCTGAACAGAAAAATTCCTCAGGAGATGAGCTAAATGTTAAAGCACACATGTTGACAATGCCCTTAGAGAAAATTGGTGAATGGAATGATAACCTATAATAAAATTATCTCTATAAATTAATTTGTCTACTATATGCAATGCACTGTGATATATATGCATATATAATTGTCTAAATTTGAGACTTATAATGCCTCCCTATGAATTAAATGCAATTATACCCATTTTGCCTATGGGTAAATGAAATTCAACAACATTAAGATACATTTTCAAAGACATACAGCAAACCAATAATAAAGCTGACATGTAAACATAGATCTGTATGAACCTTAAGTATGTGGTACTACACCATTGTATCTGTGCCACTTTATGAGACAAGAAATGTATTGCTTTAGAGGGAATCACACTGTATTGTTCTTCTGATGTTTTGTTAAGGAAAACTCAGTGTACTTCCACTCTAGTCTGTAAGTATGATCGGTAAGAACATGAATTGGGACAAATAAGGAAAGAAACTGAACTTGTAATGAAGAATCCAGGAAAAAGAATCCATGCATGCTGCTGCCGCGGTATCTAATGAATTCTCTAGCCAGTGTGTTGGTCATATTCATATTAGTTTTCATTTATTAAGGAGCATGGCACAAAAGTCAGACAAATAATTCCTCATAGAAGGTAGTAAGTCATAGGAGAGAGGCTATTCCAAATTCCAGTTGATAAATTGGAATCATCATCTGAATTTCACAGAGCCAGAGTGCACTCTCTAAGGAGGAGATATTGGATTAGGTGTATGCAATTTTTTTGTTGTTATTAAAGGATGTATCTTAGTTTGTTCTGGATGTTATAAAAAACACTGTAGATTGGGTAGCTTCTAAACAAAATGTATTTCTCACATTTTTGAAAGCTGAGAAGTCAAAGATCCAGGCACCAACAAATTTAACATCTAGTGGGATCCCATTTCTCCTGGATAGTACCTTCTTCCTGCAATCTTACATGGTGGAAGGAGTTAATTTTCCTTCTAGGGTCTCTTTTATAATGGCACTAACACCATTCATGCGGGCTCCACCCTCATAATATAATCACTTCTCAAAACGTTCCATTGTTTAATACAATTTCCTTGGAGATTAGGTTTCAACATGTAAATTTTAGGGGCTCACAAACATTCTGACTATAGCAGTACATCATAGTGCCATTACTTCCAGTGCTGAGTTACAGAGAATAAGTGAAGTATTCATTACCCATTAGAAAAAAGAAAGAGGTGGCTATTTATAGAAATAATGTATTGATTTGGGAAAGAAAATACCTCATGCCAAATTATCTATAATTTTATTCACAGTAGCAAACTTAAAATGGAATATTATTTAAACATTCTTAAAATTTCTTGTCCAACTTTTGCACTGGAAATGCTTCACTGGCTATATTTTATCCTTTAACTTCAGGATCCAGCCTTTATCCTAGAACTTCTCCCTCTTTTTTGTGTCTCCCTTTTCCCCTCAACTATTGTTGATTCTTTATAGTTGACTGATTAGAGTCAAAATGTCCTCTTCTTTCTTCTCTTGATTAAGTTTCATTGAGGCATAATTTACATTGTACAAAATTCACTCATTGTAAGTGCAAATTTCAATGATTTTTAGCAAATCTAAACATGTGTGCAACACACAATCCAATTTTATAGTATTTACATTACCCCCCTCTCTACCCCCACCCCCCATCCCCCCACCTTCCCCATCCCGCAAATCTCTCATGTTCATTTGTGGTCAACTCTCATTCTCATCTATATCTCCAGACAATCACTAACCTACTATGTATCTCTATATATTTGTCTTTTATGGTCACTTTTTGTGATGGATTTGCAAAATATATAGTCTTCTGAATCTGGGTTCTTCTACTTGGAACAATATTTTTGAGATTCTTTCATGTTGTAGAGTACATCGATGCTCTATAACTTTTCACTGATAGTATTCCATTGTGTGGAATGCCACATTTTGTTTATCCATTTAACAGTTGATAGACATTTGGATTGTTTCCAGGTGTAGCCATTATAAATGATGTTACTATGGCCATTTGTGTGCAATGCTTTGTGGGGACATACATTTTCATTTCTCCTTGGTGGATACCTAAAAGTGGAATTATTGTGTTGTATTTTAAATTTAACAGCATTTTTAGATGTTTCAGACTG
This sequence comes from Cephalopachus bancanus, assembly GCA_027257055.1. NCBI lineage: Eukaryota > Metazoa > Chordata > Mammalia > Primates > Tarsiidae > Cephalopachus > Cephalopachus bancanus. The sequence goes on from JAPVLO010000935.1 coordinate 329,018, forward strand.
TTTTCCATAATGGCTACACCATCTAACATTTCCAACAGCCATGTGTTAACAGTCAATTTCTCTACAACTTTGCCAAGATTTTGAGTTTTCTTAATAGTGTGAATTGAGGCTTAAACCTTTTTAACATTATTTTCAACTTATTATCAGTTTTTATTTTGTGAATTTTGCTTTTGGTGTCTTATCTAAGAACTCTTGGCCTAACTCAGGTTCACAAACATTTTTTTTCTATATCTTCATCTAGTTTTATAGTTTGAGTTCTTATATAAAGATGTAAAATATATTTTGAATGAATTTTTTGTGATGCAAAGTAAGGACTTAAATTCATCTTTTGTATGCAAGTAGATGATTGTCTCATAATTGCTGAAAAGATTGTCCTTAATTGAACTGCCTTGGCACTTTGGGTAATGATCGATTGTCCATAAATATAAGGATTTGTTAGGAATTTTTAATTCTATTTCACGGATCTATATGCCGGTCCTTACATCAATACCACATTTCCTCAATTACTGTGCTTTCTAGTAAGTTTGAAAATGAAAAACATAAGTCTTTCAAACTTTGATTTTATTTTTCAATATGGTTTAGCTTATTCTAGATCTTTGCATGAGGCCCAAACATTACCTGTACAGCAATCATTTGTATATCTCACCCTGAATTGTACCCCATATCTTTAAAATAAAAATTAAAAATAATTTAGGGTCAGCATGCCAATTTCTACCCAAAGAAAAAACCTGCTAAGATCTTGATAAATATTGTGTTGACTCTTAGATAAATTTGGAGAAAATCAACACTACAATAATGTTGAATTTACCAATCCATGACTAGAGCAAACTCTTTTCATAGGAAAGACGAGTGCATTCAATACAATAAGAGAAGTAGTTGGCATTAGATTTATAAACAGTTCATTCGTCCTAACAATATTAAGGTCCATTAGAATGAGCAGTTTGATAGAAGAAGAATGAGGTTTTATTCTGATCACTTCTATTTTTCTCAGATAGATTAGTAACAAGGTCATCACCTGAGAGACAGAATAGCAAGTAAAAAAAGTTGTTAAATGGTCTTTAGGGAGTGAGATAATAAATTGACAAAGAGAATATGAGAGCATTGAGAGTACATTGCTAGTGTTTTGGGGAATCCTGTGTTTATTGTCTTATAAAATCTCCTAAGCCAGCTTGCCTAATGTATATCCTGTCACCCCTATTATCCCAGGCAACAGCCAATGCCAACCAACAGCGGCACCTACCATCAGCTATGTGAGTGAAGTCAGCTAACTGCAGTCACGTGAGTGAGCCTGGTTTAGACCAGCAGAACTGTCCAGCTGAGCTCAACCCAAATAATTGACCCACAAAACATGAGATTAAAAAAAATGTGCTTTAAAGTTTTGAGATTTGTTTCCCAAATTTGTTATTAAAATAAAACATAATATTACAATGGATAAGGCATTGTTTTGACAACTTTGCATTCATTAGCTTATTCTAGGTTGACTAATTTATTCAAGTCTGTTTAGAAACTGATTTTAGGGATGAAAGTTACACAGTCCAAGAAACCCCTCAGTCTTGGACAAACCGGGCTAGTTGATCACCCTGTATTTAGCCCTTTCTCTTAATTATCCTCTTATGACTTAAATCTTGTGTGTTGCATGTAATGTACATAGAGGCTTATACATAGACATATAGGAGGGAATATTTGATATGCCCCTTCCATCATTATCTGTGCGATCTTGTTTAATTTAGAGTCTCAGATTTTTTGTCTGTTTATTGAGTGACAATGATATTACCTACTCACAGCATTGTGGGGGTAGAAAATAAGGTAGGGTGTGCTTACAAGAATTCCTGGGTCTATGTTGATTAATGAGTACCAAAATTGTTGTTAATTTGTTGCTAAAAGTCTCTGTATTGATAAAGTGTGGGCAAATTTGAAGATGGTGTTGCTTTTAGTAGTGTGGGTACTGTTTTAAATAGTATAACATGCAAATGGTCATTCACAAAGAAACTGACATTTGAGCTTTAGTTGATTTCTAGTATCTCAGAGTTCCGGTAGTGTTAAATTTAGTTAAATGAGGAGGAGAAGGTGAGGTTTTGATTCAATACTTGATAAGCCTATCTTAGAGAATGCATATGGCACTGCTTGTTCATGTGTGCCTGGTTTTAAAATCCACTACTTTCAAAGTGAAAGTAATGGATTTTAATTAATTAAATTTATATCATAATAATCATAGTAAGTTATCTACTGTGGATTGAATATTAATAGTAATTTTCAACAAAATGACATACTTAGTTTTTAGTAGGGGTTATCAGTAATGTTTGAATATTTTTAATATATCTTTAAAGGGGAATAATAACAGATTTAGGCAAAAAAAAAATAAAAGTTTCCATTATTTTAAAGAAGAATAGTGAATATACATTTTTCCAAGTTGCCAATATCCTTTAAATAGAATCATAATTAAAATCTGCCTTCTGGAAGAAATGCTAGCTTAGTGATTATATGTGTTTGACTTTCTCACAGAATATGACCTGACAACCAGAAAACAAAAAGGAACTAATTATGCTAATTAAGTTGGTTCCAGGGGAAAAAAGAAAAAAGAAGAAAAAATGGTCTTAGAGAAAAATAAAAGTGAATATATATTAGAAAATAAATTTATGTTCACTATTTTAACAAGAAGTAACACGGTAGAATTATACAAAAATTCATTAAACATAACTCTCATTCCACAGATTTGAATTTCCCTAAAACAACATAGATGTTAATTGTTCATATTTTTACCCAGTTTTCCTAAAATTAGAATTTTCACGAAGAAGCTCTGAGGATTTATTGTCTTCCACATTGAGGAGAGAATGCCTATTCTGCTTGTGAGTGGGATAAAGGAAGAAAAGATATAAAATTCCTATTTGAAAAGTTTGTGCAAGCCTGACTTAGAACCTTTAGTCAATGAATAGGAAATTGAGTATGTATATGTGTGTGTGTGTGTGTGTGTGTGTGTGTGTGTGTGTGTGTGTGTGTGTGACTAACTTCATAAGCTGGCCAGCCATGAGTTGATTTGCTGCCATGAATATTAAGCAGAGTTTGACTTGCACTTTAAGACACCCTCAGTCTGACTGTAGCATGTTTCACTTTGATTAGTTTCACTAGATTAACCATAATGATCAGCTAGTTCTCTCTAAATAAGGTAGGCATCATGGCATACTAAGGTATATTTTCCTCCGAGCTTTTCTGAGTCTAATTTCCTTTTTGCAGATTTTGCCTTGACTTTCTCAAGTCCTTTATGGAATATTAGCATTTACTTTATCTTCTTTTTCAATATATTAACAAGCTATGTATAGTTGTAAATGTAGAATCTTTATAGACAGATGTAAAAGTCCTTGCTCCTTAAATCTCCTCTTAATGAGTAAAATGTTTATCACTTAAAGATTCTTAAACATGTATTGTTTTGATATGTTTGATAACAAAGTATATTTCTATTTAAAATAGAAAATTGACTGCCTAAGTTACTGCTTGTATAATCTGCTGAAACTAATATTTTTTTCTCTGAAAGAAACAGTCATTTCCAAAAACTAACAAAATTATACCTATTTGTAAAAGTAAGAAAGTATAAAAATAGAAATCATTTCATTTCATCATGTATATTTTTCTTCTATGAATCTTTTCTGTATATTTTCCTACAAAATTGGAATCATACCACATTTACTGATCCATAACATAGGTTTTATGCACTTAATGTATCACAAAATATACTTACAACATTGTAATGTTGAACACTTCATAATGATAATAATAATCACAATATATTGAGTGCCAGATTTCAATTGAATAATTTACAAGCGCATTTCAATAATCTGCACAGTAGCAATTTGAGGTGGGTAATATTATCTTCATTTTAAAGATAAGAAAACTAAATCTTTAAGAGAATAAGTAACTTGATCCTGGCCACACAGACAATATTTGGTAGAGTACTGATTCAAATACTGTAATTTACAAAATATGCCTTTTTAGAACTTTATTTTAAAACCTTCTGATAATATTAACTTGAATTAATGAAGAAGAATTAATTTTACCAGTTCTTTCTTATTAGCTATTTTGTGGTGTTTCAAAGTTTTCAGTGTTATAATTTGCCTTGTATTGTACATTCTTGTATAAGAACCCATATTCACAATTCTGATTATCCCTTTAAGACAAATTTTTAGAAATGGAACTACTAAATTAAGCCTCTGAATAGTTTTAAAACTTGATTGCCAAATGTACATGTATTGCCAAACTCTACGGAAGAAAACTTTTTTTTCCAAATAAATACCATTCCACTGGCAATGTTTTATTTTAAGTATTTCTTTGCAAATGTCGTTTTAATCTTTTTTAAGGTGATATATATTTATACATATGAACATGCATAATTTCATCATCTCCAATACTGGGGAGGTATATATATACCTATATAGTCAAAAATATATATTAATTCTAGGAAAGAAAAACTGTATTAAAATTATAATACTTAATAACCTAAATACAAGTCACATTTGACTTCTGCAATTACAAGAGGTACTCATAGTTACCATCAGCATCCCGACACTCCTGATTACAATGAATATCTCTTAATACCTCTTAAACTGTGTATACATTTTTTTGGCACTCCAGGTATATAGAGTCCCAACCAATGATATCCTGTTACTTACATTTTATTTCTTTCATCACTTAAAATATGTTGATTATAGTTATTTTCAATTTCTTATTTATTCACTTTGCCTTTTTTTAAGTAACGCATTTATCTTTTCTTAGCTGATTTTTAAAACAAACTCTTTTGTTGAATTAAAATTAATTGATGCTTAAGATTATTTCCATCTTTCACAGTAGTATGAAATTACTAGGGCAAATGACCTTTCAGAATAAAGGAAACATGTCCCTTGCAGCTGATCATAGGCATGTGATTAGTTTCTGGTCAGCAAGTTATGGTTAAAAAGCTATGTGGTAAATGAAGGGAGCCTTCCTTGGTGACTCAGTACTGTGGTGTGACTTTCAGATCCTGTCTCAAAACTGCAATTTATTATCCAAACTTGGTTCAAAATTTTAGATGCTTACGACATTAATTTCTTTCTCATGAGTTTGTAGTTGGTTGTGGCAACTCTATTTCAGGTAGCAAATCAGGTTCAATTATACCTCATAGATCTATCATTATTAGGTACAGTCTAAAGTAGCAGCAACACCCTAGGGCAGGCACTCTGGTGATGGATGGAGCACAAGTGAGTGAGTGGAAATGCAGGATTCTTCTCAAAGCATCCGCTCAGAACTAGCATAGTATCACATTTGTTTTGTCAAAATAGATGAAGTGGAACATATTCTCTGCCTGTTCTACTGGGAGACACTTCAATGTCATATTACATAGAGCATAGATGTACAATTTATACCATGGGGGGAGCAAAGAATTGAAAACAATAATTTGATCTATCATACTTAGGTTATATTCTATTTCTACAAGCTTTTCAAACATACTGTGAAGCATTGAATTTCCTATATACAATTTCTTTTTCTTTTTCTTTTTTTTTTGAGTTGGAGTCTCACTCTGTCACCCAGACTGGAGTGCATTGGCCACTCCTGGCCACCGCAGCCTCGCCTGCTGGGCTCCGGCGATCCTTCTGCCTCAGCCTTCTGAGTAGCCGGAATTACAGGCATGTGCTACCACGCCCAGCTGATTTTTTGATTTATTGTAGAGATTTAGGTCTCGCTGCCCAGGCGGGTCTCGAACCCGCGGGCTCAGGCAATCCACTCACCTCAGCCTCCCAAAGGCGCGGGATTACAGGCTGAGCCACCGAGCCCGGCTCAATTTATTTTTCAATTAATCTAGCTTGAGTTGCTTCTCTTCTCTCACTCTTTGTCTATGAGCTTTGAGTGGAGTATCCCACCAAGATGATATCACCTGAAATCCAACAAGAATGAATAGATATTGAAATACAGTGGAATTAGTGGCAATCTTGTGGCCACATCATAATTAAGATTCATAAATGTCCAGGGAAATAATTAAACCAATAGAGTGACAAAGACTAAAGAAGTCAGAATGCTTTCCAAATATGGTGGGCAACTATTCGTGTGTAGCTAACATGGCAAATGGGAATATCTTTGGGATCAGCAGGAAATATAAGCTAGTCAGTCATGATGGATATGCCTACTGATAAATTGTGGCCCTCTGAGAGTGAGCAGAAAGCCTACTAAGCAAAAATTTATAGATAGACATGCATGTGACATTTATATTTAAATTCCTTTTTCTGTTTACAAAAAAAATGGAATTTATTTTTCAGAATGATTGATTTTGATTAGTTCTGCAAAAATCCTTAGATAGAAAAGAGCAAGTGAGGAATATGTTAAAGAGGCAGAATAAGGTGAGTGATAGGGAGACATAATAAATGTCATAGGGTAGAAATATATTCAGTTCAATTCAGATTGTTATGAATGAAGTAAACAAAATTTAAGAGTTATTTTTTCCTCCTTCATTGTAGTAAGATTGATTTTCTCCCTCCAAAATTCTGATTTTTCTTGTATCAACTTCACAATACTATTCTTCATATAGTATTGCATTTTCCCCCTTGTATTCACTGTTTGCCTACTTCAAGGGAATGCCATACGATTTCCAGTCAAAATTACATGAGACTCTACTAGTCATAGCTTGAGACTCAATATGAAATACCTTTTGAAATGATTCTCTGGCATTCCTAGATGCATATAAGAGGGGTAGAATAAGATTTTATTTAGGAATATAAATAACCAATAACACGATGGAGTACATTTTTTCGATAGGTGATTCCTTTTCAACAATTATCCACATGAACTTTACCTTTGTTCTTTATGGTAATTGATGTATCTATAAATAACTTAAACCTATTAGATGAAATAACCTCATTTAGGGGAACTCATTTATGTACATGCCCAATTGGGAAATATCTATGGCACTTAAAATCATAGGAAATTTTATTTCTTAATATTATTTGGAGGCAGATGAGCAACGGAACTCACAAGGAGAGCTAAAGGCAATGATTTCTGTTAAATATATGGGAAGAGAAAAGAGGAGAGACATACACTGTTTCTCAGAATTACTGTACAATAGAAGGATCAGAGGACAAATAAAATATGTTACTAGAGCTATGAAGAAACAGCCTAGGGTCATTACATCTAAGATCTAAGAGACAGAGTAGCAGAATCTAGAGATATTAGGATAGGAAAGCAAATATGATCTAAAATTCCGAGGTACATTGTCTTGGAACAAAGGTAAAAATGGAAATTCTGGATAAATAGGAGGAACCTGGAAATTAGTTATAAGTCACATTATTACCTATCAGTTGCAAGAAATACACTAGGTTTCATGGCTATTTTTTTTAAAAGATTAATTCTTATAATTTGTAAGTGGAAATTAATCTTATTACATTTGAATTTCTGCCCAGAATTAGACCAAGTCTCAAAGAATAAATTACCCTGAGCCAATGGGTTGAAACAGGTAAGCAGACTAGAGTTAAAAAAGAATAAGTAGATGAGTGGCCAGCCAAGTCATGACTCTACCCTCATCTTATCTAGTTTGGACTTGAAACTGCTGTATCTGTGCTCCCTGATCCCTAACTCAGATGCGAATAAGGTAGGTTCTACATTAATTTTTGAATCTTTTTGCACTTAGACTCTTACTGTTTCAGATATTGTTTTACAATATGTCAAGAATCAGACGGGCTTTACCTTTTACAGTGTTCAGAAAAGTTATTTAGAAAGTGCTTATTGCACCAAAGCATGTTGCATGGCTACACTTTTTTTTCCAATGAAGCTATATACTTATCTTCAGATTTGAAATCTTGTGTTCTTATTTATATGTGTATATTACACATTAAGCCCCTTAAAGTAAATTCATTCAAAGGATTAATATCAGTCTCTGTTTTTATCCATTTTATTTTTCTGGTCTTGGACTGTGTACGATTTTACTTTTCCTTTTTCTTAATGCCAACAATTAACAAGTCAATTAAAAACCCACACACTTGTGGTAAGTTCATCCCCAAAAGGATTGTATGTCTCCATCAACAGGAATCAAGTTAGAAACCTAGAATTCTGCATGCTCCTGGCAAGACTCTCTGAACTGTTGTTCCTTTTGACAAATTAGATATCTTCTGCCTTGGAAAACTCAACAATGATCTCTTTATGTCCTTTATCCCTTTCTTGGATATTACCTTGAAAATCCTTGGTTATCCTGGTAATTAGAATATACATACAGCTCTGTTCTGATCCCATATCACACCTAAATTAGTTGGGTTCCTACCCTGAAACAGAATTCCACTCAGATGGTTCAATTGAGGAGATTCGATGAAGGGGCAATTTACAGAGCTATAGTTCAAACACCAGATTTTGATGTACCAAGAGACAAATAACCCCCAAAGTTCAAACTTTTATTAAAAAAAAACAATTGGAAGAAAGGGTATTTAGGTACCTTAGTAAAGCTGGAGCAAAGAAGGAGGATAATAAGGGTCTATAGTGCTGAAGGGGAGCAGACATTGTCAGAACAATTACCTGAAGCAGAGACAGAAGGGAAAGAAAAACATGAGTATCCCTGTCCTCTCTTTCCTCCCACCATCCTGTCTTCTAACAGTGCTTTATCTTAGCCAAACTCAAACTAATTCTGGCCAATAAAGAAGGCTAGGTGATATGGTCCATAGGGGGTCAGATTCCTGGGTTATACAGCAGAGCAAAGAAGAATAGAGAATGAATTTGGTGGGATTAATGGCAAAACATACATTGAAATTATTTTACCTTACCTATTGTACCTCCAGATCAATTATCAGCAAATTCCCCTATATTCCCAACCTTTCCTCAAAAGGCTTTCTTCCTCTTCTTGCTCAAACTGAAACTAGGAATTCTTCCTCCAAATAATACTTCCCCTGACATCCTTATAAGTGGTAACTGTTTTCTTCCTATACGCCTCTTGTCTTTGGGTCTGCAAGTGGGATTGCTCTTCATTACTGCTTCCAAATCATTATCCTGCTCCCTTCCTTAAATTACCCCAATATTGGAATCTCATATAATCAGGATATAATATCCACTATTCATAATTGCATTCATCTACAACTTTTTAGGCTTATAACTGTTATTATAGAAATATTTTAGTTCCTGATTCATTCATATTTTCATGAATACTATGATCATAAATATAGTTGATTCCTATATCCATTTTGACGACTGTACAAATATTCTCAATTAGAATCCCTTTCTTTTATCCAGTGATTTTGTTTTCCATCATACCTTAACCACAAAGTAGTGTCCATAGTATGTATAACCTATTCAAAATCCCAGTTCAAGCTTCTCACTCTCCAATTACCACCTGCTTTTTCAACTTACTATCTCAACTAAACCAACACTGTACCTTCAATCCATTGATCCTATAATTTATTTTCTTGTCTTTCATTCAAATCCCTCTTGTCCTTTACTTTTACTTTTTACCCCAACTGAAATGCAAAGTTCAATTATTATTATTTTTTTCCTCCATAGATTTTCAGATTCCATGCTCTTCTCTCAGTAGGTTCATCTTTTCCTGGATATACTACAGCTAGTTGAATCCACTTTTCCTCCTACTTCTTGACAGCACCCACCTAGATAAAAATGGCTGGGGCAAAATGCATACCATAGCACTTAGGCTTACTTAGATTCATTGTCATTTACTTTATGTGATCCTTAGACTTCTGTTCTATTTACACTCACCCTTTTATCACCTAAATCTAGATCTTCATCCAGGAACATAACTTTAAGTGCCATTTTTATGCTGATGACTCCTGAATGTGTGTCTTTATCCTGGATTTCTTGGCATTTATGTGATGATTAATCTGGTATTTTAAATTTAACATGTATAACATTGACCACCCTGTATCCCCTATAAAAGCTGTCCCTTTTCTAATCTTTTCCACTCAATTAATGCTAATTCCATATTTTCAATTGTGTAGGTAATAAATTTTGGTGCTATCCTTCAAATTATAGTTGTTTCACCCTCTCTACTCTTATGATAAATCACCATCATCCCTTGATTGACTTTTTGCAATAATCTAACTGCCACTGCAATTTTATCTTTCTCCCCTTCAATGTGTCTACAAGATAGCAGTATAGGTGATAACATTAAAAATTAGGCTAGATAATATAACTCTTGAGCTCAACATTTTGCAATGGCTTCTCATCTCCCTTAAGGTAAAAGCCAAAGTCCTTTCTATAATAATCAAAGGCTTATATGACACATGCCCTCTCCCCATCATGTTATTCTATGACCTTATATACCTCATGCTCAATCCACTCCTGGTTAAAGTAACTTCTTTGTTCTATCTTGAACATATCAGTCATGCTCTTATCTCAGAGTCTTGTACCCCTGCCTAGAATATGCTTCTGCCAGGTATCTTTATAGCTCACACTTTGATTTTATCTAAATTTCTACACACACATATCTTCTAAGTGATGTTTTTTCTGGGAACTCTAATTTAAATTTTTGTTCTTACCCTCACACTTGCTATCATCTTACCCTTTTTTATTATTTCTTCTTTGTATTATCATTATCTAATGTACTGTATGTTTTCTATTTTCCTTGTTAATCATTAATTTGTTCCCCTTAAATTATATATTCATGAAGTCCTACCTTTATTGAATCATTCCATATGCCTCTATTTTGCACATGTTTATATATACAGAATAAAATATCTATGTCTTATGCTTAAAATGATAACATATAGGATATGTTGAAATATTACTAGTGTTTGGTGTGTTTTATTTGTTTTTATATTACTGTTCTTACATACATGATTCATCAACATTTTTAACTTCACAATCTATCCTGAGAAGTTACATATATGCATTTATTGAGTTGTGACTCTTTTTTTTAACTGCTACATAGTATTCCATAATGTGGATATACTGAAGTTCTTCACACTTTTACTACTGATGAAAAATTACATTATTTCCATTTTAAATTATTGCAAAGCTGAATTAAAACTTCTGTACATGCGTGCTTCCCTTTGTGCTCATTATTCTAGCAAATAATGAGAAATGAAATTTCAGTCATTAGCTATATAAGTTTCTACATTTAACAATTTTACCAAAGTGCCATTTGCACATTCAATAGAATGTAAGAAAGATCCTATTTTCAGATTTTCAGATGGTATTTTCAGATTTTTGTAACTTTTTACTATGATGGATTAAAAGCAGTGGTGCATATTGATTTTTTTAATTTTAATTTTCTTATTGCTGGTGTAGCTTTTAATTTGTCATCAACCATGTGTATTGTCAATTCTATGGATTGCTTGTTGTGAATTTCAACTTGTGTATCTGTCCACTTTTAATTTAATTGTCTATTTTTATGATTTGTCTTAATAATGTGCATTTTATTGATACTTATTCTGTGCCTGTTAAACAATTCTAAAAGACCATCTTATAATCTTACATTTTATTTTTATAACAACAAATAAACAAATTACTATGTTCAAATTTTATGATTCGTTTTGCTTTTAATTTTTTTTCTGTTCTAAGAGGACATTCCTAGCTCAAGATTCTAACCATTGTCTTTTTCTTCTAATATTTACTTTGTTTTTTTTCTTTAAGTCTTTAGTTCTTTTAAAATTTTATTTGTATGAATAGTGTAAGTTACAAACCACTTTTATCTAATTTAATTCTTTTCATGAAAATAGATATCAAATTCACTCACTTTTTTAGCAAATTTGTTTTTTTTCCATGCTGCTTTAAAATGGAATCTTTATCAAGCACTCAACTTTTACATACATGTGTGCCTGGCTCTTACCTCTCAATTCCGTTCCATTTTCCTGCTAATATTGTGAATTTATTTTTCTTGATATTTTATCAGACTCTATTATTATAGTTTCTTGGGATATAAAGAGAAGAAATAAGCTGGGCTCGGTGGCTCAGCCTGTAATCCCGCGCCTTTGGGAGGCTGAGGTGAGTGGATTGCCTGAGCCCACGGGTTTGAGGCCCGCCTGGGCAGACGAGACCTCATCTCTACAATAAATCAAAAAATCAGCCAGGCGTGGTAGTGCATGCCTGTAATTCCGGCTACTTGGAAGGCTGAGGCGGAAGGATCGCCCAGCAGGTCGAGGCTGCGGTGGCCGGGAGCAGCCACTGCACTCCAGTCTGGGCGACAGAGTGAGACTCCAACTCAAAAAAAAAAAAGAGAAGAAATATAAAAAACAGAGATAATTTCCAGAAGTATTATAATTAATGTGTCTATAGTTCAAGTAGTATAACAAAAGGTCAATTGGAGGCTATTAGCTAATCAAGTGTTTATGTATATACTTTTCAAGAGACTAGACATTATAGATGCAAGATTCACTCCTCTGAGCTTTTCAATCTCCTCAGTGAACGCTCAGAATGACAAGTTTAAAGCTGCTGTAACTTCATTAGTTCCCCACCTATTTTCCAATCGTTATCCAGTAGCAAAGCCAACAGAAAATCAATTGCTTCCTTTTCCTATCCCACAAGGAAAGACAGTTTGACAATTACCAGTATCTGATAGAGATCAGCATTTTATGGTAATACTATTTCTAAACTAACTTTTGTTTAAATTACCTGAAAAATTAAAGTAAGGTTAAATTTGGGAAAGGATTTTCAGTCTAGATTTTGTTTCACTTTTAGCAGTATAGATATTACTGTTTACATAAATAAAGATGTGGTTTTAATATTAATTTAAACATCATCTTAACAGATATATTATATATAAGATATTACAAAATTAAACCAGGCTAAGTGGGAACCAAAGAGAGGCCCAAACTTTACCTGTATGATAACCTCTTATCTACCTAATCCTGAATTACATCCCACACCTTTAAAATAAATAAAAATAAATTTCAAAAAAGAAATAAATGTCTATAGTTAATATACTTGCAAATACATTTATTTCTTAAAATAGAAAATGACTTTAAATAAATTAAAGCTACATATCTATTTTTCCAATTACATCCTCCCTTGTTCTGAAAACAGACAACATATTGAAGCAGATTGCTCAATTTCCTCAGAAATATGATTATGTCTTCTTATGATAATTTATACTTCTAAAACACTTCAAGCTTTATTTTCTAAGAATAACATATATAATATATCTTCTGAAACATACTAACAACATCTTATATTTACACAGAACTTTTAAATTTATGATGTGATTTTAAAAGCATTTTAAATATGATGTGCTTTTTACATTGATGATATGATGTAAATACAAAAATATTTATGATGTAATTTTTTTAATACATGAGGAAAAGGTATTTAATCACAGTTGCTAAGATTTTTGGCTCTTAAAAAAAACCCAGGTTTGGCATAGAACTGGGGATAATATGCCCTACTTGTTTATTTATTCTATGGGTGAACTCCATTATCTGATTTTTGTCGGTTTAACAGAGCCCCACTTTCTGCCTTGTTCCCTTTTCCTTTTATCAACCGTAGGGAGGCGTACTGGGAGGCATTAAGTAGAAGTAATTGCCTTTGAGATCATCTATTTAGAACAGATCAGCTGCCACATCTGACAGTTCCTATTAATGTTGGCCCCTTACAATTCCTGCCACCAAAGGGCAATGTAGAGTGATTCCTTCATATCCGAATTTCCTTTTAGCCTGGTTCTAAAAGGTATCTTGGTTTCAGCTGAGTCCTCAACACAAAGAACAGAGAGCCAAATACAAGTAAAATGGAGATTGTTGTGTTGCCCTAATGGAAGAGAAAACACCTTAACTATTTTTATTGCTATAATATCAAGCATGAAGATAATATTTCATTTATCTTTGGAGGTGTAAAGACATACTGTTATTTATCTATTTTTCCTAGGCTTTCTATTTAGCTGTCCCTCCATGACTTTCTTCATAGTTCTTAAACTCTCTCTTACCTGGATACTGGAACAGAATATATATTTCTATTAAAATGATGTGTTAGGTAAATTACCTTGTGTTGCCTAGCTATCTTCAAGAGAATGTGAGAGGAATGTGACTCAAAATTAGATAACGTTCTGTTATCAAATATTAGCATATTGGGTATGCAATAAATAGTAGATGTTTCATCAGGAAATAAGAAAATAGAAGAAAGAAATGCATATCTTAGCATCAAAACTCTGCTTCAACCCTATAAACTGTGATGAAGGTCAAAAATTCTGTCCACAACACTTCACAACCATTATGATGGGTATTATTTTTTATAAAAGAAAATTAGCAAGTGTTGAGGATACAACAAAAATGGAAAATCTTGTGCTCGCTAATGGGAATGTAAAATGGTGTGGCCATTGAAGGAAACAGTATGGTAGTTGCTCATAAAATTAAACAGAGTTGCCATATGATCCAACAATTGCATTTCTAGATATATACCCCAAAGAATTAAAAGCAGAAATGTAAGCAGATATTTGTATATTGATGTTCAAAGCAGTATAAAACACAATAGCCAAAAAATGGAAGAAACTCAAAAGTCCATAGATGATTAAATGGATAAACAAAATGTGATGTTTATATACTATATGTATTGATACATATATATGCACAATGTAATATTATTCATCTTAAGGAATGAAATTTGAAATATGTAACAACATGGATGAACCTTAAAAACATTGTGCTAAGTAAAATAAGTCAGACAAAAAAGGACAAATATTGCCTGATGCCACTTACATTAAGAATCTAGAATAGTAAAAGTCATAGAGACAGAAAGTGGAATGTTGGTTGTCAAGGGCTGGCAGGAGGAAAAAATGAGAATTATTATTTAATGCATATGAAGTTTCTGTATGGAATAAGAAAAACCTAGAATTAATGATGATCGTTGTAAGACATTGTGAATGTACTTAAAGTCGCTGAATTGTACAGTTAAAATGGTAAATTTTATGTTTACCACATAAGAAAAAAGACAGGCAAGAAGGAAAATAAAACTTGTGTGCACAGGAACTAAATGTGCATCTTCATGCAACACTTTGGTAAAGTTAGAGTATCATTTTCAGGAAATATTTTGCATATTGGCATAATCTCTTATTCTCAGCACTGTGGAAATAACTTTTAGGTACAGAGAACAAGGCTTCTTAACTCAGAGTGCTAATGCTAACATATTAAGAGCAGCTTCCTCTCACTGCCTATTAGTCCCACTAAAAATCACATAGGAAAATGGTCAGGAAGGATATTAGTGACATAGAAACTCATACCCGTCTTGCTGCACCTTCATTGCACTCCCACTCCCAGCTTGAAATCCTAAACTCTAGGAATCAAATATTTTTTAAATGGAGGCCATTTGATAAATAGGATATTAAAATATCTTATTAACATATAACCTCCTTTGTACATTGAAGAAGCTAGTTCCCAGAAGAAGTAATGCAGAGAAAAAGCTTTCAAAATGACATTTTCAAGCTGAACCTGACTTTTTCTTCCCACCCTTTCATTTTCCCCTTCAAAAAAATATTCCCATTCACAAGAAGTATGGTTGGGTGTCTAAAGCATTTTGTTTGAAAAGACAGAAAAAAAAATCTCATTGCTGCAACCTTTTCCCTTTTGTCCTGAGAACTTTATTACATTAACTAGTCCAATGTATTTATCTCATTCGTTGCAATTCTTTATTGGCCATAATCAGATTAACTGGTGTCGCAAGCTAAGCTTTAACAATTAAGATACATCCCACAACCCTGCCAACTTTCATTGAGTTTGCCAGTAGGGGTGTAGAAAGTTGTTAGTAAATCTTCTCAGATAATACAAGGATGTTAAACTCAAATAACTGGGAATGAGAGTAACAAATAAGAATTCTTATACTGATGCCTGAATATTCAAAATCTGCTTGACTCAAATACTAGTCTTTAAAGAAAGAGAGAGAAAACTATACATGAGAAGTTTCTAACTGTATGATTATGAATATACAATTCAATGGAGCATAAAACCAATTTTGGAAAGAAATGGGTAAAGGCATAAATACCTTAATGAACAGAGAGAAAATGCCTAAGGAAAAGGTAAGAATTTATTGGATGTTCATCTACCCTCTACTCCAAGGAGCAGCCTGTAGTTTGGTGTCCTATAATATAGAAGAAAATTTAAAAACACATTTAAATAAACTTAATTCTTTTGATTTTATTATATTTTTGATATATTTGGATTCTCCTTAATTAAATTAACAAAACTATTAAAAAACATATGCATGCAGATTATTATTTATAATCCATCTGCTACATGAAAATCCAAAATAAATCATTTAATAAGAATGTAAATCAAAGGTTAAAAAGAACGTTTAAAAAACTGAAATTAATAGAATGAAATTCTTATGTAGAAAAATGATCTCACAAATAGTCACTGTTTTGTTTATCATCTTGTTGAATAGCTGCTATTGTATATTCTCTATTGAAAACCCTGAAATTATCTTTTGTCTTTTCCCATATTTAATGTTAATCCTCTGCTTTGAATTGTTTCCGTTCATGAATGTTTATGAATTTTGTTTTCATTCTAGGGTGAGAGTTTTATGTGTGTACTATTTATCCTGCCTTATTTGAAAATCCTGAAGGAATTTAAATTATACATTGGCATCTAAGCAAGTGTTACAAATGAAGAAGCTCTCTTAAAAGGAACTATATTATTCATCTAATGTACATTTTAAATTATTACTAACTTGATTCCCTAAAAGCTACAACTTCTTCCATGATTGTGTTGTTTACTGCAGCAGTTAAAACCACTCTTTATTTGTCTAATCTACATTAGCTCAATATGTTGAAGAATACTAAAATCTTTGTATTTCACAATCCCAATTTAAAACTCTTTTATATGTACATTTGATTATTATTTTTATTAAAAGAAAGCAATTAAATTTACTTCTTTCAACAAATGAAATAATTGTAAAGCACAATTAGATTGTTTAATTAAAAATGATTTAAATATTCAATCACTCCTAATTTTTAATATAGGCAACTTGTTTTTTACTATAACTTTATTGGTTGTATATACATAAGCACATGTCATAGTTATATGACATAATATCACGCAGTACAATGCTTTCTCTATATATGTCTTGACAATTTTGGAAGGCAGAAATAATATATTAGAAGAAAGTTTGAAATAACAGTGCAGGTATTATCGCATTCTAGGGATGACCTAGGAGTTTAGCAAAGGTTTTATTTCAAACCACTAATATATATTTTTTTTAACATAAACTAAAACAAATTTTATTTTTATATTATTTACTTATTATAGAGCTGTGGGGTATAAATGAGGATTGAATGAATAAGTAGGCTGCATGCAGGTGAAGTTTGGGCTCGTAGGTGGCCTTCACTCCTCCTGGTAGTGAACAAGGTGTGCTTTGTGCACTAATATTTTTAACATTAGGAATGGGAGTAAAGAACTTACAATGCAATATAGTCTGGTATATCTTTCTCACAAACTGTGTTGTATTGCACATGTGCTTGCATTTGGATATGAACTAAAAGGGTATTCATATATAGGTAGGTTACTATTCAAGTCAAAGCTTTGGTACCTCTTAGATTTACTCATAGCTGTGCATATCTAAAGGACAGGTAGACATAGGCTTATCAATTAGCCTTTTAAGGAAAGACAACCAAGTAAGAAAAAAAAAAAACAAAAACACAGAGGCATACATAATGAGTTCAAGGCAAGGAAAGATATTACTAGGTAGAGCTAATATACCACTTAAGATTGTGTTCCTTTCCAACCCCTTAGATACTCGATAAGTCCTAGCATAAGTTAACTGTAATCAGAGAACAAATAGCTAACAAAAATTAAATTAACACAAGAAGGAGATGCAATGTTGCAGCAGTTTTGGCATGTTTGTAGCTTTGCCAATGGCAGATTATATTTTTATCTAGACATTAATCACTCTCAATACGAGGCATTAGCCAATATGATGGAAGCATCAGCAGTCACCAACCGCTGAAACACTGTCTTTGGCAGGCATGAGCAACAGTAGAAACTTCTGGGGAGAATGACAAAATTATTGCTGCCTATTAGTGTCAAGAGAAAGAGGAAACTTAGCTATAGAGAACCAGAGACAATCACTGCTGCCACCTTTTGGTCAAAGAGACATGAGTCACTCTGTAGATACTCCTGGAACCATGTTGAAATACTTTTAAATGTTATGGATTTTCCACAAATGCATGGGAGTAGAAGTTGATAAACACTAATTTATGTCTGCTATTCTAATACTTTTTTTTTTCTTTTCAGGGCCTTGTAATCTCAAAAATATTCGTTACATAAATGAATAATTTTAAATGTACTCAATACATGCATTATTTTAAAAATGTGCTGTAACCTAATTTTCACATCTCAAATATGTTATTTTCAATCTTTTTTAAAAAGAAAATCATATTCACTTGTTTTCCAGGAATACAAATTTATTTTCTTTAAAATAGAAACACTTTATTTTTCATTCTTTTTCAATTCATTCATCATATCACTTCGTAAATATTTCTTGATTACATACTGCATTTCAGGCACATACCACTTCTGCCAATGACATATTGATCTTTCTTGTATAAATATTTCAAAATAATCTTAAACGTACAGGAAAGTTGCAAATACAAATAATTTTTTTATTCTGAACTATGAGAGAGTAGTTTGCTGAACTGATGCCCTTAGCACACTCAAAAAATTATTTCTATTCCTACATAAACAATGTTGAGGAATGTCCTTGTTTGTAGCATTTAAATCAGAAAATCACCACCATTAAGTGGTCACTATCCAATTTTTCAGTCTCATTTAAATAATAATTGCTTCAATCTTTATTATAAAAGCATCTAGTTAAGAATAAGATATTACATTAATTTATCATATTGCTTTAGTCTTCTTCAGTCTGAAATAGTTTATCAATCATTGACTTTCATGATCTTGACATTTTTGAGGATTACAGGCCAGTTACATTGTAGAATTTTCCTCAGTTTGGGTTTGTCTGATGCTTCCTTACAATTGGAGTCAAGTTACCAAGTGATGCTGTGTTATTCTCAATGCTTCCTAACAGGAGATGCACAATTTTGATTTGACTCATTATTGATGATATTGGCTTTTTTTCACTTGAGTAAAATGTCATCTGCCAGGCACCAGAAAATTACTCTTTCACTTTTTAATTAATAAGTATTTTGTGGCGGAGGTACTTGGAGAATATGTAAATGTCATGTTCAACATCAAATGTTAAATTTATTTATTAATTTATATCAGCATGGGCTCATGTTTTCTGTTTTATTAAATAGACTACAATCCGCTATTCTCAGTATTTATCTTAATCCCAGATATAGCTGATGGGAGGCTCTTCAACTAGTGTTTTTTTGAAAGGTCCCCATCATTCTTTAAGCACTTCTTTATCTCAAGAAGGTATTCCTAGTTCCTCTTGTATTTTTTCTGTTCTAGTTCTCGAATCATCCATTTTTCAAATGTCTTGTTTTCTTTTAGTAGAGATTGGTATTAAAAAGCCAAGATATGTGTGCCAATAGCTTGATGCTATTGGGTAGTCTGCTGCTCCAGTGTATACGTGCACTCGCGTGCACATGTGTGTGTGTGTGTGTGTGTGTGTGTGTTTGTGTGATATATACTATATATCATACTATATATGTGTGTATCATACTATATATGTATGATATATACTATATATATGTATATGATATATATGATGTTTGGTGTTTGTATATAAAAGACTTTTGCATATATTGATATATATATTACTTTACCTCCCTGTGGACATTCTTCCCAACCTGTTCTTGCTCTCAAACCTCTCACAGGACCATTCCCTATGCAGATTACCTTCTCACCCTACTTGGGATCAGGCATCTCTGCTAGCCGTGTGACACCCACACATGGAGGCCCTCTTTACAACACGTGAGTTCTGAAGACTCATACTGTGCCATCTTCCCCCCTGTAGAAGTACTTTGCACCACACATGGGTTCTGACACCCCGCTCCAGACTGCTCACATGCATGAATGCCATTCTCACTCGACTCAGGAAATGGCCCCACATACCGCTTCCCCCCACATGATACCCTTATCAACCTTCTTGGTCTCTGATTCCTCATACCAGAACACCCGTCTTCACTGATCTGGCTTTCTCAAAAACAAACAAACAAACAAACAAAAAACCCCAAATAGCTTAAGAATTGAATTGATCAGGAAAGTAAATGAAAGAGAAATGGATGACAGAGTGAAGGAGAAGAAAAAGGCCTTCATTCATTTTCACAGTCGAACTGTATCAATGAATCTACAGCAAATGTTTGAATGATAGCAGGACCTGCAGAGCTAAAGAGGTAGAAAGTGTCAGTGATACCAGCAGTAATCAGGATAATATGGTAACCACAAATAATGTGTATTATACTATTGCTATTCCTCTTTTGCTGTTATTTGCTTCTAATAAAAGTAGAAAATTTGGCCATTAATTTATTTATTATGTATTCATATATTTTTCTTCTTTTTTACAATTGTCTATAACATTTTTTCAACAAACATTTTAGTTAACAAATTGCTGACTTGAAAAAAATCAGAGGTTTTCAACAAGAAGAAAGTAAAATGGAGAGAATTGTGAGCTGAAAATAATACCATATAGTGCTGAAAATAGAAGTTTGACCCTTGGGTCTTCCATAAGGTAGAGGAGTAGAACTTGAGATATACAGTAGAGAAATATCCTCAAAGGAGGAGAAAATGCTCCAGTTCAGATTTGGACTCGGAGTTCATGCTTTGGTCCTTGATACTTCCATTGTTCCAATCACCAGTCATAATCTCATAAACAAATACCACTCAAAACACAAGGAAACAGCTGTAAGGAGGGAGAATCAGCAGAAACAATATTGACAGATTTAGACCTCCCTAAGGATTTCGTATATTGGAATCCTCAGATGAAGAATTTAAAATAGTTTTGTATTGAATGCTTAAAATTTAAGCACTGGAATGAGTAAACAGTAAAAGACTCAAATAATATCAATCACACTTTAAAAAATAATAAAACATAACGTTTTAACTTAAAAAATAATTGTGATCAACTCGATAAGATAAAATAAAATATACTCATCAGAGATATTGAATAGTTTTTTTTTTGCTTAAATAAATCACCAATCCCAGATTTATAGTCAATTTCTCCCATTTTTAACTAAAATGTAATTGCAATTTTCTATAAATTATTCAGAGGATAAAACAAATAAGAGTCACAAATGGACTCATTCTATAAGACTAATATTACATAAGCACCATATATGAAAGGTAATTATGTGTAAAAATGCCCAATGTTCATTTTGAATTCATACCAGTAATGCGAGAGTTGTTTAATATTGGGATATGCAGATATACCTCATTTTATTGTTCTTCCCTTTACTGTACTCTGTATATATTGCATCTTTTGCTAACTGAAGATTTGTGGAAACACTGCATTGAGCAAGACTATCTGCACCATCTTTCCGACAGCATGTGCTTACTTTGTGTCTGTTTCCCATTTTGGCAATCCTCACAATATGTCAAACTTTTATTATTATTATTATGTTTGTTATGGTGTTCTGTGATCAGTGATCTTTGATGTGGCTATGGAACTATACCCTTATAAAATGATAAAATTAATCACTAAGTGTTGTGTGTATTCTGACTGCCTCTCTGACCAGCCATTTCCCCCTTATCTCTCCCTCTCCTCTGGCCTCCCTATAACCTGAGACACAACAACATTGCAGTTAGGCCAATTACTAACCCTACAATGACCTTTAAGTGTTTAAATGGCCGGGCTCGGTGGCTCAGCCTGTAATCCCGCACTTTGGGAGGCTGAGGTGAGTGGATTGCCTAGACCCGCAGGTTCGAGACCTGCCTGAGCAACTTGGCGAGCCCTCATCTCTACAATAAATCAAAAATTAGCCGGGCATGGTAGCGTGTGCCTGTAGTTCCAGCTACTTGGAAGGCTGCGGCGGAAGGATCGCCGGAGCCCAGCAGGTCGAGGCTGCGGTGGCCGGGAGCGGCCACTGCACTCCAGTCTGGGCGACAGAGTGAGACTCCAACTCAAAAAAAAAAAAGTGTTTAAATGAAAGGAAGAGTCGCCCATCTCACTTTAAATCAAAAGGTATAAGTGGGAGTTAAGCTAAGGATCTGTAAAGGCATATGGAATGGCATAAT
The DNA here is from genome assembly GCA_027257055.1 of Cephalopachus bancanus. NCBI lineage: Eukaryota > Metazoa > Chordata > Mammalia > Primates > Tarsiidae > Cephalopachus > Cephalopachus bancanus. Next base: position 351,073 of record JAPVLO010000935.1, read on the forward strand.
TGACAATGGAGACTCAGATGGAGGTTGAGAAGGGAAGCAGAATGAGAAATCATCTGTCACGTACAATGTGCACAGTGAGAGTATTAGGTACATTTAAAACCCAGACTTCTTTTCTCTGTAAAATGCATACATGTAACCAAAAAACATTTGTATCCCCTAATGCTATTGAAAAATTTTACAGGTAGAAACTATTAAACTTAGTGAAGAAGTCATGTCAAAAGTTGAGATTGGTCAAAAGTTAGGCTTCTTGTGCCAAATAGCTAGCCAAGTTGTGGATGCAAAATAAAAGTTCTCAAGGAAAATTAAAAGTACTTCAGTGAAAACACAAATGATAACAAAGTGAAGCGGCCTTATTGCTGATATGGAAAATGTTTAGTTGTTTGGATCGAAGATCAAACCAAGTGCACTGCTCAAGACAAAACTTAATTCAAAGCAAAGCTCTAACTATCCAATTATTTGTAAGCTGAAAAAGGTGAGGAAACTGCAGAAGAAAAAGTTTGAAGCTAGCAGAAAGAAGCTGTCTCCATAACATAAAAGTACAAGGTAAAGCAGCAAGTGCTGATGGAGAAGCTGTAGCAAGTTATCCAGAAAATCTTTGATAAAGGTGGTTATAATAGAAAACAGATTTTCAACATAGACAAAACAGCTTTATATTGTTAGAAGATGTCATCTAGGACTTTCATAGCTAGAGAGGATAAGTCAATGCCTAGATTCAAAGTCTCAAAGGACAGGTTCTCTTTCTTGTGAGGGGCTAATACAGCTAGTGACTTTAAGGTGAAGCCAATGCTCATTTACCATTCAGAAAACCTTAAGGCCCTTAAGCTAAATCTACTCTGCTTGTGCTGTCTATGTGGAACAACAAAGCTGGACGAGAGCACATCAGTTTACAGCTTGCTTTACTGGATACCATGAGCCCATTGTTAAGACCTGCATAGAAAAAAAGATTTATTTCAAAATATTACTGTTCATTGACAACACACCTGGTCACCCAAGAACTCTGATAAAGATGTACAAGGATATTGATGTTGCTTTCATGCCTGCTAACACAACATCCATTCTGCAGACCATGGATAAAGGAGTCATTTTGACATTCAAGTCTTATTGTTTAAGATATATATTTCATAAAACTATAGCTGCCATAGATAGTGATTCTTCTGATGGATCTGGACAAAGTAAAATGAAAACCTCTGGAAAGGATTCACCAGACAGGATTCACCATTCTGGAAAGAATTCACCATTCCAGATGCCATTAGGAACATCTGTGACTCATGGGAGGAAGTCAAAATAACATTGCCAGGAGCTTGGAACAAGCTGATTTCAACCCACAGGATAACTTTAAGGGGTTCAGTACTTCAGTGGAGGAAATCATTGTGGATGTGGTGGAAATAGCAAGAGAACTGGGATTAGAAATGGAGCCTGAAGATGTGACTGAATTACTGCAATCTCATGATAAACTAGAATGGATGAGGAGTTGCTTCTTATGAATGAGTAAAGAAAGTAATTTCTTGGAATGGAAATTACTTCTTCTGATGATGTTATGAACATTATTGAAATAATGACAATTTAGAATATAACATAAACAGCTGATAAAGCAGTGGCAGGATTTGACAGAATTGATTCCAATTTTGAAAGAAGTTCTACTGTGGGTAAAATACTGTCAAACAGCATTGCATGCAACAGAGAAATCTTTCATGAAAGGAAAAAACAATCTACATGGCAGACTTTGTGACTGTCTTACTTTAAGATATTGTCACCACCACCCCAGTGTTCAGCAACTACCACTCTGCTCAGTCAGCAGTCATCAACATAAAGGCAAGGGCTTATATCAGTAAAACAATTTTGACTCACTGACAACTCAGATGATCATTAGCATTTTATCAATAAAATATTTTTAATTAAGACATGTACATTGGTTTTCTAGATAAAATGTATTGCATACTTGATGGACTAAGTATAGTGTAAATATAACTTTCATAAGCACTGGAAAACAAAAAATATTCATGTGACTCACTTTATTGAGATATTTTCTTTATTACCATGGTCGGGAACTGAACCTAGAATATCTCTGATGTGTACTTGTGTGTAATTTTCCACAGTAATTTAAAGAAGAAAAAGCCACATGACTAACTCAACATGCTTTCTATACAATTCAATGCTATTCGTTATTTATAAATATTTTATACAACTAGGCATAGAAGAGAACTTTCTTCTCTGTATTAGGCAGCATAATTAATACTAGCTATGGACAAGGATAAATCCCAGCAGGTCTGCAGTCTAATGTGGACTTTTTGGTTCTTGATATTCTTGTAGGTTGGATAGCTCCCTGAAGCAGGTCAATTCTGTGGTCCACCTCCTAAAACTGCCTTAAAAAATAAAGAGCTAGCCGGGCTCGGTGGCTCAGCCTGTAATCCCGCGCCTTTGGGAGACTGAGGTGAGTGGATTGCCTGAGCTTGCGGGTTCGAGACCCGCCTGGGCAGTGAGACCCCATTTCTACAATAAATTAAAAAATCAGCCGGGCGTGGTAGCGCATGCCTATAATTCTGGCTACTTGGAAGGCTGAGGCGGAAGGATTGCCGGAGCCCAGCAGATCGAGGCTGCGGTGACCAGGAGCAGCCACTGCACTCCAGTCTGGGCGACAGAGTGAGACTCCAACTCAAAAAAAAATAAAAATAAAAAAATAAATAAATAAATAGCTTATTTCCCTAGATGTTGAGAATGCTCCTGGTACAAAGCCCTAAGCAGTCAAACCTTGTTGGGATTTCCTCAGTTAAAGATAAATGACTTGGCCTAGATCAGGCTCCATTTTCAGGGCAGCCTATACACAATGACTAATTGACATGTCTGTATAAGGGCTCAGACAGCTCTGAGGAATCTACCATCCTGGTATCTTCCATGTCCAGTCTTATAGACAGAGAGAAGCACTGTGGAGGACACTACATGAAGATTTATCATTGGAAGTCATAATTTATGCTTGGAAGCTGTGTACTTAACTTTTTTCCACCTCCCAATGGTCAAAACTCCACAACAGGGTCCCATTACAATGATAAGAAAGGTTGAGAGACGTACTTTTCCTTTGTACCTCAGAAGAGAAAATAGGATTAGGGAGCCTCAACCCATTTTCTGTCATAAATAATATCTGAAATTAACCAACCAACATTGTTCTTAATAGTAAAATAGTGGTAGCACTTTTTCTCATTTAGAGAAAAATAGTACAGATGTCCACCATAACAACTGAAATTCAAAATTTTTATAGGAACTGGATAATTCTATAAGACAAATATTTAGGACAACCAAAAATTAAGGATTCATTGGTTGGAAATGAAGAAGTAAACCTAGTAATTGTAGCAGGTGATCTGATGGTCTGCAAAAAACATGCCCAAATCAAAGAATGTATGTTCTAGAATTAAATCAGAGAATTTAGAATGCTGCCAAGATATATGATCAACACACAAAATGTAGGAAGTGACAAGTAGTTTAAAATATTATTTTTTTAAAAAAATAAAATACAATTTACATTAGCACCCCCAAATAGGCGATACCTCGTAATAAGTCTATTCAAAAATGGCTGAATTTTATCAGGATGCTTTTACTTAAAAAAAAAAAAGGTCAGCCGGGCTCGGTGGCTCAGCCTGTAATCCCGCGCTTTGGGAGGCTGAGGTGAGTGGATTGCCTGAGCCCACGGGTTCGAGACCCGTCTGGGCAAATTGGCGAGACCTTCTCTCTACAATAAATAAAAAAATTAGCCGGGCGTGGTAGCACACGCCTGTTGCTCCAGCTACTGGAAGACTGAGGCGGAAGGATCGCCGGAGCCCAGCAGGTCAAGGCTGCGGTGGCCGGGAGCGGCCACTGCACTCCAGTCTGAGTGACAGAATGAGACTTCAACTCAAACAAAAACAAAAACAAAAACAAAAACAACAAAAAAAGTCAAGTGAATGGATATAGTCTATGTATCATAAATATGTCAATTCTTCCCCAAATTGTTCTATTTAAAGAGAAGTTTATACAACTTTTAATGTGTTTCATGAAGACATTTGCAAAGGTCGGCGAATTGGCAACGTATTATTGAAAACAAATAATACTAATTATTATGTGCTTTTAGCAATAAAGACAGCATGATATTTGTATAGTTACAGACAAATTACTGTATGAAGCAGAATGTAGATGCCAAAGATAATAGCAAGTGTGTAAGCAAGTGTGTGTGTGCATGTTTGCATGTGTGTGTGTGAATAGAAAAAAAAAATATCAAGAAAGATCTGTGGAGAACACATGGTCTTTTAAATTAATGGGACAATTGATGTTCTATGTAAGAAACCAAAACAATCTCTACTTTACATTATACACTACAAAATATTTACATAGTTTACTTTCTTAAATGTTAAAGTAAAACTTAATATATTTAGAAGAAAATATAGGAAAATTATTTATATAATTCAAAAGTGATGGAAAGTTTCCAGAACTATACATGAAAAAAACTAACTACAAAAGAGGAAATAAGGTCTAATATATTGAAATTAGGATTTCTCTTTCTTAGATGTCATAAAGTGAAAAAATAAACTGAGATTTCAATATTTATAACACTTAGATCAAAAAAATAGTTAAATCAATCTCCCTCTGTTTCACTTTTTAAATTGATAAGTAAAATTCAAAATATTAGAAAATGGTCAAATCTATAAAATCTATATCATATATTTTAACTATAATATATATGATATACAGAAAAGTATTTTTACAAAAATAATGGACTTTACTGCATTATGAAACCTAAAATATTATTCAATACCACTTTATATGTACTAGAACTAAGTTGTCCAAAATTCTGAGGTTAAAGTGGCCTTTCTCATACTTTCTCCTCCTAATAGTCTACCATTTCCCTTGGAATCATGGGATGAGATAAGTCTTCTGAGCAGACAAATAAGATGTTGCTTGGAGGAACAATGTCTGTCTCCAACTCAGGTTAGTGCAGACAGCTTCAAAGATAGGGGTTTCCAATGCATGAACTGGATCCAATAGAGGACACATTTTCACATTTGTCATTCTTCTCCCTTCAATGAGTAGTATCTGGAATGGAGAGAATGGGAAAATGCTCCTTCTAATACATTAGAGACTGTGATCTGATTGTATGGGTCTAGCTATAAAAGAGAGGAATTGCGTCCTGTACGTATGTCTTCTCATATTTATGTGTCTTTTTTTTTCTTCTAACATTTCTTTCCTTTGGGGTGCTTCCCAGAAGGTATAAACCTTTGAAGATACTATGATTTATTTTTATTTTATTATTTTTTATTTTTTTGAGTTGGAGTCTCACTCTGTCGCCCAGACTGGAGTGCAGTGGCTGCTCCCGGCCATCGCAGCCTCGACCTGCTGGGCTCCAGCGATCCTTCCGCCTCAGCCTTCCCAGTAGCCAGAATTACAGGCATGCGCTACCACGCCCGGCTGATTTTTTTTTATTTATTGTAGAGATGAGTTCTCGCTGCCCAGGTGGGTCTCAAACCCGCGGGCTCAGGCAATCCACTCACCTCAGCCTCCCAAAGGCAGAGGATTACAGACTGAGCCACCGAGCCCGGCTGATTCTATGATTTTAAGGGATTATTATACCGTGTGCACTCCATTCTATGTTCTAGTAGATACCAGTAGAAGATCTCTCAGAATTAAAATGGACATTGCCGGGCTCGGTGGCTCAGCCTGTAATCCCACACCTTGGGAGGCTGAGGTGAGTGGATTGCCTGAGCCCGTTGGTTCGAGACCTGCCTGGGCAGCGAGACCTCATCTCTACAATAAATCAAGAAATCAGCTGGATGTGGTAGCGGATGTAATTTCGGCTACTTGGAAGGCTGAGGCGGAAGGATGGCTGGAGGTCAGCAGGTCGAGGCTGCGGTGGCCGGAAGCAGCCACTGCACTCCAGTCTGGGCGACAGAGCGAAACTCCAACTAAAAAATAAATAAATAAATAAAAAATAAAATAAAATGGACTTTATAGAGAAAGAAGCCCAAATGATTTTAGCTATACGAGTAGTAGAATAAGCAAGCTAGTGAGTAGTGAGAAACATATATGTGTATGAGTCTGTGATCAATTAGAGAGAGGAAAGAGACTTGCAACTTTCATTTGAGTCAATTATTTGAAGGAAGTAATTGAAGACAGCTGTTTTGCTGCCATTTCAGGAATGATTCTCCTAAGGTGATGCACATGGTGGAATGACTCTTTCACTTTTCATTTAGTTGTTTTGTTAGCATAGAGTCACAGCCAATAAATTACAATACAATGCAGAAATTCATTAGGGGGTCAGTATATTTTGAAGAAAATTCTTGGGTTTTTTTTCTCTGCTCTGCCAGGTCAGCACCTTTGATTTCTTGTACTTAGTTAGGTACTTAATATGGAATTACTTGAAGTGTTTAACTCCAACCTCCCTCCTTCAGTCTTATAATTGAAGTTATTTTACTCTTAGAAAAACCATCTATTATAAAAAGGGATTATATTTTAAATGAGGACTGTAATGTAGAGGGGGGAAATGGATGGGTTGAATTGGGAAAGAAAGACTGATTGAGGGTTAAATTAAAAATGAAATATAAATGACATAAAGCGATGCATTTTCTAGATTCTATACTTTATATTTGAAGAGAGCTTTTAGTGTTCTGGCTACTTCTGTAATTGCTAAAAGAATATATCCATTTGGAGAAGTAAAAGGATAGACAGTTTTTTCAAAAAAATTTAAACTATGTTAATATCCATTTTCTTTCTCTCGGATTGCTTTAGATGGCTCCACTTCCAAGATATTTATTTTAGGGTCCTAGATAATATCTTGTGATCTAGACTACATTGCAATTTTTATTTAGATAGTTTTCCCAAGCAAAGTACCCAATTAAAACATAGTAAGCATCACTTATTGTACTCAATATTATGTGATTACATGTGACTATGATTTTTTAAACCAAAAGAAAAAAATCTACTCAACTATAAATATATGGCATATTGCATTTTGCTAAAGTGACTGGAATCTTGCCTCATCCACATAAAGAGATGGAGTTTATCCCTGCCTTCCTTGAACCTGGGATATAGGAAAAGGAGCTGTGTCTGCCTCCATGAATGGAATGAACTGGAAGTGATGCCATGTGACTTCTAGAGCTAGATCACAAAAGGAGAGACATGGCTTCTGCCAGGCTCTCTTTCCCATGGGACACAAGTGTTGGAAACCCTGAACTGACATGTAAGAAGTCTAGCTAACTTAAAGCTATCACGCTAGAGAGACCTTGTGCAGAGACCATATAGTGATACATAAGGAAAAATAAAAGAAGCTTCATCTGTTTCAGCCCTTAGCTGTTTGATTTTCTAAGCCCAGGCACGAGTTATGTGTGGGAATAAGCCTTCAAATGACTCCAGTTCCCAGCCTTTGAGCTGTCCCAGCTGATGCTGCATGAAGCAGGAACAAGTTGTTCCTGCCAAGCCCAGCCTACACCACAGATTAGTGAGCAAACTAAATGTTAATGATTTAAGCCACTACATGCTGGAGTGGTTGATTATGCAGCAATTGATAAATAGAAAAAACAAAACAACTCTTGAGTTTCTGATACATTAATTTATTGTTTGGGCCGGGCTCGGTGGCTCAGTCTGTAATCCCAGCACTTTGGGAAGCTGAGGCGAGTGGATTGTCTGAGCCTGCATGTTCGAGACCAGCCCGGGCAACTTTGGTGAGACCTCGTCTTTACAGTAAAAATAAAAAATTAGCCGGGCATGGTAGCGCGTGCCTGTAGTTCCAGCTACTTGGAAAGCTGAGGCTGAAGGATCGCCGGAGCCCAGCAGGTGGACGCTGGGGTGGTCATTTGTGTGCCACGGCACTCCTGCCTGGGTGACAAAATGAGACTCTAACTCAACAAAAAAATATATAATATATATATAGTTTGTGTCTCAAAAGCAAATCCACAAGACCACATTGTAAAGTCAATGACTCCTACAAATGCATAGATTCCCAAGAAAATCTCTCAGCCCATTATGTGGGAAACTCATAGGGAACTGATGGGGAAGGAACTGGAACATGCCTTCTTACAAACCAGTTTTCACTACTTTCCACCCAAATTATATTCTAAATATTGGCCATACTATGTGAAAAAAAAGTCTGCTTCGGTCTATATTTGTAAACCATGGCAAAATGTATCAAAATAAATGATGAGATCTTTTTCCTACAAATATAAATGCAAGAACTGTACTAGACACCTAACTGTACTAAACTGCATGTAACAAAGTTTGTACTGTTATGCACAAACTATCCAGAACTGTACTAAACATCAAAATAGGGATCTGTTAGTAGGCAGGAAGTCTGTCAGGTAAGGGAATCAAACCTAAGTTGTAGCTGAAGGTTATTAAGGACCCAACAAAGAGAGAGATGGGTCAAAAGAGATTCATAAGTTTCTATCTTGGAAGATGAAACTTGTAAAGATTTGGAAGGTTGTTCACAGGAAGGGAAATCAGCCAAAAAAAAAAAAAAAATTGAGATGGAGCTGCTAGATACCTTCAAGGAAAACCAGTATTGTGAGATACAGAAGTAGATGTGAGCAACTTAATGATGCTTTGATGTTGAGGCCATAGAAATGTCCATTGAATTTTGCTAATTTGACCTTTACAAAAGCAGTTTCTGTAGAATGATGAGGCTATAAGCCAGAATGGAATTAATGGCACGAAATTGGAGACCATAATGTAGAAAATCTAACAAAGAAAGCCCTTTGAGCTATGGAGTAGATTGGAAATGTTGGAAATATCTTTCTTTACTGTGACACCTCCTTTCCCATGTACTTCTACTTTATATTTGAAAAATAAGTAAAAAGAAAAATTTTAAATATGTGAGAGGAAAATAGGGGAGTAAAAAGGGGGGAAGGTTCTGCTAATAGTTTATGATGCATTCTCAGAACTTGAGCAGATGAAGAACCATTCTCCCCAAAATAGAAACATGACTCCTTACTTCCACGTTTTCTCTTCTCAAGCACTAAATACTCCATACTGCAACTCTGCATTTATCAGCAGAGCATTTACTTAATCTTCTTAAGCAAATTTGGCTGGGAGCACTTTTTTGAAGTTCATGCTTGTCCTTCTAAAATTCAAGGAAAAAACGTTTTTAAAAGGCAAGCCCCTAATATTAGAATGTAAATATACATACTACAAATCACAGAATGCCACTGTGTAGCTAATGGCCTCATCTGTGATTCCAGAATGGCAGTTGCATTGTGTGAATATTTAAAATAAAAGTCTTCTGCTAACTCATGCCAAAATATATAAAACATTTTTGGATGAAAGGATTCAGATTTGATCCATTTAGATGTATGTTTTTGATGGATTTTTTCAATCTAATCTTATTTAATCTAACTCCTAAATAAAGTTTGAATGTGATCACATGCAATGATTTCTGTACATCATATACCTCTTTCCAGTCCCATTTCTACTATCCCCTATATCTAAATATCAACTCTACACAGTTCCAAATCCTTAGCATGTAGTACACGTACCCTAAGGACCTTTCTAGTTATATGTCCTGGCAGTGAGCACATTACACTTTCTAGTGCTTGCAGCCCCTCCCATGTATCCCCAGTGGTAAAGTGCAGCTTTCTTTTTTGCAACACATGCCACAGATTCTCTCTCAAAAATGTTCCATGAAAAAACCAAAAAGTTATGTAGTTTTAAAAAAAGAAATATTACTTATTATATCTTCTTCCTGAAAATTCACACTGCATATCAGCAAATAAAGTTTCCAAGCTTAAATTAACATTACTCAAAACTTTTAAACTATGAACATTTTAAAATTACTCCTAAATTCTGGAAAATGCTGATTTAATAATGCCTGCCCTCTCCACGCAAAAAAGTTAGAAATCAGTTATCTGATGCATCAATATATAAACTGTCAAATATTACTGAAAACAAATCTTTCCAACATTATTTTTAGAAATAATTATCAGAGGGAGCTATTTTGTGCAGATAAAAAAATGTACACCGATGGGATAATTTTTTTTAGTCTCCATAACATGAAAATAGGCACCCAGGGTTTCAGTTTACACCTTCTGTAAGAGCACCAAATACAAATTCAAAATTGTGCTGTGTCTCAAGCAACTTAGTCTGAAGTGGTGAATGTGTGCTCTAGAAAACTGTGTTAGGGGACACAAACTAAAAATCAAAGTGATAGCCAGGCTTGGTGGCTCAGCCTGTAATCCTGAGCCTTTGGGAGGCTGAGGTGAGTGGATTGCCTGAGCCCGCGGGTTCGAGACCCACCTGGGCAACGAGACCTCATCTCTACAATAAATCAAAAAATCAGCCGGGCGTGGTAGCGCGTGCCTGTAATTCCGGCTACTCGGAAGGCTGAGACGGAAGGATCGCTGGAGCCCAGGAGGCGAGGCTGCGGTGGCCGGGAGCGGCCACTGCACTCCAGTCTGGGCGACAGAGTGAGACTCCAACTCAAAAAAAAAAAAAAAAAAATCAAAGTGATAAGAGGACATTGATGTTGGAGTTAGCTTTGAAATATTATAGTAAAATTATTTCATTGAATGTGAGTGGAATAAAGAAATGACAAAATTGTATTATTTTATTTATATGTGAGGCTTAAATATATGTAATTGAGTTAATAAAATTAGAAATATAAATAGATATTTGACTTTTCTATCTATATCTCTCTAAGGTTTTATTATCAAATGGACTGAAATATTCATATATGATTGTATGCATGTGTGTGCATGTTTCTTACTGGGATAATGGGGGATTGACTTATACAGTAGACTTCAATATTCACTGCCATTGTAAAGTTATTTCTAAACTCTTTTTCTCCTTTTCCCTGCCTCTTTACTTGGATCCCTGAGTTTTATGTATCTATAGGCATAAAGATCATTGAGTTTTGCATTGCTCTTCTCTACCTATCCAAATTATCAGATTTTAGAATAAGCATGGTGCCTCACTGAACTATTTATTCCCAAGGAATACTACAGTGCCTGGCATAATACTCAAAGAATCCTTGTTGCCGGGCTCGGTGGCTCAGTCTGTAATCCTGCACTTTGGGAGACTGAGGTGAGTGGATTGCCTGAGGCTGTGGGTTCAAGACTGCTTGGGCAACTTGGCGAGACCTCATCTCTACAATAAATCAAAAAATAAGCCGGGCGTGGTAGTGCGTGCCTGTAGTTCCAGATACTTGGAAGGCTGAGGTGGAAGGATCGCAGGAGCCAGTCAGGTCCAGGCTGCGGTGGCCAGGAGCGTGCCACTGCACTCCAATCTGGGCGACAGAGTGAGACTCCAACTCAAAAAAAAAAAAAAAAGAATCCTTGTTAAATTAATAATATTACTTTTCAGATTAACTGATTGATTAACCCCAGATTTCACCTTCTTCTTTTGTTTCAAATTGAGTTCAGTACATACTTGATTTATTCAGTAACTTTAGTTCACATACAAAAGACTTGGAAATTCTTAAGATAAAAGGTAGTATAAAACAACCCCATAAATGAGAATAACATTTAACCTACAAAGTTTATCAGCTCTTTTGATACATCCCAGGTTCAGAGAAATAGTATCAGTAAGTTTTCTGATATTAGTAAAAGTCTGAGCCTATAAAGAATATAATCTTTTTTTCACATCTATGAAAATATTTTGGCTATAAACTCAGTTGAGTGCATATTGCATTCTTTTAGATCCTCAACGGGAATAATGCTGTACTATTGGTAAAACTGGAAAATTTATTCTTCACTATCACCAACTTAGCAAATTGTAAAATAATTAATTACTAAAAATTGGTTGAGGTTAAAAAAACTATTAGCCTTTTCACTCTGTCAATTTAGACATTATAAAGGTCATGATTAAGATTTCAGCATGTGGAAAGAGCTATAGTAACTGTACTACCCAATAATTTATGTAATTTATGAATCTGATTCAAGCATTGAATTTAGTGACTATGAAGGGAAAATAATGCCGCAGAGGAATATTGTAAATGGTCTGTTCATGGTCTGTATAAATCAGCCAGGTAAAAAGCATGATAAATATTTAAACTTTTAAAATGTAACTGACTGTGCTATCTAAAAACACAATCATAACATTAAATCCTTTCTTTAAATTCAAATATGAAATCAACTAAAAATTTACAGTTCTTTTGATAAATTGGAAAAGCAAATAACAAAGCAATTTCTATAAATTTCACCATTAAAAGATACCATATTTTTCATTTAGATGCCTAATTTTACACAAGATATAATTTTATTGCTTAAGAACAACGTTGCTGGATTTTAAATATTCTTGTTGACTAATACTTTTTATAGCACTAGAAATTTTGCCTCAAATATATAATTTTTTTAAGTTTTAGTTTATCAGGAACATTGTTATTGTCGTCTAATATTTTAAATTATTTTTTCCAATAACTGATTTATTCTTAGAGTGCTCAATTCTCTTGAAAACAATATCTGTAAATAATTAGTATTCATAACCCTTAGCTAAGAGTCAGGCAATAAAGACACTGAGGTTTCCATAAGGATTTAATTAAATTTAGTAACTTATAGCTTGGTGCTTTTCAGCATATAAAAAAGAGTTGACAAATATCATCTTAATTACTTCCTCTCTCCCTTCCATGATGATTCAGTCATTTGTTATAAAACCACATTTCCAAGTATCCATCACTAAGTTTTGACATAAATTTATTAAAATGTGTATGTCTTGTGATATTTTTTCTGTTATTGGTTCAGGAGAACAGATGGCGACTAGCAGTCGCTCCTTTTTACCTTGCTCCTCTGTAATTGGATCATTTTATTCTTTAGTAATGTTTTATTCTTTTGGTGTATGATATAGCCCACATTTAATACAGACACCTGGTCTATATTATTCCAAAAACAAGCAAAATACTGTTTTACCAAAAAATTGTAGTATCAACTTTTTTAGACACATTCAATCCAATTGACATCTGTGACATCGTGGAGGAAGAAAAACAATTTTGCTCCACAATTGCATGTTTATTAATAAACCCTTGGTATTCTTTTCTATTTATGCAAAATAGACTTAAAATTGTAGACATCTCTAACTGAACACCAAGTTTTTGATGTTCAATAGTGCAGCAGCTCCCTCTATAGGATGCATGGAACTATACGCCAATCTGCTAATCCAGAGTAGACAAAAGTAGGTTTTGGGATTTTCCCCCCTAAATAGCTTAAGTAATCATTTTATTCAGTTATTCACTAATTTATAGTTTTTGCAGTATATATCTTTAAAGTAATTTTCCTTTTAAAGTGGAGGAGGAGATGGAGGGAGATAGAGAGAGAGAAAAAGAGAATGAATAGTGTGTGTGGACCGATGTCGAAGCCTTTAAGAAGTAAATTCATATTTGTAGTCTCCAAGAGAGAAACCTAAATAAAAATTAAGGTCCGTGAATTATAATTTTTTATCTGTCTAGTTTTCTTTTATTCTTCAAAATAATATGTAAGTGTACAATGATAGCAGGCCAACTACAACTTGATGTGCATCCGTGTTCGGTTCAAGAGGCCGTATACAAACATAGTAATGCTAGATACTGATACTGATGACTGCAAATCTCTCATGATTGAATTTAGATGTCAAAGTATTTTGGTAAATGTGACTTACATATCATAGACCAATTAAATAATGAAATTTTGAATTATAGAAAGGTTTAAGTTAACAAAATAATCACCTTTAGAAATGCAATATTACATCTATCTGTAGCTTACACATATGAGATAAAAATTTCAAAATTACTTTCAAGTAATGATCTTATTGAACAAAATTCATCATTTATCTAGCATGTGTTTTCAGCCTTTTCACCTAGCCTAAGTACCTCATGAATACCTATGCATACTATCATTTCAGAATTATCTTAATTCAGGTACCAATTAATGACTTTCATTATCTTAATAAGTAAAAACATGAGTTAGTTTCACCTCAGTTTGATCATGTGGTTCAAATAAAATATGTATAAAATTACTTATGAATACACTGATTTAAATACGTTTTGATGTGCCTGTGCCAGGATCACTGTCTGCCCTTTATTTGCAAACATCCATGGCAGTGATAAAATATGAAAAGGAAATATATAGTCTCTGTGGCTGTTTTCCCAGTTTCTCTTCTTAACTGTGTATGTGTGTATGGATATGGATTAACAAATATTTATTTATGACCAAACATGTCAGCCTCTCAAAAACCCTTCTGGATAGGTTTTTCTATGGGAAACAATGTAATGACTCTTCAAATTATACAAGGCTATGCTTTATAAAGCATTTCTGCCAAGGTAGCACTAACGACAGAAGAGGATGGCCATATTCCCTTGGCAACGAAGTGTGATTACATATAAGAGCTCACCAGTAGACTAGAATAATTTTGAAGTCATTTGTCTTACCAAAAATACTCTACATTTTATTTAAGAATACATCCATATGTGTCTTAACTTAAAAGAAACATGCAATTATTTACAAATAAATTATTTGATTTTCTTCCACTCTTGTCTTCATGTAAAATGAACATTGTCAGAAGATACTTATCTCATGCTTTGTGACCACTTGGCATTCCTTGAGATGTGTCTGCAGAGCTCCCGTTTGAGAAGCATGACCAGGATAATAATTCTTCTATGAACTTCACATCTATTCCCTAATAAGGGGACTCATAAAGTGGGCTAAAGTTTGTGTTCAACTTTTAGAATGTCTTTCTGAAGCCCTCCATATTGTGATCTTAGAAACTGCATATTCTGAAATACATAGGAAAGCCTTTGCCTCTAAATAGGAAGACATTTGACCCAAATAGTTTTACAATGTTTCCAGATTTCTTATTACTTGCTATATGCTACAGAAGAATAATCCAATATCATTTATAAAAATCATTTACTTTTTTCAAAAAATAAGGACAGGGGATAGAGTATTCTATTAAAATGCCACTATTGTAGAATAACAATGACAAAAAGTTCTCCTGAAAGACCGCTTCAAAACTATTAACCAAAAACACCATATTGGTTCAAAGCATTGTGACTGTTTAGATAATTCTATCTTTACTATGTACATCAGCCTGTACTTCCGGAGCATATCAAGATGATGTGGATGTTTCAGAGTTTGAAGAGACAGTCAAAATCAGTCTTAAAGCAAAAACTGAAATAGTGCTGATATTAAGGAAACAAGTCAATCAGGTATTCCCAAGGTTTATTATAACCTTTCAGTGATTAAAATAACTGTTACATCATATTGGTAACACCCCACCACCAGTCATGCAGCCATTATTTGACCACTTTAGGTCTGATCCTTACCTAAGGTAAATGGTATAAATAAAAGAAAGATGATATAATTGCAGGAATTACAGACTCTCAGAACTATTCTGCAACAATGCAGGAACAAAGGCAGAATGTGTTTCTTCAATCACATTGAGACAATGGTCATATCCTTAGAACTGCAAACTAAGAGTAAGATGGGTAACTTGGAAATTTTTCACATTTTTGCAGAATAGTCTGTTTTTAATCAAGATTTTTAGTCAAGTAAACATGAAACAAATTAAATACTCAAAGAAAGCAATTAAAGAAAACACATGTAAATAAACCGGGTAGTAACTTGGATTTAAAAGCAACGAAAAGCCAAGTATCCATTCCCCAAAACATGCAGTTACACAGATGGGGATAATAGTAGGAAAGGGAATAAGTATGGAGTGAAGCAATTTGAACATATGGCATTCTTAAAGGTTCATACGGATTGGAGAGCAGGGAGCATTTGGGCTGTAAAGGAGGCTAACAGATCACCAGCATAATTGGCTGGCTAATGGGATATCTTTGAACAAAGGAACTGTGATCATTATACCTACAGGATGTTATGCATGATAAACAAATAATTCTGTAATGCATTGAGATGTCTATTTCTGTTTTAGAAAAGGAGAACAGAATAAGTACCTACAAATTCATATAATAGAGGACTTTATTATTCAGTGCTAAGAGAAAGTGTCATAGCTGACTTCACCCTGTGGTGGCTGGTCTCTACTAGAAAGATTGTGAACAGGAAAAACTTGTGCTGGCCAGGCGTGGTGGCTCAAGCCTGTAATCCCAGCAATTTGGGCGCCCGAGGTGAGAGGATTGCTTGAGCCCAGGAGTTTAAGACCCGTCTGGGAAACATAGCGAGATCTAATCTCTGCAAAAACTCAAAAGTAATAGCTGGACTTGGTGGTGCATGCCTGTATTACCAGCTACCCAGGAGGCTGAGGCAGAAGGATTGCCTGGGCCCAGGAGGTCGAGGCTGTAGAGAGCCCGTGATCATGCCACTGCACTCCAGCCTGGGCAACACAGTGAGACTCTGACACAAAAAATTAAAAAATTTTAAAAAGATTTGCAGATTATGTACATCATATTTTTCATTACTGCACAGAATCAAAGTCCACCACTACTTCCAAATGTGGTTGGGATGAAGCTAGTATTTGTTGACTACTAAGTACTAGGTTCTCTAGATATGACGATCTAATTTAAGCCTGAAAATAACCCTTACAGTGGAGATATTATTAACAAAATTTTGTAGATAGAATAATTGAGATTTAGTGACAGAAATTAATTTACCTCAGGATTCTCATATAATAAGTGTGAAAACATGGATTTGAACTCTCCTGAGTCTCTCCTTTTGCTTTTACATCTGTATTTTTAACAAGTAAAATCTGTGGGCCACTCATGTTCATTCATCACTCATATGCACATGACCTTTACCTGATTATAATGCTCCTTTTCACCAAGACAAAATACAGTCTTAGGATATCTCTTTTAAGTGTGCCAGTTACTTTTGCTGGAATTGCCAATTTTCACTATATGAAATTAATTTATCAAGTAAAGAGAAAGCAATATTCTAACCTTTTGAAAACAGAAGTTTTTGGATAATGATATGAAGTTTCAAAAAACATCTTAGGACCCAAGCAGAATTTGTAAGTATAATTTCCTCTGGTCTTTTTTCTGTTACTTAAAAGTTTGTTTCTCATTTATTACTGTTCAGTCAGTATTTGGTCTGTTTTCTTTCTTTCAAAGTTGCACCTACTTTTTTGAGATTCCTTGGTTTTACAATTAATGTCAACTACTCATATTAGCTCAGAGTGTTTCCTCTGCACAGAGGCAAATAAATTTGCTGTGAAGGCTGGCAAGGTAAACAAAGCTTCAGAGACCGTCACTTCCATGAACTTCTCCTTAGGAGCTGGGTTCTTGATGTGATACATGGGAGCCTTTATAAATGTGTATTTTTAACTCTCTTTCTCATCCTAAACATTATCTTTTATATTTAAGCTTGGTTTTGTTATTAATGATACTTTTTTAATTAATTAATATTTTTTATTTTGGTATTGTGGGGTACAGTTAAGGGTTAGGTATATAAATATGTTTCGTTCAGGCACCCTTGTTGATAAGGGGTGTCTCCCCATCCCCAGACAGATATTTGCTACCGTTAATCCCACCTCTCTTCCCCTTCCTCCCCCCCATAGTTTCCCACCACTGTCAATCCTTTTCATATAGTATTACGATAGATGTTCAAAGTCCACTATATGAGTGAGAACATGTGATACCCAGATCTTTGTTTCTGTGAGAGGTCACTCAGTATTATAGACTCTAGTTCCATCCAGGTTGCTGCAAAATTCATGATTTTGTTATTTTTTATGGCTGCGTAGTATTCCATCGTGTATGTGTACCACATTTTTTTAATCCAGTTCTCTTTTGATGGACAGCATGGTTGATTCCAGGTTCTTGCTATTGTGAACAATGCTGCGATAAACATACGTGTGCAGGTATCTTTTTCATAGAGTGATTTGAGTTCTTCAGGGTATATTCCCAGTAGGGGGACTGCAGAGTCATTAGGGAGGTCGATATTTAGAGCTTTTAGGAATCACCACACTGTTTTCCACAGAGGTTGCACTAGTTTGCACTCCCACCAACAATGTATAAGTGTTCCCTTATCACCACACCCTCTCCAGCAACTCATCTTTGACAAAGCCTCCACCACCCCCACTGGGGAGAGGAGAACCTATTCAGTAAATGGTGCTGGGAAAACTGGCTGACCACATGCAGAACTCAAACAAGACCCCTATCTATCCCCATACACAAAAATTAACTCCAAATGGATCAGAGACCTAAATGTAAAACTTCAAACCATAAGAATCTTAGAAAATGCGGGACACACCCTTATGGAAATTGGAACTGGCATCCAGTTCCTGAACAAAACTCGAAACCCACAGGCCATAAGAGATAAGATAGACAAGTGGGACCTCATTAAACTGACAAGCTTCTGCAAAGTCAAAGAAACCATCAAGAGAGCAGGGAGACAGTCCACAGACTGGGAAAAAAGTATTTGCCAACTCCAGGTCCGACAAAGGCTTAACATCTTGGATCTACAAGGAACTCACATGTACTGAAAAGAAAAAAACAAACAACCCCATTATAAAGTGGGCAAAAGATATGAACAAACACTTCTCAAAGGAAGACATCCGAGCAGCCAACAGACACAAAGAAATGTTCGACCTCACTAATCATCAAGGAGATGCAAATCAAACCACACTGAGATACCACCTAACTCCAGTCAGAATGGCAATTATCAACAACTCAAAAAAAAAGATACATATTTTTAAACGAGAGCTTTCAAAATTGTATAAACCTCAAGGTCTATAAAACCTGAATACCCCTTTCTCCACAAGCAATAAAACAGTGGTTACTTAGACACGATTTATTTTGAAAACCCAATTTTCATGTTTTCATATCTTTTTGTCCATTTAAAAGTTGTGATGTCCAAAGAGAAAAATGTTCTATTTTGGCAAGTAAAAATAAAATGGGATATGCTTTGTACTTATTATATCTATTATTGATGAACACAATATAAATATTACACACAATATAAATATTACAGAAAAGATTGCTACTTTTTTGACAGTGGAATGAAAATAAGATTGAAAGATCAAGCTATAATATGCAAAATACTGGGAATATTTTATGAAGCATACCTTAATCCTTAACTATACATACTGGCTTGTGATTTGTTTGTTTGTTTGTATGTTTGTTTTCTGATTTTCTATTTTTTTTTTTTCATCAATACATAAGCCCTATGAGGAAACTGAACTGTCATCTTGTTCTTCACAGTATCTCCACCATTTAGAACAGGGCCTGGCATATGGTAAATGTGAAATAAATATTTGATGACTGACTGATTGAATAACTGAATGTCATGTGCTTAGAACCCTAAAAATATACTAATTAGTGGAAGTCATTGCTAAAAAAGGACCCGATTGATCAAGCTGAGTCTTCCAGAAGTATTCACACATTCACAAAATTATACTAATTTTTACTCAACACTCATCATTTCTATACACCAAGTTTCAGCCAGATGTTATTTAAAGTATCTGAATTATAGACCCTTGAAATCTGGGTTTGTAATGAAATGCTGACAGCCACTTAACCAGATAATAGCACCAGTTCACTTGGTGTGTATATATAGTGTCACTGCTAATATGGCTGTGCCATCTGTTCTATCTGAGAGTTATAAAAGATTTGAGCTTCAAACAACTGGCTGAAAAAAAAAAAAACCTGCTGGATAAATTGGATCCTAAAAGGTGAAGTGATAAAATGAGACTTTGATGCTTTAATTGCATTGCTTTGGCTACTACCTAAGCATGAACAGTGCACCATGAAAGAGATTATTGGAAAATGGCATGTCACCTTGAAACCCATCAGGCATTTCTGTTTATGATTCTGTTCCTGTTAGGCAAGGTAGGAGAACATTTTGCACTCCTTATGATTTTTTTAACAGCCTAATAGTGCAGGTGTGTGGTCAATAATGTATGGTGAAAATATGCTTTTTAACTGTCTAATGGCTCTGCCTCTACTGACTCTTAACTTGAACAGAAAGTTCGGAGAAACTCCAGATGGCCATCACAAACTCTGCAGGAATGACTTTCTCTAATTACTGACACTCAACAAGTATGTTTTTTTTTTTTTTTTACAGAATGTAGACTTCATAGACACCAGAAATTACCAGAATTAATTCTTTAAACCTTTGTTATCAGGGACTGGCAGCATGGGGAAAATTCCCTTATGATTTTCAGCTGACTGCCTGAGAGAGCCATTTGTTTACCCTTCCAACCTCCTAGCTGTTTGATAAAATAATAGGATGAGAAATACATCCACTGGAAAACCTCTGAGGTCACAAGGCAAGAGTCCTCATTCTTTTAAAACAGCTGCGGAGTATCAGATGGACATAGGCTTCTTCTGCTGCAATAGTAATGCTTGTATAATTAATATAGCTGACCAATATATGTAGCTAGAGATGGGATACCCATTTCAAATGAACATTTCTGGTGGTTTATTCACAATCTCTTTATAGTTTCCTGAGCAATCTGAACTTGTTCCTCACTAAAATGTTTCTTCACCTCCTGCTACAGGCATTCAACTCTGTTGTTTTACTGCTCGTTTCTTAGTTTCTTAAGAACCAGTATTATGGCAAGTGTTCAAGTGTCTTGTTCTCTCTTACCTTTCATTAATTTCTGAATCTCCAAATCTTCACTCTGAAAATTGAAGAACCAATAAGAACAGGATGAAATAGATGAACAGAAGCATGCATTCACAATTTTGGAAGATGTATCATTTTTTAACCCTTTTAATAGCACCATGTGCCATTCTTTGAACACATTCATAGCATAGTAACATCTGTGGTAGAAAAAGGAAAATGTAATAAATGTTATATTCAGTGTTAATTAAAATAAAAATTAAGGTAATTACCAGAAATATGTTTCCTGTCATTCATTAAGTCATTCATTCATATAATGTTTATTTTACATACAGCATGTTCTAGGCTCTGTTCTGAGATATTTTGGAGAGCAGGCAAAGTTCTTTCTCATCATAGGGCTTACATATTTGTGAAGAAAATAGAAAACTAACAAAGAAATAGGGAACTAATGCTTACACCACAATGTATTGTTAGGAATTAGGGCATGTTTTATAAACAATTCTCAATATTTTAAATAGTGTATCTTGATCCTTCTAATCTATTTTATTCCCATTGTTTATGAAAATTCATGCAATTATGTGAAATAAGTAAAATATAGTGGTAAGTATTTGTTTGGCAAAATGATATGTTGTTCTGCAAAAAGAATTATTTAGGAGTTATGTATATAGTCTGGTGTTCAATTCCTGGTTTACTGTTGCTTGTGTAGCTCCAGGCAAATTATTTATCTATTCGGTGATCAGTTTTGTCATCTGCAAAATTGTGCTACAAATATTACCTCCTGTGGGTTATTAAAAATAAATGAAGAACTGCAGATATAGAATATGCAGAAAAGTGTCTGACATGGAGCAAGCACTCAGTAAAACTCAGATATTTTTTATTGTGGTTTAAGTTAACAAGCAAAATTCCTTTACCCCAAAAAACCTTCAAAATAAATGTTTGATATTAAGTAATTACCAAATTTTTTACTCTCATAGTAATAATTATATTTAGGAATAATTTGAAGTCAAACTTTTTTCTTCATCAACTGCAGTGGTGCAGTTAAGTTGACATAGACTACACTGATTGCAATAACAGTGTGTGGACTTTCTGCTCAAGCTAGCTCATATATTTTCTGATAGGAGTCATCCCCCTGCTAACATTTGAATCAAAGTCTGAAGGAATAATGTTACCAAGGATCTGCTCAAGGAAATTCTTGTTTATAGTGCAGCAGCACACCAACCTTTGCTTTGACTTTGAAATGCCTGATGGCTAAACATAATAGACTTTCATATTTGAAAATATATCATTTTGAAGGGGAAACTATTGCTCCTGAATTTCAGCATTTGAAAGTATGACTTTTGATATCTATAGCAACTTTTAAGTCCCTTATTTCATAGCTGTTAATAGCTATTGGCTCTATTACCAGAGACAACTTGAGCAGATAGTAGGTTCTCTGTTTTATATCATGGACCCTTGAATTTGTTGCTGCATGAAGCACTTTCAAATTATGCATAATGTCATTCATGGGCAGTAGGTATAATATCTAAACTTTCATTCTTCCATCTGCCAAAACTAGAGAAACTCATCAGCATCCAAGCTCAGTTCTGAGAATGGCCCATTTATAATTTTGCTGTTTATAGCTATTTCATAATTATCTTTAGACTTTCAGATAGTAATTATAAAGGAATAGGGAAAGAAATTGACAATAGAAAAATATCAAACCAACTTCAGCTAAGACAGAAAAAGAGAAAGAAGTCTGGAGAGTGTGTGGAACATGAAGAAATGTTATATGAAATCCTAGAATTTCTTAGTATGTCATCTTAGGGTAAACATGCAGGAGTTTGAAAAATTATTTCTACAATAACTTAAACTACTAATTCAAATTAGGATGCCCCAAGGCCACTGGACACAGAAGAATTTACAGCTACTTCTTTAAAAAAAATAGACTTCATATTTTAGAACAGTTTTTAGTTTACAGCAAAATTAAGAAGGTACAGAGGTCCCTCTGAAGTTTGTGCTCTCAGGATATTCCTTCTGGGTCATGATCAGTACCTGAGTAGTTGATCTGCCAGTCACAGAGATCAGGTCTGTTGTTCCGTGGTGAGCAAGTTGGAGTACTTTTCTGCCCTACCTTCAAGATGGTGGTGGGTGCCTCTCTTGTCCTCTTTCTTGGGACTTTGTCTCTGGACTCCCTCTGCAGTCCCTCCTGCCAGTGCCCTGCGAGGTGCTGAAGTAGTGAGGCAAAACCAGGAGTTGGCAGTCTCTCTCCTGCTGCAATGGTAAGGGAGACCCTGGTGCTATGGTTTCTCCCTGCCGCATTTTCACAGAAAAACTTTTGTCCATTTAAAAAAAATAATGGAGCTCAGCTTCTGTGACTTGGGAAGAACCAGGGACAAAGCAGAGAAGCTGCAATACCAGCTGTTGTACCAGGGGCCTGGCCACCTGCTCACCAGCCCCCCACTTAGACAGTATCTCCCAGCATTTCCTTCCCAGGGAGGGTTTGTTGATTTTTTTAAAAAATGAAAGAAAAAGAAAATGGCACTTGGCATCTGCATCCTGGGAGTCACTAGGGTCCAAGCCCGGCAACTATGGCACCAGCTGCTGCACCAGGAGAGCCCTGGCCACTAGCTCCCTAGCCCTCTGAGAATATTCTTTAACCACAGGGTGCCAGTCAATTTTAGACACTGGGTACAGAAACGGGCAATGTTCTGACCTGGCCCGTTCTTTAATCATTTTTTCTTACTGTTGAATTTTAAGAGTTCTTTGTATATTTTAGATAGCAGTCCTTTATTGAATATGTCTTTTGCAAGTATTTTCTCCCAGTCTGTGGCTTCTTTTTACTCTTCTTGACAGTGTCTTTTGCAGAGCAGAAATGTTTAATTTTAATGAAATCCAGTTATTAATTATCTATTTCATGGATTATGCCTTTGGAGTCATATTTTAAAAGTTATTGCCACACTTTAAGTAATCTAGATTTTAGCCTATTCTGTCTTCTTAGGAGTTTTATAGTTTTACATTTGTCATTTAGACCTTTCATCCATTTTGAGTTCATTTTTTGTGAAGGACAAAATGTCTGTGTCACTTTTTTGCATGAGGATTTCTAGCTGTTCCAACAGCATTTGTTGAAGACTATATTTTCTTCATTTTTTGTCTTTGCTATTTTGTCAAAGATTAGTTGACTATATTTATGTGGGTGTATTTTTGAGTTCTGTATTCTGTTTTGTTGGTATATTTGTCTCTCTTTTGCTAATACCATACTGCCTTGATAACTGTAGCTTTATACTAATTATTGAAGTTGGATAATTTTAGTCCTTTGACTTTGTTCCTCTCTTTCAACATTGTGCTGGTTATTCTGGGTCTTTTGCCTCTCCATATAAACTTTACAATCAGTTTGTCAGTATCCACAAAATAACATGCTGGGATTTTTTATTGAGATTGCATTAAATCTATAGATCAATTAGGAAAGAACTGGCATCTTGACAATATCAGGTCTTCCTATCCATTAACATGATTATCCATCTATTCATTTAGTTCTGCTTTGATTTCTTTCATCAGAAGTTTAGGTATTTCCTTATTACTATTTTGTTAGATTTATACCTAAGTATTTAATTTTTAGGGTGATAATATAAATGATACTGTGTTTTTAATTTCAAATTCTATTTTCTCATTGCTCATATATAGAAAAATGATTGATTTTGTTAGCTATCTTTTTAATAAAATCACAAGAAGAATGGGAGAGAAGTTTGAAAATTGCTCCATTCCACACACATTGTCTAGGATTAGCCAAGGTTTTGTATGTGACAGCACTTACCCTTGTCTTCAGAGTTCCCGGGTGAAGTGAGCAGTAACTTGTCCAAAACACAACCTCTCAGAGCCCTTCAGATCAACTATTAAAGGAAGACTCTAGAAAACCCATTTAAACATGCACGCATGCACACACACACATTAAAATTTGACTTATTTTATCATATACTCCTGCTAGTGTTTAATTGTATAATCATTCTTTTACGCTCTCACAGTTTTATATTTTATTTTAACTTTTAATGTTTTAAAGCTTTTTTCAACTTGATAATAAACACACACACACAAGAAATTAAATTCAAAAGATAAGGTAGCTGTACTATGGTTTTCCTCCCAACCTATTATCTGACCACACGGTTCCTTTCTAGAAAGGCAAATACTGTCCACAGTGTCTTATGTTTCCTTCCAAAGATATGAAATTCATATATATATTTGAAATTGAATATATACTTGAAAATTTATTCTACATCTATATATTCTATTAGTTGATCTATCTATCTACATGCATGCATACATACATATTTCTTTCTCAGAAAAGATTATATACTCTAAACACTTCTCTGGACCTTCTTTTTACCACACAAATTTTATAGAGAAAAAAGAAAACATAACCTTGTTTTAAAATTAACATTCCATTGTTTCCTGGCTTTCATATTTTCTGTTGAAAAATCAACTTTCAAACTAATTATTGTTTATTTTAAGATATCATATCTTTTCATTTGTCCTTTTTAATAACTTCTTTTTATATTTGACTTTAAACACATGATAATATTATTTTACACAAAATTTTGTATATTTATTAGACTTTCTGTTGAGATTTTGCTGAAGCTATGTTGTACTAATTTTTCTAGATTCCCTTATCTCTGAACCTTGGCCCCTATGTCCTAGCCATTCCCTTCAAGGTAGTGTCCTTGCTTTGATAGTCTTGACTCCAGTTTTTTTTGGTGCAGCCTTATTGCTTACTAAAATATCTGAGTCACAGCTTTCTGCTTAGTCTCTGTCTTTTCCTGTTTTAGAATTGGCATATACCACGGGGTACCCTCAGTATTTGCTCTTTCCCTTTCTCTGGGAAGGGAAAGTGCAATTTCTCTGTCTCAATTTACTTGCACCAATTTTCAAACTCCCAAGAATCCTTTTCACCACAGGCTCTGATTTCCAGTGAACACAGGATAAGATATTCACAACCCTGTTTGACCAGCTTATGTAGAGCTTTGTAGTGGTATTAGAAAATTTTGCAAGGTACTATTGTCCATGCAAAGCCCTTCTGTCATTCCCTCTGAGTGTTGTCTTACTCAATGCTAACAGTGTTTAAAGCAAAAACGTTTAATGAAAAAAAAAAACTGGTCAAAAACCTTTAGTGCAAATATCTCCCAAATGACCTATACACAAAAATAAATAAAAAGTACTTAAAACTAATTGACTTTCATGTTAACCTAAACTGCCAGCTCATCAGAATAGAATATCAATTTCAACATGTAGAATTTTAAGATTAAAGTGTCAATTTTATGTACAGAAGTTTAAGATCTTTTAAATTCATTTATTTATTATAGAGTTGTGGGGTACAAGTGAAGATTTACTACATAAGTAGGCTGCATGCAGGTGAAGTTTTAGCTTCCAGGAGGTACTCACCTCCCCTGGTGGTGGACCAAGTACTCTTTGTGTTGTCCCGTGCCTCCCACTCTCCTCATTCCCTCCTTTCCCAAACAATGCCCAGTGACTGTTGATTCCACCCTTGTGCTAATGTGACTGGTGAACAGGGCCCACTTGTGAATGAGAACATGGGGTATTCGGATTTTTGTTCCTAAGAGAGTTCACTTATTATGATGGTTTCCAACTGTATTCAAGTTACTGTGAAGGTCTTGATTTTGTTCTTCTCCATGGCTGCCTAATACTCCATAGTGTATGAGTACCACATTTTCTTTATTCAGTCCAATTTTAATGGGCAGCATAGTTGGTTCTGTGTTTTTGCTATTGTGAATAGTGCAGTAATAAATATGCATGTGCAGGTGTCTTTTTGGTAGAGCAATTTCTGTTCCTCCAGATATATTCCCAAGAGACGGATTGCTGGATCATATGGGGGATCAATTTTTAGTTCTTTTAGGAATTACCACACTGATTTCCGTGGAGGTTGGACTAGTTTACATTCCCACCAACAGTGTAGAAGTGCTCCCTTTTCTCCACAGCCACACCAGCACCTGTTGTTCTTTGAATTATTGATAGCCAACCTTACTGGAGTTACATAGTATCTCATTGTATTTATCTGATGATTAGTGGTGCTGAGCATTTTTTCATGAGTCTATTGGCTCATGAAAAAAATAGGTCATAAAAAATAGGTCATATTTAGAGAAGTGTCTGTTCAAGTATTTTTTCCACTTTTTAATGGGTTTGTTAGCTTTTCTTTCTCCTGTATTACTTCATTTGAATTCCTTGCAGATCCTGAATGTAAGGTCCTTGTCACATGCATAATTTGCAAATATTTTTTTCCCATTTTGTGGGTTGTCTCTTTCCTCTCTTAATGGTTTCTTTTGCTGTATAAAAGCTTTTCAGCTTCATGAAGTACTCCTTGTCTGTTTTAGCTTTTATAGCATTCATTTTTGGGGACTCGGTCATTCATTCATTTCCTACTTCAATTTCTAGGTGTTTCCTACATTTTCTTCTAGGATTCTTATAGTTTGAGGTTAAATGTTTAGGTCCTTGATCTATTTTAGGTTATAGATAGGGGTCCAGTTTCATTATTCTGTATGTGGTCAACCAGTTTTCCCAGCTAAATATGGTCTCCTTTCCCCAGTGACTGTTAGTGGCTTAGTCAAAGATGAGTTGGTTTGAGGGACTGTGTTTTGACTTCCTGAATCTGTCCTGTTTCACTTGTCTATGTGTCTATTTCTATACCAATACCATGCCATCTTTGTTACTGTAGTCTTGTAATAATATTTAAAATCCTAAAGTTTGATACCTCCTGCTTTGTTTCTTTTCCTGGGAATTGTCTTGGCTATTTGTGCTGCTTTTTGCTTCCATATGAATTTCTGTATTGTCATTTCCAGGTCAGCGAAAAAAGATATTAGTAATTTGATGGGTATTGCATTGAATCTGTAAATTGCCTCAGTAGGATGGACATCTTGATGTTATTGAATCTTCCAATCCATGAACATGGGTTGTTTTCCATTTGGCTGCTTCATTCCTGATTTCTTTGAGTGGTGTTTTGTAGTTCTCATTGTAAAGGTCTTTTACTTCTCTGGTTAGGTGGATGTCAAGGTATTTCCTTTTTTTTGTTGCTACTGTGCATGGAACTGCGTTTTTTATTTGGCATTGTCTACTTGTTGCTCATGTATAGAAATGTCACTGTCTTTTGCACACTGATTTTGGAAACTGAGACTTTACCAAAGTCATTTATCATTGCGAGGAGGCTTTTTACAGTATCCCTAGGGTTTTCTAGTTATAGAATCATATCATCTGCAAAGAGAGATAGCTGAGCTTTCTCTTTTCCTATTTGTATACCACTGACTTCCTTCTCCTGCCTGATTGCTCTGTCTAGGACTTCCAGAGCTATATTTAAAAGGAAGGGTGAGAGTATGCATGCTTGTCTTGTTCCAGTTCTTAGGGGGAATGCTTCTAGCTTCTGTCCATTGAGTAAAATGTTAGTTGTAGGTTCATCAAAGATGGCTCTTATTGTTTTGAGGAATGTTCATTCTATGCCTTGGTACTCAGGGTCTTTTTTTTTTTTATCAGGAAGGATGCTAGATTTTGTCCAGTACTTTCTCTGTATCTAAGGAGACAATCATGTGGTTCTTGATTTTACACCTGCTAGTGTGTCAAATTGCATTTATGTTCTTACAAATGTTGAACCAGCCGTGCATCTCGGAAATGAAGCCCACCTACTCATGGTGGGTGATTTCTGAGATGTATTGTTGCATCTGATTTTCTAGAATCTCGTTAAGAATTTTTTCATTTATGTTCATCAAGAAAATTGGCCTGTAACTATCTTTCCTTGTTGGGTCTTCGCCAGGTTTGCGTTTCAGTATGATGTCAGTTTCATAAAATGAGTTAGGGAAAATTCCATCATTCTCAATTGGCTGTAATACTTTCAATAAAATTGGTATCAGCTCCTCCTTCATCTTGTAGAATTCAGCTAGAAAGTCATCTGGTCCTTGGCTTTTTTTTTGGAGGGGAGGTTTCTTAAATTATTTCCTGAATCCCATTTCCTGGACTATTGCTGCTCTGTTTAGAGTTTTAATTTATTCTTATTTGAACCTTGGAAGATTGTGTGATGCCAGAAAAATCCTCCATTTCCTTTAAAGTTTCTAGTTTATTTGCATATAAATGCCCATAGTAATCTCTGATATCTTTTGAATTTCTTTAGGGTCAATTGTGACCCTACCTTTTGCATTTCTAATTGTACTCAATTGGACTTTCTCTTTCTCTCTTTTTTTTTGTAGTCAATCTGGTCAGGGGTCCATCAAACTTATTTATCCTTTCAAAGAACAAGATGTTTGTCTTGTTGATCCTTGCTATGATATTTTTGTCTTCTATATCCTGCAATTGTGACTTTAGCTTAGTGATCTGGATTTTTCTACTGAAGTTAGGTTTTAGATGTTTTTGCCTTTCCAGCTCCCTTAGATGTGATGTTAGGGTGTTTTCTTGTGATCTTTCTATTTTCTTGATGTGCACATCAATGCTATGAATTTTCCTCTTAACACTGTTTTCATGGCATCTCAGAGATTCTGACAAGATATGTCTTGTTTTTGTTTCTTTCCAGGAATGTTTTTATTTCTGTCTTGATTTCTGTGTTGACCCAGAAGTCATTCAGCAGCATGTTGTTGAGTTTTCATATCCTTGTATGTTGTGGAGGAATCTTATTGGTGGTGATATTTATTTCCATTCTAGTGTGATTTGAAAAATTGCGAGGTATTATTTTGACCTTTTGAAATTTGTTCACACTTGATTTATGTCTGAGAGTGTGATCGATCTTGGAGTATGTTCCATATGCTGAAGAATGGAATGTATATTCTGTAGTTGTGTGGGGGTATTCTGTAGATGTCTATTAAATCCATTTGATCAAGTGTCAAATTAAGATCCCTTATCTCCTTATTCTTTTTTTTTTTTGCCTCTATGATCTGTCTAGGACTGTTAGTAGGATACTGATCAACTATGATTATGTGGGTGTCAAATGTCCTTTCTTAATTTACTTAGTAGTTGTTTTTATAAAACCTGGTGCTCCTGTTGGGTGCATATGTGTTTAGGATGGATATTTATTACTGGTGGATTGAGCATTTTATCATTATGTAGTGTCCCTCCATGTTCTTTTAAACATTTAATGGTTTGAAGTCTGCTTTTTCTGATATCAGTATAGTTAACTTTGCTCCTTTCTGAGTCCCATTTGCCTGAAAGGTCATTTTCCAGCTTCTGATTTTAAGCCTGTGAGTGTCCTTTGCAGTGAGATGAGATTCCTGAAAGCATCAGACTGTTGAATCATGTTTCTTTATCCAATTTGCCACTCTATGCTGCTTCAGTGGTGCCCATTCATGTTCAAATTAATTTTTGAAATGTGAGAATTTATCCCTGTCATGGGGCTCCTAGTGGGTTGCTTTGCTTCCTTTTGACTTTTTGTATCTATCTATGTGTGTATTTTCATTTATGTGAATAATCTGGATGCCTTGTTAACTCTGTGCTTGCCTTTTGTGTTGGATGTGACCATTCTTTTGCTTCCATGTTTAAGACCTTCTTAAGCATCTCTTGAAGGGCTGGTCTGGAGGCAGCATATTTTCTTATTAAGTTTAAGATTTGGTTGTCAATTTTATAGTTTAAACTGTCTAGGATATTTGAAAATTAAATGTGAGTGAAACTTGCTTTAAGGATTGCCCCAGAAATGTTTCCTGTGAAAGTAGCCAGATATTCACACTTGGATGGTGGTAGTATTAAACTTTTTGAACATGAATATGTGTACGTGTTTTTGTAAGCACACATGGGACTATTGGGTTTGTGCTAACATTTTTGGAAAAATGTTCTCAGTTATAATTTTTAGTGAAAAACCTGTAACTTCACCCCTTTCTTCAGTCTGTCACACAAGTGTACTATTGTTTATAAGTACTTTCCAAGACTCTGATTTGCCTGGAAACATGTACATTTCACAATGATGACAAAGTAGCTAAAGCTTGGATCTCTGATATACTACTAATGTATTATCATTTCAAATCATTGTCAAAATTTTGCATTTCAAAATAAGCAAAATTTTGCATTAAATGCCATACCTAGACTGTTATCAGATGTCATTTCCCACAACCCCATGTCCTTTTTAAACCCTTAGAGATTTTCAAGGTGCTTAAAGTAGGAGTCCTTAACCTTTTAAAAGTCACAAACTCCTTGGAAGTCTGGTGATACATATACATACTATCTCAGAATAATATTATTAAATGCATGGAATGAAATGCATAGGATTACAAGGGAAGTACTTAAAATGCATTTATAAAATATTATATTTATTACATAAAGATAAATATGTTTTTATTAATGATTCCCATAATAATATCCATAGCAATTTTTAAGTCATTATAGTTATAAAGGATGTTTTCAGAAGATACGTAACTATAAAATGATTATAATAATATCTAACTGAATTTTATTGTTGAAAAAGTATCCTAGTTATTGCTAATACTACTGTTGTTGCTTATTACTAAGTCAAAATAAAAGAAAATGATAACTTTTAGTAGGACTTTAGTGAAAGTGTTTTTTTAATCCAAATTAATGGATTCCTTAAATTTTATCTGTAGAATCCTTGTGCTTCTGTGGACACAAGATTAACTTCTAGTTTAAAGGGAAGCTATTTCTAAGATCCTCATTTTCCAATATAAGCATAATGAAAGTTATTTTATTAAAATAAAATATTATCATTTTCTTAAATCTATAATGCCCTAGCCTCCAAACACACTGTAGCCATGCCCCTCCCCACTCCCCCCCCCAGGGCCTAGGACTATGCAGTCTATACTTGGTAGTTTGGTTTGAAAAGACAAGTCTTTTATATTCTGTGTCAGATTCTCATTGCTTTGTTAACACCAGAAACACTCCATCTAATAGACTCTCTCCCATAAAAAAGAATGAAGGCAAGGGGAGGTTTCCACAGTGTGGATTGGTGTACCATATGCTTAAACAAATTTGCCATACATTGAATGTGATATCTAAGCTCCAAAACTGGCTATGATTGTATATTTGTGTCCAAGAATAATTCATGTTGTTCGCTTTCATGTATAAAACCATTATGAATTGAGTCCTGGCTCTGTAGTTTTTGTTGGTTTGTTTTCTTCTTCTCTTCCCTATAATTGTCCCCTTTCTGGATTGAGTAATCAATGGTACAAACGTAAATAGCTTAATTTTGAGAAAGCAAAAGCAAATCTGGTTTTATTGTTGGTGATCTTGTAGATGTGCTTTAAAACTTTTTGTGCCGCTTTATTTTTTTTAATTTTGAATTATATCATATTGTGTGCATTCATGTGTGTGTGTGTGTGTGTGTGTGTGTGTGTGTCTGACAGTGATTGTAAATATGTGAGCAGAGGACACCCATCTTTCTTAAGAATTGTCTCCTTTGGTCAGTCAATATTTATTGAGGAGTCATTGCCAGCTGTATGAAGTTGGATATGCTATTTTAAACACAATAAAGTTAAGACATTAAAATATTTTGACTATGCATATAAAAAACATTTATGGAGACAGTGACACATAATTGTAGAGTATATGCTTTATATATTTTGATTAATTAACAAACATAATCCTGAATCAAAATTCTGTTTCTACCAAAATATGCTGCAGCAATAAAAAGATTTGTTCAATATATTTATTTTGGATGTGTTAATAGCATCTAGTGGTCATTGGCTTAAAATTTTAATACATTTTGGTTTGGTATCTATTTGATACTTTTTGCTCATTTCAATGTGAACATTTGTTATTTATCTACAACTGATGGCTTGTTCATTTTAATTAAACTGAAACTGTTTTCCACTTCTGAATACAAAGACAAAGAACAGTTCTTTTCTAAGTCAACGGCCACTCATATCAAGTTATGTTTAAATTATCTTTTAAGTATAAGCAGTATTAGCAGCTGTATCCATTACTCCTGAAAAATGGAGATTCAACTTATTTTTCAGATGCCAGTTGGCTTTTGGATCATCTTAAATGAGGTGCTTTCAAAGAAGTTTTGCTTTTAGCAAAATCCCCTCCAACACCATATTAGGAGATTATAAGCACTCTGGCCTGAAAAAACCTTCAGTCATTTTTTTTTCCTATATATGTATGTGTCACTGTTTTTGTGTATAGATGGTGGTTCTTAGAATAAGACAGTGTTTATTTAGGTACGCATTGAGAATGTTTTAGTTAAGTGCAGAAACAGCACTAAGAAGATGAAAAGGTTCATTAAATGGTAGGACAGATTTCATGGACTAATGGGCAGACATTGATGCACAGGGTATTGCAGGGTCCATACAAGACAGTGGGGAAAAATCGAAGCAGCTGAACCAAGGCACAGACTTAATTATGCACCTGGTTTACACAATACAAAACTGAACTCCTTTATGTTGTTTTTATTGACTTGCAGCACAGCCTTCCTGCATACCTAAATCAAGCAAGGGAAGCCAAGAACATTTAAATACAGCTTTTAGAAAATTGGAGAGGCATCCAGAATATGGGCTGAAAACTTTATTACTGTTCATATGAAAAATGAAAAATATTTATACTAACAATGTATAAATTCCACAGCTATATTCCTGCATATACATGTTTATGTATTATTTCCCAGACTTTTACAGCACTTTGACAAACATCTTTTAAGTTGTCAGACCCTTAGAAAGTTTTCATAAATTTGAGTGAAGTATCTCTTCAAAGTCACACATCATATATTTTGTTCAAAATTGGATTTTTTGTTTTATATCATTTGTATTAGTTTGCCATATGGTAGTTTCATCATTTATTTCTATTTCAATGAGATAATATACAAAATGATGGTAGTATCAAAATTAATTGTAGTAACTTCAATGACTTGCTACAGAAATTACAAAGAAAGTATCTAAACAGGTTTTTCTTCTTATAAAGCTAGATATTGCCTGTTTTACTAAATAAATATTGAAAGTCACAATTGCAAACTTACAGACTTCTTCACAGTAAATTTTTTTCCTTTTTAAGCTTTTTTCTCCCCAGTATTGAATAAAAATAGAACCAAGGAATGAAACAATAAATGAAAAATATTGCACAATTTTCTTCACTATAAAGTATATACCCTATGTCAAAGTATTGGGTTTCATATAGCACCCAAACCTAGAAGACTTCTATAGTCATGCTGTATTTGTATACAGCGGGTGACATTTATCAACTGTGAGCTTAGGAAAGTTATTTAAACTATTTGTGCTTCCTCCAGTCTCCTCATCTGTATAATAGGAAATTATTTGAACCTACTACAAATAGTTATGTGTAGACTTATTCTTGGAGATATATAAATGTTCAGTATATAAGGGAGGTTTTTGATATTACCGCTATTCACTTTTTGTATTAGTAGTTAAGGATCGTGGAAGCGAATGGGTACTCAGTTGTAGTTTATAAAAGGTGACTTAAAATATGTTTCATATTGATTTTTGAAAGTCTTTATTGTGTTGTTTGTTTATTTAAATGTTCTAGGCTAAAATAACAAAATATGTTTTCCTTTGAAACTTGTAATGGTAAACCCACCTAAGTATAATCAAAATATTGATTTATGCTCAAAAGTATTCTTAGGCCTTTTTTATGTCAGCTAGAACAATTTTTGCATACATATTTCAGGATTTTCCCTATAAAGTAAATGTTACAGTAAAAACCACTCTAGTTAAGAAATAGAAGTTATAAGCCTTAACTGTTAATTCAGAATTAGCTGGCTGACTGCAGAAATTTGGACAGGTAATTCAGTCTCCCAGTTCACAGGTAGTAAATGCAGGGCTAGCAAAAGATGTTAGGACCATCTTTTTCAACCTCACAGTACTTTTTTTATGCAAATGCTGAAAATTAAAGACACTTAAAAATTACAATATGTATGTTAATATTTAGATTTAAATTATTTAAAACTGACATGCCTCCATTCTTTTTTATTTTTTGATTTTTTTGATTTTTTGATTTTTTGATTTATTGTAGAGATGAGGTCTCGCCAAGTTGCATGCCTCCATTCTTAAGTCATATGTAGCTCATGCTTGGCATTGAGGTCATTTAAGACAGCTAAATTTTATGTGAGAATGCTAATTTGGCCATTTTGTAAATTGGTTTTTAGTTTTTTTGTTTCATTTTTCCTTTCTTGACATTTTCCTTCATATTATTAAAGTTATTTTCAATTTTTTGTTTACAAAAGAAATGATGGGAGTGTGAATCAACTTGATGGTTGGTAGATCTTTGAAAATAAACTATAATGATGATTTACTATGGGATTTTTGGCAAATAACTCAAAAAGAGTTAAAAGAACTGTGTATTCTATCTATCTATCTATCTATCTATCCATCTATTTATAACTTACCTAATCTGTTTCCATTCTATCTGCTTATATATATATGAATGAGATTTTTCATTTTTAAAAATTAAAAAAATATGCAAAATGTTAATTTTTTAGTATATTGCTTCTATAGGACAAAATGAATCCAATCGCTTTCTCTTTAAATATGATGGATAATGTAGATCAAAGACTACCTAGCAATCAAACAATTAATTATTATCTCTACTAAGAATGAAATATTTCTGAGGTCTCAAAAGTGAAATTTGGTGGCATTGTTAATTTTTTAAATTTAATTTTAATGCCGGGCTCGGTGGCTCAGCCTGTAATCCCGTGCTTTGGGAGGCTGAGGTGAGTGGATTGCCTGAGCCCGTGGATTCGAGACTCACCTGGGCAACTTGGCGAGACCTCATCTCTACAATAAATCAAAAACTTAGCTGGGCATGGTAGTGTGTGGCTGTAGTTCCAGTTACTTGAAAAGCCGAGGCGGAAGGATCGCTGGAGCGCAGCAAGTCGAGGCTGTGGTGGCTGGGAGAGGCCACTGCACTCTGGGTGACAGAGTGAGACTCCAACTCAAAAAAAAAAATTAATTTTAAAGATGTGGGGTGCAATTTAAGGTTAGGTATATAAGTGGTCATCATTTATAAAGTTTGGATACACTTACTGATGTTATGTGCCTCCCCCTCCCAGGCCATGTTCCACTGCTGCCAATCCCTTTCTTATAGTATTATGATAAATATTCAGGGTTTGCTTATGAGTGAGTACATGTATTACTCAGATCATTATTTCTGTGACAAACCTGAGTATTATAGACTCTAAATTCATCCATGTTGCGGTGAAGTCCATAATTTTGTTTTTTTTATGGCTGCATAATATTCCATTGTGTATATGTACCACATTTTCTGTATACAGTCCACTTTCTTTTTTTTTTTAACCATTTGAGATTGATTTATTTCTCTCAGCATCGTTCTCTGTCAATTCATCCAAGTTGTCATGTGTTGCTGAGTTGTATTACATGGTATGGAGGCACCTATGGTTTGTTTAATCATTTACCCTGTTGAAGGTCATATGGATTGTTTCCAATTTGGGGCTACTATGAATACAACTCCTATGAGCATTTCTGTAGAGGTTTTTGTGCAAAGTTAAAGTCTTTATTTCTATGAGGTAAATGCCCAGAAGTGCAATCTCTGGGTATGATGTTAGTTGCACATTTTATGAGAGTCTGAGTGTTTTCCAAAGTTGTTATGACCTTTTACATCCCCTATTTTAAATCAGCAATATATGAGTGATCCAGTTTCCCTGCATCCTCATCAGTTGTCATTACTGTTGATTTTAGCCATTCTGATAGGTGTATGAGTATGGTGATACCTTATTGTGGTTTTAACTTTCATTTCTCCCAGTGGCTAATGATATTGAAGACCTTTTCATGTGCATATTTGCCATCTGTACATTTTTTTTCTTTTTGGTGAAATGTCTCTTCATATCTCTTATCCATTTTCTAAATAGTGGTTTTTTAAAATTTTTGAATCTCAGAAGTACTTATATATTCTAGGTACTATTCCTTTTTCAGATATGTGATTTATAAATATTTTCTCCCAGCGTGTAGCTTGTCCCTCATTTTTGTTTTTTGTTTTTTAATTTTTTAATTTTAAAGTTGTGGGGTACAATTCAGGGTTAGGTATA
Organism: Cephalopachus bancanus; assembly: GCA_027257055.1. Classification (NCBI taxonomy): domain Eukaryota; kingdom Metazoa; phylum Chordata; class Mammalia; order Primates; family Tarsiidae; genus Cephalopachus; species Cephalopachus bancanus. The sequence continues at coordinate 387,445 of JAPVLO010000935.1, forward strand.
CAAACATTGATTATGCAGGTACCCTTGTTGATGAAGTGTGCCCCCACCTCCCCTAGCAATTTCTCTCAACTGCCAATCAGCACACCTACTCCCCTGAAGTTCCCCAATACTGCCAATCCCTTTGTTATACTGTTATGACAATTACTCAAGGTCCACTGATGAGTGAGAACATATGGTACTCTGTTCTTTATTTCTGTGATAAACCACTGAGTATGACTGACTCTAAATCTATTCGATTTGCTGTGAAGTCCATATGTTTGTCCTTCTTTATGATTGCATAAGATTCCATTGTGTATATATGCCACATTTTTTTATCCAGTCCGGCTTCGATGGACAGCATGGTTGATTCCATGTTTTTGCTATTGTGAATAGAGCTGCAACAAATATACATGTGCAGGTATCTTTTTTGTAGAATGATTTGTGTTCCTCCGGGTATATTCCCAATAGGGGAATTGCTGGATCATATGAAAGGTCAATTTCTAGTTCTTTCAGAAATCGCCACACTGTCTTCCAAAGAGGTTTCACTAGTTTGCATTCCCACCAGCAGTGTAGAAGCATTCCTTTCTCTCTGCATCCTCGCCAGCATGTGTTGTTGTTTGTTTTATTAATGATAGCCATTCCTACTGGGGTTAAGTGGTATCTCAATGTGGTTTTGATTTGCATCTCTCTGATGACTTGTGAGACTGAACACTTTTTCATGTGTCTGTTGTCTGCCTGTATCTATTCATGTCTTTTGCCTACTTTTTAATGAGGCTGTTTTTTTCCCCTTTCAACACGTTTTAGTTCCCTGTAGATCTTAGATGTTAGGCCTTTGTCAGATATACAACTGGCAAATATTTTTATCCCATTCTGTGTTGTCTCTGCTCTCTTGACCGTTTCTTTGGCTTTGCAGAAACTCATCAGTTTAATAAGGTCCCACTTGTCTATCTTATTTATTATGGTCTGGGCACTTAGGGTTTTGATCAGGAATTGGTGGCCAGTTCCAATTGTCTCCTGCATTTTCTAAGATTCTTATGGTTTGAGGTTTTATGTTTAGGTCTTTGATCCATTTAGAGTTAATATTTGTGTATGGTGATAGTTAGGGGTCCTGTTCCAATCTTCTGTATGTGAACAGCCAGTTTTCCCAGCATGACTTACTGAATAGGCTCTTCTCTCCTTGTTGTTGGAGGCTTTGTCAAAGATGAGTTTGTTGAGAAACTGAGACTTTGTTTCTGGAATCTCTTTCTTGTACCATTGGTCAATAAGCCTGTTCTTGTACCAATATCAGGCTGTTTTGATTACTGTAGCCTTATGGTAAAGTTTGAAGTCTAGGAGTGTGATACTTCCTCCTTTGTTTCTTTTGCTAAGGAATATTTTGGCTATTCGTGGTCGTTTATGTTTCCATATGAATTTCTATACTGTCGTTTCCACGTCTAAGAAGCATGATCTTGGTAACTTAATGGGTATTGTGTTGAATCTGTAGATTGCCTTTGGTAGGATGGACATTTTAACAATGTGGATTCTTCCTATTCATGAGCATGAAATATTTTTCTATTTCATTGTGTCTTCTTGGATTTCTTTGAGCAATGTTTTGTAGTTCTCATTGTAAAGGTCTTTCAGTTCTCTGGGTTAGGAAGATGCCTAGGCATTTCAGTTTTTTGTGGCTATTGTGAATGGGATTGTGCTTTTTCTTTCTTTTTTTTTTTTGAGTTGGAGTCTCACTCTGTTGCCCAGACTGGAGTGCAGTGGCCGCTCCTGGCCACCACAGCCTCGACCTGCTGGGCTCCGGCGATCCTTCCACCTCAGCCTTCCAAGTAGCCAGAATTACAGGCATGCACTACCACGCCTGGCTGCTTTTTTGATTTATTGTAGAGATGAGGCCTCGCTGCCCAGGCGGGTCTCGAACCCGCGGGCTCAGGCAATCCACTCATCTCAGCCTCCCAAAGGCATGGGATTACAGGCTGAGCCACCGGGCCCGGCTTGGGATTGTGCTTTTTATTTGGGTCTTTGCCTGCTTGTTGTTGGTGTATAGGAATGCAACTGTCTTATACACACTGATTGTGCACACTGAGACTATGCCAAAGCAGGTTTTGACAGATTCTCGTGGATTTTCAAGGTATATGATCATATCATCAGCAAAGAGGGATAACTTGACTTCATTTTTTCCTATTTGGATACACCTGGTTTCCTTCTCTTGTCTAATTGCCCTAGCTAGGAATTCCAACACAAGGTTGAACAAGAGAGGTGAGAGTGGGCAGCCTTGTCTTGTTTCAGTTTTCAGGGAAAATGTTTCAAGTTTCTGTCCATTTAGCAATATGTTAGCTGTGGGTTTATCATAGATGGCACTCACTATTTGTAGGTATGTTCCTTCTATACTTAGGTGTTTGAGGGTTTTTATCAAGAATGAATGCTGGATTTTATCAAAAGCTTTTTCTGCATCTAATGATATAAACATGGGGTTCTTGTTTTTACATCTGTTCATGTATTCAATTACATTTATGGTCTTGTGAATGATGAACTAGCCCTGCATCCTTGGGATGAGGAATACTTGGTCATGATGGATGATTTTTGAGATGTGTTTTGGATCTCATTTGCTAGAATCTTGTTGAGGATTTTTGCATCTCTGTTCAAAAGGGATATTGGCCTGTAGTTCTCTTTTTTTGTTGGGTCTTGACCCAGTTTGGTATCAGTGTGATGTTAGATTCGTAAAATGATTTGGAGAGAATTCCATCCTTCTAAATTGCCTGGAATACTTTCAATAGGATTGATATCAGCTCTTCCTTGTACATTTTGTTGAATTCTGCTGAAAAGCTATCCGGTCCAGGGTTTTTGGTTTTTTTTTTGTAGGTAGTTTTCACATGACAAAGTCAATTTCCTGGGTTGTTATTGGTCTATTTAGTGTCTCAGTGTCTTCTTGTTTCAACCTGGGGAGGTTGTGTGATGTCAGAAAGTCCTCCCTTTCATTTAGGTTATCAAGTTTGTTTCCATATAGGTGTACACAGTACTCTCTGATATTCTCTTGTATTTCTTTGGAATCAGCTGTGATTTGATCTTTTGTGTTTCTGAATATGTTTATTTGGGCTTTTTCTCTCTTTTTATTGGCCATTCTGTCTAGGGAGTCCATCAATCTTGTTAATTCTTTCAAAGAACCAGCTTTTTGTTGATGTTTTCTACGGTATTATTGTCTTCTATGTCCTGTATTTGGGCTCTTATTTAGGTGATTTTGATTCATCTGCTAAAGTTGGGGTTTTGGTGGTCTTCTCTTTCCAGTTCCCTTAGGAGATTTGTTAGGCTCTCCATTTGTGATCGTTCCGTTTTCTTGATGTGTGCTCATAGAGATATAAATTCTGCTCTTAGAACTGTTTTCGTGGCATCCAAGAGATTTTGGTAAGATGTTTATTTTTGTTTGTTTCCAGGAATCTTTTAATTTCTGCTTTGATTTCAGTAAGAACCAGTAGCTGATCAGCATCATACTGTTTAGTGTCCATGTATTTGTGGGCTTTGGGGAAATTTTGTTACTGTTGATATTTATTTTTATTCCACTGTCATCTGAGAAGGTGCATAGCAATATTTCAACCTCATGAAATTTTTTTATGCTTGATTTAAGGCCAAGGATGTGATCAATCCTGGAGTATATTCCATGTTTTGATGAGTAGAATGTATATTCTGTGTTTGTTGGATGGAATAATCTGTAGGTATGTATTAAGTCCATTTGGTCGAGTGTCAAGTTTAGGTTCTGGATCTCTTTGTTAATTTTTTTGCCTCAATGATCTATCTAGGGCTGTTAGTGAAGTATTCAAGTCCCCAGTTATAATAGTGTTAGAGTCAATATCTTTTTTTAGCTTACCTAGTAGTTGCTTTATTAATGCTAGTGCTCGTGTGTTGGGTACATATATGTTTAGGATGAATATTTCTTGTTGATGGATTGAACCATTTATCATTATGTGTTTCCTTTTGTATCTTTTTAAATTTTTGATAGCTTAAAGGTTGTTTTGTCTGATATTAAGATTGCAACTACTGCCTTCTTTTGCGATCCATTTGCCTGGAAACTCATTTTCCATCCTTTAACTTTGAGTCTTTGCACATTCCTTGTGGTGAGATGAGTTTCCTGAATGCAGCAAATAATTGGGTCATGGTTTCTTATCCAGTTTGCCATTCTGTGTCTCTTAGTGGTGCACTTAGTCCATTCACATTCAGGCTGATTATTGAAATGTGATTGTTTATCCCTGCCACGAGGGGTAAGTTTTTTGGTTTTTTTTTTGTTTGTATTCTTTTGGCTTTGAGGTTAATGTATATGTGTCTTTTCAAGTTTCTTATTGCACTGTATTCTCTGTTGATTCTGTGCTCTGCTGTTTTCTTAGGAAGTGTTTAGTCATTCTTTTTCTTTCTTTCTTTTGTGCTTAATACCTTTTTAAGTGTCTCCTGCAGAGCTGTTCAGGAAGCTGCATAATCTCTTAGGGATTGAATGTCTGGGAAAGATTTTAATTCTCCATCACTGATGAAGCTGAGCTTGGCTGGATAGGAAATTTTGGGTTCAAATTGTTTATCTTTGAGGACTTTGAATATTGGGCTCCAGTTCCTTCTTGCTTCTACTATTTCTGCTGATAAGTCTGCTGCTATTCTGATTGGTTTTCCCCTGTAGGTAGTCTGACCTTTCTCTCTTGCTGCCTTTAGGATTTTTTCTTTTGTGCCTACTTTGTGTATGTGAATTACTATGTGTCTAGGGGTTGGTCTTCTCATTTGATGTCTTGTTGGTCTTCTCATTTGATGTCTGTATCTCTTGTGCTTGGCTAGTCACATCTCTCATGAGATGAGGAAAGTTTTCTTGGATTGCCTCCTGGAATACTTGCTTCAAGTTGTTCTCCATTTCTCTTTCTTCCTCTGGGATACCAATCAGGCATAGGGTTGGCCTCTTGATATAATCACACATCTCTTGTAGGCTTTTTTCTTTCTTTTTGAGTCTTCTTTCTCTGTTTTGTACAGATTGGGTTAATTCCATGTTCTACTCTTCATGTTCAGAGATTTTTCTTCAGCTAGATTAATTCTGCTTTTCATGCTCTCATCTTGTTATTTATTTCCTGGATTAAATTTTTTATGGCCAAAATACCTGTTACACATTATTTCAGTGTTGCATCTTGTCTTTATTGAGTCTTATTCACTGTTTCCATCCATTCCCCTGATCCCTGTCATATTCTGTGGCCTGTCAGTGGTGACTTCCATTTTTTGGGCTCCAAGGTCTGATTTTTCAGGTGTTTTCTCTTTGTTACACTTGAAATTGCCTTTGGTCTTCCTTTATTTTTTCCTCATTTGTGATAGATCTCTTGTTTTTCTCTTTAGTTCTGTTATTCAGTGTCAATGGAGAGGCTTTCCCTTCTGATGTTTGCTCAGTCCTCTATTCTTCCCTGATCTGGGATCTGAATTTGTTCTATATTTTGAAATATGACGGTAGGTGGAAGTTTTGCTGTCTCTTGTAGTTTTTGAAAGTCAATTACGGTAGGGTATGGGGTGCTAGGATACGAAACGACTTGCAAATTACAATGTTCACTAATTGTGGTATATGTTCTTTGAGACACACTCCCTGCCACCACTCTATATGATGATGCAAAGCAGAAACCCATGCAAAAAAAAAACAATTGAACACACACAGACACACCCCCCCAAAACAAATTGGAATAGCAACCAAGTGAAATAAAACAAACAACAAGAAGAAAAAACCAAGAAAACTGAACACACACACACACCTAGCACAAAGTGAATGGAGAAGAAAAACAGAAATACTGGAAAAAAAGAATTCAGATTGAACCCTCACATTATATTGACACACACTTTAAAGTATAAGAAATTAAAATAAAAAAGAAGAAGAAAAGAGTAAAAGCAAACCACCACCAACAACAAAACTGAAAGATGAATGCTCAATCATTCACATATACACATAAACAGAAAACAACAAACAAAAGAAGAAAGAAACAGAAAAAGAAAAGGACAAAAGGAAAAAAGTTAGGGGAATGCAGATCAAACCCTCACATACACATTCATGCACAATGGAAAAATATCTTAAAAATAGATGAACTAACAAACAAACAGGCCAAAAATATTTAAAAATTAAAAAAAAAATTAAAAATTAAAAAAAACCCTGCCCTCTTGTGACCGACTCTGTAATTGCTCCTCTAATCTGGTCTCTCCTGCAAAACTTCCACCTCTTTCACTCTCCCCAGTTTCCAGAGCAGGGAAAGAAGAGGCCCAGGGGAAGTGGGTGGGGCTGCAGTCCTCCCCTCCTACTTTTGTATGGTCAAGGAGATCTCCTCCAGAGGGGAGGTGCCTGATTGTCTCTTCCCCAGGTATGCACTCCTGGGGGGTGCCCCAGACAGGACTATCCTGGAATGGAGTTCTCCTATTGCAACTGACATCCAGGCTCCACCTGGGTTTGTCCCTCTCAGTTATGGCCCACTTGTGTGGATCTGGCATGCAGAGGATTGCTCTGAAGGACGGAGTTTGGGTCAACCCTGTACTCACCACTGATTTCTTTGGAGTTCTTCCTTGTCCTTTTCTGGCCACATCCTTTGTCCTGTGGCTGGATCAGGGTAGACGGTGGGGCACCTGGGACTCAGCACTCATCAGATTCCTCTGAAGTTTGTGCTTTCAGGAGATTCTCTCTTGGTCACGATCAACCCCTGGGTAGTTTATCTGCCAGTCACAGAGATCAGATCTATTGCTTCTTGGTGAGCATGTCAGAGCACTTTCCTGTCCCACCTTCAAGATGGTGGCAGGGTGCCTCTCATGTCCTCTTTGATGGGACTCTGTCTCTGGGCTCCCTCCACAGTCCCTACTGCCAGTGCCTGGCTAGGCACTGAAGTGGTGAGGCAAAGCTGGGAGCTGGCATTCTTTCCTACTAGAGTGGTGAGGCAGAGCCTGGGATGGTAGTCTCTCCCCGCCACTTCTTCACAGGAAATTTTTTCTGTTTAAAAAAATGGTGATTGGCTTCTGCAACCTGGGAAGAGCCAGGGACCAAGTAGAGAAGTTGCAGCATCAGCTGTTGCAGCAGGGCCCTGGCTACTTGCTCAGGAGCCCCTACTTAGTCTCTCCCAGCATTTTCTTCACAGGAAGGGTTCTGTTGATTTGAAAAATAAATGCATTTGTCTTCTGCATCCCAGGAATCACCAGGACCAAGCCCAGTAGCTTCAGCACCAGCTGCTGCACCAGGAGAGCTCTGGCTGCTAGTTCCCTAGCCCTCACTCAGTCAGCCACTCACACACCCACTCACTCACCAGCATGCACACAAAATTTTCTATACACTCACTCACTTACACTGGGATTCACATAGTCCGACTGGTTCTGTTGCCGTCTTCTCGACCATCCCCCAGTCCATTTCCATAGGCAGCAGGATTGTTTCCATGTTTTAGCTATTGTGAATAATGTTGCAATAAATATGATTTGAGTTCCTCCAAGTATATTCCAAGAAGGGGGATTGCTGGGTCATATGGAAGGTTGATTTTTAGATCTTTTAGAAATTACCACACTGTTTTCCACAGAAGTTGTACTAGTTTACACTCCCACCAACAGTGTAGAAGTGTTCCCTTTTCCTCACATCCTCTCCAGCACCTGCTGTTTTTTGAGTTATTGATGATGGCCATCCTGAGTGGAGTTAAGTAGTAACTCAACTTGGTTTTAATTTGCATTTCTTTGATGATTAGTGAAGTTGAGGATTTAAATTCATATGGAAAAATAAAAGACCATGAATAACGAAAACAATCCTTGGCAAAAGAAACATAGTGGATGGTATCACACTTCCAGACTACAAGCTCTTCTATAACACTATAATAATCAAAACAGCTTGGTATTGGTACAAGAACAGGTATATGGACCAGTGGACCAGGATAGAGGTTCTGGAAGCAATACCTCAATTTCTCAACCAACTCATTTTTGACAAAGCCTCCACCTACAACCACTGGAGAGAGGTGAGCCTATTTAGTAAATGGTGTTGGGAAAACTGACTGGCTACATGTAAGAGATTGAAACAGTACCCCTACTTATCGCCATACACAAAAATCAATTCTGAATGGATCAAAGACCTAAACGGCACTGTTAGTTTTAATAAATAAATTTGGATTTCACTCCATTGGCTTTATTTTTAAATGTTTTCTATTTAGTTTTCAATTATACAAAAATACATAAATGTTTAGTTTCTAAAATGTACATCAATACACCTTATACAGTAATGATAATATCTTTTTTTGAATTTTGGGAAATTATAATTAAATTTTCATTGCCCTCAGTACTTAAAGACACAGGACCCATAGGTATTCTGATTGACTTAGTTTTTTAAAAATTATTTTATTTTCTATTGACATATAATCACTCTACATATTTATGGAGTCCAAAGTGATGTTTCATAATATGTATATGGTGTATAATGAATAAATTGGGGTAGTTAATATATCCATGAGCTCAGACATTTATCATTTCTTTATGGTAAAAACATTCAAAATCCTATCTTCCAGTTTTTTGGTTTTTTTTTTTTGAGTTGGAGTCTCACTCGGTCACCCAGACTGGAGTTCAGTGACCGCTCCCAGCCACTGCAGCCTCACCTGCTGGGCTCCAGTGATCCTTCCGCCTCAACCTTCCAAGTAGCCAGAATTACAGGAATGTGCTATCACGTTCGGCTGATTTTTTGATTTATTGTAGAGATGAGGTCTTGCCTGCCCAGGAGGGTCTCGAACCCGCGGGCTCAGGCAATCCACTCACAGTCTCCCAAAGGTACGGGATTATAGGCTGAACCACCGAGCCCGGCTCTTCCAGCTGTTTTGAAATGCAATTGTCTCTTAGTATTCATGTGTGATTGGTTTCAGGAATCCCCCAAAATGCCACTATCCACGGATCTCAAGTCCCTTATATAATATGGTATAGTGATTGCATATAACCTGCATACATCCTCCCATATACTTTAAAACATTTCTAGATTACCTATAATACTTAATATAATATAAATGCTATGTAAATAGTTACTATACTATATTGTTTAGAAAATATCAACAAGAAAAAGAGTCTGTACATGTTCAGCACAAATGCAACCATCCATTGTTTTCCTGAATATTTTCTGTCCTTGGTTGGTTGAATTCACGGATACAAAGGGTTGACTCTATAGCATATATTATTATTAAATATAGTCACCCTTCTGTGAAGTAGAACAAAATTTTATTTTTCCTAATTGTAACTTTGGACACATTGACTAACCTATCCCCATCCTCCTTTCCTCTACCCTCCCCAGACTCTGGTAAACACTGTTTTACTCTTTACTTATATGAAATCAATAGTTTTAGGCTCAACATATGAGTGAGATAATGTAGTACTTGTCTTTCTGTGATTGGCTTATTTCACTTAACATAATATGCTCTAGGTTTATTCATGCTGGTGCAAATGACATAATTTCTTTTTTATGACTAAGTATACATAAACCACATTTTATTCATCTATTCACCCATTGATGGACAATTAGGTTGATTCCTTATCTTGAGTACTGTGAATAATGCTTCAGTAAACACTGACGTGCAGATAGATATCTCTTCAATATACTCACAGAAAAAAATACTGACTTCATTTTCTTTGGAGATATATCAAACTGTGAGATTGCTGACACAAATAATCATTCTATCTTTAATTAGTTGAGAAAATCTAGACTGTTTCCCACAGTGTCTGTGCTAATTTACATTCTCCTCAACACTGAATGAGAGTATTGCTTTCTCCTTTTTAGCATTTGATTTTTTTTTTGCTCTTTGATAATGGCCATTGAAATTTGGTGAACTTTTTTTGTGTATCTGTTGGTTGCTCATATGTCTTCTTTTGAGAAGTATTTATTCTTAATTTTTGCCCACTGTTTAATAGAGCTGTTTTTTGTTTGTTTGTTTGTTTTTTATCTTTTGGCATTTTTGGGCTCCTTTTAGATCCTGGATGTTAGACCTTTGTCAGATAAGCAGTTGGCAAATATTTTTTTCTCATTTTGTGGGCTGTCTCCCCACTCTCTTGATCATCTCTTTTGCTTTGCAGAAGCTTTTCAATTTGACGAGGACCCACTTGTCTATCTTATCTTTTATGGCATGGGGACTTTGATCAGGAATTAGTTGCCTATTCCAAAGTCTGCAAGGGGCTCTCCTGCATTTTTTAAGACTCTTGTACTTTGAGGTTTTACGTTTAGGTCTTTGATCCGTTTAGAGTTGATTTTTTGTGTATGGTGATAGGTAGGTGTCCTGTTTCATTCTTCTGCATGTGGTCTGCTAGTTTTCCCAGCACTACTTTTTTGGATTGGTTCTCTTCTCCCCAGTGGTTGTTGCTGGAAGTTTTACCAGAGATGAGTTGGTTAAATTCTCAGCCTCACTAATCATAAAAGAAATGCAAATCAAAACCACACTGAGATACCACCAAACTCCAATCAGGATGGTCATCATTAATAACTCAAAAAACAACAAATTCTGGAGAGGATGCTGAGAAAAGGGAACATTTCCACACTGTTGGTAGGAGTGTAAATTAGTACAACCTCTGTGAAAAACAGTGTGGTGATTTCTAAAAGTTCTAAAAATCAACTTCCATATGACCAGGCAATCCCCCTTCTGGGAATATACCTGGAGGAATGCAAATCATTCTACAAAAAAGGTAGCTGTTCATACATGTTTACTGCAGCACTATTCACAATAGCAAAAACATGGAACTAACTGTGCTGCCCGTCAAAAGTGAACTGAATAAAGAAAAAGTGGTACGTATTCACAATGGAATATTATGAAGTCATAAATAAAAACAAAATTATGGACTTCACGGCAACTTGAATGGATTTAGAACCTATCATACTCAGTGGTCTATCACAGAAACAAGGAACTTAGAACCACATGTTCTCAATAATAAGCAGACCCTGAACATTTATCATAATACTATAAGAAAGGGCTTGGCAGCAGCGGAACACTACCAGGGGAGGGAGAGGGGAACATAACATCAGTAATGGTATCTGATCCTAAGCCAGGTGAAGCAAGGAGCAATGGGAGGCCCAAACTTCACCTGTACATTGGCCATTTATGCACCTAATCCTGAAGTGTACCCCACAACTCTAAAATAAAATAATAAAAAAGAGATACACAACCTAAATACCCAAAAGAAATATCATCTTAAGCAATTTTTTTGAAATAAAATAATGAAATTCTGCAACAAATGCAGATAACAAATTCTACCTGCAAGGCATGTCAGAATCTTTTATGGCAATAGCCATAAAGTAATAGGGCACAAAACCCCTAAAGTGTCAAAAAATAAATTAGGTGTAGATGTGTGCATATGTGTTTATGTAAGACCTTCAGTTCTGCCAGAACCACATAATAGCTAAGTAGGGGTTTTTAAAAATCATATTTTCTTTCATTTTCTGACTGTTTGAAAAAGATTATTTAATTCTTGTTCAGTTAAAGCATTAATATGTGTATATCCTAGATATTTGGGGATGGTTTATTCTTTTCAACAATTGTTTAATTGATATAAGAAATCAAATGTGACAATTTATATAATGATTATACTTTTCAAATGTGTATAACATCACAAACCAGAAGAAAATTCATTGTAAATAAAAAAAAAGGAAACTGGGTGCAATGCTAATTCATTGTGGTTTTTATTTGCATTTCTCTGAAGATTAGCAATGTTGGACCTTTTTTTATACCTTTTGTCCATTGTTACGACTTTTTTGAGAACTATTCAGATCATTTGCCCATTTTTAAATTAAATTATTTGGGATATTTTTTCTATTGCCTGAATTCATTATATAATCTGAATATTGACCCTTTGTGAAATGCATAGTTTGCAAGTATTTCTCCCATTATGTAGGCTGTCTCTTAATTCTGTTGATTCTTTCCTTTGCAGGAGATTTTCAGTTTGACATTATCCAATTTGTCCATTTTTGCTTTTGTTGTCTGTGCTTTTGAGGTCTTATTAAAAAAAAACAAAAAACAAAAAAAACTTCTTGCTCAGACCACCATCATGGCATGAAGTGCTTCTCCTATGTATTCATCTAGTAGTTTCATAGTTTGGGATCTTACATTTAATTCTCAAATCTACTTTGAGCTGATTTTTATAAACAATGAGAGTTAATGTTTATTTTTTAATTTTTTGAATATAAATACTCAGTATTCCTAGTACTATTTATTTAAAGACTTTTTTTTTCCCTTAATATAAGATCTTGGCTCCTTTGTTGAAGATCAGTTGGCTGTAATCATATTAATTTATTTCTGGGTCTGCTAGTCTGTTCCACTGATCTGAATGTCTCTTTTTATGCCAGTACCACGCTGTCTGATTACTATAGTTTTGTAATATATTTGGAAGTCAAGTAATGTGATGCCTTCCGTTTCTTTTTTTATGCTCAAGATTGGTTTGGCTGCTCAGGGTCTTTTGTGGTTACATACAAATTTTAGGATTTTTTTATAGTGAAGAATGCCATTAATATTTGGATAATATCACACCAAACAGGGCAAAGTTTAAAGTTTTTCTTCTAAAATCTAGACAACATAAAAGTGCCCACTTTCACTACTTTTATTCACCATATTACTAGAAGTCTTGTCCAGACCAAATAGGCAAGGCAAAAATACTAAAGACATCCAGATTGAAAAGAAGTAAAGTGTCCTTGTTTGCAGATGGCATGATCTTATATATAGAAAACACTAGACACTACCAAAAAACTGTTAGAACTAATAAACAAATTCAGTAAAGTTGCAGGATAAAAAGTCAACATATAAAAATCATTATTATTTAATAAGCCAATAGCAAACTATCAGAAAACAAAATCAAGAATTCAATATCATTAACAATAGCTACTAAAAAGTAAAATATCCAAGAACAAATTTAACCAAGAAGGTGAAAGATTTGTAGGCAACTACCCCAAAATTATAAAACAAACTGAAAATGTTCTGGGTCCAAAATAGCAGCATAGATGCAAACTGGCTTAACTCTCCTCCACAGAAAAAACCCAAACATGCAACACTGAGATCATCATCAGGAATATCCCAGAACTCAGACATGAGGAAGAGACAGTTTTTTGGGTTCCAGAGAAGTGAAAAACCTCCAAGCAGATAGTAAGAAAATTGGACTTCCATACCCATGACACCTCTTTCTTTTAATCTGCTATTTACCTAGAACTAGAAAACTATCCCTCTTGCTCGTGGTTTCTACATTAGAAAAGTGAGATTGAGTTGGACAACCAGCTCCTTCTCCATCTTGGGTTGCCTGACAGATCTCTCCCTACCTCAGCCTACGGAAAGCATCAGGAGTACCTGAAGAGAGAAATATTCCTGACAACAACCAGAGACAAAGGGGAGAAGGTGAGATTGCCATCACCAGTCATGGAGACTCTGCTTTGTACCTCTACCAAAAGAAACACCAAATCAGAGTATTTGTTCGGCAGCACCACATTGTAGTAGCTTCAATCTTTGGATCCATGATCATCAATCCCTAACCAACCTTCCCTTTGAGACCTTCCCTATAGGGGCAGGTGGGACTTAGATCGTTTATTAGAACCAAGGCAAACCTGGACCATCCTAGGCCAGGCGCAAGGACTCACGCCTGTAATCCCAGCAGTTTGGGAGGTGGAAGTGAGAGGATTGCCTGAGTCCAGGCGTTCGAAACCAGCCTGGGTTAATTGGCAAGACCTCGTCTCTACAATAAATTAAAAAATTATCTGGGCATAGTGGCGCGTGCCTGTGGTTTCAGCTACTTGGAAGGCTGCAGCCGAAGGATCGCCTGAGCCCAGCAGGTTGAGGCTGCAGTGACTGTGGCCGTGACCGTGCCACAGCACTCCAGCCTGGGCTACAGAATGAGACTCTGACAAAAAAAGAAAAGTACCATCAGCAACCATAGTGCTGAAGGGAAGGCAGTTACCTAGCAGAAAGGAAAAAAAAAGATAATCAATAAATAAATTACAAAGAACTTTTAAGCAAACATATTTAATAAAAACCAAAATGAGGAAGACAGAAAATGCTGGAATAAATGACCGATCCTTCAATGCAATGACATAGAGGTACATCCATAAAACACAACAATAAACAGAGAAGCATGATTCCTAAAATTAACAAAGCAAGGAGCCAGTGACTGACCTTAATGAGAGAGCAATATGTGAGCTCTCTGACCAAGAATTCAAAATAACAATTTGAGGAAAATTTAGTTATCTTTTGTTTTAGGAATTATGTTTACTTTAAGTTCTCTTCTCATAGCAGCCATGTCCCGAACCCCACTACCTCTGCAAATGCTTTCTCACATTTGGCCTTCTCTGCAAGTATTTGGTTTAAGACACTGGACAATATCCTTTCTAACCCATTTGTGAAAGGACACAAAATCATTTGGTTAAAATTTTATTCTGTTATGTCTCCAATTAGTTAAGTATTGTTTTTTTCTTAGACAACAAAACTTACAATTCAAAATACTATCCACATGTAATTTGACAATACAGTATTCTTTCTTTGTGCTTAAAACCTATCTTATTCTTTAAGCATGAGTTGTAAGAATTTCAAATTTAAAACTACCTTCTACTTTAGATATAAGAACTCACCGGACTTGGTGGCTCAGCCTGTAATCCCGCGTTTTGGGAGGCTGAGATGAGTGGATTGCCTGAGCCCGCGGGTTCAAGACCCGCAACTTGGCGAGACCTCATCGCTACAATAAATCAAAAAATTAGCCGGGTGGGGTAGTGCATGCCTGTAGTTCCAGCTACTTGGAAGGCTGAGGTGGAAGGATCGCCGGAGCCCAGCAGGTCGAGGCTGCAGTGGCTGGGAGCGGTCACTGCACTCCAGTCTGGGTGACAGAGTGAAACTCCAACTCGAACAAAACAAAACAAAACAAAACAAAAAAAACTCAACTTATTAAATCTAGACGATGTTCTAGAAATAAATCCAAACCTTATAGGCAAGAAAACAAGAACCAAAGAGGTTAAATTATTTGTTCACAAGTAGTTAAAAAAAGAATCAGGAGTTAGGATCTCAGACTACCTTTTTTTATGATTAACATAAGCTTTAACTACATTTTTTCAATCCTCAGTGATAACATATTCTTTGATTTGTATCTGGCCTATGCCTGTTGTACTAGGAACTAGTTTAGAATGCAAAGTTGTCTAACCATGGCATTGATATGTTCATTGATTTTTGTCTCCCAAGTTCCATTCTTCAGAATTTATAATCAAAAGAGTTGATTCGTTTTATGGGCTTTTAAGACAAAAAGAGAAAAAAAAGATTGTGTGTACTTTGGAAAATTTATAGAATAAATGATTTTTAAACCTAACCCTTAAACAGAGTATTCTAACAATAAAAGCTGTATTACCAGCTTTATATTTTTACTCTAATTTATATTTTACTATAATTCTGACAATCTAGCTGGCAAGTATTTTCAACCATTGTATTATTAAATATATATTCAAGGGACAATATGAAAGAAAATGATTTAGCTGATTAAACTCATTCCCTGGCTGCTAGATTTCTTAAAACTGCAAAGATACCATTATACTTGGTGTATGTTTCCCGGGGCTGATACTAGAAAGCAACACAAATGGAATAGATTAAAATAACACATTTACTCTCTTACAGTTCTGGGTCTAAAAGTCTAAACAAGATTTTAAAAAACGCTCTCTTTAAAGATTCTAAGGAACAGTCTTTCCTTGCCTCTTCCAACTTCTGGTGGCTCCTGGCATTCCCTGACTTGCAAAAGTGTAACTCCAATCTGCCTATAACTTCAAGTGGCCTTCTTTTCTCTGTGAATTTGTGTCCTCTGAGATTTCATGTCTCTTTATGTCCACATCTTTCTCTCCTTTCTTTTATAAAAACACCTACTCAAAAAAAAAGTAGTTCTACTTTAATAACATATATATTGTTTATCAGATTGAGAATTGAAGCAACTGAAACTGAGTTTATTCCACTTGGCTTAAAAGTTGAGGTGGAACTAATTGTTGGTTTGTCCACATCATCCCAAAATAATTTAATAGGTCTATATATATATATATATATATATATATATATAAAATATATTTTTTGAGTTGGAGTCTCACTCTGTCGCCCAGACTGGAGTGCAGGGGCCGCTCCGGGCCACTGCAGCCTCGACCTGCTGGGCTCCGGCGATTCTTCCTCCTCAGCCTTCCGAGTAGCCGGAATTACAGGCACGCGCTACCACACCCAGCTGATTTTTTGATTTATTGTAGAGATGAGGTCTCGCTGCCCAGGCGGGTCTCGAACCCGCGGGCTCAGGCAATCCACTCACCTCAGCCTCCCAAAGGCGCAGGATTACAGGCTGAGCCATTGAGCCCGGCTAGGTCAATATTTTTTAACAAAACTCTACTGCATACACATATCTAAAACGTGGTCTAGGAAGTGGCTTCTAATGCAATGTACTCTTCCTGCTGTGTTTGCAGTTACTACATAGAATTTAACAGCAGACCTTAATTTTTCAATATATTTAAATTATTTATCACAGTTGAATTTCATGCATTGCTTGTGTTTCACTTGTGTGGTGTGATGACATCAATACAGAGACCATTTATTTTTATTTTTTAATGATAATTCCTGGACCTAGAAAAAGTGGCAATATATTAAACTTATGAAATTCACTTAAGAATTTCTTATGAAAGTTCGACTTGTAATATTTTACAGTGGTACGTACTACTAGAATACCATTTTAAATCAAGGTTCTGGTAAAAATATTATCTGATGGAATCTGCTACTTTTGTGAAATCATATCAAACTTACCCTTGAATATCATCTAATATTTAAATTGTGTCTCATAATCCTCCCTGACCTGAAAAAAAATACCTGATAGATATAGTAAATGTCTTTTTAATGCTAAAAAGGATAATAATCACTGGGAAATGTAGTCATTTAAGTAATGTCTCCAATTAATTAGATATTATATACTAAAAAAGTAGCAATAGTCATTTAAATGAACATTTTAGTTTTAATTTAATTCCTACATTAATACAGTTCTATTTAAAAAGAATCAATTCAAAATTTTGACCTCTCTTCAATATCTGTAATATTAGAGATTGTCCAACAACATACATATAAAATAACCAAGAATTCAATAATATTCTCAACTTGTTTTTGAACTATCCATAGATAGTTTTTAATGTTTAAAAAAGTCAAATATTTCAAAATAATATTAACATAACTTTAAAAAAAGAATTCTGTCAATTGCTGAGTGATTAATTTTAGTAACGCTCACTCACATATTCCTGAAGATAGTATTGTGAAGTTTTTGTATTAGGGTAATTAGATGGAATAATCAGTAAGTTTCATGCCTCACTGAATTGATGAACGAGAATAAAAACTAACCTTTTGTTCTAACTTTTAAATTTTTAGTACAAGTATAGCATGGTCTCTATCGAAATTGAAAGGAAAGCTTGAACATTTATTGAGGATAATAAAAAAGAAAATACTATCAATGTAATGATAGGAAAAAAGTTTATCTTCCATATATATGTATATATGGTGTGTGTATGACATCAATATAGCTTCATTTTATTGAATCTTTTTCAGTTGGAATGATGACTCTGAGTTCAACACAAATATATATATATACATATATATATATATATCGAATGTATTTACTTCACAGGGATGTTATATAGCTACATGATGTTTATAAATCTGACATTGTTAGAAGCTGTTCATAACATAGATACATATACATAAATACATTATCAGTTATTATATTAGAAAAAGTAGTGATGACAAGATTTTTTAGGGTTTTGGAGAATGCATTTATATTATTCCTTGAATAAAATAATTCTTTAATAAGTCATATAATCTTATAGGGAAAGTTCTCATTTTCTATTTAACAAAGCTAAAAACTTGAAATGACAAAGAAAAAAAAAACTTTATCAGGTAAAAAATACGTTTGAAAGTGATGCATGCATTTCTTCCCCTGAAATATGTTTTTAAATACAAAACTTTGCCATACAAACATTAGAGAAATGGCATTGTCAGTTTTTAAACACTTTAAGAAATATTATTCAAGTTACATATGTTCATCATAAAAATAAAAAAAATAAAGATAAGCCTAAATAAAGATGAGAACATCTTATAAATTAAAAATTAACTAAAATCTCAGTTATACCATCATTAACATTTTTTAATTATCCTAATTATTTTTTCTTTGGCTAAACCTAAGTAGTAAAAAATATCTAACTTCATAATAACACTAAATATGCATTTCTTAAATCTACTTTTTTGAATCTAACATTATAGCACAGATATCTTTTAGTCCCATTAGCTATTTTCATATGTATTTTTAATATATGCATGATATTATATTGTAAAAATGTTCCATAAAAATTTTAAACATTTCCTTAGATTCTATCCCCTTCTTGTTTTTGTTTTTGTGTTTGTTTTAAACAGTGCTGCCTTGAACATCCTTACGACAAAAATACTGTACATATGCCTGGCTATTTCTAAAATGAACTCCCAAAAGGAAAATTTCTGAGCCAAAGGGTCTGAATCATTTTTAGGATGCTTTAGTGCATTGCCAAATTTAATTTAAAGAAAAGTTTAATGATTTTAATTATAACCACCTCCAGGACCATAACTGAGGGCCATTTACCCATACATTAGCCAGCAATGGGCATTATTTACATTGCAATATCACTGCTTTTTAACCTTTTCCAAATTTATGAGGAAAAAATGGTAGCACATGGGTGTTTCAATGTGCAATGTAAGGGGGAAAACGTCTTCCTCATTGCTAACATTTCTTTCCTTGTGGAAGGAATTGACCAATATTCCAGGCATCTCCCTGTCCCTCATTCACACTGTCACTTTGGAGAAGTGCCTATTTCTGACTGGTGAATGTGGAAGGAGAAATTGTTCATGGGCCATATGGCCCAGGTCTTCTCTTTCTCTTCCCTAATAGACTAGGTAGAGAATTCAGCTTACTTCAAGGATTCAGAATTAAGCTGTCAGTAGCATGTAGTTAATAAGCAATGATAACCGCTCTCAGATTCATTTATAATAAAGACAATAGTTTGTAAATAAATCATATAATCTTATGGAAAAGTTGTCATTTTCTACTTAACAAAGTTAAAAACTTGAAACAACAAAGGAAAAAGGAAAAAAAAACTTTACCAGGAAAAAAATAAGTTTGAAAGTGATGCACGCATTTCTTCCCCTGAAATATGTCTTTATTTTTATTTTTATTTTTTTTGAGTTGGAGTCTCACTCTGTCGCCCAGACTGGAGTGCAGTGGCTGCTCCCGGCCACCGCAGCCTCGACCTGCTGAGTTCCGGTGATCCTTCCGCCTCAGCCTTCTAAGCAGCCGGAATTACAGGTGCGTGCTACCACGCCTTGGCTGATTTTTTGATTTATTGTAGAGATGAGATCTCGCTGCCCAGGCGGTTCTCGAACCCACGGGCTCAGGCAATCACTCACCTCAGCCTCCCAAAGGCGCGGGATTACAGACTGAGCCACGAAGCCCAACTGAAGTATGTCTTTAAATACAAAACTTTGCCATACAAATGTTAGAGAAATGCATATTGTCTATTATTTTTTCTTTGTTGTCAATTCACTCAGAGCTGGGGATAGTGGGAATAGGAGTATAAGAAGGGATCCCCCAAATGGAATTTATTTATTAAAAAATTGTCTATTTATTCTTACATGTTTAAATTCAGTCACCTTCAAAGTATTGTCCGTTTGATGCAATACACTTATCAAGATGCTTTTTCTACTGCTCAAAAGTTTTTGAACTCGTTCATTTTGTTGCTCTTTAGTGTTTTTGCCATTTTTGTCACCTCTTCCGAATCAACAAAACATTTCCTTTTGAGGACTTTTTTCATCAGAGAAACAAACAAAAAAGTCACTTGGGGTGAGATTGAGTGAATAGGAAGGGTGGGGTATGGGATTCATGCCATTTTTGGTCAAAAACTGCTGAACACTCAGTGTAGTGTGGGCAAGTGGGCTCACAAATCACCTATCATGAAATAGACAAACACAATGAAAGAATCTCCAAAACCCGCCCCCCCAAACAAAACCACTGTCGCTAACCACAGCCTCTCACAATAACACTGGCTGGTACACTGATGCCAAGGGGTTCCATGAACATTTACTTACCTAGCAGGGGAAGGAACTCTATACTACAAAGGGCCACCCTTCAAAAAATGAATTCCAGGGTTTTTGGAGTCCCCCTGACTTCTTTTAAGGCTTCACAAAATCCTCCAACTTGAATCCTTTTGATTATTTTAGAGGCTGAAAAAATTTTTTATGTTTCTTGGACAACTGTATATCTGTAAATTATTTATCATGTATACATGTTTCTATTGTGGGACTGTATTTTTAAAATTAATTAAAAAAATTTTTTAATTTACTACACAAATTAGCTTTGTTCTTGCAAATACACTTAAAATCTTTTTATCTATTTAGCTATTAGTCTGTATTTTGTCATGGTATTCTTTTGATATTCTGAAGGATATTTTCTTTTAAAGAATATATACATAATCAAATAGCTCACTTTTTTTCCTTTTTGGTTTGTCTTTGTTTTCAACCATTTAAAAAGTTTTTGTCAGAAACTAACCTATACAGTCTGAAATACACCCACTATGATTAAATGGTTGGTAAATGTGACTCCAGATGATCTTTAGATCTACTGCAATATGACTGAAGTTGACTTTATTTACTTAAAAATAATCACTTGGAAGAAATAAAAGTCTGTGGTCAAATTATCCTAAATGGTCAAGTTCTATCGTTCAGTAAAATAATCAATACATCTTTTGTATACAATATAAAATATGCCATTGTAGCACTTAGTACATATTTGTCTTACTCTACTTGGGACCTTATATTTTTGGTCTTTAATTGCTCATACCTATAACCATCATTTACTAAATATTTGATTACCAAATGAATCCTGCTTGCCGTAGACTCAGAGAAGCAGTTCTAGAAGCATCACTAGGGTTCAGTTAGAAATGTAAATTCAAGAAGAAGAAGAAGGAGTAGGAGAAGAAGGAGAAAGGAAATAAGGAAGGAGAGAAAGAAGAAAGGGAGGAAGGAAGGAAGAGAGAGAGAGAGAAAGAAAGAGAAAGAGAGAAAAAAAGGGGGAAAGGCAAATTCCAGATCTACTAGACAAAACATTCCAAGAGTGGGACCCAGCAGGCTTTCCAGGGATTCTGATGAATACTAATGACTTCAAACCACTGAGACAGAGGATACTAGATGAATAAACTATAATCTCTAATTATGATCACTAGGAATCAATTAGTAAGTTTCAGCTGAAAGCGTTAAGTTCTTTCCCAGCTGTTTAAAATTAAATGTTCTAATATTCTGATAGCAAAATGCAATGTGTGATAATCATAAGTAAATAAAAAGACTAAATAGCCTTAAAAGTATTTATGTCAAACACCTGACATATGTTTTACATGAAACACGACAAGAGTTTCACACTGAGTTGATAATACTATTTGAATACAAAGGTTTAGTAAAACATTTTCAAATTGAAATTTCTATTCATTGGCATTCTGCTTACAGGGTAGAATTAAATAACTGAAAACAGTAGGTCTCATTTTTGAAATAAGCAATAATAATTATTCATTTCATATTTATTAAAATTATTTTTTAATAATTCTATTACCCAATAAGTATTGGATGAATATACAAAGTATTTCAAAATTCAGAAAATAATCTAGTAACTTATATTTAAAAAGAAATAAATGGGAAACAAAATCTAAAATGAGATCATCATACTAAATTCATAGCTAACATACTCTAGTGGTTAGAATCATAATTTGATTTATATGTAGTGGAATTGATATATATTTGAATATTTAGTTAAAACAAAAACAAAAACAAGAAAAGGGGAAAGAGTTTTATTTTAAAGTTAAGCACTAGTCCTCTGGCTCAATTTTTTATTTTTTTGTAAAGATCAGTTCAATAGTATTTTCTGCATTTCTGCAGAATTTAACACTTGCGAATTCTATGTCCTTCCTGAAGTTCTCTCTATTTTTTTCTCTGACATTGGTATCTGTCTTTCTATAATTAGACCCTCTTTTTCCTCTTCTTTCTTTGACCTCTTGACTTTGGCTGATATCCAGGTTCCACAACTTTTTAAAAATATCTGTAAAGTGTTCTCCTTACTTTTTCTTTTGAATAATTTGTTGATGCTTTCACTCTTTTAATGGCTCAGTTATAAATCTTAATCTTTACACTTACTTTCCTTTTCTTTAATCCAAATTCCTATAGGACATTGTAATTGAATATTGACCCCCTTTAATTCAAATAATCCAGGATTTGTAAAGATAAATTAATAATTTATTGTACAAAATCTTTCCCATTCAAACTCCTTATTCTTTTCAAAAGCAGCATTATTCAGCCACTGTCTAAACACTGTTTTCAATTTCTTTTTTCTTTCATCTTCTTTAGCTAAATAACCCTAAAATCATTTCCTTCCATCCTTTCAAAGGTCATTTAGATCTTTCTTTTTTTTTTCATGCCCACTGCTAGGCTGTTAGTCAAGGGATTTCTTACCTAAGGATCTACAAGACATAAATTTTTGCCATATCTAATGTGTTTGAAGAGCTCTTCATTTTATGGGTCCCCGCTCTATGACTTATTTTCCAAAAGAATATTAATTTAATTGTGGTTTCACCATACTTAAACATTTTACCAAAACTTCACTGTGAAAAGAACTAATCCAAATACCTAAGCCTGCAATTCAAGAAGTTCCAGATAGTGACTGAGCAAGGTAGCTCATGCCTATAATCCCAGAATTCTGGGAGGCTGAGTCAGGAGGTTTGCTTGAGTCCAAGAGTTTGAGACGAGCCTGGGCAACATGAGACCTCATCTCTACAAAAAGTAAAAATAAAAATTTTTAAATATGAGCCAGCCATGGTGGTGCACAACCACAGTTCCAACTACTTGGGAGACTAGGGCTGAAAGGTCACTGCTCTTTAGTCTGGACAACAGAGTGAGACCTTCCAACAACAACAAAAGAAGCTCCAAATAATATTATTTTTATCTATGTGTCAATGCACAATTTATAATGAACTTCTATGTATTTTAGTCACTTGCCTTTATACCAACGTTAATTTGTATTTTAAAAAATAGGTAACTGTGTCTCAGAGAGTCTACATCAGCAATAATGTCTTGATAAGAATTAGATTCTCTTTTCAAAAAAATACCTCAATTTGGCATCTCCTATATCTACTGTTCCTTAGGTCCCCTAACAAAGGTCAAATACAACATTTAAGGAATATAAACATGTTTAATCATTGGTAATAATCTTATGAGGGCCTGATATCTGATATTGCAAAAGATCTGTGAGTATGATTTTTGTGAAAAACACTTAAGAATTTTTTGAAGTCAAATTTAATATCTGGATATCAACTGGTCAAAAGCAAAATTCACTTTCTCTTCATGATGAAAACTGGACTAGGAGAGAAAATCTGGATTTCTACTAATTGCACTGGCTTTGGGTTAAGCACTCCACTTGGAACAAGGCTGCTAGCAGGTCACTCTAATGAAAGGAAAGACAAGCCTGAGATAATTTGGGGTAAAGAATTAAGAGAGAGAAATTTTTAAAGCCTATGTTCAATGTGTGGCAACAATGTAATTTATGTTTTATCTTTAGCATTTGGGAACAATCATTTTATCTCATTTGGCAATTCTCAGATTTATTTATTTATTTATTTTAGTTTCATTTGCTTTAGCCTTTCTGAAAAAGTGCAATCCCCTCATTTTAATAACTTGTTAGTATATATTTTATTTGTTTTTGTTGTTAATATTTTTCTTATGAATGGTGGATCTTATTTTTTTTTCTTTACAACATTACTAAATCACCCCGCTCTTGGATTAGATTTGATTCCCCAGAAGCAGAACTCTGGCAAGGATAACAGTGCAGATAGGAAGAGAGGTGAACCTGGGAAGCCCAAGCATGGAAATGGGAAAACTGAGACAGGAAAGAGAGAAAATCAAGAATGTGTTAAGAGAATATTACTGCGGTGAGGAAACTGGAGCTCAATCTCACTGGAGAAATTCTCAGATACTAAGTAAATAGGGCTTTGTCCCACTGAGGAATGAGGAAGCTGGCTTATTTATTTACCACTCCTGTTAATCACCCATAAAAGAATGTCCACAGGGACATTTAATTCCTGGCATTTCGTGGCTACTCTGAATGTGGGCTGGACAAGAGCCACCTGTCTCAGAGAAATTCTTCAAAGAAGCAAATAGACAAATACCATGGGTAAAAGTCTGAAAGAATTTGCAGAAACTGTTACTGTGACTGTAGTTGAACTCAGAAGAAGTGCTAGGAGAAATGTCTCTGAGAATCTTTTCCCCTATAATAGCATCAAAAGGAAGTAAGATGTCAGTAGATTTATAGCAATAAAAGTTGTGATTGGCAGCACCGTATGCTCTTTTATTTGATTTGCTAATTTATTCATGCATATTTCAAAGAAATATTTCCGTGGCACCTATTATGTGCTAAGCGTTGGCAAAATTATTAAGAAGATAATTTGAAAAGTCAGAAACTCTGTCGTGTCTGTCTTCCTCTCTTTCAGTCTCTGCATCGAATGACCTTGTTTATGTGCATCTTCTTCCAAAATATTTTTATGTCTTTTACCTTCTCTCTTTTATTTTTTCTACCTTTGCTTTAGTTTAGGCTCTCACATCATTATTCATATGGATTACTGAGGAAATTTCTTAACTGGTCTTCCTGCTTTCAGCTTCACCCTGCTTAAAAGCATTGAAAGATTCTCTATGAATTTTACTATAAAATTTGAACTCTCTCCATGCCCGACTTGCTCATCTTCCCAGAATCTGTGGTCACTTTTCTCCTGTCCATCTCACATGTGATTTATGGCTCAATCCAAGCCAAGATGCTTTCTGTTTCCTGAATTCAGCAGATGTTATACAGTCTATGACTATGCACATTGTGACCTCTTTTTAAAAATGAGTCTCTACCCCTGAGTAGCAATTCCTACTAATGAACTTTCTTTTCTAGTTAACTCCTAGTGTGAGATCCGGTGACGTTTTCCAATACCTTTTTCTTTTTCTCCTTTTCTTTAACTCTGTGTAGTCCTTGCTTGTTTTCAAAATTTACTTTATATATACTTAATATAATGCTTCATTGCATTGTACTGTAAACACTCTATTATCTGTCTTTTCAACTATCCTGTAAATTCCTTGAAAGTAAAGACTTGTGCACTTCATGTTTGCATCTATGCCCCAAAGCCTGAAATTGTATTCATTTTCAATAATGTCAAGTGAGCAAATGTGCATGAATGAAAGAAGACAACTTCCATCACTCCAAAGATTTCACAGAGTAAGGCATGGTGTGTGCCCTTAAGGAACTTGCAGTGTGATGGCCTTTGGAAATTTAATTACATGCCAGATAAGTATATGCAATAACTGCAATTGCCTCTCCTTGATGGGGTGCATATAAACTCCCAAGTGAGTTTATATGACCTTAGAATGCAAGATCTAGTCTGAGATATTCATGATAAAGCAAATTTCTTGGTAATAGTTACAGGCTTCATTCTATGGTTCTAATTTTCTTCAATTATTCCTGCTGAGTCCCTCTACAACCTTCCATATCTCTAGGCCCCACCACCTCTGAATCTGATGAAAACTAACATTTAACTATGAGGAGGCACAATGGTTTAGTATTCCACGATCTTCTCTCTCTTTGCCTCATTTTGTAGATGCTTGTAACACAGGCTTAAAAGGGCAATAAGACAGTTGGAAAACAGTTTCTTTCTTTCTGCCTTTATTTAGCAGTTGCTTCCTAAGCAGGAAGATTGCAACATTTTCATGATTCATCATATTTTCCCCCTATATTAGCATCAAAAGAAAGTAAGATGTCAGTAAATGTATAGCAATAAAAGTTGTGATTGGCAGTACTGTGTGTTCTTTTATTTGATTTGCAAATCAAAAAGTTTTAAATGGAAAGACTATTCAAATACAGCAATTCTGATAAGACTAACACAAGAATTAGTAAAAGAGTCACTGTGTTGACAGAGGCTGTCTTCTGGACCAAATATTAGATGGGTTCCTCCTTTGAGCTGCTTTTCAACTAAACTTCATTCTTTGGCTTTGGCTTTCGCCTGCCTAGTCTAGTTATAGCAAGAATCCTGCTAAAGTGTTTAGTGAGAATCTCTCACTCTTGATATCAGATCACCCTGGCCTCTGCCTTCAGCAAGAAACCTGCTAAGTCAGTTTAGCAAGAATCCCCCTATCCTTGATGTCATCTCTTAGTAATTTTCCATCCATCAACACCCACCCCTTAACTCTGCTCCTTAGTTATAAATCCCTTGCTGTCTTTACTATATTCAGAATTAAGCCTAATATCTCTTCCTTATTGCTATAATCTTCATACCTATCACAATAGTAATTAAAAATTTTATTACAATTTTAACAAGTGTTAAAATATTTTTTCTTTAACAGTATTAAATAAATGGCCAGTGTGCATAAGTATTTTAGACTGTCCTGTGTTTTCTGAGATAAAATAAAAATTATTAAACATATTTTTTCCTCCAGAGTACATATCTAAATAATAGCATGGGTGATGAAGTCTACCTACTTTATCCAATAATATTGCTAATAATAAACTGTTTTATCCTATGTCCTCCTATCAGAGCGTTTCTTCACATCATTTCTTCTTCTGTGAACATCTGAACATTCTCCTCCCTTGTTATGTGGATGACTCTGTCCAACTGTCTCAGTTAAAAGTACCCTAAATAGCTTGTCTAAATAATGCTCATCTTTATTTTTTTTTAGATTGGAAAATATAGTTTATTTAGAAAGTAAATTAGAGAGAGAAGAGAGATAGAAGATTCACCTCCCCAAGGTAGGGGAGGGGACCAAGGCCATCTTTATTTCTTATCACTGTATCTGTATGGAATTTAAAATAACTAATAAGTCCATATTTACATCCTAATTTATGAATCGATTGCCCATTTCCCATTTCAACAAGTCAGGCTTATATTTACTAATCTATATCCAAATAATAATAATAATCCTACAAGTAATTTGTGTTAAATAAATGATTTTTGAACAACAATTAACTATGGAATTCTTATTGTTATAATCTAGGTATAAATAAGCAAATAAATTAACATATATAATATCATATTGTGAAAATTATACATTAGCTCTAGTTAAAAAAACTAAAAAGTATATGTTGTTAGGCCCCCTAAGCAGACTACAACTCAAAGTTCTAGGAGTTTATTCCTGCCATAGGGATCTTATGAGGTTGCTTGTTTCCTTTTTACTTTTGTATTTATATATGTGTGTGTTTTCATTTTTGTGTGTGTTCTGTATGCTCTGTTGACTCTATGCTTGCCTGTACTTTGTGATGGGTATGACTATTCTTTTTCCCCCTGTGTTCAACACCTTCTTAAATGTCTCCTGAAAAGTTTGTCTGGAAGTGGCATATTCTCTTAGGGACTGGTTGACTGGGAAAGATTTTAATTCTCCATCACTGATGAAGCTTAGCTTGGTAGGATAGGAAATTCTTGGCTGGAATTGCTTATCATTAAGAATGTTAAAGATTGAAATCCAGTCCCTTCTGGCCCATAGTGTTTCCATGGATGAGTCTAGAGTCATTCTGATAGATGTTCCCCGGTAGGTAGTCTGACCTATCTGTCTTGCTGTCTTTAGGATTTTTTCTTTTATGTTTACTTTATGGAGGCAGATCACTATGTGTCTTGAGATGGTCTTCTCATGTAATATCTTGCAGGGGTCCTCTGAATCTTTTGTGCTTGAATGGTTGCTACTCTAGCGAGATGTGGGAAGTTTTCCTGGATGACTTCATGGAATATTTGTAGCATGGTGTTTTCAGGTTACCTTTCTGCTTCAGAGGTATCAATCAGACATTAATTTGGCTTCTTGACATAGTTCCATATCTTTTGGAGGCTTTGCTCCTTCTTTTTGAGTTTTATTTCTATATGTTTGACAGACTGGGTTAATTATATTTGAGTCTTCAAGGTCTGAAATTCTTTCCTCTGCCTGGTTGATCTTACTTCCTACGCTTGTTACTGTGTTGTTAATTTTCAGGATGAAGCTCTTCATCTTCATTTTTTCAGAATGGTCTTTTCTAAAATTTGGCAACTCCACTTTTATTTCCTGTATGATTTTGCTGAGTTTTGCTTCTAGTTTCTCTTGGTTCTCTCTGCTCATTTTAGCCATCCAGTCCCTGATTTCTGTGACTATCATCTGGGGCAGATTATTGAGGGGTTTTCATTGTTTGTGCTCTGATAGCTGCTTTTTGGGGTGCTGTCTCTTTAGCACTCTGAGGGTTGACTATACTTTTCCATTGATTTCCCCTCATTTGTGGCAGTACTCTTTTCCCTCTCTGTAAATTCTTTGGGATTTGTTGCTCTGAAGCTAGTCACTGAGCCTCTGTTCTAGGGCCCTTTCTGTGGTTCAGTGTAGGTCACTCAGTGAAAGAGGGAAGGGCATTCACTTCTGCTCCTTGCTCCACTCTGTGGCAGTTTTTCCACCTGTAGCAGCCCTTGCAGAGAGTAGGTGGTGGGATGTTTCCCCCACCTGTTGTCTGCAGTTTGCAGCCCAGAAGCCTTCCCATCGAGAAAGCCTTTGGATTTCTTTCATGCTACCCACTCCCTGTTTAAGTCCACATTCTGCTCTTGAAAACAGCAATTTCCTTGCTACCAGGGAGAGGGAAGGGATCCACCCTGTAGGCATGCTTGGAGGTGATTCTTCCTGATCTAACTCTGCAGTTGCACTTCCCCAGCCTGGGAACCAGCTGAAGCCATGCTCATGGCTGTTGATTCGGTGCATTTTGCTTCCCTTTTTCACTTGGGGTACAGTGTCCCTCCACTGTGCCCTGACCAGGACTTTTCCCACATGAGACAATAACTCACACATGACTGGGAGGTTGTGAACAAACCCAAAGCATCTTACAAATACTCACCCATTCTTATTCACCAGGCAGGGCTTCATTTCCTGTACAAGCCTGGCACACAGCAGGGGATGGAGCGTCTGGATTCCTGTGTTTGTAGTTGTTTTCTGGTCTCTTTGTGTTCCAACTTTTACATTTTTAAATGGTTGCAACAAATTAAATAATACTATTTTGACCTGCAGAAAATACATGAAATTCAAACTTCAGTGTCCATAAGTAAAGTTTTATTGGAGCACAGTCACGTTGATTCATTCACTCTAGATCCTTTTGTGCTACGATCACAGAGTTGAGTAGCTGTGATGAAGACTATATGGCCTGATAAGCAGAATATCTTCAGTATCTGGTCATTCACAATGAAAATTTGCTTACAAATGACCTAGGAGGTTTACATAAATTCACAGGTGTCATATCATTTTATTGTTTAGATACTACCACTGAGACTATTCTCTGGAAGGACAAAAATCTGAACTCATCACATGAATAATCAGTACCCTTCGGATTCTGTTTCTAGTCATTCACATCCCAAGTCAGTACTAAGCACACCCTACACAGACTCCAAACTCCAGTCTCTCTCAACATCTTAACCTTTCTGATCACATCATTTCCTTTCACACCTCAGACCATTAATAGGGTTTCTGGGTTTAGGCCAGAGATCAAGTCCTTTTTCTGCTATTTGAAAGGTAAGTGGCTTTAGACAATTAGTTATCCATTTAGGTTCAGTGTTTTTAAAATTTTTAAAAGAAGATTGCTAATAATTTCCTTAAAGGGTGGTTGTGATACATAAATTACAGAATATTAACTGCCTCAAAAATTGCCTGAAGCATAATTAGTTCTACTTTTCTTTAACTTGCTTTTTTATTCAGAAAACCAATTCAAATTTTGAGGCAATTCGGATGTCATCTCTGGTGATATCTGGTAACCACCTCAGATTGTCTCAATCAGAGCTAGGTGCTTTTCCAACAAAGCTGGTTGCTGCCATGGGTTTCCATTGCTCTCTACAAAGAAAATTTTGAAATTGCAATGGAAATAATGCCTGAGTTATGAGGTTGTTATAAAAGTTATATGATCTTAGTTATGAAAATATCCTGTCAAAGAGTAAGCTCAAAATAAAAGGTTGCTATTGGTGCATTAGTCCTTATTTCTGCCCTTGCTACTCAACTAGTACCTAGCTAGTGGAAAGAACTCAGAAATATGTGACTGATTAATAAATAATCAAACAAATGGCAGATAGAGTAGTGGCTCTCAAACTTTAGCTTGCATCAGAATGACTCAAAACGTTTGTGAAAACCTGGGTTGCGGGCTCCACCATGATTTTTTAATTCAATAGGTCTGGGATCCGATGTGGCTCAATAATTTGCATTTCTAACAAACTCTTGAGTTATAGTGACAATGCTGCTCTGGAGACTGGAATTTAGAACCAGAAGTTAGATATTATGCTCAAGGAGTTCTCACTATAAACTATTCTGTGACTTATCTGACCATACAGCTTTCATTGTTTTGTTTTGTATATTTGGCTGCCTCATATCTGAAACCTGTCTTCTGAGTCCTAGACTATTATGTGCTCTTATTTACCCACTTGTTTTTTTTGAGTCAGAGTCTCACACTGTCACCCACTCAGGAGATGCAGTGGCAGACTCATGGCCACCACAGTTTCAACCTGTTGGGCTCAGGTGTCCTTCTACCTCAGCTTTTCAAGTAGCTGGAACTATAGATATGCACCTCCATGCCCAGCTAATTTTTTGATTTATTGTAGAGCCTAGGTCATGCCAAGTTGCCCAGGCTTGTCTTGAACCTCTGGGCTCAAGCAATCCTCTAGCCTCTGCCTCTCAAAGTGCTGGGATTACAAGGGTGAGTCACTGCACCCAGTTTTTGCCCACATTTTTACCTATATGATAGATGGAAGATCGATTCAGCCTCCATGGTTAAATCAGAAAATACTTTCTGAAGTATGCATTCCAGTATT
Source organism: Cephalopachus bancanus (assembly GCA_027257055.1). NCBI lineage: Eukaryota > Metazoa > Chordata > Mammalia > Primates > Tarsiidae > Cephalopachus > Cephalopachus bancanus. The sequence continues at coordinate 418,268 of JAPVLO010000935.1, forward strand.
ATTTGTAAATAGTCCTTTGCCATGTAAAGAAAAAAAAGACATGGTAAGAAGTAAAATGAAACCTCAATGCCATGTCATTAATGTTTCAGTAAAATAAAATGTTAAGAACATTACAGATATAAAAATATACAGCCAAAAAAATTCTTGAAGGTTATTTAAAAAATACTATTATAAGTTGCAATGTATGTCATTAGGATGATGGACATTCAAAATTCTCTGATTTCCCTACCGTGTAGCTTGTACTCTATAAATTCATACAAATTAAAAAAAATTATTAGAAGTTAAAGGGTAGAATTTTACTGGCACTAGCAGATTGACTTATTTCACATGTTTATACTGACAAATGACATTTACCAAAATATTTACTGGTAAATGACTCTTGCAAAAATATCTATTGGTAAATTTTTTATAGATTTAATAACATTTAAGGTTTTAAATAAAGTATAAAGTATACATCATGCATGGGAGATTGATATTTCATTATGATAGAATAATTCAGATATCAAGTGGCTATGATTCTACTTGCTAGATAAATATGTTTAGTTGTGGCAGAAAGCAGAAAGTGAAAGAGTTTTTTAAATTTCATTTTTGCTTCTAACCTCTACACATGTTAGAGGTTGTGATGAAAACTCATGTCATGAGCTGATTTTACTGTATAATCAAAAGTAAAAAGAGGTATCAAAAGCCATTTTGCTGTTTTAATGAAGAAGAAACTCAATAAACCCAGCACATCAAAGATAGTCCATGCACAGTGATGTGAACAATTCATTGCAAGTGATTCTGAGTTCCACTTCCGACCCTTTGAAGTGGACAAATGATAAGAAAATCATGCCATCTTGAATGTTTGACTCCTTTAAATTCCAAAACTCTGTATGTTTTATTTTCTTCCGAAGTGTCTAGCAGTCCTTTATGCTATTCTTGACTAGGCTATGTTTATTTGGGGCATAACAATATTTAGAATGAAAGGACAAAAATGAAAATGATGTTCTCCCTTTTAATTCCTAAACTGTGCATGTTTGTGGATTTCTAACCTCATTTGGCCTTTACAAGACTGTTCTGTTATCAGTGAGAACCAGCCATCAGAGCAGTTAGTTATGTAATCTCCCTGAGCAGCCTTAGAGAAAACATTCTGGAAAGAAAAAAAAAGTTGTTTATGATCTCCCTGTCATGCCTCTTTCAGGGAATTTTGTTTTGCACTCATGCCAATAGCAGCATACAAATACTAGTAGGACAAATAGCAGAGAAACAGAAAGATACTTACATATCCCTGGTTCATCAAAAAGTAATGCCTCGGTGTTTCTCCTGGAGAGATACTTTTGTAGATGGGCTGAACAAATATTGCACATGAGAGGGAATAAGGAGAAGTGACCACTAATTCTGTCAAAATGAGCAATCAGGTCATGTATAAAGAGTTTGAGTAAAAAAGATTTGCTCTTAAATCTCAGCTCTGTCTCTTACTAGTCATGTGCTCTTCTGCAAACTTCTTGAACTTCCTGGAACTTTGAGTTGTAGTCTGCTTAGTGGACCTAACAGCATATACTTTTTAGTTTTGTTTTTTTTTTTAACTAGAGCTAATGTATAATTTTCACAATATGCTATTATATATGTTAATAATTTATTTGCTGATTTATACCTAGATCATAACAATAAGAATTCCATAGTTAATTGTTGTCAAAAAATTATTTATTTAACACAAATTAATTGTAGGATTATTAGTATTATTTGGATATTAATAATATTAATAATATTATATAATAATATAATCTTTCAATCTTCTGATCTGACCCTGAAGAAATTCAAAAAATTATCAGAAAGTACTATGAACACCTGCATGCAAATTAACTAGAAAACCTAAAGGAAATAAAGGATTTTTGAAAACACACAACCTCCCAAGGTTGAAACAAGAAGAAATTGAAACTCTAAACAGACCAATAACAATCCAGGAAATAAACTAAGTCATAAGAAATCTCCCTTCAAAAAAATGTCCTGGATCAGATGTCTTCCCAGATGAATTCTATAAGACATAGAAGGAGGAGCTGATACCAATCTTACTGAAAGTCTTCCAGACACAGGCAGAGAACCAAATATAAAGCACAATCCCATTCACAATAGCCACACAAAAAAATGAAATACCTTGACATCTTCCTAACCAGAGAAGTGAAAGATCTTTACAACAAAAGCTATAAAACATGGCTCAAAGTCAAAGATCATACAAACAATGGAAAAATATTACATGCTCATGGACTGGAAGACTCAACATTGTAAGATGTCCATCCTAAAAAGCAATCTACAGATTCAATGCTATACCTATTAAATTACCAACATCTTTCTTCTCAGACCTGGAAATAATAATACAGAAATTTGCATGGAAACATAAATGACCATGAATAGCCAAAACAATCCTTAGCAAAAGAAACATTCCAGACTTTAAACTTTATTATAAGGCTATAATAATCAAAACAACCTGACATTGGTACGAGAACAGCCATATAGGTCAATGAAACACGACGGAGATTCTGGAAGCAAAACCCCAATTTCTGAACCAACTCATCTTTGCCAAAACCTCCAACAACAACCACTGGGGAGAGGAGTACCTATTCAGTAAACAGTGCTGGGAAAACTGACTGACTAGGTTCAAAAGAATGAAAGATGACCCCTACCGATCACCATACACAAAAATAACTCCAAATGGATCGAAGACCTAAGTGTAAAATCTCAAATTTAAGAATCTTAGAAAATGCAGGAGACACCCTTACAGAAATTGGAACTGGAAACCAATTCCTGATTAAAACCCCAGATGCTCATGCAATAAGAGACAAGATTGACAAGTGGCACCTCATCAAGCTGAAAACCTTCTGCAAAGTAAAAGAAACCATCAAGACAACAGGGAGACAGCCCACAGAATGAGAAAAAATATTTGCCAACTGCATAATTGACAAAGACCTGACATCCAGGATCTACAAGGAACTCAAACATGCCGAAAAGAAAACAACAAACAACCCTATTAAAACGTGGGCAAAAGATATGAATAGACACTTCTCAAAAGATGACATACGAGTAATCAACAGACACATGAAAAAATGCTCAACCTCACTGATCATCAGAGAAATGCAAATCAAAACCACATAACTCCCGTAAGAATGGTCATCATAAATAAAACAAAAAACAGCAGATGCTGGTAAGGATATGGAGAAAAGGGAACACTTCCACACTGTTGATTGGAATGCAAACTAGTTCAACATCTATGGAAAACAGTGTGGTGATTCCTAAAAGAACTAGAAATTGGCCTTCCATACAACCCAGCAATCTCACTTCTGGGAATAAACCCAGAGGAAATTAAATCACTCTACAAAAAATATACCTGCATATGCATGTTTATTGTAGCACTATTTATAATCTCAAAAACATGGAACCAACCATGCTGCCCACAAAATTTGACTGGATAAAAAAATGTGGTACATATATGCAATGGAATATTACACAGCCATAAAGAACAAAATTATGGACTTTGCAGTAACTTGGATGGATTTAGAGTCCATAATACTCAGTGATCTATCACAGAAACAAAGAACTGAGTACCACAGGTTTTCACTCATAAGCAGACCCTGAACATTTACCATAATACTATAAAGAAAGGGATTGGCAGTAACTGGAAACTTCCAGGGGGGCAGGCACATAACATCAATAAGGTACCTGATTTCAACCCAGGCAAAGTGGGGACCAAAGGGAGATCCAAACTTTCCTTGTACAATGATCACTTGTATGCCTAATCCTGAATTGTACCCCACATCTTTAAAATGAAAAAAAAATCCATTTTCCATTATTTATCTTTTGATTGGAGTGTTTAATCCATTATACATAAAGTCATTGCTGATTAACAAAAAGCTTACTCTTGCCATTTTGTTGTTTCCTGTACGCCTTGAAGTTTTTTGTCCTTCACTTCCTCTCTTGCTGACCTCTTTTGTGCTTTGCTGATTTTTTTGTGGTGACATAATTTGATTCCTTTCCTATTTTCTTTTGGGTATATTTTATAGATATTTTCTTACCATAGGGATTATTTTTAAAGTCTTAAAATATTAAAATAGATTGTATATTTATTTATTCATTTTAAAGCAAGATTTATTGAGAGGACAGAAAAGCTCCACAGTGAGAGGGTACCTGAGGAGGTTGCCCAGCAATGAATTTTATTTTATTTTATTTTATTTATTTATTTATTTATTTATTTTATTTTTTATTTTTATTTTTTAAATTCACACATTTAATGAGTGAGCAGAGTAAGAGGATTCAGAGAAAGAAAGGCAGTAATAAGAGAGGTGAGAGGAAAACCAAGAATAGTGTTATTGAAAGCAAACAAGTAGTTTCAGGAAATAAGGGGTGGGGACTTTCAGTTGAGATGGTCTGGTAAGACCACATTTTGAAGCTTTCCCTGTGCTCTAAATACATAGCAATGCAAGCTAAATGTAAAAATAAAAAACTGAAAAGATGCAGCCTTGTTCAAAAGCAGGAGATATATCTCTGTAGACTGGGCGGGGGGGTGGGGGGGTGGGGAGGGCAGAAAGTGAATGTTGAGTTGGGCTGAAACTCCTGCAAGGTCCACTGGGTCTGTTCCCTGTAGGAGCATTGAAAATTGAGTTCCTTTGCAGATAAAGGAAAAAAGTGGTCCCACGTAGGGAGGGAGAGAGACCGACCTAGGCAACTGCTTAGATTAGGTTGCTGGAGCAGGTAAGGGAGCAAGGTGAAGCAAGTCCAGCGGCCAGGATATTGATTCTGTGACTGGGTCAGTTTTGATTAATTTTTTTCTCTTCATTATGGGTCACATGTTCTGACCTCTTTGCATGCATGGTAACTTTAGGTTGGATGCCAGATATTGTGAATTTTGCCTGTTAGGTGCTGGGAATGTTTATATTCTCATAAATATGATTGATCTTTGTTGTGGGATGCAGTTAAGTTACTTGGAAATAATTATCTCTTTGTGTCTTTCTTTTAAAATGTGTAGAAGGACCCAGAGCAGTGCTCTTTCTAGAGTGAATTATTCTCAGGCAAGACTCTTCTGAGCACTCAACCCAATGCCCTGTGAACATGAGACTTTCTCATCTGGTTGCAACAAACATTATTCCTTGCTCTGTGTGACTACCTGAGAGTGGTCCCTTTCATCCTTTTTGGTGGTTCTTCCTTGAGCCTCTGGTAGTTTCCTCACATGTTTATGCTGATTGGCTGAATACTCCGGAGAAACCCTCTGCAGATCTCCAGGTTCTCTGTCCACTCCTTCTCTCTCTGGTACCCTGTCCTATGAATTCTAGCTGCTGTGGTCTCCCTGGTTCTTCAGCTTGTCTTCTCAACTCACGGGGTCTGCTTGACTTCTCTGGGGATCCTTCATTCGGCTCCACAACCTGGGAATTCTCGTCTTGGCAGTAACTGGGGTAATTGTAGGGCTTACCTCATTTGTTTTCCATCTCTCAGAGTTCATGCTCCCTCATTACCTCATCATTACCTCATGTCCAGTGTTTTAAGATCCATTGTTTCATATATTTTGTCTATTTTATTACTGCTTTAGATGGAAGGGTAAATAAGTCTCGTCCCTGTTACTAGGTCTTGACCACAAGTAGAAGTCTTTGAAATGACACTTTAGTAGGAAAATTTTTTTTTTAATTTTACTTTTGCTTTTAACAGTAAGAGTTGCTTAAGTGTGCTTGTATTTTGAGAGGAAGACACTGGAAAAGAGGAAGAGGTTAAAAATATTAAAAATATAAAGAAGAGAGTAAAGATATTAAAATATGGGAAAGATTAAAAATATGGGAATAATTTGTATACCTAACCCTGAATTGTACCCCACATCTTTAAAAAAATATGGAAATAGTGATAGCCCCAGATCCCACAGGAGGTTGAAGGTGATGAGTTAGCTTTGATGAAGAGGAGATACATCTCTTGCCTTAAATAAAAGGCAAATAAATAATGTAGCATGTCAGGAAAGATTTGTAATGGGAAGTTAAAGAAGTTAGCCCCTGTTTGCTTGTTTTCTTAATGGATTATAAATTAAGCTTATCTACCTAGAATAGCTGGGTAGGCATGAGTTATTAGGATCAACGTAAAAGGGAATTGTTGGGAGTAACCATTCTGGAGAATATAAGAAGGGTCTAAGAGTAAGGAAAAGTATTTCAAAGCACTGTTAAGGACCCAATGAGGTTGAATGATTAGTAGGTACACCCATTACATGTGAAGTTATCTAGCACAGTGGTTGAATGTAGTAGTTTTCAGTTAGAAATAGTGAAATCTTGATAAGATTACCTGCTTATATCTTTGAGAATAAGAAGGAGCCTTTCATGGCATCATTAGGTTTTGATGAAACAGAAGGAATTTAAGAATATGGAGTGCAAGGGTGATGCTCAGAGATTTAGATAAAGCTTCTACAGTTGGGGGCCCATGATTTGCAGGAAGTAGGCAAAATGTGGGCATACTTTCATTTTTATATTTTTGAGGTAAGTGGAGAAGGAAAGTTTTGCAAAGACACAGTACCACTCTGTTGCACAAATCTTGGGGATGCCACTGACATAGAATACAATGTGGAAAGATCTTCACATTTTTCAGATCTTTCACTTGTGACTTTTCCATGTAAAACTGACTTAAGACCAAAATATATTCATGCATAGATATACACAGAAATACATACAAGCTACACTTCAAAATTTAGGCTATGTTGAAGTATAAGCAGATTTCTTCCAACATATCCTACAGTCATTTGAAAAACAGAAAACGTTGGTATTTTAAATCAATAATAAACCTCTGACTTATCAGTGTTAGCTATAGGGCATTCACTGGCATGTGTTGTGTAGTTTAACAGGGGCAAAATGTAGCGTAGGTTACATTGCACCTCTCCTCATATTTTCTCATTTTAAACTTTAATATCCCTCACATTTTACAGTTAAAGGTATAAGGTTAAGAGATGTGAGGTATGTTGCTGAAAGTTATGAAGATAGTTGAAGGGAAACTCATATGTCCAGAATGAGAGCCTAGCGCTCTTGTTACCATTTTATGCCCATGATGGTTAATTTTATGTCACAACTTGACTAGGTCATGGCTCCTAGATAGATACAGAAACATCATTCAAGATGTTTCTGTGAAGATTATTTTTGGTTTGAGATTAACATTTAAATCATTAGACTTTGAGTAAAGCAGATTTCTCTCCATAATTTGGGTGGTCTCATTTAATCAGTTGAAGGTCTTAATAGCAAAAGATTAACCTTCCAGGAAGAAGAGGGAATTGTGCTAGTAAGCTGCCTTCAGACTAGAACTGCAACTCTTCCCTGGGTCTCCAGCTTGCCAGCCTCTACCTTGTAGAGTTTAGACTTGCCATCCTCCATAATCATGTAAGCCAATTCCTTAAAATCTCTCTCTCTCCTTCTCTCCCTCCCCCCACCTCTCTCACACACATACCTTACACACATACCTTATTCATTGTGTTTCTCTAAAGAATCCTGACTAGTATGAGTGCTCTTGGACAAAAGATATTACATCCTGCAGAATTTAGTAAGCAGGACAAAGGTGCAATGCCAGGTACTCTGTGTTTAAGTCAGGAGTATTTACAATAAATAAAGGGATAGTCTCTTATTTCTTGAAATTTAGCCCCCGTCTTAGAAATCATAGAAAAATGAATCTAGCTAGGAAGGAAAATGTCACAGGTAACTGTAAAATATCAACATATTGATTTTTAAAATATTTTATTTTAAATTTATATAACTGGGTTTAAAATTACTAATTGTAATTGTAATTTTTTTTTTTTTGCTTGGGTGAATGTAATTACTGAATCTTTGTTTTAATTGAAATATAATTCTCATAACACAAAATACATAAAATTCACACTTTAAAAATGTGCAATTGTGTTTTTTAGGTATATTCAAAAGTTGTGCAGCCTATGTAATTCTGAACATTTGTATCATCCCCAAACAAAACCCCATGATGATTAGCAGTCATTCCCCATTTCCCCCTCTCCTACAGTTCCCTTAAAAACCACTAATTTTTCTGTCTCTGTGGATTTGTGGACTCTGCAAATACCACATGCATAAAATCATACAGTTCCATTTAAAAGCCTTCCATATAATAAGCCACAGACCTTTTATGCCTGACTTCTTTTACTAAGCATAATGTTTTTCAAGGTTCTGTAATGCTTTAGCATGTTTTTGTATTTCATTTTTATATGGCTGAATATTATCCCACTGTATGTATACATTAATACCAAATTTCGTTTATCCTTTCATCACATATGAACATTTGGGATGTTTCCAATCCTTGGTTATTATAAATAATGCTGTAATAAATATTTATATACAAGTATGTGTGTAAACATGTTTTCAAGTGTCTTGGGTATATACCCAGTCATGGAAATACTGGGTAATAAAGCAACTGCCTTTTGAGAATCTATCAGACTGTTTTTCTTTTTTTGTTTTTCTATAATTAATCAGTATTTTTTATTATGGTTTTGTGGGGTACAGTTAAGGGTTAGGTGTACAATTACGTTTCATTCGGGCACCCTGTTGATAAGAGGTGTTTTCCCAGTCCCAGACAGATATTTGCTACTGTTAATCCCACCCGCCCCCCATAATTTCCCAGTACCGTCAGTTATTTTCTTATAGTATTACATTGGATATTCAAGGTCCATTATATGAGTGAGAACATGTGATATTCTGATCTTTGTTTCTGTGAGAGGTCACTCAGTATTTTAGACTCTAGTTCCATCCCGGTTGCTGCGAAATTCATGATTTTGTTCTTTTTTATGGCTGTGCAGTATTCCATCGTGTATATGTACCATATTTTTTTAATCCAGTCCTCTTTTGATGGGCAGCATGGTTGTTTCCAGGTTCTTGCTATTGTGAACAACGCTGTGATAAACATACGTGTGCAGGTATCTTTTTTATAGAGTGATTTGCATTCTTCAGGGTATATTCCCAGTAGGGGGATTGCAGGGTCATATGGAAGGTCAATTTTTAGAGCTTTTAGGAATCGCCACACTGCTTTCCACAGAGGTTGCACTAGCTTACACTCCCATCAACAGTGTAGAAGTGTTCCCTTTTCACCACACCCTCTCCAGCAGCTGTTATTTTTTGAGTTGTTGATAATTGCCATTCTGACTGGAGTTAGGTGGTATCTCAGTGTGGTTTTGATTTGCATCTCCCTGATGATTAGTGAGGTTGAGCATTTCTTCATGTGTTTGTTGGCTGCTCGAATGTCTTCTTTTGTGAAGTGTCTGTTCATACCTTTTGCCCATTTTATAATGGGGTTGTTTTCTTCTTTTCCGTACGTTTCAGTTCCTTGTAGATCCAGGATGTTAAGCCTTTGTCAGATGTAGAGGTGGCAAATACTTTTTCCCAGTCTGTAGGCTGTCTCCCTGCTCTCTTGATGGTTTCTTTGGCTTTGCAGAAGCTTGTCAGTTTAATAAGGTCCCATTTGTCTATCTTCTCTCTTAAGTCCTGTGGGTTTCGGGTTTTGTACAGGAATTGAATGCCAGTTCCGATTTCCATGAGTATTTCCTTCCTTTTCTAAGGTTCTTATGGTTTAAGGTTTTACATTTAGGTCTCTGACCCATTTGAAGTTAACCTTTGTGCATGGGGATAGATAGGGGTCCTGTTTCAATCTTCTGCATGTGGTCAGCCAGTTTTCCCAGCACCATTTACTGAATAGGTTCTCCTCACCCCATTGGTAGGTGGTGGGGGCTTTGTCGAAGATGAGTTGGTTGAGGAATTGAGGTTTTGCTTCTGGAATCTCAATTCTATTCCATTGATCTATATGCCTGTTCCTGTACCAATACCAAGCTGTTTTGATGATTGTAGCTTTATAGTAAAGTTTGAAGTCTGGTATTGTGATACCACCTGCTTTGTTTTTTTTGCTGAGGATTGTTCTGGCTATTCTTGGACGTTTGTGTTTCCATATGAATTCCTGTGTTGTTTTTTCTAGGTCTGAGAAGAATGTTGTTGGTAATTTAATGGGTATTGCATTGAATTTGTAGATTGCCTTAGGTAAGATGAATATCTTCACAATGTTGATTCTTCCGATCCATGAGCATGGGGTATTTTTCCACTTGTTCGTGTCAGCTTTGATTTCTTTGAGCAGTGTTTTGTAATTTTCAGTGTAAAGGTCTTTCACGTCTCTGGTTAGGAAGATGCCAAGGTATTTCATTTTTTTGTGGCTATTGTGAATGGAATTGTGTTTTTTATTTGGGTTTCTGTTTGTTTATTATTGGTGTAGAGAAATGCGATTGTCTTTTGTACATTTATTTTGTATCCTGAGACTTTGCCAAAGGGCTTTATCAATGTAAGGAGGCCTTTGACAGATTCTCTTGGGTTTTCAAGGTACACCATCATATCATCTGCATAGAGAGATAACTTGACTTCTTCTTTTCGTATTTGAATACATCTGATTGCCTCTTATTCTCTGATTGCTCTAGCCAGGACTTCCAATACTATGTTGAACAGGAGGGGAGAGAGTGGGCATCCTTGTCTAGTTCCAGTTTTCAGGGGAATTGGTTCCAATTTTTGTCCATTTAGGAGTATGCTGGCTGTGGGTTTCTCGTAGATGGCTTTTACTATTTTGAGGTATGTTCCCCATATGCATAGATGTTCAAGGGTTTTTATCAAGAAGGGGTGCTGGGTTTTATCAAAAGCTTTTTCTGCATCTAATGATATGATCATGTGGTTTTTGCTTTGACATCTGTTGATGTATTTAATTACATTTATGGTTTTACGAATGTTGAACCAGCCTTGCATGCCAGGAATGAAGCCTACTTGGTCATGGTGGATGATTTTTGAGATATTACTGAATCCGGTTTGCTAGGATTTTGTTGAGAATTTTAGCATCTATGTTCATCAAAGATATTGACCTGTAGTTTTCTTTCTTTGTTGGATCTTTACCTGGCTTGGGTATCAATGTGATGTTGGCTTCATAAAATGATTTGGGGAGAGTTCCATCTTTTTCAATCGCCTGGAATACCTTCAGTAGGATTGGTATCAGCTACTCCTTGAATGTCTTGTAGAATTCTGCTGGAAAGCCATCTGGTCCAGGGCTTTTTTTTGTAGGAAGTTTTCTTATTACGTAGTCGATTTCCTTGATTGTGATTGGTCTATTTAGGGTCTCAATTTCTTCTTGTTCCAACCTAGGTAGGTTGTGTGATGTCAGAAAGTCCTCAATTTCCTTAAGGTTTTCAAGTTTGTTTCCATACAAGTGTACGTAGTAGTCTCTAATGATCTTTTGTATTTCTTCAGGGTCAAATGTGACTTCATCTTTTGTGTTTCTGATTATGCTTATTTGGTTTTTTTCTCGTTTTTTCTTGGTCAGTCTAGGTAGGGGACCATCAATCTTGTTTACCCTTTCGAAGAACCAGCTTTTTGTTTCATTGATTTTTTTGTATTATCTTTTTGTCTTCTATGTCCTGGATTTGGGCTTTTATTTTGGTGATCTGGATTCTTCTGCTGAAATTCGGGTTTTTGTGGTCTTGCTTTTCCAGCTTCTTTAGGTGGCTTGTTAGGTTGTGAATTTCTGTTCCTTCCATTTTCTTCATGTGTGTTTGTAGGGATATAAATTCCCCTCTTACTACAGCTTTCAGGGCATCCCAGAGATTTTGGTAAGATGTTTCTTCATTTTCATTTGTTTCCAGGTATCTTTTGATCCCTGTTTGATTTCGTCGTTGACCCAGGAGTTGTTTAGCATCATGCTGTTTAGTGTCCATATCTTTGTGGGTTTTGGGGGACTTTCTTGGTGTCAACGTTTATTTTTATTCCACTGTGGTCTGAGAAGTTGTTTGGTAGAATTTTGGTCTTTTTAAATTTGCTTATACTTGATTTATGGCCGAGTATGTGGTCTATCTTAGAATATGTTCCATGTGGTGATGAGTAGAATGTGTATTCTGTCGTCTTTCGATGGAGTATTCTGTAGATATCAATTAAATCCATTTGGTCCAAAGTCACATGGAGGTTCCAGATCTCCTTGCTGATTTTTTGTCCTGATGATCTGTCTAGGTTTGTGAGTGGGGTATTGAAGTCCCCAGTTATGATAGTGTTAGAGTCAATATCTTTCTTTAGTTTTCCAAGAAGTTGCTTTATGAAAGTTGGCGCACCTATGTTGGGTGCATATATGTTTAGGATAGATATTTCTTGTTGATGGATTGAGCCTTTTATCATTATGTAGTGCCCTCTGTATCTTTTTTGATTTTTAATAGTTTGAAGGGTATTTTGTCTGAAATTAAGATGGCTACTCCTCCTTTCTTTTGTATTCCGTTCGCCTGGAAGTTTGTTTCCCATCCTCTTACTTTGAGTCTGTGGGTGTCCTTTCTATTAAGGTGAGTCTCTTGAAGGCAATAGATTGTTGCCTGATGATATTTTATCCATTTTGCCAATCTATGTCTTTTCAGTGGTGCATTTAGTCCGTTCACATTTAGGCTAATAATTGAAATGCAAGAGTTCATTCCTGTCATAAGGTTCTTACAGAGTTGTTCCTGTTTATTTGTTGTCTTTCTTTGGGTTTTGGAGTTGGTTCATGTGTGTTTTTAATCTTTTGCCTGTACTCTTGTGAGGAATGCTGTTGTTCTTTTTTCTTTTTCTTCTATGTTCAGTACTTTCTTAAGTGTTTCTTGTAGAGGTGGTCTGGTGGCAGCGTAGGTTCTTAGGGATTGGATGTCTGGAAAAGATTTCAATTCTCCCTCACTAATGAAGCTAAGTTTGGCTGGGTAGGTTATTCTTGGTCAAAATTGTTTCTCTTTTAGAACTTTGAAGATAGGGCTGCAGGCTCATCTGGCCTGAAGGGTTTCTGTGGATAAATCTGCCGCTATTCTAATTGGTTTTCCCTGGTAGGTAGTCTGACCTTTTTCTCTTGCTGCCTTTAGGATTTTTCCTTTCATAGCTACTTTGTTTAGGCGAATTATTATGTGTCTGGGAATTGGTCTTCTCGTTTGTTGTCTTGCAGGGGTTCTCTGAATCTCTTGTGTTTGAATTTTTTCATCCTTAATGAGATGAGGGAAGTTTTCTTGAATGATTTCATGAAATGTTTGTTCCAGTGTGGCTTCTGTTTCTCTTTCTGCTTCAGGAAGCCCAATTATTCTTAGGTTTGGTCTCTTGAAGTGATCATTCATCTCTTGCAGGTTTTGTTCTGTCTTTTTGAGATTTTTTTCTATGCTTTTGACAGTTTGGGTTAGTTCTGTGTTTTGGTCTTCGAGCGCTGAGATTCTTTCTTCTGCTTGGCTGATTCTGCTTTCCATGTTTATTAGTCTGTTGTTCATTTCCATCACAGTATTCTTTACTGCTGTCATTTCTGACAACAGCTCCTTCCTATTTTCCTCTTGTCTCTCCTCAATTTTTTTAATTCTCTCCATTAATGTCTTGATGTCTGGGTTTATTGCATGTAGCCAGTCATCCTGGGGACTCTTCATTGTCTGTGTTCCAGAATCTGTTTTCTCATTGTCTGATCTCCCACGGATCTGTGTAGGACCTATATTCTTCTTTTGATTTTTGGTTTTTCTTCATTTGTGCGGTTTTTCCCCCTCCCTACTTCTTCCTTCCCTCCACGTCACCATCTTCTTTCATTCTGTTATTCAGGGGTAAAGGGATTGGTTTTACTTCTGTTTGTTCAATCTCCTATTCTTTATGTATGTCCTCTTACTTTGTTCAATTTGAAGTTGCACTGTAGGTTGGAGGTGGTCCTTTTTGCAGTTTTGAGATGTACTTAAGGGGAGAGCTGTGATTCAAAATCTGTCTGCAGGTCCTGGTATTCGCTGACAGGCGTGTGGATAATGTGGAACCCACTTCCCACTGCCCTGGAATCTGTCTGTGCAGTGGGATTGTAGGTTTACTCCTTGAAATAAAATGTGGTTAGCAGAGGGGAGAGAATGGAGCAGATAGTGGGTTGAAGAGGGGAGTTGAGAGATAGAGGAGTAAAGGGGGAAACAAACGAGTGTGCCAACAAATAGAGAGAGAGGCCTATGTTGAAACAGATAAAAACGATAGACCACAGCTACAGTCAAACCAACTCTCATACAAACAAAAATAAAACATACAGTGATGCTAACATACCAGCCATCCAACCACCTTATTAGTGTGCTGTTCCTCTATACAAAGACATGGTTTACAGACAGAAGAAAAAAGAAGAAAAGGAAAAGAAAAAGAGAAAAAAGGGAACAATACAGTAGGAATAGAATTAAGTCATTAAACTAATAGACTCAATGAAGCACACTCTGAGACATTTCATTTAAGTCCAATGTCCTTTCAGGTCTGATTTCTAGTTTTCTTTTCAAGCTGATAAATTAGTTTGCAGTTAGGGTTAGTCTGCTGTGAAAGACAGTTCAGATTAACCTCGGTTCAAAAGTTTGGTCTATGTCTTTATCAAGCTTGCTTCTCCCGTTTTGGTGTTGTTACTTTGAATCGCCAGCAGGTAGTGCTATCTCATCTGCTCGCCCCAGAGGGGGTGGGGCCGGACAGGAACAAGATGGCTGCCTGCCTACGAGCAGGCAACAGGAGCCCCACGCCGGGCGGGCAGGACAGTCTCGGAGCAGGAGAGGTGGCAGCGATCCCAGCAGATCTTCCTTGAAGCGGTTTGCTGTGGATCTCCTTGGGCCGGGCTGTGATGAGCTACCCGTCCCAGAGTCCGCAGCGGCGGTGACGGGAGCACCGGCGGGGGGAGGGGCTGTGGCGGCAGCGGGACAGTGCAATGCAGTAAAACTGTCCAGTCGTTGCGATGTTCCAGCGGTGGCGATGGCCGAGCTCTGTCTGAAGAGCAGGCTTCAATGCTGGTGTCCCCAGCCCCCCGGGGCCAGAGTCAGAGACCCACTGCAGATCTCCCTTGCAGAGGGCTTCAGACGCCGGGTTGCCCGGTCGCCATCTTAAACCCCCTATTCATTTATTTATTTGAGTTGGAGTCTCACTGTCACCCAGACTGCTTGGCTGTGGCGATCCTTCTGCCTCAGCCTTCCAAGTAGCTGGAACTACAGGCGCGCGCTACCATGCCTGGCTAATTTTTTTGATCTATTGTAGAGATGAGGTCTCGCCTGCCCAGGCGGGTCTTGAACCCACGGGCTCAGGCAATCCACTCACCTCAGCCTCCCAAAGGTGTGGGATTACAGGCTGAGCCACCGAGCCCGGCAGCAATAGATTTTAAAATGGCAACAATATAATGACAATTTCATACAAAGACTTTATTCCTTCAACTCCTCTTTCCACCTTATGTTACTAAAGTCTCAAATTGTATCTGTGTATGTCACAAATTTATTAACCTATATTTCTCCTCATTTAAAGCTTTTCTCTTTTGAATTTGATAAAAAAAATCAACATGCAAAAGACAGTTACATTTCTATATACCTGCAACAAGCAGTCAAAGAACCAAATAAAAAGCACAATTTCATCCACAATAGTCACAAATAAATGAAATACTTTGACATCCACCTAAACAGAGAAGTAAAAGAACTTTACAGTGAGAACTACAAAATGCTGCTGAGATATATCAAAGATGACACAAACAAATGGAAAAACATTCCTCGCTCATAGATTGGACAAAACAATATTGTCAAAATAGCCATCCTACACAAGGCAATCTACAGATTTAATGCAATACACATAAAATAACCAAAATCATTTTTTTCAGACCTCAGCAATACAGAAATTCATGTGGAAACAAACAAAAAAGAGCATGAATAGCCAAAACAATCCTCAGCAAAGGAAACAAATCAGGAGGTATCACACTTCCAGACTTTAAACTTTATTACAAGACTACAGTAACCAAGAGGACATGGTATTAGTTCAGGAATAAGCACAAAGACCAGTGGAACAGGACAGAGATTCCAGAAGCAAAAACACTGTCTCTCAACCAACTCATCTTCAATAAAGTCACCAATAATAATCAATGGAAAAACAAGACCATATTTAGCAAGTGATGCTGGAGAAACTGGCTGACCACATGCAGAAGAATGAAACTGAACCTCTTCTTATCAGCATATACAAAAATCAACTCAAAATTTATGAAAGGCCTAAATGTAAAACCTCAAACTTTAATAATTATAGAAGTAAATTTAGGAAACACCCTTATGCACATCAGAGTAGGCAATGAATTCATGACAAAGTCCCCCAAAACAAATGCCATAAAAGCTAAGACAGACAAGTGGGACCTCATCAAAGTAAAAAGCTTTTGCACAGCAAAAGAACCCATCAAGATAGTAAAGAGACAACCCACCAAACTGGAATAAATATTTGCAAAATATGCAACTGATAAAAGTCTGGTATCCAGGGTTTACATGGAACTCAATCAAAGTGAAAGAAAAAACAAACAAACAAACAAACAACCCCATTAAAAAGTGGGCAAAGGACATAAACAGACACTTCTCAAAAGAAGACATACAAGCAGCCAACAGACACATGAAACAATGCTCAGCCTCACTAATCATCAGAGAAATGCAACTCATAACCACAATGAGATACCACCAAACTCCAATAAGGAAAGCTATCAATAATTAAGTCAAAAAACAACAGATAGTGGCACAGATGTGGAGAAAAAAGAATGCTTGTACGCTGTTGGTGGTGTGCAAGCTAGTTCAGCCTCTATGGAAAGAAGTGTGGTGATTTCTAAAATAACTAAAAATTGACCTTCCATGGGATCCAGATATCCCTCTCTTGGGAATATACATAGAGAAACATAAATCATTGTTCACAAAAGACACCTGCACATTCATGTTTATTGCTGCACAATTCACAATAGGAAAAACATGGAACCAACTCTGCTACCCATCAAAAGGGGGCTGAAAAGAAAATGTGGAACATATACATGATGGAGTATCACACAGTCATAACTCTGCAACAAATTGGATGGAGTTGGAGACCGTCATACTAAGTGATTTTTCACAGCAACAAAAAACCGAATACTGCATGTTCTCACTCATAAGTGGGCCCTGAACAATAAACACATGAGCACAAGGGAGGAATCAGAAGTTGCTGTGCACTGCTAGGGGAGGAAGGGTGGGAGAGGGGTGGGGGACACATGACAACAAAAAAAATGTACCTGGTCCACTACCAGGGGAAATGAGGGCCAATTGGAAGCCCAAATTTCACCTGCATGCAGCCTACTTATCTAGTTAATCCTCACTTGTATTCCACATTCATATATCAAAATAAAGCTAAAAATAAATAAAAATGTAAAATCCATTTTTAAGTTCCAGATTATACTGAAGAAGGAGGAGGAGGAGGAGAAGGAGAAAGAGGGAAGGAGATGGAGAAAAAAATAAAGAGAGGTAAAGGGGGAAAATACCATCCTAGATAATTAACAGGATGATTAAAAATGGTTTGGTGGCTGGACATAGTGGCTCACGCCTATACTCTCAACACTTTGGGAGAGGCCTCTCTACAAAAATCCAAAAATAGCCAGGCTTGGTGGCACATATCTGTATTCCCAGATGGTTTAAGGTGAGAGGATCACCTGAGACCAGGAGGTAGAGGCCATGGTGAGCGGTGATTGTGCCACTGCCCTCCAGCTGGGGCGACAGAGCGAAACTCCGACTGAAAAAAAAAAGGTTTTTTTGCATCTATTGCTTTGAAAAAACATACAATCTACCCCTACAATTCAGGACTCATGGTATCATTGTGAGATAACTATCTCCTAGGTGGAAGCATTGGCTTTAAAGCCTAACTCAAAGTGGATCTCAGTTTCACTTGCTCCAAGCCAAATCCAGTCATTCTTGCACAGCTGGTTATGGCAGCCTTGGATTCAATATTATACAATTGTCTATTTTTCTTTTTTGTCTTTCATCTTTCATTTATGTGTGTAAATAAACTCTGTTTCACATAACAAGTCTCCCATGAGGAGAGTATAAAATATTAAGTACATGACATCTTTATTTTCTGTGTAGCAGCAACCATTAGTCATCATTTATAAAGGCTTGGGCTCACTAAATATTAATGTCACATGTTCTATCTTTCTTTTAAACCTAGTAGCTATTGCATAGTCCTCTCAAAAGGAAATTTGTATATTTTTTGCTGAGCTTAGGTATTTTTTGCTGAGCTTCTGTGAAGAGTTAGTCAGGTTACAGTTAAAAGAATAAATGCTAGAAAAGGAGTTATAATTAGTTACAATAGGAATATTACATGCTCCAAAAATTCATATACAGCAGAAAATAAGCAAATTGAAAAAAAGAATGAATCTAACTGAGAAGAAATGAACATCGTGCTTATGGGCTGGAATAAGCAGAAACATACCATAAACAGTTAACCTTACCTACCTGGCCACAGATGATGTTAGTTATCAAAATACCTTCTGAGCCTTTTCTTGGAAACTTGTTACACATAGCATGTTCAATTAATTTACACATTTTTAGCATTCTATTTTGAAACACTTGAGCCAAAGAAAATTAAATTCTTTTATAATTTACATAACATTGCAATGCTTATTTCTTCAAAAAAGTCAAAAATATTTTGACTTGTCTTGTTTCTTCCATTCTGGAAGAATGACTGTAAAACAAAAGTAGGCATTTCGTGTTATTTCAGAGGAGCATCACAGAATTGTAGATTCTAGTATAACTGCTTTTAAATTCCATTTCCACCCTTATGACTCTGCAACTTTGAACAAGTTGCTTATTACTGTCAAGCAGTACATTTTTTATTCGTAAAATAGAAATCATAATTCCTATTTTACAGCAGTTTGGGAGAGGACTAAAAGTGGATATAATCAACATAAGGATTAAATTATAGGTATTAAAATAAAGCTTGCAAAGAAAAAGTGATTGTTGCACAAATATACTAAGAATTTTCAAATCATTATGAAAGGGCTAAGCATTTATCAGTATAAGTGAATCTTTATCTTTGCTTGAATTATTGATAATGTTTTTCCAGCTCTGATATATAACATTCCTGACATTTATGTGCTTTGGAAACTCAAACACATTTCCATTTGTTTATGATATTAGCCTTTCCCAAAGACAAGATATCTTGTGTTATATGATTACATAATAAGATGTGCCAATAGAAATATTAACAAAAATTCTATTCAGAAATTTACAATTATTTTTGTAACCCATATTTATAACCTAGCCTGAATTATAAGCAAAGCAGATATAGTAGTAAATTATAGTATAATTTGGCACAATATTCTGTGACATACCTAGTCCAATGCATGTCCTCCCCAGTAGCTGTAATTTCACCAGGGGAAATGATTTATTGGAACTAAGCTTTTTTTCTCTAATCCAGATTACTGAATTTCCAGCAAATATAGCATATTAAGGCTCAAATAACTTAAGAAGAGTGAGCATAATGATATTTTCTGCCAAGTGTTTGCTTTGATAATTAAATGAGTTCATACATGAAAATGTAAAGAACTTTAAAAAGTACCTTCCCATAAAAATTGCTTAATAAATGCCATCTGTGATTACTATTATTATAGTTGCATGGATATCCCACAGGAGATTAAATGACATCTTAAAAAAAAAAAAACATGCATCACCTTTTTCCTTATTAAGTTTACTCCTTGTCCTTTATCATTGTTTCTGGCCCCAACCTTTTATTAATCACCAAACCTAAAACCTGAGGGTCTTTTGTGGTTCTTTCTGCACCCATACCCTCCACATGCAATCAGTCATCATTTTTCTGAATTCCACTTTCTAAATAGGTAACTTCTTTTCATCCCCACTTCATCTGCATTACAATTATAACTCAGAAAGTCATTATTTCCTGTCCTGATTTTCACAGTCACTGTAAATCTGGTCCAGTTCCTTGAGACTTGGACCTTTGTTCTGGTAATTAGCAGAGAAATGGTTCTTGATGATGATCACCTCTTTTATGCATGTTCATGTGAAGGCTACTCTTACACTGACTCAGACTTCTTGTTGTCAATGTGGTGGATGTGATAGCATGTGACTTCCTAAACTAGGTTATAAAAGGCATTATAGCTTCCTTCTTAGTCCCTTGGTCTATAGCCATGATTCTGTAAGGATGCACACATTCCCATGGAGAGGGAGAAACAGGTTCCTGAGCAATAGCCAGAAAGAACTTGCTCTTCATACGACAGAGTCACGTTGAATGTGTATCTTCTAGCCTTCAGATGGATTCAGCACCAACTAATATTCAGCCTAAAACCTCATGAGAACCCCAAGTCAAGTTCACTGAGTCAAACTACTACGGAATTCCTGATCTACAGAAAATGTGAGAAATAAAACATTATTGGTTTTTAAAGCTGCTGTGTTTGGGGGGTGATTTGTTATACAGTATCTCTCTTGAGACAACTAAAGCAACAGATTGATCTTTTGAGAACACGGACTCAGTCATGTTGTTGCAGTGTTAAAACCTTCAATGAGTTCTATTTGCCTACCAAAATTCTTAATCAAAATTCTTAGTAATAATGAAATCTTTAATGATTTCCTCTCTCATCTCCATACAGTTTATGTTCCACACATGCATGCCTACACACAATCAATATTACATCTTCATTCTTCTGAATATACTCTTTTTTTCTTTTTGAAATATCCACGAGTTTATTCTACCTGAGCACTTCCTAGAACAGATATCATTTGTTATTCCACAACCTTTCTGGTTTTCCCCAGGCAGATGTCCTTTATGCTATCATTCTATCCTGAGTATACTCCCTAGTACAATAATTATTGCATTTAAAATAGCTTGTTTGTGTCTGTCTACCCTTTAACCCTCCCTCCCCCATTAAACTGTAAAATCCTTATGACTAACAGTAAGTATCAATAAATAATGGCTGATAGTTAATTTTTAAATTTGTTTCTGGTGAAAAGATCCACTGAAGGAATTTATATATCCTCCAAATTTCCTCTTGGGACATGTTACCTACATATGTAAATTACTTACTCAGTTTAAGAATATATATTTCCACAGAAGAAAGAATCATTTCTATGTGTTTTAGACAATACTGAACAAAGGCCTTGATGTTGTCTCATTAACATTTGGGTTCTAAGGTTTCACTGAACAAGATTATATACAAATTTATGATCATATTATAATTTCATTTGGTTTCTTTATAACATTGCCATGGTTTGGAAGTTCTCATTAGTTTACTATATTTGATTGTCCCTGTAGAACTTAGATATTTTTATTCTGGCAGAGTTTTTTATGAAGTTTCACAGCTAATTCTTGGCAGTCAATTTGCAAGCTTGAAAAGAGAATGTTATCCAGAATTTGAATATCTTTCATTTTATTGCACATTACTGATTTGAAATATTTAATCTACTCTAATGTAAATGACATGGAAAACTTGTCACAACAATTATGAATAGCAAAACTTAATATAATGAGAAAAGTTAACTTGTGAAAAGAAAATGTAAGCAATGGACAATTTCACTAATGTGGAAAACAAAGTTTATTAGAATAAACATGTTGTATCCAAATTCAATTAAGATGATATAAGTCAACTGCCAAGTATATGTCCTAGATTAACTGAAAAATGGCATTTTTGTCAGTCAAGATATTGAAACAGTCACAAATCCCTCATTTGAAGACTCCAAAATACTTAAAACTTTAACTCATCATTAGCATATTGCTTCTCATAAATATGTGAACTAAAGTATATGAATGAAAGTGGTATTTAAAATAGTCATATAATATTATAGTGGCTTTCAGCAGATGTGAGCAATTCAAGTTCATCTAACTAGAAAAAAGGAGAAGCTTAGAGGAAGAATGATTTTGTACCTATCATAGTACAAACAGGATTTTCTTCAAAACATCGAAATATTAATAGACATGTCTTATGAGCTTTCAGAATACTAGCTAAAATATAGTCAATAAAGAACTGAAATAGAAAAATATTATCTTCTGCAAATGCCATTTAAAATTTGTTATTTCAGATGTCTTGTTATGTGTGTTTATGTGCTTATTTTTATCTGCAAAACACAGCCAGAGATCAATCCAAGTACTCAGCCTTTCAAAATATGTGGGTGAAAATCCAGGATTAATGAAAGCTATTGCCATAAGATTTCCATATATAAAAACAAAGTCATGTTTCTAAGTCACATGTGAAGAAAATTACAAAAATATATTTAAAAAATCATTAAACAATTTCAAATGATCTATTTTCAGGGTTAAGAGAAAGTGACATAGCAGAACTTAAAGCACTCAAAAATCAATTATTTTCACATTTCTTTCAAATTTTAATACATTTAACATCTAGCAGAACAATGAACATTGAGCAAATAAAGTATACCTGTTACTAGAATACTTATTAATCTGTATTCAGAGCACTTATAAAAAGGAAAGTTGAAATAACATCAGTGTAACAACTTTGCTTCATTTAATTATTTTTTCTGTACTTGGGGCTATTCGGAGTTCCTATAAATTGTCAAAAGTCAACTTCTGGCTGTAAACTTTAGAATGACTTACTGAATACAAATGCATTATATACTTATCTATGGTTTTACTTTTATTATGCATGTAGAAATACTCAAGGAAACTTAGCTGTTGTCTAAGTTCCTTTTTGCTACTATAACAGAATACCTGAGACTGGGTAATCTATAACGAACAGAAATTTATTGGATCATGGTTCTGAAGCCCGGTAAGTTCAAGATTGAGGGGCCAGGATCTGGCAAGGGTCTTCTTGCTGTGTCTTTCCATGGCAGAAAGTAGAAGGGCAAGAGACAGTCTACTCTCTGAAGCCATTTTTAAAAGACACTAAACACACTCATAAGGGTGAAACTCTCATGGACTAATCACTTCTTAAAGGTCCTACTTCTTAATACGATTATAATGGCAATTAAATTTCAACATGAGTTTTGGAGGGGACAAATATTGAAATCATATTCTGTCTCCGTCCCCAGAAAACTCAAGTCTTCCTCACACACAAAATACATTTCTTTTATCCAAGTAGCCCCAAAAGTCTTAACTTATTCTAATATCAACTAAAAATTCCAAAATTCAAAGTATCATCAAAATCGTATATGGGTAAATCTCATGGCATGATTCATCTTGAGGCAAATTCTCCTCCAACTGTGAGA
Source organism: Cephalopachus bancanus (assembly GCA_027257055.1). Classification (NCBI taxonomy): domain Eukaryota; kingdom Metazoa; phylum Chordata; class Mammalia; order Primates; family Tarsiidae; genus Cephalopachus; species Cephalopachus bancanus. The sequence goes on from JAPVLO010000935.1 coordinate 441,219, forward strand.
CTGAAATTAAACAAGTTACATTCTTCCAAAATACAATGGTTGGAAAGACATAGGAAAACATTTTTATTCTTTAGAAATAGAAAAGAAAGAAGTAGCAAGTCCCTACCCAGTAAGTCGTAAACCCCAAAGGGCAAACAATACTAAATCCTAAGACTTGTAAATAATTTTCTTTGACTCCATAACCCACCTTCCATATACACACTGGGGTGAGGGGTTTCCCACTACTGTCAATCCCTTGGCAATTGTTCAAGTGAGAAACTACTTCAACAATTATTGTAATACTTTAAGAAAGGGATTGGCAATAGTGGAAAATATATAATTATCATAATACTATAAGAAATTATATATATATATAATTGTTATGAGTGAGAATATATGGCACTCTGTTCTTTCTGTGATAGATCACTGAGTGTGATCGACTCTAAATCCATCCAATTTGCTGCGAAGTCCATATGTTTGCCCTTCTTTATAGCTGCATAATATTCCAATGTGCATATATACCACATTTTTTAAAATCCAGTCCAGCTTCAATGGGCAGCAGGTTTGCTTCTGTGTTTTTGCTATTGTGAATAGAGCTGTAACAAATATGCATGTGCATGTATCTTTTTGGCAGAATGACTTGAGTTCCTTCAGGTATGTTCCCAATAGGGGGATTGCTGGGTCATATGGAAGGTCAATTTGTAGTTCTTTCAGAAATTGCCACACTGTCTTCCAAAGAGACTGCACTAGTTGGCATTCCAACTAGCAGTGTAGAAGCGTTCCTTTTTCTCCACATACTCGCCAGCATCTGTTGTTGTTTGTTTTATTAATGATGGCCAATCTTACTGGGGTCAGTTGGCAACTCAATGTGGTTTTGATTTGCATTTCTCTGATGATGAATGAGGCTGAGCACTTTTTCATGTGTCTGTTGGCTGCCCATATACTTTTGAGAAGTGTCTATTCATGTCTTTTGCCAACTTTTTAATGGGGCTGTTTTTTTTTCTTTCAGTGCGTTTGAGTTCCTTGTAGATTCTAGATGTTAGACCTTTGTCAGATATACAGTTGGAAAATATTTTTTCCCATTCTGTGGGTTGTCTCCCTGCTCCCTTGATGTTTTCTTTGGCTTTAAAGAAGCATTTCAGTTTGATGAGGTCCCACTTGTCTATCTTATCTCTTATGGAATGGGCACTTGGGGGTTTGATCAGAAATTGGTTAACAGTTCCAATTTCCATAAGGATGTCTCCTGCATTTTCTAAGATTATTATATTTTGATTTTTTACATTTAGGTCTTTGATCCACTTAGAGTTAATTTTTGTGTATGGTGATAGGTAGGTGATACCTCGAAAATCCAAGAGAATCTGTCAAAGACCTGCTTGCGCTGATAGGAATTTGGCAAAGTCTCAGGGTACAAAATAAATGTGCAAAAGATAGTTGCATTCTTATACACCAACAACAAGCAGGTGGAGAACCAAATAAAAAGTACAATCTCTTTCACAATAGCCACAAAAAAGAAAGAAAGAAATACCTCGACATCTTCTTAACCAGAGAAGTGGAAGACCTTTAAAATGAGAACTACCAAACTCTGCTCAAAGAAATTCAAGAAGACACAAACAAATGGAAAAATATTCCATGCTCATAGATTGGAAGAATTAACAGCGTTAAGATGTCTATCCTACCAAAAGCAATCTACAGATTCAACTCAATACCCATTAAATTATGAATATAATTCATCTCAGACCTTGAAATGACAACACAGATATCCATATGGAAACATAAATAGTCAAAACAATCCTTAGCAAAATAAACAAAGCAGGAGGTATCACACTTCCAGACTTCAAACTTTACTATAAGGCTACAATAATCAAAACAGCCTAGTATTGGTACAAGAATAGACATATGGACCAATAGAAAAGGATAGAAATTCCAGAAACAAAGCCTCAATTTCTCAACCAACTCATCTTTGACAAAGCCTCCAACAACAACCACTGGGGAGAGGGGAACTAATTCAGTAAACGGTACTGGGAAAACTGTCAGATCTCATGCAAAAGACTGATGTAAGCCTTTTTTAAGTGCATTAAACTAGCACATGAGGATAGAGCCCTCATAACCTAATTACCACTTAAAGGTTCTCTTAATGTTGTTTACAATGGTAATTAAATTTCAACATGTGAATTGGAGTGGAAAAATGTTCACATCAATAGCAGCCATTATAAGATATAGAATTTTAGATGGCAAAAGCATGATTAAAAACAGAATCAATGCCGGGCTCGGTGGCTCAGCCTGTAATCCCGTGCCTTTGGGAGGCTGAGGTGAGTGGATTGCCTGAACCCGCGGGTTCGAGACCCGCCTGGGCAGGTGAGACCTCATCTCTACAATAAATTTAAAAAAAAAAATTAGCCGGGCGTGGCAGCACGCGCCTGTAATTCCGGCTACTTGGAAGGGTGAGGCAGAAGGATTGCCGGAGCCCAGCAGGTCGAGGCTGTGGTGACCGGGAGCGGCCACTGCACTCCAGTCTGGGCGACAGAGACTCCAACTCAATAAATAAATAAATAAATAAATAAATAAATAAATAAATAAATAAATAAAAACAGAAGCAATTGTAAAAATGTAAATTGGAGCCATTTGCTAGTTATCCATTTACTTTCAGACTATATATAATATGGTGAAAGAAATGGCTCTTGTGTAATACAAATGCTCACACTAGTTCCTGGTACATAATTGGGACTTAATAAATTTGGTGAGTTAAATGAATGAGGAGGTGAGGAGCCAATTCTTATATATAACTTGATTTCTTTATAGTCAATAACTTAAAGATTATATGCCAAGAGGCATACTTTAAAAGGGCAAATACATGTTCCAATGTTAGATGTGATTTTCATTTAAATTGATTTAAAGAACAAATAATAGTTGTGTTACTACTATTTGTCAGGCAAAACTACTAAGTAACAATTTTTAAAAGATACAATCCAGGTCTAGATTATCTTAACATCCCTAGAAACTTCTATAGTCAGAGACTGAATAGGCTTTACTGGATGGCTATATTCAAATAGTTACTGACTGGGGGTCAGTCCTTTTTTATCTAAACCCTAATCATCACTTCATTACAGCATATTTGCCTAAGAATAATTCATTAGCAGTTTTAGAAATCTTGTTGCTGTATGTACTCTGAACTCTGAGAACATATATTATAGAAATCAATGAATGGTTAAACCAAGTTTTCTAGATGTCTAAATATGAACACTTTAAAGAGGAGATTCTCAAATCTAACTGTAGGCTCCTTCAAGTGTTTTTTGGAAAGACACCTTAGAAAGTTCACCCTGAGCCAAATAAAGGCCAAAAGACGTATTTGTTACATCAATATACAGCAAAGTTGAGCAGGATTGTGGTGGAATTAATATTACATAGAATTTATCTAATCATTGGCACTCTCTGAATAAATTTGCACCTAGCTGGTTCAGCCTGGCCATCTTTTCTGTCCTAAGAAAGAGTCACACAAAGTTGTGTGGGTCAGGACACAAAGTACCAATGAACGTTGGCTTGAAACTTTATTCAGTTTACCAGGAACATAGAGGAGACCCCAAGCACAACGTATCACTTTCTCCCACCCCTCAGGTTTCCTGGATCATTTCCAAAAGACTTAACCTGTCTACTCATCTGTCCTCTTGGAAATTAATAGCGAATATAGTCATACCAACCATTCTTGTTTGTATGTTTTCATCAAAAGGGTTGAATTAATTTCTGGCAACAACCCTAGGTAAAAACAATGATTATAATATTAAATATATAATGTTGGAGTCCCTTAAATCTTACTAATTGGTTGAGGCACTAGCAATATCATTGACCTTTAAAGCCCTGGCTCAGCTTAATGTTCCAAAGAAAAGAGAGTAGCATTTCACTAGTCCGTATCGATCAATCACACAATCGCCTACCAACTTCTAATTATCAGCTTGGGATAGACTTCCATATGGGCACAACTCCAAAAATGTTCTTTCCTTCTGACTTTATTTGACATAAAATTAGTGACACGTTTTTCTTTCTTAACAGTTCATTGTTCTTTCTGACAGTCCATTGTTGCCAAAGCCTCAATCTTCAGTCTACCTTTCTCACACGTCTATTCTATCATCATCCTCCTCAATATTTATTCTCTTTACTGTTCTTGCTCTTTGCAGACTAAGATTATTCAGAACATTGTTCTCAGTGCAGACTTAGTTGAAAATGAAGCATTTGTTGAGAATATTTCAGTTTAACATAAATATTCATAGACACATAAGAACTAGGTAAAATATTTCCACTGTTTATTTGCAAACAATGAGTTTATACGCTTCTACATTGTAGAGAGAGATGTAAGAGAAATGAGATTTGGGGATGAATTGTTACCCAAAATCTGTATATTCAAATGTATATATGCATACCCACATGTATAGTTGCATATTTTGAGAAGTTTTAAAGTCTCTTGTATAAAAAATATATACCGATGACTTTTGGAGATTATTTCATATTTACAGATGATATCTCCTTACTCTGATTTTGGCATTAAAAGATTGTGAAAATAGAGTAAAAAAAATTTGCTCAATTATCAGAAATTCTATCAAATGTTACTCCAAAGCCAAATTGTTGGGGAATCATAAATATTTATTATGTTTCTTCTAACCTTCATAGACAGGTACATCGAGCTTTACCAACACATCCAAAGTATTTGAGATATTGGGATATTGTTTCAAGCAAAACATGAATGGGCTCAGCCATTGAAGACTATATTATTTAGCATTTGTTTAAGAAATGGAAAAATCTCAGTTGGCAATATTTAGGGAGGTCACATTTAACAGGCTAATATGTACACGTAATACTGCTGCAAAGAAAAGTCAAATGCAAAAGTTTATATCTTCTTTTAAAATAAAGATTTAATACAAGATTCTATTTCCTTCTCCCTTCTCACTCTAACAAAAAGCTGAACTTAAGGGTACGCTGTCTATGCTCATTCTTCATAATCTTTACTGTCTATATTTTGGTTGATCAGTTTAGCTTAATTCACTTCAGTAGTTTGGTAGCTGATTTATCTCTAAAAATTAAAAACAAAGCCTTTCCCTTATGAATAATTCAAACCTTTGCTGGTTATAAAATTGCATCTTTGACTCTCTCTACAGCCAACTGATTCTTTCAAGTAGCATATTCCAATCTGTGAATTTGTATTTTGTATCTGACATCTGGGAGGAAAATAAAACCCAAGATTTGTTTTAAACAAACTTTATTTGCTCTTCACAGGTGCCAGGATTTGCTTTTTATTGTTGCTCATCAAAAAATAAAGTAGTTAATATTATCTCCAGATTCTGTGTTCTGGGCTTCTTTATGCATGCTCAAGTTTATAAAACAACACAACAGGAACAGAGAGCTGTAAATTTATTACTTAGGATTGAGAACATCTGCAAAATTTGGATGACAATAATATATTTATATTTTTGTCCCATGTATAGAAAGAACTAATTTTCAGAAATAGGATTCTACCATTTAAGAGGTATTTGAAAAATTGATTTTGCTTAGATGACATACATTTCTTAATCTTAAGACACACTTTTTATTTTTAAAGATATTTAGTTAAGCACTAAAACAGGTAAAATTTTCAAAATTAATATTTAAGCAGTTCCAAATTAATTTTATTTTTTCTAATTACAAAGAATATACACCACTGACTTCAAAAAAATGGTATGAATAGACTGTTTAGTATTTATCTATTTTTCACTTGAAGAAATACATTAAGAAGTCACAGTCATTTATTTCTTTAACAATATATATTATAGTTAAACCTTCATAGGTTTCTTCTAATGTTGGCCTACTGTCTAAACCAGTTTTTATTTACTTAAAAATAGATTTCACTTGCATACTTACATTCTATTGTTTTTTCCTTTTACTACTTATCTATCATGTAGACCAAGAATTATCTTCATCCCATGAGGGAGACCAATATTGACTCAGGATTTGAAGGCAGTATGAGACAGCATGTTACATAATGGTACTGTTACTGTTAAAACTGCTAGGGGTCACTGTGTGTAGAAAATCTTAAATATCTTAATTTTGTTTTTAGTTGTTCCTCAAAAGTCCCTACATGTGTGTACCACTGAGAATAGAATATAGTTAACAATGAGATCTGAATTATGCCATGTTTTAATCTGCAACCAATTTTTTCTATTATTGTAACATATTTCTTGTTCAATTCTACCTTAAATAAATTCCAATTATGGACAATGCAAGCATATCTCAAGTGGATTTGGTAACCATAAGGCAATTAGGGCCAAAAGATACTTTGAAAGTGTTAACTGTTCAATTTAATCCTTTTTTTTCCCCCCACTGCTATATATAGAACAGAACAGATTTTCTTCCTCTGGACACAACAAAAATACTTTTCTTTCTAGCATATCAGTCTTAATGAAAACAAAGCTTTTGTGGCATGATTGTAGAATGGCATCATGAAAATAATTTATGACATAAGAGGTAATCATTATTGCTGATCTTCTTTTGAGTCCCCCTAGATTAGTTACCAATAGGATTCTACAATGAATATTCCTTATAAACTACCTTGTACTAAAATGGTATATAGGAGCCCAGAAAGTGTAAAAAATATGTGTATATGTGTATATCTGTAATTCTTTTTTTTTTTTTTTGAGTTGGAGTCTCACATTGTCGCCCAGACTGGAGTGCAGTGGCCGCTTCCGGCCACCGCAGCCTCGACCTGCTGGGCTCCGTCGATCCTTCCGCCTCAGCCTTTCGAGTAGCTGGAATTACAGGCATGTGCTACCACGCCCGGCTGATTTTTTGATTTATTGTAGAGATGAGGTCTCGCTGCCCAGGCGGGTCTTGAACCCGCGGGCTCAGGCAATCCACTCACCTCAGCCTCCCAAAGGCGCGGAATTACAGGCTGAGCCACCAAGCCCGGTTTATCTGTAATTCTTATATCATACAGTGCAAGATCCATTTTCTCCGGTTGAAAAGAAAACAAGACCATAAAAAAAAAAAAGCCAAAAAAAAGCAAATAAATCTTATGTAAATTTTAGTAAGAGGGATAGAGTCTGGCTTGAGAAATCTGCATAATTTTAATTAACACTATGTATTGACAATTAAATTCCACTACTTGAGGAAATAAACCACATTTTGGGGAGACTAAGTCAGCCAATCAAGGCAGCATTTGGAGTGAGAATATCAAACAATGATATGAATGTCATTTCTATCAGGCAATGAAGAAAAAGCGGCACTATATTATCTTAATTAATTATCTCAATATCTTTCTCAATGGCAGTAAAAATCATTTTATTTCTTATTTTAAACAAGTGATATGGTGTTTTGCCTTCTCTCACCCTATCTTCTTTTGACAGTGTTTCCCAATTCCCCAGTGTCCACAGAGGTGAGACGAATGGTGGAAAATGTGTATCCTGGAGTTAGATTGTGTGGGCTTGCCTTGCATCGAAGTAGATGTTGTGCAGCATTTGTCAACATTTACACACTCACAAAGCCTCAACATTAGTTACTGGTATCTATAAAAGAGGTGAAAGGAGCTCTCTTCTAGTGTTTTGTTTTGTCTTGTGCCTCTAAGAGTTAACTGAGATAATGTATATAAAATAGTCCAAACAGTATTTGACATAAAGCAAGTGTACAATAGTTGTCAACCATTATTATTGACAACTCTTTATAACATTATTTCAATGTTGCAAGTCTAAAAGCCTTCTTCTCCTCATGTACTTATGTTACATGAAGTATTTGCTGCTTGAGGCAAAAAAGACTAAAATTGTTAATCAGCCTCCACTAGCAGCAATTTTATTTTTATATAAGGTTTAGCAAATGACAGGAGAGTTTGTATTATCTGTTCCCTCTGGACATTAGGAATTAGGTGGAATTCTCAGTAAATTTTCTTGTTTGATTTGGACTATTAATTAAAAGACTAGCTCATTTTGGAAGACAATTTTAAGCATCTGGGATGGTCAAATTAGAAAAACCTGGGTTTTTTTGTGTTTTTTTTTCTTTTTTTTAGTTGCTGCCTTTTTTTTTTTAGTAGTGGTGTTTATTTTGCATCCAGAGAAGCATTGTTAGGGAGAGGTTCTAAATCCCTTTCCTGCCAATAATTAGATGATTGTAAACAAGATAATTAGTATTTGCCTTCTTTTCTACAGCATTGGAAGCTAAATGAATGTAAAAAATAGAAAAGTGTTTCTACTTTTGTGTCCTTCGCATGATGTTATATTTTTGAGAAATTGTAACAACTAACAGTGATTTCAAAAATAAATTTAAAAAAACATAATTACATGGTCTAATGCAAAATTTAAGTCCAGGTCTTTGAATAATTTAAATTTGAATCCATTGTTTGATAAAGATATATTAACTCTATTCTAATCCTCCAAACTTCACCAACATGTACTTGGCCAACTCTCCTCTTTTATTATTATGTCTAATTAATCAGAAAAACCATAAACATATTCTTTTGATATTCTTCCAGATGACACAATAATAAGCAATGTGATCCTTCTAAAGAAAGACCCTTGGGAGTGGGCAGGGCTGGGTAACAAATATGACATTTTGCAGTCTATTTTGTTACATAACAAATATATTTTTAATGATTGATTTACCCTATTGTTCCTGTTTATAAACACAAAAAACAAAGAGTTGTACCTTTTTGTCTCTAACACGTATTTAAAATGTAATTAATTTTTAAAATTCACTTTGCTTCCTTCATTCATTTAAATCCCAACTCTATAAAATATATATATATATTCAGGTTCCTATATGGCAGAAATAGTACTGGGGATTCAAAAATGCAAAGGAAGAAGTTCCTGTTCTACAGATGGTTGCTGTCTAGACTAGAAGTCAGCTGTTAATTGATCAAGTCTTCTACAAGAGTATCAGGACAGAGAGGAGCAAGCCTTAAGGATACCACAGAAAGAAAACTGGACTTCTTCATTCAGGTGGAGGTAGGAGTAGAAAAGAAAACTAATCCAGGTAAAACAATTTCAAAATATGTACACTTATAAGGGCAAGACATGGGTAAAATGCTGATTTGAAATCTAGATTGCTAAGGAATTATAATGCTACGATAAGAAGTTTGAACTGCAGTCTTTTTTTTTTTAATTGGAGTCTCACTCTGTCACCCAGACTGGACTGCAGTGGCCGCTCCCAGCCACCGCAGCCTCGACCTGCTGGGCTCTGGCAATCCTTCCGCCTCAGCCTTCTAAGTAGCTGGAACTACAGGTGCACATTACCACGACCGGCTCATTTTTTATTTATTGTAGAGATGAGGTCTCGCCAAGTTGCCCAGGCGGGTCTTGAACACGCGGGCTCAGGCAATACACTCACCTCAGCCTCCCAAAGCATGGGATTACAGGCTGAGCCACCGAGTCGGCTGAACTGCAGTCTTATTCCTGTATAATTACTAACACCACTAATTTTATTTCATCATATATTTAATTAATGGCCATTATATATAAGACACTGGGTTAAGCATTGGAAATATGTGTGAAATAGTTTAGATATGGCTCCAGCCTCCGTGAAGTCTATATTATTACTGGTAAAGAAAAATTTAAGTTCCAACAGCCACCACTTATTGAGTAACTACTATGTTGCTGTATATCATTAATTTAATTAAACAACAATTTGGATCCTGCTTTACTTTTATTACATGTGTGCAGAAACTGCCAGACAGAGAAGGTCAATGCTATCCTTAAGACCACACTGCTCAGGATAAGTGACTTTAAGTGCTCTGCTATTTCCATTACACTACATTATCTGCAACAGTTTCTTAATAAATCTCAGTAGTAGAGTCACAATTTATACATTAGGATTTTGAAACAATCATCCATTTAGGATTATAATAGATTTTAGAGCTGAAGATAACTTTAACAAATATTTTATCTAACTTTTATTTTCTTCTCATATCTGAGGTCCAGTGATGTTAGAGGATTGCTCCAGGTTTAGACGATTTAATATTTGGTTCTTCAGTAAGAAGCTTTCTACCCATACTTTATAATTCATACAAGTCCAGTTATTCCAGCCTCCAAGTCTGAAGATACACTAGTAAGCAAAGCAGACGTAGTTTTTATCTTCATGAAGCTAGAGTCTAGTTGAGAAGAACAAGATAATCCTTGAAGTAGAACAGTGTTATCTTTTCTTAAAAAAAAACTTTTCTTATGAAACTCACTATCAACTTATGCTTCAATTTGAAGAGGATAAGACAATCCTTAAGGTAAAACATTGCCATAAGTATTGTCCTCTGAAACACACTAATAGTCAGTGACCCTGAATAAGATATTTTTCTGGTGAAGTGACCTTTGTGTTATCATTTCAAAGAATCTATATGAAATGGCCATTCTTTATTCCACTTTCATCTCTTCTCCTGATTATCAACTAAACTAGTTTTATTTTTTATAAATTAAATAAAGATGGGGTCAAACTATATTGTCCAGGTTGGTCTTGTACTCTTGGCCTCAAGAGATCCTCCTACATCAACCTCCCAAAATTCTGGAATTACAGGCACGAGCCACTATGCCTGGCCCCAGCTAAGCTAGTTTTAATTTCAAATGCCATTGAAAAGTACTTTGTTTTAGTTTCCTTAATTGGATTAAAGTGCTCCTCTGGAAAGTCTGTATTTCTAAATATGGAATAGAGAACATAAATTAATCTTAAATTGTTCTCAATGCATGTAACATTTGTCAAGCTTGGACTCTGTATTCAGATACTGGTGAAAAATTAAGTCTTTTCAGCATTACTAAAGCTAAATAAAAGCTTGTGAAGTAATTTAACTACTAAACTTAAGAAAATCATTTCTTCGGTTTATATTACTTAAACATCTATCAGAAGATGGGTATTCGGCAGAGGAGAAAAGAAAGAGCTAATTGATGTTTTACTGTCTATTTTCTTTTACAAGTATTCTTGAGGAAGTGATTCTAGGCCTGTAGAGAAATAGAGAACCCAAGTATTTCACATATTTTTTCCAATTACTGTTGTACCCAAGAGTCTAAGAGGCTCAAGATCAGAAAGATTACCACTGAAATACTAAATAGCTCAGTGGTCTATGGATAATACATGTTGAAAGTTAGAATTGGCTGTATAAAGTGTGACATGTCAAGAAATTATTGAAAGTATACAGTTAAAAATGTCCACCCCAAGGCACCAAATGTTATACAAGTTAAATATCCCTTATGCAAAATTCTTGAGGCTAGAAGTGTTCCAGATTTAAGATTTTTTTTAAAAAAATTTACATATGCATGATGAGATATCAGAGATAAGGCCCAGGTCTAAAGGCAAGATTTATTTGTTTCATATACACAAAACCTGAAGGTAAACTTATGCACTACTTTAAATAATTTTGTGCATGAAACAAAGTTTGTGTACATTAAACCATCAGAAAGCAAGAGGGTCACTATCTCAGCTCCACCCCCTGTGTAGATAATTGGTACTTGTTTGCTATCACCATCATTCCTGACTCTGAATTTCTATGCTACCAAATAAGCAATTATTTTCTTATACTTATTCACACACAAATATTTATTAGTAAAATATGGAATACCATTAATACAGTGAAGAAAATAATATATTTAGGGTAACTGGGTATAACACTAGCATCACCAGAGTATCTGTATCAGCTGTTAAACAACAGCAACAATGGCAGGCTTTTAGTCTCTACCTATGATGCTGTGCTTTGATTAAAATTTCTGAGTTTGCTGTACACTGTACTTTTTTAGTTATAAATAAACATCAGAAGCAGTTAAAGGACTAGGAAGTTTGTCCTAGGGATGAGGTAATCCTGTTGGATGACTTTTAAAAATGCTTCTTCCAGAGTCATCTGCCTCATTAACAATGTTTTTTGCTTTATAAGTGATAAATGTATTAGTGATAACATGTGGTATTCAGTTTTCTCTTTCTATGTTAATTAGCTTAGAATAATGGCCTCCAGCTGCATCCAAACAGTGCTATCACACAATACACATGTTCTAAACCTGCACATGTACCTCTTGAATCTTTAAAAAAAAGATGTTTTTGTCTTATAAATCTCTCTCTTTTTAAAAAAGTGACATGTTTTCCTGTTCATTTAGAAATTCACGAGGAGGGAGTTTAAGATGGCGACCAGGCAACCCGGCGTCTGAAGCCCTCTGCAAGGGAGATCTGCAGTGGGCCTCTGACTCTCGCCCCGGGGGGCTGGGGACCCCAGCATTGCAGCCCGCTCTTCAGACAGAGCTTGGCCATCGCCACCGCTGGAACATTGCAACGACTGGACCTTTTTACTGCATTGCACTGTCCTGCCGCCGCCGCAGCCCCTCCCCCTGCTGGGGCTCCCATTGCCGCGGCAGGCGCTCCCGTCGCCGCCGCCATGGCCTCTGGGACGGGTAGCTCATCACAACCCGGCCTGAGGAGATCCACACCAAACTGCTTCAAGGAAGATCTGCTGGGATTGCTGACACCTGTCCTGCTCCGAGACTGTCCTGCCTGCCCGGCGTGGGGCTCCTGTTGCCTGCACGGAGGCAGGTAGCCATCTTGTTCTTGTCCGGCCCCACCCCCTCTGGGGCGAGCAGATGAGATAGCACCACCTGCTGGCAATTCAAGGTAACAACACCGAAACGGGAGAAACAAGCTTGATAAAGACATAGACCAAACTTCTGAATTGAGGTTAATCTGAACTGTCTTTCACAGCAGATCAGGGGAACTGACCCTAACTGCAAACTAATTTACCAGCTTGAAAAGAAAACTAGAAATCAGACCTGAAAGGACATTGGACTTAAATGAAATGTCTCAGAGTGTGCTTCATTGTTTCTATTAGTTTAATGACTTAATTCTATTCCTACTGTATTGTTCCCTTTTTTCTCTTTTCCTTTTCCTTTTCTTCTCTTTTCTTCTGTCTGTAAACCATGTCTTTGTATAGAGGAACAGCACACTAATAAGGTGGTTGGATAGCTGGTATGTTAGCATCACTATATGTTTTATTTTTGTTTGTATGAGAGTTGGTTTGACTGTAGCTGTGGTCTATCGTTTTTATCTGTTTCAATATAGGCCTCTCTCTCTATTTGTTGGCACACTCATTTGTTTCCCCCTTTACTCCTCTATCACTCCACTCCCCTCTTCAACCCACTATCTGCTCCATTCTCTCCCCTCTGCTAACCACATTTTATTCCAGGGAGTAAACCTACAGTCCCACTGCACGGACAGATTCCAGGGCAGTGGGAAGTGGGTTTCACATTATCCACATGCCTTTCAGCGAATACCAGGACCTGCAGACAGATTTTGAATCACAGCTCTCCCCTTAAGTACATCTCAAAACTGCAAAAAGGACCACCTCCAACCTATAGTGCAACTTCAGAATTGAACAAAGTAAGAGGACATACATAAAGGATAGGAGATTGAACAAACAGAAGTAAAACCAATCCCTTTACCCCTGAATAACAGAATTAAAGAAGACGGTGACATGGAGGGAAGGAAAAAGTAGGGAGGGGGAAAAACCGCAAAAATGAAGAAAAACCAAAAGAAGAATATAGGTCTTACACAGACCCCTGGGAGATCAGACAATGAGAAAACAGATTCTGGAACACAGATAATGAAGAGTCCCCAGAATGACTGGCTACATGCAATAAACCCAGACATCAAGACATTAATGGAGAGAATTAAAAAAATTGAGGAGAGAGAAGAGGAAAATAGGAAGGGGCTGTTGTCAGAAATGACAGCAGTAAAGAATACTGTGATGGAAATGAACAACAGACTAATAAGCATGGAAAGCAGAATCAGCCAAGCAGAAGAAAGAATCTCAGAGCTCGAAGACCAAAACAAAGAACTAACTCAAACTGTCAAAAGCATAGAAAAGAAGCTCAAAAAGACAGAACAAAATCTGCAAGAGATGAATGATCACTTCAACAGACCAAACCTAAGAATAATTGAGCTTCCTGAGGCAGAAAGAGAAACAGAAGCCACACTGGAACAAACATTTCATGAAATCATTCAAGAAAATTTCCCTCATCTCATCAGTGATGCAAAAATTCAAACACAAGAGATTCAGAGAACCCCTGCAAGACAACAAACGAGAAGACCAACTCCCAGACACATAATAATTTGCCTAAACAAAGTAGCCATGAAAGGAAAAATCCTAAAGGCAGCAAGAGAAAAAGGCCAGACTACCTACCAGGGAAAACCAATTAGAATAGCGGAAGATTTATCCACAGAACCCTTCAGGCCAGGAGAGCCTGCAGCCCTATCTTCAAAGTCCTAAAAGAGAAAGAATTTTGACCAAGAATAACCTACCCAGCCAAACTAAGCTTCATTAGTGAGGGAGAATTGAAATCTTTTCCAGACATCCAATCCCTAAGAACCTACGCCGCCACCAGACCACCTCTACAAGAAACACTTAAGAAAGTACTGAACACAGAAGAAAAAGAAAAAAGAACAACAGCATTCTTTACAAGAGTACAGGCAAAAGATTAAAAACACACATGAACCAACTCCAAAACCCAGAGAAAGACAACAAATAAACAAGAACAACTCTGTAAGAACCTTATGACAGGGATCAACTCTTGCATTTCAATTATTAGCCTAAATGTGAATGGACTAAATGCACCACTGAAAAGACATAGATTGGCAAAATGGATAAAATATCATCAGGCAACAATCTATTGCCTTCAAGAGACTCACCTTACTAGAAAGGACAGCCACAGACTCAAAGTAAGAGGATGGGAAACAAACTTCCAGGCGAATGGAATACAAAAGAAAGGAGGAGTAGCCATCTTAATTTCAGACAAAATACCCTTGAAACTATTAAAAATCAAAAAAGATACAGAAGGCCACTACATAATGATAAAAGGCTCAATCCATCAACAAGAAATATCTATCCTAAACATATATGCACCCAACATAGGTGCACCAACTTTCATAAAGCAACTTCTTGGAAAACTAAAGAAAGATATTGACTCTAACACTATCATAACTGGGGACTTCAATACCCCACTCACAACCCTAGACAGATCATCAGACAAAAAGTCAGCAAGGAGATCCGGAACCTCAATGTGACTTTGGACCAAATGGACTTAATTGATACCTACAGAACACTCCATCCAAAGACCACAGAATACACATTCTACTCATCACCACATGGAACATATTCTAAGACCAACCACATACTCGGCCATGAATCAAGTATAAGCAAATTTAAAAAGACCGAAATTCTACCAAACACCTTCTCGGACCACAGTGGAATAAAAATAAACATTGACACCAACAAAGTCCCCCCAAAACTCACAAAGACATGGACACTAAACAGCATGATGCTAAACAACTCCTGGGTCAACGACAAAATCAAAACAGGGATCAAAAGATACCTGGAAACAAATGAAAATGAAGAAACATCTTACCAAAATCTCTGGGATGCCCTGAAAGCTGTAGTAAGAGGGGAATTTATATCCCTACAAACACACATGAAGAAAATGGAAGGAACAGAAATTCACAACCTAACAAGCCACCTAAAGAAGCTGGAAAAGCAAGACCACAAAAACCCGAATTTCAGCAGAAGAATCCAGATCACCAAAATAAAAGCCCAAATCCAGGACATAGAAGACAAAAAGATAATACAAAAAATCAATGAAACAAAAAGCTGGTTCTTCAAAAGGGTAAACAAGATTGATGGTCCCCTAGCTAGACTGACCAAGAAAAAACGAGAAAAAAACCAAATAAGCATAATCAGAAACACAAAAGATGAAGTCACATTTGACCCTGAAGAAATACAAAAGATCATTAGAGACTACTATGTACACTTGTATGGAAACAAACTTGAAAACCATACAGAAATGGAGGACTTTCTGACATCACACAACCTACCAAGATTGGAACAAGAAGAAATTGAGACCCTAAATAGACCAATCACAATCAAGGAAATCGACTACGTAATAAGAAAACTTCCTACAAAAAAAAGTCCTGGACCAGATGGCTTTCCCGCAGAATTCTACAAGACATTCAAGGAGTAGCTGATACCAATCCTAATGAAGGTATTCCAGGCGATTGAAAAAGATGGAACTCTCCCCAAATCATTTTATGAAGCCAACATCACATTGATACCCAAGCCAGGTAAAGATCCAACAAAGAAAGAGAACTACAGGCCAATATCTTTGATGAACATAGATGCTAAAATTCTCAACAAAATCCTAGCAAATCGGATTCAGCAATACATCTCAAAAATCATCCACCATGATGAAGTAGGCTTCATTCCTGAGATGCAAGGCTGGTTCAACATTCGTAAAACCATAAATGTAATTAAATACATCAACAGATGTCAAAACAAAAACCACATGATCATATCATTAGATGCAGAAAAAGCTTTTGATAAAACAAAATCATGAATTTCGCAGCAACCTGGATGGAACTAGAGTCTATAATACTGAGTGACCTCTCACAGAAACAAAGATCAGAATATCACATGTTCTCACTCATATAATGGACCTTGAACATCCAATGTAATACTATAAGAAAATGACTGACGGTACTGGGAAATTATGGGGGGGATGGGATTAACAGTAGCAAATATCTGTCTGGGACTGGGAAAACACCTCTTATCAACAGGGTGCCTGAATGAAATGTAATTGTAAACCTAACCCTTAACTGTACTCCACAAAACCATAATAAAAAATACTGATTCATTATAAAAAAAAAGAAATTCACATTGCTCTAGTCCTTCAATAAGTCTGTTTTTACCATGTTGTCTATAGGTACTTTTCCTGCAGTGTTGGCAATGTCGTCTTAATTATCCCTATTATCATGATTACCTTGATTCTGAAACATTTTGTCTATTTCACCATTGGTCAATGAATGAACAATTAAAGCTTCATTGTCAATTTTAAAAATTTATTCAATATCCACCTCTTCCAGCTAACTGATTGACTCTGAAGGTATACTTTTTGCATATGTAGAAGTCAGACATCATTTTTTTCTCACGACATATGGAATCTTTCAAAGTGACCACCTTGTTCATCACTAACACTGAATATAGTCACAGGCCAGAAATTGTGCCAGGTATGCACATCAATGCCTTTAGTCACTATTCTAAGTGTTGACAACAGCATATATGGCATCCATTGTCCTAAACTTATTTTAAAAACCTTCCACACCCACTCTGTTCATTGCTGCTAACATACTGTTCAAGAAAATGTTTTTATACTTATTCTTCATCAATCCAATACTGTGGTCACATGGCTCAATCAATAAAATCACACTTGGAGAAAACTACATGACACAGACATTATATTAGATGAGAATTTCAGCTGGAGGATGAACAGTGAAGGAATAAGATTCTTGCTGTAGTCACCCAGTCCAGTTTTCCTGAAGTGAACCTAAGTCTCTGGTACAAAATATTTGGGAAACCAACTAGAAAAAGACATCCCTAGTGATCTATGCCATTTTGTCAGCATAATAATGGACTGGAAAAAAAATAATTCCTTAACAACAGTAAGCTTCTGACTATCATAGAAGGTTTACACTTATGCGTGCCTGCTGCATTAGCACATCCAAACAGTGAAGATGTTATATCAGCATTATAAATACATTATAATGCTGATGTATTATCAGCATTGCTCTGGCATCAGATTTTCATCAGCAATGGCTCCTTTGCTATCTTGACACTAATCACATTTAGGTGTCTATACAGATAGAGTATCCCACATTTAAAAATCCAAAATCCAAAATGCTCCAAAATCCCAAACTTTTAAAGTGCCAGCATAATGCTGCAAAAGGATTACTGCTAGTGGATGGCTATGCCATGAAAATAACAAGGAAGATTCAAAAGTATGAAACTTGCTGTAGCAAAACTAAATAGATCAAAAATCTTTAACCTTTTGTATTTCTGATTGTGTTTATTTGGGGTTTTTCTCTCTTTTTCTTGGTCATTCTAGCTAGGGGCCCATCAATCTTATTAATTCTTTCAAAGAACCAACTTTTTGTTTTGTTGATGTTTTCTATGATATTTTTGTCCTCTATTTTTGACCCTTATTTGGGGTCTTATTTTTGTGATTTGGATTCTTCTACTAAAGTTGGGGTTTTGGTGGTCTTCTCTTTCTAGCTCCTTTAAGTGATTTGTTAGGCTCTCTACTTGTGATCTTTCCATTTTCTTGAAATGTGCTTGTAGCAATATGAATTCTCCTATTAAAACTGATTTCATGGTATCCCAGAGGTTTTAGTAAGAGGTTTCTTCATTTTCATTTGTTTCCAGGAATCTTTTAATTTCTTCTTTGATTTCAGTGTTGACCCAGTCATTATTCAGCATCATGCTGTTTAGTGTCCATGTTTTTGTGGGCTTTGGGGAAATGGTGTTGGCTTTGATATTTATTTTTATTCCACTGTGGTCTGAGAATGTGCATGGCAAGATTTCAACCTTATGGAATTTTTTTATGCTTGATTTATGACCAAGGATGTGATCGATCTTGGAGTACGGTCCATATGGTGATGAGTAGAATGTATATTCTGTGATTGTTGGGTGGAATAATCTATAGGTATCTACTAAGTTCATTTGATCAAGTGTCAGGTTTAGGTTCTGGATCTCTTTGTTGATTTTTTGCCTCTAGGATCTATCTAGGGTTATCAGAGGGGTACCCAAGTCCCCTGCTATAATAATGTTAGAGTCAATATATTTTTTTAGTTTATTTAGTAGTTGTTTTATAAATGCTAGTACTCCTGTGTTGGGTGCATATATGTTTAGGATGGATATTTCTTGTTGATGGATTGAACCTTTTATCATTATGTAGTGTCCTTTTGCATCTTTTTAAATTTTTGATAGCTTATAGATTGTTTTGTCTGATATTACGATTACAACTCCTGTCTTCTTTTGTGATTCCTTTGCCTGGAAACTTATTTTCCATTCTTTAACTTTGATTATGTGTGCATCCCTTATAGTGAGATGAGTCTCCTGGATGCAGCAAATAACGGGATCATGGTATCTTATCCTGTTCACCATTCTGTATCTTCTCAGTGGTGCATTTAGTCCATTCACATTCAGTCTAATTATTGAAATGTGAGGGTTTATCCCTGTCATGAGGTTCTTATACAGTTGTTGTTGTTCCTGTTTGTTTGTTGTCTTTCTTTTTGTTTTTGAGTTGATTCATGTGTGTTTTCCATCTTTTTCCTGTACTCTTGTGAAGAACATTGTTGTTCTTTTCTCTGTTTCACCTGTGTTTAATACTTTCTTAAGTGTTTCTTTATAAAGGTGGTTTGGAGGCAGCATAAGTTCTTAGGGATTGGATGTCTGGGAAAGATTTTAATTCTCTCTCACTGATGAAGCTTAGTTTGGCTGGGAAGGTTTACTTGGTTGAAATTGTTTATCTTTGAGAACTTTGAAGATTGGGGTCCAAGCTCTCCTAGCCTGAAGTGTTTCTGTAGATAAATCTGCTGCTATTCTAATTGGTCTTCCCTGGTAGGTGTTCTGACCTTTATCTCCTGCTTCCTTTAGGAATTTTTCTTTTATACCTACTTTGTTTAGGTGAATTATTATGTGTCTGGGAGTTGGTCTTCTCATCTGTTGTGTTGCAGGGGTCTCCAAATCTCTTGTGCTTGTATTTTTGCATCACTGATGAGATGAAGGAAGTTTTCTTGAGCAATTTCATGGAATGTTTGTTTTAGGGTGGTCTCTGTCTCTCTTTTTGCCTCAGGAAGTTCAATTACTGTTAGCTTTGGTCTCTTGAAGTAATCGTTCATCTCATGCATGTTTTTTTCTGTCTTTTAAGCTTCTTTTCTATGTTTTTGATAGTTTGAGTTTGTTCTATATTTTGTTCTTCAAGTTCTGAGATTCTTTCTTCTACTTGGCTAATTCTGCTTTCCATACTTATTAGTTTGTTATTTATTTCAATCATAGTATTCTTTACTGCTGTTATCTCAGTTATCAAATCCTTCCTATTTTCTCTCCTTAATTCTTTTTATTATCTCTATCGATGTCTTGATATCTGAGTTTGTCATATGTGACCAGTCATTCTAGAGGCTCTTCATTGTTTGCATTCCAAAGTCTGTTTTCTCAGTGTCTGACCTTTCAGGGGTCTGTGTGAGACCTATATTCTTTTTTTGGTTTTTCAGGGGTCTGTGTGAGACCTATATTCTTCTTTTTGTTTTTCCTCATTTGTGTAGACTTTCCTCCCCACTTTTTCCTTTTTTTCCCCCTCATCTTCTTTAATTCTGTTGTTCAGGGATTGCTTTTACTTCTGTTTGTTCAATCTCCTATTCTTTCTTATGTATATCCTCTGGTTTTGTTCAATTGTGAAGCTGGACTGTAGGTTGGGGGTGATACATTTTGCAGTTTTGAGATTTAATTGAGGGGGGAGCTATGATTCAAAATCTATCTGCAGATCCCAGTATCCACTGACAGGTGTATGGATAATCTGGAACCCATTTCCCACTGCCTTTCAATCTGTCCATGCAGTGCGGTTATAGGTTTACTTCCTGAAATCAAAATGAGGTAAGAAAAAGGAAAAAAATGGAACAGGGAGTGGGCTGAAGAGGGAAGTGTAGAGAAGAGTAAGAGGGAAAACAGACAAACATACTGACTAACAAATAAAAAGAGATACAAAGATAGATACAAGTAAAAACAACAACAACAACAAACAACCCAACAAGCATACCAAAAAAGCTAAAACATACAATCATACAGACATAAGGAGCTAACCAGCCTCCTTATTGGTGTACTAGTCTCCTATACAAACATGAGATCTAAAGATAAAAAAATAAAATAAAATAGAACAAAGTTAGTAAACTAACAGAACCAAAGCAAGTATGAAAATGTTCTTTATAACAGTAAGAAGAGAGAGAAAAGGGGGGGGGGAAGATGGGTAAGACAAACAGACAAAGAATAAAAAAAAAAATTAAAACAAGAGAAGCAAGTACACTCTGAGACTTTTCCTTTAAGTCCAGTGTCTTTTCAGCTCTAATTTCTAGCTCTCATTGCAGGCTGGTGGAGTTGCTCACAGTTAGGGTCAGTTTCCCCTGACCTGCTGTGGAGGGTGGATCAGATCTGGGTTTCGTGCCAAATCCACCACTCAGATCTGGCCTGTGTCTATCTGGCATGGGGGAGGGGCTTCTGTTACTCCCATTTTGATGTTGTTGCCTTGAATACCCAGCTGGGGGATGGGCCAACCTGGGTAGAGCTGGTCTCACAGCTCCAGCTGGTTTCTTTTTCTGCTGTAGCCTGGCTGAGCTTGAAGGTAAAATGCGAACCTGCCAGGCAAGGCAGGTCAGCGTACCACTGGGCTACTTGGGCTGGGCTGGGTGGGAACTGAGGGCTGCCCAGGGTGGGAAGAAGCAGGCAACAGTGGCAGTTGTGGCAGCTGCTGCTTTAGCAGTGTTGTGTGTGGGAGGAGCTCCATGAGCCAGGCGCCAGGTGAGAGGTGGTGCGTGGCAGTGGCAGCAGCGGCAGTGGCTTCAGTAGTGTGGTGCTTGTGGGGGGAGCCTTATGGGTGGAGGAGCCATGGGTCACCTCAGGTGGGAGTGGCTGCAACAGCAGCGGTGGCAGCAGTAGGGGCTGTGGCTGAGGCAGCAGAGGTGGCCACAGCTGAGGAAGCAGCAGCCATGGCTGAGGCAGTGGTCAAGCAGCATGTGAAAAGCAGACTGGCAGCAGTGAGAGCTGCAACCCCAGGGAAAGGGCAAGACTCTTTATGGGTGTTCTCAGAGGGTCTCACAGACCAAACTGCCCTGTCACCATCTTGCCAGAAGTTCCCCAGAAGATTTTTTAAAGTTCCAAAGCTCAGACTACATTCCAGATGAACTAAATCAGAAAATTTGGGGCATCAGTAGTTTTTTTGAGATCCCCAATGTTGTAGCAATGGTTGAGATTCATGATCTTAGAGAGTACCACAAAATTTGACTTCAGTCTGGACATAATTTATTTTTGTTTTTGTTTTTGTTTTGAGTTGGAGTCTCACTCTGTTGCCCAGGCTTGAGTGCAGTGGCCACTCCCGGCCACCGCAGCCTCGCCTGCTGGGCTCTGGCGATCCTTCCGCCTCAGCCTTCCAAGTAGCCGGAATTACAGGCATGCACTACCACGCCCAGTTGATTTTTTGATTTATTGTAGAAATGAAGTCTCGCTGCCCAGGCGGGTCTCGAACCCACGGGCTCAGGCAATCCACTCACCTCAGCCTCCCAAAGGCGCAGGATTACAGGCTGAGCCACCGAGCCCGGAGGGCATAATTTATAACAAAAAATGTCCTTTTACTTCTATCCTATAGCATTTGCTTTTAAGACTTCCCTTTCTATAAATATATATACTTGAAATTGCTTGTATTTATTCTGTCTCTACTCAGGTAGATGGAAAGTTTCTTCAAGGTAGGGAGAATATCTCATTAATCTGTGTGTCTCCAACATTTACTGTTTGTAAATATCTATTCAGGGAGATAATTAACTAAAAAATTAATTTTAAAACTGAATGAAAATTAATAGGTTTCTGTATCTAGCTGTAGTGCAATAATTGGTACTGGAATAGCCCTGTCAACATAAAATAAAACTATAAAACTTGACAAAATATACAAAACTACTGTATACAGTAGTTACAGACACTGGATAACAGGCAAAAGAGAAGTGATATAACTGAGAAAAGGTATACAAAATAAAAGATAGGATTTATGTCTGGAAGCACTTTCCAGATTGCAGCACAAGCCTAGAGACAAAACAGCATAAAGATCTCTTACTGTGCTGGGAAAACAGGGACTATAGTCCAGGATTATCGAAGTATCTGAAATTTGTGGAGCAGGATTAGAAAAGAAGACTTTGCAAAGAGAATGAACTTCAAAAATCTACATAGGGGTCTGACACATGGCTTGTTTATCAAGATAGATTTCATTCTGGGCTGGGAGTGTTGATTCATGCCTATAAACCTGGCACTTTGGGAGGCTTAAGTAGAAAGATGGCTTGAGGTCAAGAATTTGATACCAGTCTGGGTACCATATGATACGTCATCTCTATAAAAAAAATTTTTAAAAATTACCTGGGTGTGGTGGCATGTGCCTGTAGTCCCAGCTACTTGGAAGGTTGAGGAAGAAGGATCTCCTGAGATCAGGAAGTTGAGGCTGCGGTGAGCCATGATCATGTCTGACAAAGGCCTAACATCTAAGATCTACAAGGAACTCAAACATGCTGAAAAGAAAAAAACAAGCAACCCCATTACAAAGTGGGCAAAATATATGAATAGACAGTTCTCAAAAGAAGACATATGAGCAGCCAACAGATACATGAAAAAAATGTTCAGCCTCACTAGTCATCAAGGAGATGCAAATTAAACCACACTGAGATACCACCTAACTCCAGTCAGGATGGCCATCATCAATAACTTAAAAAATAACAGATACCGGAGAGGATGTGGTGAAAAGGGAACACTTCTACACTGTTGGTGGGAGTCTAAACAAGTACAGCCTCTGTGGAAATCAGTGTGGCAATTCCTAAAAGATCTAAAAATCGGCCTTCCATATGACCCTGCAATCCCCCTACTCAAAATATACCTGGAAGAACTCAAATCACTCTATAAAAAAGATACCTGCACACATGTTTATCGCAGCCTAGTTCACAATACAAAGAATATGGAACCAACCATGTTGCCCATCAAAAGAGGACTGGATAAAAAAAATGTGGTACCTATACACAATAGAATATTACGCCGCCATAAAGAAGAACAAAATCATGAACTTCGCAGCAACCTGGATGGAATTAGAGTCTGTAAAACGGAGTGATTTTTCACAGAAACAGATAACTGAGTATCGCATGTTCTCACTCATAAGTGAACCTTGAACAACTACCATACCATAAGAAAAGACAGTAGTGGGAAACTAAAAGGAGGAAGCGGGGCAGGGAGGTGGGAGTGACAGTAATCAAAATCTGCCGGGGGAAAGAGGGGCACACCTCACCAACAAGGATACCTGCATGATGAATAGTTGTGTACCCAACCCTGAATTGTACCCTACAATTTTAAAATAAAAAAATTTAAAAGTTAAAAAAAAAGTGAATACAGCAAATGTTTTCTGACCAAACAAATGTAAACTGAAAATCAACAGTAAAAGACATCAGGAAAATGGTTAAATATTTAGAAATTAAGCAATACATTTCTACATAACTCACACATAAAATATGACATCATAAAATTAAAAAATATTTGGAACTAAGAGAAAATAAACTAAATATATCCCAATTTGGGTAATTCAATAAAGTAGTCCTTAAAATACAATTCACAGCTTGCTGTAGTTTACACATCCCCACTAAAATTTATGTTGAAATTTAGTTGCCAGTGTAACATTATTGTTAGGTAGAATCTTTAAGAGGTGATCAAGTCATGAGGGTTCAATTCTCATGAATGAATTAATGCTGCTGTTAAAGGGGTGGATTAGTTATCCAAAGAGCTCCTGATAGAGTGGTAAGTTTGCTCACAATTTGCTCTCTATTTCCCATGCATATTTCCAAACCATATTATGCCTTCCACCATGGGATGACCCTTGTCAGATGTTTTCACCATGTTCTTGGAGTTTCCAGCCTTCAGAACAGTGAGCCAAACATGTCCCCTTTCTCTGTAAATTACTCAATCTATGGCATTTTATTATATCAGCAGAAAACAAACTAAGACATAGATTTAAATACCCAGAAGAAATTTGCAAATAAGGAATCTACCAAATACTTAGACATTAATAGTACCAATTTTACTTATATCCTTGAGTAAATACAGGAGGTAGCATTATTCAACTCATTTTTTGAAACCACCATATTCCTGATACCAAAATAGATATGAAAATTATGAGCAAAAAATATAGGTAACTATAACTTATGAAAAAACATATCTATCTATACCAAACTATTAGCATAAATAATTATGAAATATACAGTTTAATACAAAAAGAAAAAGTAAACTTTATCCCAGGAAGTAAGGTTTATTTATCATTTTATAACCAAGCCATGTAACTTACCATTTTAACATTAAAAGGTATCAAAAATCATAGTATCTCAGTAATTTCAGTAAAGCATTTGGAAAATGTAAATATCATTTATTATAAAAAGTCTCAGCAATCTAACAACAAAATTGAACATCCTCAACCTGATAAAGTACATCTATGAAAAACTGAAAACTAACTTATTTAATGCTGAAGAAAGAAAGTTGTGTCTTTAAAATTGTAAATAAAGCAAAGACATTGTTTGTATTCACCATTGAATTGGAGAACCTAGCCAGTTCAATAAGTCAAGGGAAAGAAATAAAAAGGTATAAAGATGGCAGAAGAAGAAGGAAAAGTGTTTTTATTCACAGACAACATGATCACATATATACAAAACCCAAAGGAATATATATTAGTCAGTCTATCTGTCATATATCTATCTGTCTAACTTAGAATAAGCAAATTCAGCAATGTCCCTTATTTTGAAGTCAATAAAAAATATACAAAATGGGAGAATAAAATTTAAAATATTATTTACAATTGTGTCAACAAAATATTTAGAAATAAATTTAACAATTTATGCTTAAGGCTTCTACACTGAAATAAGCGAAACACTGATAAAAGGAAATTAAATTTAAAAGATCTTAAAAATTGAGAGAAAAAGATATTGAGTGTTACACAGTGTTCTTGGAATGACTCAGTATTTTTTGAGATGTGAGTTGTTTCTAAATCATTCCATCGTTTCATTTCAGACTTAATGATATCCTAACATGCTTTTCTTAGAAACAATCAAATTGATTTGAAAATTTATATGAAAATGCAAAAAAACTATAATAATCCAAATATTCTTGTAAAGAAAAACTAAGCAGAAGGACTTAGTATAAAACTTACTATAAAGCCATACTAATCAAAACAGTATGGTATTGGCATAGAGAAATAGATCAATGGGATCCAACAGAGACAAGAGAAATAAAGCCACAATTGCACAGTAAAACTGATTTTTGACAAATGCATTCAAATCAATGTAATGGGTAAATAAAATTTTTTCATTAAATGATACTGATGCAACTGCATAGAAGTATAGATTAAAGTGAACATACATATACCAAATACCACAAACATAAACTAATTAAAGATACATCATAGACATAAATGTAATATTTTAAAACATGTATTATTTCTGTAACAAAACTGAAGAATATATGCATAAACTCCAAGTAGTCAAGGATTTCTTATATGGAACCTAGGAGGCACTAAAAATGGTAGCTATGTCATATATTATTTCTTCAAAATTTAAAATTTCTGTTCATCAAAAGCCATCATTAAGAAAATAGGAGGACTACAAACAGAAAGGCAATATTCAGAGTACATGTATGTGACAAAAGATTTGTATGCAAAGTTTTTCAAAAGGATGCCAACAAACAAAAAATAAAATGACAAACATCTCAGAAAATATGGGTAATAGACTAGAGCATAAACTTCACACAGAAAAAATATGTTAAGGGCCAAAATAATATCAAAAAGTGCTCAGCATCTTTAGGCATCATGAAAATATAAGTTAGCACCACAAAATCCACTACACATGAATTACAATCGTTCGATTGAATATGACTGACAAAACTGTGTTTTGGAAAGGATACAGATCAATCAAAACTCATACACATTGCTGAAAGAAATGTAAAATGATAGATTAAACCTATAACCAAGTGTTTTAGTTTGCTAGGGCTACTGTAATAAATATAAACTGGGTGGCTTAAACTACAGTAATTTACTTTCTCACAATTTACTTTTTGTAGACTGGAAGTTCAAGATAAGGGTGTCAACAATGTTGATTTATTTTGAGACCTTTCTCCTTGACTTTTTTTTTTGAGTTGGAGTCTCACTCTGTCGCCCAGACTGGAGTGCAGTGGCCGCTTCCGGCCACCACAGCCTCCACCTGCTGGGCTCCGGCGATCCTTCTGCCTCAGTCTTCCGAGTAGCCGGAATTACAGGCGCGCGCTACCACGCTTGGCTGATTTTTTGATTTATTATAGAGATGAGGTCTCGCTGCCCAGGCGGGTCTCGAATCCGCGGGCTCAGGCAATCCACTCACCTCAGCCTCCCAAAGGCGTGGGATTACAGGCTGAACCATCGAGCCGGGCTTCTCCTTGACTTTTATATAGCTGTCTTCTCCTTCTTTATTCCCATGGTTTTTCCTTTGTGCATTGTCAGTGTCCCAATTTCTTCTTCTTTTAAGTATAACAGTCATATCAGATTAGGGCCCACATATATGACCTTATCTTACCTTAATCACCTCCTTAAATGCCCTATCTCCAAATATAGTTGTATTCTGAGATACTCAGTGTTAGGACTTCACCATATGAATGTTGTGGGAATATAATTCAGCTCATAAGAAGTAATTTTACTTCTAGGTATTTACACAAGAGAAATGAAAGCTTATGCCTCCCAAAATTTATATAGAAATGTTCATAGCATTTTATTCAGAAAAGCTCAAGCTGGAAATATTTAAATGTTAACCTATAGAAGTATGTGTAAGCAAATTGCGTATAACAATCAAGCAGAGTATGGGTAAACAAAAAAATGAAATACCACTCAACAATAAAAATAACAATCACAGATGAATGCACATGACCAAACTCATCAAAATGTATACATTAAATATGTGTAAGTTTACTAATTGTTTTACCTCCTAAAGCTAAATAAACAAGATATAAAACTAATAGAATCAACAACAAAGATAAATCTAGATGCAAAATAACATATAATCATCTGTGTTCTCTACAGTATTATCTTTTAAATGTTACCTCTCAAACTGGTTTCTTAGATGAAGTGTTGAGGGATTTTAAAATATATATTGAAATCTTGCATCTTGCAATAACCAATTCTTCCTCTAAAAAGTACATAAATATGAATGTGCTTTTCCAAATGTTTCCGCCTAGTATATTTGTGTTAATCATAACACAAATGGCTAATATTTGAATACTTATATAGAACAACTTAATTAAATGTTTATACAGAATAAAAGCAAAATTAGATTGATAAGTAAATGCTTCCAGACAATGTGTATTATTGATACAACCATCCCATTACTCTTGATTCTGAATTGTTTTATTGGATTTGAAAGATACATATACCAAGAAGTATGTAATTCATTTGCTTTATCATATAACCCACAATTCTACTTTTGTGGTGTCACCTGGATTGACTTTCACAGTCTGTAAATCACCAACTAAATCTTGGTTAAGCCATTTTGAGAATATGCAATGAAACCAATTTTCTGTCTCCTTTTATGTATCACAGTTCTTGAAAGTGATTGCCATATACTCATTATCTTCATTGTTTTTCTTCCTGATGGCTCTTAAACCCACTCTAATCAGAGTTTTTAACAATCACTCTTCCAAAATCACTTTCACCAGGCCATGAATGACCTACTACACATTACTAAATCTCATGCTCATGCTCATCTTTCTTAATGTATCAGCAGTATTTGACAGTGCTCATTCTCTCTTCCTTGAAACATTTAAAAAAAAAAAGACTACAAGAAATCAGTTATACCCACTAGCTGTATCATCTGTCATTTTTCCCAGTTCCTTTCATGTTCTCAATTTCAAACATAGGGCTATTCTCAAGCACATTCATTAGATCTCTTCTTCTCCCTTTCTAATCCTTCAATGTTGGTGCCATAATATATTAAAAGAATTCCCTGAGTCAACAATTTTACAATTTATAACTCCATGCTGGACCTCTTTGAAGTACAGCCTCTCATATCCAACTGCTTAATCAGCACCTCTACTTGGATTGTTAAGAGCATTTTGCACTTGACATGAATAAAACTCAGCTACTCATCTTGCCTCCTGCTCCTCAGTTGTCTTATTCCTCATATTGGCAATTCCATCCTTCTGATTTTTTAAGTTAAAAACCCTGGAGTCAGTTTTGACTTCTTTTTTTTTCCCCATGGCCTTCAGACGATGTTAACAAACTTTATGGGCTCTAACTGCAAAAGTATACAGCGTTTCATCAATTTTCCTCACTTTCATTTCTAAATTTGTCACCTGGGTTATTGCAATCATCTCCTAATTATATTACTGCCAACTTTGCCTTACTAGACTCTATTCTCAGTACAGCATCCAGAGTGACCTTGGATAATAAATTAGATTGTGTCATTTCTCTGTTCAAATCTCCACGCATATTCTGCCAGAGTAGAAGTTTTCTACTGCAGAACCTTCTACCAGTGTATAAGCTAAAACTATGGCCAACAGGTGTTTATGACTTTTTTCCCCTTTTCAATTATCTTCCCTTGTCCAACGTTATTGCCACATTGATCACTCTTTTCTATGTACCTCTTCTCCTTGTTATTCCTTGAACTCTCTAAACACCATTCACTTTAGGACCCTTGCATCTGTTGTTGTCTCTTCTGCATTGCTTTTCTTCAGATACACATGTCTCACTCCCTCACCTACGTGTCATTTTACTTAAATATCACTCTCTAATTAAGGCCTTTCTTCCCCTTAATATTCATTCATTCCTTTTCCTTGGCCGATGCTCCTCCTTAACACTTACCACCATCTAACAACAAATAGTGTTTTACTTATTTATTTATTTTCTTTATTGTCTCTCTCTCTTTTTTTTAACAATAAATTGAAGTTCCATGAAAGTAGGGAATTGATAGGTCACTAAAGACTTTTTGGGTTTTTTTCATTATTGCTACTACTATAGAATCTATAACAGTGTGTCACAAAGTATGTCCTCAATAAATAGCCTTTAGATGAATGTAGCCGAGTCCCCTAATTTGAAGCAGTAGTTTACTTAGGCTTTTTGCTCTGTAACAGTTTCTTTAGGTGAATTTGCTCCTCACTGAATCTTGATATGGAAATACAATGAAGTGAGTTTAACTTGCTGCATTATTTTTATATATAAATGTAATAAATCATATAGTACACTAAAGATAATGTAAAAATGAGGGCCGTTGGTTTACATTACAAAGCAATAACTTCTTCAATACTATTACAGACATGTGTAGCAATTTTGCACATTTAAGTTAATCAAACTCATTTTAAAAAATGATTTTAAACTGACAATGTGAGTCATCACAAGGTAAATAACTGTATCTAAGTTTGTAAACCTCAAGCAAACCAAATTCAGACTGCAAATATTGAAAACCACTATTGGGCAACCCCCTCAGGTCCCCTCCCACTGTGGAAGCTTTCCTGTCCTCTCAATAAATTCTTTTTTCAAAAAAGAAAGGAAGAAAGAAAGAAAGAAAGAAAGAAAGAAAGAAAGAAAGAAAGAAAGAAAGAAAGAAAGAAAGAAAGAAAGCGAAAGAAAGAAAGAAAACCATGTCTTACCCTAAACAGCACTGATTCAACTACTGTGATAATCACATTCATACTTAGTTCAGCAAATAGATGAAGCAAAAATAAGAATAGTGCATATGATTCATAACCTCTCAACGGAGAAAATTAAACCATGCTTTAAACTGTAAATAAACATATAAGATATTATGTCTATTTGATTTTTCAACCATTAACATTCAGTTCTCTAATTCAGACAAAATTGCAACTGAATAATATTTTTGTCACTAATTTAATAGGACGATAAATGTGAATAAAGGGTCATACCTATGCATATATATTTATAGATAAATGTAACAATTATACTTTTTAAAAATGTTAGAGCTGTCCAAATAATTTAAGACTGTTCTAGGAAGTGAAATCAATATTGAGTTAGGAATTAGAATATCTAGATTGTATCTTTTATCTGTGGCACCGCTTGAACTTAAGCTGCTAGAACTAGAGCATGTGGTGACACAACTTTTTGTTAAATCTGTAAGTGATAAACCAGTTGATCTCTAAACTCTCATCTAATGCCTATAGTTATTTTTCTCATGTTTGCAAAATTTTTTCTGTGAGATAAAATTCACATTTTCCAGATAATCATTTATTTATATTTTGTAATCTTAATGACAAACTAGAAGCTTCTAATTTTTGTGTATTAGTAACGACTTCCTATTTTTTTTCAAATTTTCTCTTCACCTACTAAATTCTTGCTCATCTTTTCAATCTTGATTGTAATTTACTAAAGACAGCTTTCTTTGATCTTTTATATTATTAACCTACATCAGCACTGTCCAGTAGAACTTTCTTTATTGATGGAAATGTTCCATATATTTCTATCTAATATGGTAGCTGATAGCCACATGTGGCTATTAAGGATTTGAAATGTGACTAGTGTGACTGAGAAACTGAATTTTAAAATATATTCAATTCTATTAAATTCAAATTTAACAAATCTTATATGGTCATATTACACATAATAAAAATTAATTTACTAAAGTAAATTTTATATGTAATATAAATTTATCTTATGTTGCTGTTAGCTACAATATTAGATAGCACAGATCTGAACCATGAATCTCTCCTTCATTGCATTTGTCATTATCATGACTTTGCATTTCTTTGTGTAATTACTTGAGTAATATCTTGCTCCACCATTAGATTTTAATCATCACAATTAAGTATTCTTTGAACATTCAGAACCTAGTCAAGTACATGGTTAAACGTAAGTGCTTAATAAGCAAATGATTATGAGCTGTTTCATCATGTAAGTCAGAGGGTGCCACCAATATTTTAGTCTATGTGAATAGCACTTTAGTGGAATTGGTCAGTGCATTGTGGCTATGTCGTGGCACAATGGAGTGGCTTTTCATGAGGGTTGAGAGGAGGGAACTTCTCTGACAGTGGAATCTATAACAGAAAAAAGGGCCATGTCCATCCTCCAACTTCTAAGAGAGTTCAGTGACTAACAACGAAATAGTAATTTAAATTTTGTATTTTGATGGCTACTTTTAATTACTATAATGCTGAAATATTGTCTGCTTTTACTCTCAAAGCCACACTATTTTCTTTCTAGGTTTGACAATTTACTAAACATAATTTTATTTATTGTTTGAGTTAATAATTAAGAATTTAATATGATTTGGAGTTTGGTTGCAAATCATCCATTCATTGACACATAGGTAAATGCTCTTATAATTGACAATCAACAATTTCAGGACAACATGTTTTGAACTAGGAATTTTTATCACACATGTAAACAACTGAAAAACTCAGAAGATGAGTTAGGGTTTTTGTCGAAATATTGTGTACAACAGCGAATCATAAACCATATGTGGCTGTCTCCTTTGCATCTGGACACAGTTTCCTATAGATAAAATTCTGCATTTTGGACATAGAAAATCAAAGGGAATTTCTGTATAGGTAAACAAATGCTATGAAAAGGTGAGATGCTATATTACTTGAGCCTTAAACACATATATGTTCACATATGAAATGCAGCATTAGATTATTATTTGCTGTTT
This sequence comes from Cephalopachus bancanus, assembly GCA_027257055.1. Taxonomy (NCBI): domain Eukaryota; kingdom Metazoa; phylum Chordata; class Mammalia; order Primates; family Tarsiidae; genus Cephalopachus; species Cephalopachus bancanus. The sequence goes on from JAPVLO010000935.1 coordinate 473,430, forward strand.
TTAATATACCCTCTTTAAGTCAATAGATATAGTTTTTCATTTAGAATAAAAACTAAGCTGCTGAAATAGAGGCCCTATTAATTTTTTAAGAGGTAAGAGGTAATCACTTTTTTTCTTCTTTAAGTTACAGCAAATCTGTTGGTTTCAACTTCCTCCTTTCTGACCTTTCTCGCTGGCTCTTTCTACCATCAACCACCAGATCTGTCTGTCAAGAAAGGGAAAGTTAATAACCAGGTTCCAAGCCAAGAATGAGATTAGATTCACACTCAAGCAAGGGAAGGTGAGGTTTGCATTTTGAATTGAAGCCCTTCAAGGGTCATGTAATTACTAGGGTGTTATCAAAAAATTATTGCTGCTGCATATTCCTCATTTGGGAGGCAGTTGCCACAATGCCACAGGGCAGTGGAAAGTTATAAATAGTGACATGCAAATGAGTCCGGAAAGCACATACATTGGTGTTCTGCTGCCCCATTTGCTAATGGAAAATGCAATATCAGAAAGCATGCCTTTCATGGAGAATGACATATCTAGGACATTGGCTGGGATTTATAGTCAACCATCTTTCTGTTGCTTCATTGGCCTTTACAATTCATTTCAATTTCCACTGATAGAAAAAAATCATGGTGCATAGATTAGCATATATCCCTGTCATACTTCTTTTGGCTGCTTCTTTTACTTGTGATTAATTTTTAAAATTCAGCTAATTTACTTATGTGATAGTTTCTGAGAATCATGACTTAGAAAATAATTTTGCCTTCATCAAGATTTATCTTCATAACAATACCCTTATTTGCTTATGCTAAGCAATTGCCCTGTTCTTCAAATTCTACACTGATTAAATACTCTCTTTTTTTAAGTAAAGAGTCTAATTTCAGATTTTTTTATTGCCTAGAGAAAGGGAAAAAATAATAAATAAAAAACGACATATTTCAGTGCTAATATATAAAAAGTCTGAAAATTGCAAATCATTTTACTGCTTTCTATATTAGCACATTAATTCTCAGAAAAAAAGTTTTATTCAGATTTAATCAGCACCTCAGAGATGTCATTTGAATCCTTTGAGATTTTTGCAACCCTTATTCTGACCCAGTTTTTAAATTCTTCAGGTGTTAATGAACTACTATTTTCTACTTGTAAATAAGAAATCAAAACCACTTGAGACAGGTTATCTCTTGTTATCTATTTGACGGGTAGATTTAAACATTTTCTTTTATATTTACCTGAAGTAGTAACAAGGCCATTAATTATATACCCTGAGATCAAATAATTAAAATGTGAAGAGACTAATTTCATTTACAGGTTTTTTTTTTAACAAAGCTTTATAAACATATAAATGTAAAATTATTTAAAATTTAATTTAATGCTAAGTTTGATGACAAATTTCATTAATAGCTATACAGTACAAGCCACTGACAAAGTAAATTTTATATATTGATAGGACTTTTAATAAATATAATATTAAAATTAGCCTATTATTAGTATAAAAATGCACTTTATTTTCTTTCCAGTTTTTAAAACCTACTAAAATATAATTTCATCTATAATTTGCTCTACAAAATCTTTCATTATAGTCATCAAACTTTTCTTCTAGGAACAAATATAAAACTGGAGAGCATTTTCCAATGCCACAGAACAGGTGGGGAGTCTGTGGGTATGTGTATATTGTCATTCAAAACAAGAACCCATCTGTTTTCGTCTCTATATAGTGTTAGGCTTTTACAACAAACATCAGTGTTCCTTTAATGTAGTGGTTCTCAAACTTGAAAGTAGAGAGCTTGTCCAGATTGCAGCCCCTCTCCCTCAGAGTTTCTGAGTCTGTAGGTTTATACCAGTTCTAAGCCTAGGCCTGAGAATTTGCATCTCTAATTTTCCAGATGATGGCGATGCTGCTAGACTTGTTAGACTGCAATTTGAGAGAAATTAATAAATTAATGAAAATAAAATAGTAAGAGATGATGATAACTTTAATCAGTGGTGTACATAGAACAAAGAGGTTCTGGAGAGCTTTGGTCCTTCCTGAGGCTTCTATCTGAAAAAATAAAAAAGTATTTAGACTTGACGGCATGTATATTTTATTTATATTAAACTGCTGGAAATAGTGAAAAGGAAACTTTGTTGTACAACCTGGATAAAAAGTTATCAGGAGGGAGAAGAGAAATAATTAGGCAACACAGATAGGCTTTTCTTTCTTGCTTGCTCTGATTGCACTGACTGGCTGTGTGTGTGTGTGTGTGTGTGTGTGTGTGTGTGTGTGTGTGTGTGTGTGTGTGTGTGTGGTGTCTTTGTGCTTTCTGTTTTGATATGTGGGAATATAGGCTTGAATTCCTTTGGTTTTCTTAAGAAATTTTCCCTGTCCACATTTTTTCAAAGCAAAGTAATCATTAAAAAGAGCTAGGCTATTTTGCAATTTTATTTCCAATGGCAGACCATTAAGTAACTTTCTGATATCAGAATTATGTAAATTTAAAAAGCTGGAGACTGTTTTACCAACCCTGGAGAAAAAATTGCTTACAAATTGGCTACAATCATTCCCTTCACATGTCCCTTTGACATGTGAATTTGTAGTTCCTCCCAATCCTACCCCATGATTCTGAGCTTACCTTGTGAATTGCTTTGGCCAACAAAATGCTGCAAAAAATAATATTGTACCAGTTCTATACCTAGGCATCAAGATACCTTGTACTCTATTGCTGGTTTTCTTGGACTTTGCTCAACAGCTCTGTGATGAAGCCCAGGCTAGCCTCATGGGTGAAACAATTCAGTCACCCCTTTACTGAAGTGGACAGCTAGTCAATCCCATGGTGGCAAGGTTTTGATGTGACTGGCAGGGAATTTCACAGAAGAATTCTAAAATTGCCCAGCTGAGCAAATGAAGGGTTACTGTCTTTAATTTATAAGTTTTGGGGTTGTTTACTAAGATGTAAAAGTAAACTCAAATAATGACTTCTAAGGAGGCAAATATAAAATACTTAGAATCAGCCCTACATTAGAGAAGGGGTGACAATTTAAGATTTTTTTTTCAGTCGACTTACTGTTCATTTCTATAGGATCTGCAAACTAATTTTTTATCCCAGAAAAGTTGAAAATAGTGTAATGCTATTTCTAATTATCAGCTTTAAAAATATTTTTGTTTCCATGAGAACAAGATGAAACACACTTAAAAATAATAAAATCCACCAGATGTAGTGGCTCATGACTGTAATTTCAGCATTTTAGAAGAAGAAGTCAGGAGGATTGCTTGAGACCAGGACTTCAACCAGCCTGGGCAACACAGTAAGACACTCATCTCTACAAAAATTTAAAAATTTACAAAATTAGACATGTATGTAGTCCCACCAACTCATGATGCTGAGGTGGGAGAATCTCTTGAGCTCAATTCTAGGTTACACCGAACTATGATCACACCATTGCACTTAAGCCTGGGTGACAGAGCAAGTAAGGATATTAAAATAATATTAGAAATCATAGGCACAGCAAATAATTTCTTGGATATGTTCTGCTTTATTGCATATTTTGGGTGACCTTGAGGTTTCACATAGTGTACTGTAACCTAGTTGGATGTATAAACAGATTGTAACCTACTCTTGTGCCAATCACCTAGTTTTAGTCAATCAACTATTCAAACCTAGTTAAACCAAAGTTATTATCTGGAAGCTTCAAGATGGTTGCATCACGATTTGAGAAGAAAAGCCCCGAGTTGTGGCAAACGGATGACTGGTTCTTCTACCATGACAATGAAACTGCACACACCACACTGAGTGTTCAGCAGTTTTTGACCAAAAACATAACGATGCCCATGTCCCAACCTCCCTATTCACCTGATCTTGCCCCAAGCAACTTTTTTTTTGTTTCCTCAGATGAAAAAAGTCCTCAAAGGGAAACATTTTGCCACGTGGAAGAGGTAAACAACAACAACAACAAAAATGGTAGAAGCACTAAAGCATAAAAATTGACGAATTAAAAAACTGTTTTGAGCGGTGGAAAAAGCATCTCCATAGATGAACTGCATCAAATGGAGAGTACTTTGAAGGTGACTAAAGTTTAAACATGTAAGAATAAATATATATTTTTAAAATAAATAAATTCTGGTTTTAATGGGTTCCCCCTCATATGTTCAAATATCCCCAGGCCTGAAAATTTATTTTCAAGTCCATGTTACCATATATCATTTTCCATTAAATAGTAGACTCTTGAAAATATATTCTTGTTGCTTATTCTTCTATCTACTCCAACTAGGGGTCAAATTCCAACACTTTAAATATGCTCTAAAATCTATCCCGAGGAAATCTAAGTCCCAGTCTAATCCCATTCCCAACCTCTACCCTTCCATCTCATTTATCAGTCATATAATATTTGCTAGTTATATAAAAAATTTCATATCATTGGGAAATGCATTTTTTTTAGGTCAGTGGGCTGAACCAATGTCACAGGTATACAAAGAACTTCACAGAAATTAAATTAGAAAAGAAAATTTATTTAAAAAGTAGATTAGAAAAGAGTGAATTCACTTCTCAAGGGAAAGAAGGGGCCAGACACTTGAAGGAAACGTAGCAGCAAATGTTTGAGGCTGAAAGCTCTTAAAGCTTCCCTTTTGGTGGGTAGCAAGCAAGCATTCACAGGAACTGATGTCATGGTGATAAGGTCTATTTCTCATATCTCTGACCACCAGCCAAATACATGGATGGGTCGGTCATGAGCACATAGACAAAGGTGGGCCAGTAGTTAGATGAGTGGGTCAGTCACAGGTGGTGAATCACACAAACCAGAAGGACTGATCTGGTAGCTGAAAGACAAATTCCTGGGAGATATTAATCTTAATGTCTTGTAACTTGCTCAGGGTTCTGGGAAAGGATAATTGTTGTGTCTGAGCTCAAAGAGACAAAAGGATCTCCATTTGGGGCTCTGTCCTTTAAGCATTACAAAAATTATTTAATGAAAAAAACAAACAGGGTGCTAACAAGAGTTTTAAGGGTGTCAAATGAAAATCTTTTTCTTCCATAAAGAAATAAAAATTTTGCTTCAATTTATATGTATAGCTATAAAATCTAAACATCACTGTGTAAATACAAAAGTTCCATTTTTATTTTTATTTAGAGGTTGCTTATTAAAATGAAACAGAACAAATAAAAAATAAAGGTAAACTAGTTTAGCAACTATCAATCAGTGGTAAACTCAGGATTCGAACTAAAGGAATCTTAACTATAGCTTGATCTGCTTTGCATTAAGATTTCATTTATTTTCCTATCAACACTAGGACATTCATATTCTTTTTTTTTTTTTTTTTTTTTTGAGTTGGAGTCTCACTCTGTCGCCCAGACTGGAGTGCAGTGGCCGCTCCCGGCCACAGCAGCCTCGACCTGCTGGGCTCCGGCGATCCTTCCGCCTCAGCCTTTCGAGTAGCTGGAATTACAGGCATGCGCTACCACGCCTGGCTGATTTTTTGATTTATTGTAGAGATGAAGTCTCACTGCCCAGGCGGTTCTCGAACCCGCGGGCTCAGGCAATCCACTCACCTCAGCCTCCCAAAGGTGCGAGATTACAGGCTGAGCCACCGAGCCCGGCAAGGACATTCATATGCTTTTTGCACACCTTAATCATGCTGACCATTTACTGTATTTATAAAGTATGGCATTTCTAAATGTTGTTTTTAATTCTCTCATCTAAGTTTTTAAAGCCATAATTTACACTCTGCTGTCAATTCATAGTCTTGCATCATGGTCAACTGATTTCAAATTTTACTGTTTCATTAACAATGCTTTTGCTCAGCTCTTATTATGACAACACCTACTGAAGAGAAATTCTTATATGATACTTCTGTAACATAGTATTGTTTATCACATTTTTCTACTTGAATAATGTTTCCCCCTTTGCTTTGTTTAACATTACTTTCTACTGATTAACCTAAATGTCAGACTCATCTTGTCCAATCTCCTCCTTTGCTCTATTTTCTTAAGATAGTACTTAAATTCCAGTGAGCCTCAAATTTATTTTCTTTTTTCTCTTAGGCAATCTTGCTGTGGCCAAAAGGCATGGAATGTGTAGTAAGATAATTTGAATGTGAAATCAATCTGTGCTAATAAATAGCTGAGCTTTCCTGAACTAATCAATTAGACTTCTCAATATCAGTTTCTTAATCAGAATGTGAGATACTATAAGCTTATCTCCCAGAATGGCTATGAATCTCAAGGGTGCATATTAGAGTACTCTGAAAATAAAGTAGATCTATTGTTACTGTGAATCTATAATCTCCTTGGGGAACCTAGTGCTTCCCCTCTTTAACTACCTATCTATTTACTAGCTACCTTTCATCTGAAAGACTCATAAGTCACCTCTACCATGGGCATTACAAATGAGGAAATACAAAGCAAAACAAACAAAACCTAAGATATTACCAGGGTGAAAGGACATTGTATAACTTTTGGGAGCTATTGGCGGGATAATGGAGTATTAATTGGAGCCAATAAAATATTTTGAACACAACTGTTATATAATCAACTTGATTTAAAAAAGTAAAGAGAAAGAGACTGGAATTTGTCTCCAGAAAAAAAATACTATGACTTAATCTGTACCAGAGTTAGAACATATAGGATGGGAGGTTGAAGAGAGAAATCTTTCATTGTGTTGACTTGACATACTAAAGTATAAGAGGAAATTCTAAACATAGAATGACTTTTAAGTTCCAGAAATGAGTGAGAAGATGATAGTGAGTCTATTAAGATGAATTTTGAGTTAAAGTTATAGGTTGAATTGTGATCCCCAAAACCTATGTTGCAATCCTAATACTCAGTACATGTGAATATGACCATGACCTTATTCAGAAATAGGGTCTTTGAAGATGTAATCAAAATAAAATGAAACATTAGGATGAACCTTAATCCACTATGACTGTTATCCTTGTATGACTTAAACACCATATGAAGAGAGAGACACTCAGGGAAAATGCCATGTGACAGCAAAGGCAAAGATTAAAGTGGATGCAGCTGCAAGCTAAGGAATGCCAAGGATCGATAGTTGCCACAAGAATCTAGGTACTGGAAAGGAAAGATTCTTCATGGAAGTTTCAAGGCCTCCAGAATTGTGATACATTTCTGTTGTTTTAAGCCACCTAGCTTGTAGTACTTTGTTATAATAGAATTAGGAAACTAGTAAACTTGATAACCTTAGTTTCTATTTGGTGTATGCTATGCTTGAGCGGCTTTTGGAACATAACTTACATGGGGTGATGTACAGAAGACATAAAGAAATGCAAATCTAATGCTCAGGGAAAAAAATCAAAGCTAGAGACATGGCTCTGGGAGGCTTCAATATATTAACCATATTTAAAATCATCCTGTAAGGGTAATATAACATATTACATCAATCAAGGTCATTAGTACTAGCTGCTGCAACCACAATAATCCAAAAATCTCTAATCATATAATCAAGTTTTCTCATTTACTTCACAGTCCAAATAGGTTGTCAGCAAGAAGCCTTCTACGTGGCAATCCAGTGATCAGTCCTTGCGTCTTATGGTTCTTCTACCTTATAGGGACTCCTCAGGTTCTTCACTGGATTCTCTCTATTCAGTAGTCCAATGAACAAAAAGAGACAGAGTAAGATCAATGTATGTAAGATATTTTATGAGCCAAGGTTGTCCATTTTACCAGTTAGAACCCAATCATGTGCCCCAACTCTACTTTCAAAGAAGACTGAGAAATGTAGTCTCACACTTTGATCAGATGAGTATCTCTTTAGATTTTATCACAGATGTGCACGAAAGAAGCATATGCAAAATAGAAAATGACCTATATACTTAAGGAAGTGCGGATAAGGTTCTATTGTTCAGAGAAGAGAGAGATGAAGACCATTTGGCTGTGTAAAATCAGAAAATATTGCAATATGTGTCTGAACTTTGAAAACTAATAGAATTTGGACAAAGAGTGATAGAAGGAAAATGCCTTCAGAGAAAAAAAGAATTGAATAAGCAGAGCCACAGAGAATCCCAGGATTTCTTCTGAAAATAGCATTTGTCCAGTTTTATAAAGGCGTGTGAATAGAAATAGAAAATATAATAATAAAATTGACATAGCACCACAAGAGAACCCTCAATATCGAAATCTTGAGCATCAAGAACAAAACTAACTGCATCACACTTCCTGATTTCAAATTGTATAACAAACCTATAATAATTAAAACAGCATGGCACTAACATAAAAAACAGACACATAGACCAACGGAACAGAATAGAGAGCCAGAAAATAAACCTGTGCTTATAAAGTCAATTAATTTTCAACAAATTAATGTATTTTCAACAAATACATCAATAAATAAGTTGATTTATTTTCAACAAATGAATGAGCCAGGGTTGTCCAGTTTACCAGCTAGAATCCAGTCACTTGCCCCAAGCCCAAGTTCAAAGGAGACTGAGAAATGTAGTCTCACACTTTTATCAGATGAACATCTCTTTAGATTTTATCACAGATGTGCACAGAAAGAAACATGCAAAATAGAAAATGACCTATATACTTAAGGAAGTGCAGATGAAAAAGGATAGTCTCTTCGATAAATGGTGCTGGATATCTACTTGTAAAATAATGAAATTGGACCCTTATCTTACATCATACCCAAAAATCAATTCAGAATGGACTATAAAGACTTAAACATGAGACCTGAAACCACAAAACTCCTAGAAGAAAACACAGGGAATAAACTCTTGGATGTTACTCTTGGCAATGACTTTTTGGATATGACCCCAAAAGCATAAGCAACAAAAGCTTGAATAAACAAATGGGATTTCACAAAACTAAAAAGCTTCTGCACAGCAAAGGAAATAATCAATAAAATTAAAATGTAACCTATGGAATGGGAGACTATATTAGCAAACCATATCTCTGATAAAGGGTTAATATTCAAAATCTACAAAGAACTTATACAATTGAATACCCAAAATCAAGCAACTTAATTTAAAAATGGCCCAGGATCTAAGTAGATATTTCTTCAAAGAAGAAATATAAACGGCCAACAAGTATATTAAAAAGTAATCAACATCACTAATTATCAGGAAAATATAAATCAAAACCACAAAGAACAATCACCTTATTTTGATAATAGCCATTCTATTTTCAAAATGAGGAATGATAACTAGTGTTGGTGAGAATGTGGAGAACAGGGTCTGGTACACTGTTGGTGGGAATGAGAATTGGTACTGCTGTATTGAAAGCAATGTAGATGTACTTCTTAAAATTAAATATAGAACTGCTATATGATCCAGCAATTTCACTTCTGGATATAAACCCAAAAGTATTGAAATCAGGATATGTAAAAGATATATGAACTTCCATGTTCATTGCATTATTTACAATAGCGGAGGCATGGAAACCACCTAAATGGCCACAGACAGAAAAATAAGTAAAGAAAAAGCAGTATATGCATACAATGGTATATCATTCAGCCTTAAAAAAGGAAATCCTGTCATTTGTGACAACATGTACAGACCTAGGGGCCACTGTGTTAAATGAAATAAGACAGACACAGAAAGACAAATGCCACATGATCTCACTTATAGGTGGACTCTAAAGTAGTCAGCCTACTTTAGAGTGAGGATGGTGGTTGCCAGGTCCTGGAAAATTGGGGAATGAGGAGACGATGGCTAAAGTGTGCAAAGTTTCAGTTATGCAAGATAAAAAGTTCCAGAGATCTATACAGTGTAGTGCCTATAGCTATCAGTGCTGTGTTGCATACTTAAAATGCCAAGATCTTATCTTATGTCAAGCATTCTTATCATATTTAAATAATAATTACAATAGGGGCAAGAAGAAACTTTGAAAGGTGATAGTATCATCAGTGTACACTTATCTCCCAACTCATTGAGATGTATACATTAAATATGTATAACTTTTTATGTTAATCACACTTCAATAAAGTGATTTAAAAAATAAACCAGTTAACATCGAAGCAATATATTTATATATCCTTAGTTCATGCCCAAATTAGTAGTAGACCCACCATTTCACTTTACCTTTGCCAAATGGATTTAAAATTCTGCAGACTCTAATTTATTAAAATTTACTACCCAAGTGAGAATGACAGTTATTTCTTTCCACTTCTCAGTATGGGACCACAGTTTTATTACAATACTTGCCCTCTGAGCTCAGCAAGGAGCATGTTATAATTAGATGAGTATTTCAATAGAGACTCTGTTAATGGGATTTTTGAGAAATAGTAAAAGAAAACCTACAAGAGTATCTCCATTAGACTCTACATAAGTAAGGGAAACCTGTCTTAGGGGACCACTAAAGAAATCAGCCTGAGTTAGTTAACTGGAGGTCAAACAAAATGACATGATAAGCCTTGGGGGATACTGTTAAAGTAATCATCGCAGAAAAGGGACTGACTGACTGTCAAAGGTGCTTATGTATATTTCTAATACAAAAACGAAGGTGGGAATTCAAAGAGCAGAGATGAAGTTTTGTATAAATTCAAATATCACCTATCAGTGAACACTATTAAATTATATGTTTTCTATAGATTGAACGTGTGAAATCACAGAACAGCCTCTAATGGAAGCACTCCCATATATAGTATTTAAAATTATTCTCCCTTGAGATCAAGTAGACTCTACCTACATTTTCAAGTACATGTTTTTTTCTGAATTTATACAAACACAACCTAATTGTTTAAAAACTGAGAATATAAAGAATCATAAGACGATAAAGCACATATGATGCTACAATTCAGGAAAACTCACTCCTAACATTTTTGGAAGTTTTTCTATTTAGTATTCATATATATCATGTTTATGTATCCATTATAATAATGTAGCTCTTTAACTAGCCAGTACTATTCATTGAATATTTTAAATTGATTAGTCTTTTTTTCTTTGACTTACATTTTTTTTCATCATCTTGAAAAGATCATGTAAAGCAGCCTTAGAAATAATTGCAGAAACTTTCATCTAATCAGTCTGAATTCCCTCTGAGAGAAGTTAAAGAAAATGAAGGCAATTATTTCTTAGTTATTCAGCACAAGTTTGTACTGTCCTTGTTAGGATAAAGAAAATAATATTCTCAAAGAAGAGGCAGCACAGATGGGAAATGAGGAGTGTCATATTGGTTAAAGCCTTCATTCTCAGTGGACCAGCCTTTTGGCATTGTGGTTTCCTATAACTGGAGATTTCTCTAAACATTCTTCAGTTATATGAGGACAGGACAAGCAAGAGCAGGGGATGAGTTGGGACTTTATCACTTCTTCGTTTTGTGAATTTCTGCCTCAGAAACTAGACTTACTGGAGTGAAGCTCTCTGCTCATGAGCACTAACCTTTCCAAATATTCAACTCCGGTCCTCAAGATAAAAAGGACTTCTTATGGGTATGCTCTTTCCCTAGTATTTACCTTTAAAAAACCACAGGCAATTGACATTGGTATTCAAAATGATATGACTTTAGAATTTTATTCTGTTCAATGTTTACTAAAATTTACAGCACCAGGGGAAAAAAATAACAGTGCTGCTGCAGCAGTTTTTTTTCTGTTTGATCTGGAAAGAAGCAAGCAACTTAACTAGAAGGAAGAACAGCTAGGCATTATGAAGGTGAAGAAATATTGTTCTAGTGCAGTCGTTCATTCCAATAATAGAAAGACGGTAGGATGATAAATAACAAAACATGCTTTTTACAAAAGAAATGGCATCATATTCAGTAAAATAAATGACCATGGAATGTTGGAATTATGCAGAAATAGGACACATTGTACATTATAAATGAGATGCATGAATTTGCCAGGTAAAGCGTGTTTCTCTGGTCCATTGGCCTCATAATGAAATTACAAACTTTTAGGCATAACAAAAAATGAAATTGATCTAATAGCATTATTCTGTGTAGTGTTCTAACTGATTAGACCCTCTTTCAAAGTTAATAACTTAAGCACATGTGCTTCTAATACTTCTGTGCCCTTGTAGACCCTTTTCCTTTCAAAAGGTTAGTCTAAAATAATGGAGTCTCAAATATTCTGAAAACTTTTTTTATTGTTCTGCCCCATCACTTTAACTCAGTCTAAGCTCCCAAGTCCACATCTTGAGATGCCTGTCTCTAAAATATCTATTGAAAACTTTCACCACAGCTACAACACTTGGAAAACAGTAGGATATTTCTCTCTCACCTAAAGCCTTGTGCATTTCACATTCTATTCCCATTATGGCCAAGGTTAAAGATTGTATTGGTCCACCAATACCTGATTTTGTAGCTATCAGGTTTTTAAAAATGTGTTTTAATATGTTTACTAACTTACTGTATACTTCTGGCTTGTGGATTTTTTCTGGAAGTACTAAATTTACAAAGTATAATATTTGAGAAAATGTATCACATTTTAAAAGTCATAAAAGCAATTAGCTGACTATTGGACTAATTACAACAAATATTTTTGAAAATATTCAAAAAATTGAATATTACAACAAAGCAAAGAGCATGCATGTTTAACATACATATTTTATGAGATTTATTAAATACTAACTGTATACTAGTCTGGAAATCATGATTAATTGAATAGGATCGGTGTTCTTACTCAGTTTTTCATGACGAGCAGTCATCTCTGACCACAGGAAACAGCAGCATAAAACAGTGCTGCTGTTTCTTGTCTTAGAAAAATAAAACTGTTTTTATAGCTGATTTGTGTTTAGTTATAAAACAAGTGACATATCCAGTGACAGGTCACTTTTGCTATCTAAAAGAGAATGCTTTGTTTATTTTTTTTCATTAGCTTCTTCTATTAGCCTACAAACAGCATATCTGTCATCCTTCTACTGTGTTCACAGATATATCCCTAGTGCTCAGGCTAGTACTTAGAAAAAAATAATTGCGCAATAAATATCTTTGAATCAAACAATTTTATGAAAAATATTAATCTACCTGTCTAGATATCATCTAATTCGTTTACTTCTATTTTAAAACGGAACTGAATGTAAACAGATATTGAATATTTACTATCTCTTGTTCTTCATGGCAAGGTGCTTTAAGTCCACAAAAAACCAATTGTTTATGTGTACCATTAAAATAAAACTTATCTAGATGTGATCATGTAACAGCCAATTCTAAAGCTATCTTTTTTCTAGTTTCCCAAGCTGACTTCCTCATGGCAATTCACTATATGAAGTATCCTTTGCTCTTGAAAACTGTCCTAGAATTATAAAATTATAAAATGGGAAAGGATCTTTATTTCTCTCCCCACTCTCTCTCACTACAACCCCATAGTGACTAGTGCCTTCTGAGAATCTATATAATAATTGGTTTAGGGAGTGATTAAAAACAAAGATTCTGGAATCTAATTGCCTGACTCAAATTCTGTCTCCCTTAGTTACAAACTCTTCTGAGCATGCTCCTTAACTTCTCCTCGGTGGCCATAGACCAATATAACCTCTGTAAAATGAGGAAAATTACTTACTTCATAGGGTTTTCATGAGTACAAAATAAAGTACACCATACAGACTCTATAAAAATACTTGGCTCCTCATAAACACTCAGTTTGAACTAATTATTATGAGATATTAATTGCACCTAAACATATTTTATTTTCACATTCTCCAATCCTGTTAAGGTATCACTATCCATACTATTAACTCAGCAGAACAATTAATCACATTCTATTCCATTTTGCCCCTCGTCTTATCCAATCAGCTACAAAATACTGTCTAAATCTGCTCAACATTCTCTTCTCTAAATCTAACCCACATTGGCTCTTACCTACAGTTCTGCAGTTGTGATTATGGTTGTGTAACACTGGGTTAGATATTGGTGAGGGGTAGAAACTAATGTGTGAAGTATCAGAGGTTGTCCTCAAATTATTTCATTTCATTCTTTAAGCAATCATGTGAGTTATTATTTTTCTCCCCACTCAATAGAAGAAGTGCCTAAAACTCAGAAGACCCAATTATCTTGATCCAGGTAACATAGTTAATAAATATAAGAAGTGCCAGAAGTGGATTTTCCCTTTAATATTAGGTTATATGAGTTTGTTTCTTAGGTACTCTAGCAATTAAAATCCCTTAAAAGAAAAAAGAACAAAAATATTAAAGGCTATTTTTTTTAGGAAAATTGAAGTTATAAATATGCCCTGGTGTTATAATATCTCAATAAGAATATGGTAGCTGGATTAGATAATGAGACTGAAACCTCTCTCAGTTAAGCTAGTCTTTATCTAAAAGAAGCTGATTGCACACTAGCTCGTGAAAGCCGTTGGCCCTTATACATCATGACATACAGTGTTTCAACTAATTATCTCACTAAATTTAAGCAATAAAACTCTGTGAAGCAAACAGACTATCAAATGCCACTGCAGGCACTAATCACTGGTGTGCATGAGTATATTTAATGTGGTATGGACAGTGAGGTATTGGCATCTCTCTGCTGTATTTCTTGAGCTCTAAAGCAGGCAGACAAGAAGCAATCTGAATAGTTAATTCCAAAATAACTGAGTAAAATAAGACCAAATTCTAAAATGTAGACATTTCCAAGAAAATGATAAAACCCAATCCAGAAACTGACCACAAAGCCTTTAGATATGCTTTTAATATAAATTGTGGCTTTACTTCACAAATAGCATTTCATGATATTATGTCACATCAGATAATCACAGTTTTTTTCTTCAAGAAAATGCTTTAAAACTTTAAAATGAACTATATTCAGTCTCTTTTCCATGTAAAGCAAGATAAATAGACTCCTTTTGATATGGCACTTGGTATTAATTTAAATCGAATATTCACTATTTGAATTTTATTGCAGCAGATATCCTCAGCTACCTAATTATTTTAGCACAATTTGGCACATATATAATTGTAAAAGATCTTGTATCTAGGCAAAGCATTTAATTTCCTACCAAATTAATCCCTTTGGAACATTACATTGGATGTCATGGTGATTTAAAAAAAAAAGACTCTTTCATAATAGCTAGATGCATGAGTAAACATCCAGAACTCTGCACAAATGGAAGATCTGAATTTATTTCCTTTGCTATATATGGTACAGGTTTCGTTATTACTAATTGCATACCCTTTCTAAACAGGGAAAATTTTAATAACAATTTGTGCTATGCCCATTGCTCTTTAATTCTGCATTTTTCTGGTCACTTGTCTGAAGAAGACATGCTTTTTCTTGGTCCTCAAAGGACAATGGATGTGTCTGGATTCATAATTCTATAGCAGTGTGGTCAGGAAAAGGGATGATTAAGGAACTGTATCAAATTTTGCTTAGTTAAATGGCATATACCACAATATGTGTTTTTCAGTAATTACTTAGTGAAAATAAATATGTCCCAGTTACTACTGATGTGTAACCAAGCACCCCAAAAATGTTCGAATAAGGCAGCCATTTTATTATGTGTGCAGATACTGTGGATCAGAAATTTAGACATGGCATAGCAGAGATGATTTGACTCTGTTCCATGATGTTTGGGCTTCAGCAGGGAAGACTCAAAGGCTAGAGACGTCTTAATGGCAGAAGGTCGTTTGTAAGTTCTTTCATGTGTATGTGACACAGAGGCTGAAATTCCTAGAAGACTGGAGACTCAAACGGGACTGTTGACTGAAGCAGTTATGCAGACCCTTTCTTAATAGTTTTAGTTTTTCATAGCATAGCAGCTACTTTTTAAGGGAAATTTCCCAAAAGGGAGCATATAGAGAATAAACATGCCTCAGAATCATCTCTCTAGAGAAATAAAGAGGCTGGAAAATTTAACCACCTACACTCATACCCTTGTTTGAGACTTGGGCCCAAACTGTTAAGGACTACATACCTATCCATTGCTGTTGCTTGCAGTACTCATTATTCCTTTGCCAAGAAAGCCCTTAGACAGAAAATAGAGACTCAATCTGGCAGAGTATTTGGGAACAATGTACTAGAGCTGCTGGTGGTGGGCTCAGTGTGGAGCAAAGGAATATGGAGTGGAATATCAACATCTACTCCATCTTATTTTTTCATTGATAATTATTATTTTATACATGTATTGCATGCACATAGTTTAAGACAAGCAAATAATCTAAAAGGCTTATAAAAATACAAAGAGAAAAAGAGTGTTGCTTGCTCCACCCTTTTTTGCCCTCAGACTTCACCACTTTAAAGACGATCATTTTCAGATTTTAGCATTTTCTTTATCTATTTATCTCCATATTTCTAAATAATATGCATTTTGAGATTTATCTTGATTTATCAGTTTTATAACAGTGTGTTTCTTTTCTATGATGGCAATAAAGTATTTAACATTTTACACCATCCTACCTCCAATTTCCCTCCTTGCATTTTTCTAATATAACCATATCACAATTTGGGGATAACTTGATATTCATATTATTTGACATTATGATGTTTTTCTATTACCAAGAGCAGTAATATGTAATGATCATAGATTGTTGCTTGTACGTGTTTTAAAATTTCTTATTTAAATTTTGAAATGTATAGGAAAAATGCTTTGTTTTCTTATATGTTTATGGTTAATTCTTCCCAAACATGCACAAACTCCATAAAAAGTATTTCAGCAACATTGTCTACACAATTAAGCAGAACAATTCTATCTTCTTTATGAAGTTTTTCTTACTAGTGATCCCTGCCCTCTTCAATCTTGGCTAGCTTTTTGCATAATAGTCATCCTGAGAGTTCCCTTTGCCTTCATCTGGCAGCTTCCTTCTTCTTTTCACCTGAGTTAGATCATATTGTTAGGCTCCTGGACCTCCTCCTGTATTCCTCCCTTAATTTGCATCCTCTAGTAGCTTCCTAAAAGTTTCCATGGGTGGTAAATTGTTTGGGGGGGGGGAGGTAAATTGTTTACACAGGTGGGAAGATGTCTTTATTTCACCCTCATGTTTGATTGCCAGTTTAAATAATTATGACTTTCTAACTTAAACATAATTTTGCTACAATTCAGAATTTTGAAAGTATGCCCAAATCACCTTCTAGTTTACAGATGTTAGTACTGGGAATTTCTGTGTCATTTTAATTTCTGATCCTTTATAAGTCACCTGTTCTAATACATTTGTTCTTCTCTTATTTTTATTTTTCTTCCTGAGAACTTCCATGTTTTTCCCTTATTCTTGCATATTGATATGTTATATGATGATGGTACTTAGTGTGATCTTTAGTATTCTTTTTCCAGCTCAGTGGGTCCATTAATACTACCAAATATGCCTCTAATTTCTGATAAATATATTTGTCTCTGTCATCTGTTTCTTGAATTTGTTAAAAGAATACCCTTCCAATGGTTTTCTCTGCGTCATTCTCTTCCTGTAACTTTTCCAAATTAGGTATGAACTTTCTGGTTTGACCCTTTCATATTACCTGTTCTTCTTCCCACATCTTTGATTATTTTTTTCCTCCATTGGAGATATTTTATTGACTTTTAATTTTGGTGTTGATATTCTAATTGTTGAAAAAATTTTTTCTTCATATGTATCTTTTCCCAGTTCCACTTATACAATATCTCAAAAGAATGTTATTTCATCAACATTTTCTCTTATTTCTCTGAATATATTACCTATATTTATCTGAAGTCTTTTTCTTGTGCCTGCATGATTTTGCTTCCTACAATATCATTTTTTTTGTTTTACTTTATTTTTTCTCTTCCTTTCATGTTACAAGCTTTCTCAAGTATTTGCTATTTTTTGTCTATTTATAATAATAACGAGGAATTGATTGCACACTTTAATTGTATCAGCAAAAGAAAAGATTCACTTAAGGATTGCCAGAGGGTAGGTGAGAGTTTAGAGGAATAATATCTTGTTCCACAACTGTTAAATGCCAGAAAAGAACTTTTCCACTTAGAATATGTTATTAAACTTCTGGAGAGCCTTGAAATTTTTGACATTTAATACAAAATTTAGGCTTTAGTACATTTCAATTTTTAATTATTATGGGTACAGTATCATTGTATATATTTATGGGGTACATATATTTTGATACAGACATTCAATTTGTAGTGATCATTGTATCCATCACCTTAAGTAATTAACATTTAGTACATTTTTTTCTAGAAGGAAGAGCCATAGAGTTAATCAGTTCCTAAAAATTAACATAACCTCAAAAATTAACTAGTCTTCAGTTATAAGATGGTGGAAGTTTAGCTCAGCTAATAAAATGACAGTTGGCTTTGAGTAATAGATTGGTGTAGAAGGTACTAGAAAAAAATTACAAAATAGTGTGTCTTTTGCTCTTTGATTTTTTATTTTAACAATTTATTTTATATATTTTATTTTGTTTTAAATTGATACATAATAAATACACATATTTGGGGGGTAGAGTGTTTATCAGAGGCTGGGGGAAATAAGGAGAGGGAGAAATAGGGAGAGGCTGGTCAATGGGTACAAAGTTATGGTTATATAAAAAAATTAATTTTTAGCATTCTTTAAAATGTTTATTAGGTACCTTGCCACTTTTTTTTTTTTTTTGAGTTGGAGTCTCACTCTGTCACCCAGACTGGAGTGCAGTGGCCGCTCCCAGCCACCGCAGCCTCGACCTGCTGGGCTCCGGCGATCCGTCCGCCTCAGCCTTCCGAGTAGCCGGAATTACAGGCATGCGCTACCACGCCCGGCTGAGTTTTTGATTTATTGTAGAGATGAGGTCTCGCTGCCCAGGCAGGTCTCGAACCCGTGGGCTCAGGCAATCCACTCACCTCAGTCTCCCAAAGGCGTGGGATTACAGGCTGAGCCACCAAGCCTGGCTACCACTTGTATTTCTTTCTAAGATTATTTATTAGGGACTAAATTTATTCTCTTACCACAAAAAAACCCTAAAAAGAAAAAAAAGAAAAAATAATTTTGAAGACCCTGGCCATCAGGCAAAAAAAAATACTGTAATCCCCGAGGAGTGGAAAACAAACAAGATATGTTCTATGTTTATCCCTCATTATTGACTTGACTTTCTAAGTCAGAGTACAGAGAAGAGGAACCCAGGGAAAGCCTGCTAAACTTTCTGAATTTTGGAGATTGAATTAAGAGCATAAGGAAGTCATGGTGACTTGAGTTTGTGGAACTGAGTAGTAGAGACGAAGTTGCTGCACAGAGAGAGAATCCAGGAGATCTACATACAGAAGGTCTCCTTCAAGTGATCCTCAGAGTACTGATTAGTACTTGCATGATGTGAGGAAAGCATTCAAGGTCATAGGAAGAGGCATCTAAAAGGATTAGACAGAATAGCGTTCTGATCTCATACAGGTTCAGGAATAAGCCTGATTCCACTAGCCAGGCTGGAAAAACTTATAATTTTTAGGGCAAAGGTATATTACTCTGAAGGATTTGCCTCCATTATGGGGAAAACTAGCCCCAGACTAAAAACTGCTTGGGTAGATTTAGTGAAGCTTAACTTTGTGGAAGAGGGAAGGCTTACTGATTGGGAGAAGCCACAAAGGAACTTCTGATGTGCTCAGCAACATTCTATTTATTGACCTAGGATACAATTCAAGAGTTATGATATCTGCAAAAGAACTATTTTTATGTTTAAACCGAAAACTAATAAGCCAAGGATGTATCTTAAGAAATTAAAGAAGCCAGGCTCTGTGGCTCAGCCTGTAATCCTGAACTTTGGGAGGCTGAGGTGAGTGGATTGCCTGAGCCCTCGGGTTCGAGACCTGCGTGGGCAACTTGGCGAGACATCATCTCTACAATAAATAAAAAAAAATTAGCCGGGCGTGGTAGCGCGCCACTGTAGTTCCAGCTACTTGGAAGGCTGAGGTGGAAGGATTGCCCGGAGCCCAGCAGGTCGAGGTTGCAGGATCTGGGAGCGTGCTACTGCACTCCAGTCTGGGCAACAGAGCAAGACTCCGACTCAAAAAAAAAAAAAAAAAAAGAAAAAAAGAAATTAAAGAAACAAGAACAACAACAAAAAACACAAAGACAACTGCAGGAAAAAAAATAAGAAAGGTAATTAATGGTCACAAATGCACACATAAAATAGAGGATCAACATGGGAAAGAGAGAGAGCGAGCGAGATCATGTAGGCACAGAATTGATATCAGGAACACAAAAGGTATGTATCTACAGCTAAAGAAAACACCAACAAGATAAGAAAAGGACATAAAGACGTTTGGTCAACTCAGTAACCTTTCACTTGAAAACTGAAATTAAAAAACATGAAAAAATATAACCTGATAAATTCAGTTATTTGAATTCATATGCTCCAAATAATATCCAGCATCTAATTAAATGAGTTTAGATTTATACCAGATTAGATGCATAAAGAAGAAAAAAGTTTGTTTGTTTTTTAAAAAATTATAATCAAAAGGGGCCTCCAAACATTTCATTAAGAAGTAAATATTAGCTGGGCTCGGTGGCTCAGCCTGTAATCCCGGGCCGTTGGGAGGCTGAGGTGAGTGGATTGCCTGAGCCCGCGGGTTTGAGACCCGCCTGGGCAACTTGGCGAGACCTCATCTCTACAATAAATCAAAACAGCCGGGCGTGGTAGCGTGCGCCTGTAGTTCCGGTTACTTGGAAGGCTGAGGCAGAAGGATCGCCAGAGCCCAGCAGGTCGAGGCTGCGGTGGCCAGGAGTGGCCAATGCACTCCAGTCTGGGTGACAAAGTGAGACTCCAACTCAAAAAAAAAAAAGAAGAAGAAGTAAATATTTTGTGAGATCACACACAAAAAAATAGCATGGTTGGCAACTTCTAAAATGACCCCCAATGCCTGCTGGTATCTACGACCTGTGTAATCCCTTCTTTTTATGTGGACTATACCTAGTGACTTGCTCTGAACAAACAGAATCTGACAAAAGTGATGAGATGTCATCTCCGAGATTAGATTACAAAGGACTCTGGCTTTGCCTTGCTTGCACTCTCTCTTGCTCTTTCTTGCTCTGATGCAGCTTAGCTGGCTGCCATGTTGTGAGCTGCCTCACAGAAAGGTCTAAATGGCAAGGAACTGAGGAAGATCCATGACCAACCATTAAAAAGAAATTGATCCCTGACAGCTATGTGAGTGAACTTGGAAACAAATCCTTCCTTAAGTCTTGAGATTATTATAGCCCTAGTTGACACTTTTCAGGCTTTTGAGAACCTCTGGGCCAGAGCTACCCAGCTAAGTTGTGCCTGAATTCCTGTTCCACTGAAACTGTGAGATAATATATGTTGTTTTTGAGAAACTAAGAGTTAGGGTAAAATTGTATGCAGTAATAGATGACAGATTTATTTTTATTTTTTATTTTTATTTTTGAGTTGGAGTCTCACTCTGTCGCCCAGACTGGAATGCAGTGGCTGCTCCCGGCCACCGCAGCCTCGACCTGCTGGGCTCTGGCGATCCTTCCACCTCAGTCTTCCGAATAGCTGGAATTACAGGCACACGCTACCACGCCCGGCTGATTTTTTGACTTATTGTAGAGATGAGGTCTCACCAAGTTGCCCAGGTGGGTCTCGAACCCATGGGCTCAGGCAATCCACTCATCTCAGCCTCCCAAGGCATGGGATTACCCGCTGAGCCACCCAAGCCCGGCTAGATGACAAATTTAGAAGTAAAGACCTAGAACTTCACCTTTTGCTGAAGGTGCTAAGACAGTGTAGTTAGTGTAGGTTAAACATAGGTAGATAAATTTCTTATGGGCAGACTTTAGTTTTTAGTAAGGAAGTATCCAGACATCTTGTCCGCGGGCAAACTACCCTGTGGGCTGGAATGTGGACTCAATGGGGACTCCCAGTGCACCCCAGCCCCTCAGCTCACCAAAGGAAAACTCCATCAAGGTAGTTTCCAGAGTGAAATAGAAACCTATAGAAATGTAAATCAGACCACCTTTTAGTTCTTAGTCACCAAGTCTGGTGAGTCAACATACCAAATGTAAAATGTGTGTTCTTGGAAAGCCCATTCCCCTATCCTATCAGAGACAGAGAGATGGCAATCTCTCTACAGTAGTTATCTGTAGATTACTCATTAGCATATCAGTAACTTGGTAGTTGTAACTACCTTTTTGGTAAAAAGTGAAAACTTGGTCTTCTTTTTCAAGAAACTTGCCCATGCCAGCTTTCTTTCTGGCATGAACCTCTTTCTTTCCCTTTTTTTTTTTTCTTTTGCTAAGAAACTCTGTTTTAGAAACTTCACAGGCCACTGTGAAAATCCTTTCAATGCCAAGTCCAAGAGCCCAAGAGTTTTCCTGCTGCACCCTACTTGACAACAGATACAGTCTCTAACATAAACAAGATTTCTAAAGAGATAAGATATTGATAGAATTGGGAGGCAATGTGGAGAACTTCCCAGTGAGGCTTCAGAGATTTCTGATAGTTCTCCTTTCACTGGTTGTTGACATCTGCCATAAACTATTGTCACTAAGATTCTGTGCATCAAAAAATACCAATCAAAACCAATTTTCTCAAGTCTTGCTATAAAACAATCTATGAAAGTCAGTAACAGAAGCAGCAACTGACATATCAACATGACATGTAGCAATCAGAAACTGTTTGTCTCATTTTTTTATGAAATTCCATAAGTAGCACAAAAGAGAGCAGGTAGTGTCCTATCCTTCTAAAAATGCCATGCTGTTAATGAAGATAAAAATATCCCTGTCTTCTGACTGAAAGGACAGAAACTCCAAATTTATATCGATTAAGATAAAACTAACATAAACAAAAACACAGATGTGTGTGCATACATATGTATATCACAGAGATATTTACCAGACTGCTAGTGTTTAGTTATCAGAAATGAGGAAACGAGAAAGAGATTACTAAGTTGCTAAATTTTCTCATTCAATCAATTTTGAGGTTTTGCTATATTTTATTTACAAATATATAAAGAGCAAAGCTATATTTTAACTGTGGCTAAAAATAAAATCAAATAAATCATATTATTTATTCATCTTAGCAATACTAGGTATATTATAAATGTGAATAAAGATAAAATTATGTGACTCTGCATTCCTTTTGAAGATTTTGCTAATACTTACTTTTGACTTGAACTTTGGGTTATAAAATCCTAACTCTTAGACACACCCAGCAACAATGGCAGATGGTAGAAAACAATGTAGTAGATTTAGCAAGGACTTCCAGTCAGGGTAGTTATCCAAAGATAAGCAGTACCCTTCTATAGAATGACTGGTTTTGTTTTATTTTATTTTAACTATCAAAAGTCACCTCATAAGCCATTTCTTCCAAAAAATTTACTAGAGGAGTCAATTAACAGCATGATAATAAAACTGATGCAGTATATTCTCATTTTTTAACATGTATTCACTGATATGAGACTAATTCAATTTTTTCTGCTTTCTATTTTTTAAAATTAGAAAAATTTTCTTCTATCACTTAGCAATGTAAATGATCATTTCAAATAAACTTTTTAAAATATAAACATTTAGTAATTATTTTTAAAAGACTATGATTTATTTACTAAGAAAACATCTTATAATGTTAAATGTGTCTAGAGTGTTTAGGAAGAATTTTTTTTTGAGTTGGAGTCTCACTCTGTCGCCCAGACTGGAGTGCAGTGGCCACCACAGCCTCGACCTGCTGGGCTCCTGCGATCCTTCTGCCTCAGCCTTCCAAGTAACTAGAATTACAGGCATGCGCTACCATGTCCGGCTCATTTTTTTTTTTTTATTTATTGTAGAGATGGGTGCCAGAAGCCGCAACCCCTAATGAGGCAAAATGGAGGTTACCCGAAAATGGGAAAAACGCTGACTGGGAGCAGAGCCCCAGTGGGAAGCAGCCATGCTGGAGGAAGAGCTCCATGGATCCTATTGAAGGACTCCTTTTGGCCTTAAAGGAATGCGTGCTTAGGCTTGAAAAACACTTCCCTTGATAAATAAAAGAATTAGCTAGAATGTGCAAGGATGTGGAATTAGCAGTAAACCTATGTATAGAAATGTAAAAAGGGCTCAACAGCAAAAATTTCCCCCCTGAAGGGACAAGGGAATGCAAATTTTGCAACCTTTAGCTAAAAAGGAAAAACAAGTACTTCCTCATACCCTTTATAAGTAACAACATTGACAGTTGTGATTGATGAGGAAGTGAGAAACTGAGACAGATTATCTCCAAAAACAAGTGTTTTGGGGAAAAACAAGTAACAGACATGCCTTTTGATTTAAGAAATATTATAGTTTAATTAGAAAGAAGGTTAAAATTAAAGTAAGGATTAGAATTAAATAAATAACAGTTATAATTAAAAGATGAATGTTTAATATAGATGTAGGTATTAGTTAAATATAAGGAATAGAAAATAATTAAGTTTTAAGGTAAACTTAAAATTATACACACTTAATGTAGGTTTAAAATTAAATACATTTAGGATTAGAAGTAAGATTAATTTCATATATAAGTGTAGATTTAGACGTGTTTTGTTTAGAAATATAAAATGTAAAATAGGTGATAAGAAAGTAGCAAGTAATATAGATAAGGCAATTAGAATTAAGAAAGTTAAATTTTTAAATTAATAGTATTAAGAATTCATAGTGGGTAAGATAAGGGTGGTTATATAAAAGAAAAAACAAGTCAATATCTTGCTGCTGAAAGTATACATAAGGGTAGAATTAAGAAAATAGATTAGTAAAGGAAAAGAAATAGAATAGCAAAGGGAAGAGATTCAGGTGACCTAGAGGTCACAGGATGTGACTGATAAATTGGCAGCTGGTATTTTGTTACACTACCTGGTAGCAGGAAGAAACAAAATGAAACTTGTAAAGGTCAACTTCCCCATAAACAAAAGAAAAAACATGATGTAAACATTTAATGTGTAACATGGGATAAATTTTGTGGGTGGGGGTCAGTAAAAAAACTATATAAGCTTGTAAGAATTGAATAAAAATTGGCAGAGTCTTGAACTCTCCCCAGGAAGAAGGATCCTGTTGTTTTCATCTTTTCTTTTTCGCTGCTTCCCGATTCCCCCGTCTCAAGCCCTGTCTCTCTCCTGGAGCTGGACTCCAGCAGATGGGGGTCTCGCCAAGTTGCCCAGGTGGGTCTCGAACCCGCGGGCTCAGACAATCCACTCACCTCAACCTCCCAAAGCACGGGATTACAGGCTGATCCACCGAGCCTGGCTAAGAAGAATTTTCTTAATGACTATCTAGAGCAAAAGTCTATCTTTATTTCATTTGATGATTCAGAAAGCTATTTTGGTAAATAAGTAATACGTTTAAAAAGTGTGACAATATTTCTATGATTTCAGAAATATTTGGATTTTTCACTTACAGTTTGGTCTGAATAACAATAATTGCACAACTTAATTGTTGTCTCTTGTCACATAATAAATTCCACCCAAACTTAGTGGCTTAGAACAACAAACATTTATCATCTCATAGTTTCTGAAATTCAAGAATTTGAGAGTAAGTTAGTTGTATGGTTCTGGCTCAGAGTATCTTGTTAGGCTGTAATTAAGATGTTGGCTGGAGCTGAAGTCACCTGTCCCAACTGGGGCTGGAGGATCTGTTTTGAACCTCACTCACACGGCTATTGTTAGGAGGCCTCCATTTCTCAAAATGTGATCCTCTCCATATGATTGATCACAATATGGCAACTGTCTTTCCCCTAGAGCAAGCAAACCCAGAGAAAGACACATACATACACACACACACACACACACAGAGAGAGAGAGAGAGAGAGAGAGAGAGAGGAGGAAGGAAGGAGGAAGGGAGGGAGAAAGAAGTCACAGTGACTTTTAAGACATATAGATTCCAAAAGCACACAGTGTCACTTGTTTTATTCTATTTGTTACACAGACCAACCCTGAAACAACATGGAAGGGGAATACACAGGGTGTAAGCCTCAAGAGTTGGGGACCACTGGGGACTGTTTTAGTGACCAGTTTCCATAGATAAAGTATGAGTCAAAGCTTGATCAGACAAGCAGAACGGCTAGAAGTTATACAGAACAAGAGATCTATTCTGGTCTGAAGCATTCTACAAGTGTGGAAGCAGATTAATCAGCCTGTGAAAGGCTCCTGCTTCTACATCTAGTGTTGTGCCTGAAGTTAGCATGGTCAACAGTAATATTTGGCAGAAAGATGAACTTGAAGGGGGAGGGAACAAAGGCAAACTGGAACTCACAAGAGAAACTAGAATTCACAAGAGTACTCTGAATTGTGTGCTTGTCTCTCATAGGCTCCATTTTTAAAGATGTCGGTGGCTGCAGGATTAGCTGGGCCCCTTTACCATGGAGTTGTTCCAAAACCTGACCCAAGATTCAGAGTAGAAGAAGGATGGGCTGAAATTTTTGTTAAATAAATGTTTAATAAAATATATATGTAAAATATGTGTCAAAGGGTAGGGCCTTCATTAATGTGCTTCCTTTCCCTGATGGTAGCAGTTAACAAGAAGATTTCAAGCAAATGTTACAGAGTGTTGAAACTATTGGGAAACACATAGGAAAGAGAGGAGAGGAGAATTGTGTGTGCTCAAAGAAGCAACTAAACTCTCTGGTGGTGAAATATGGGTCTAGGGAGGCTTTTCTTAGCCACAGAGTCAGTGATCTCTAGATGTATGGAAGAGAAAAGAGCTGAATTCAACTTAGTATCAGGAATTGCACCTAATCTAAAATCTCGCATTTTCCCACTGTCAGGAAACCTAAACAAATTGAGAATGCAAATGTATTGATCAATTGTGCACAAGGATTCTGGCAAGTGGTTTTTGTCCAGATCATAAAACAACAAATATCTTATAAACTGCACAGCTTACAAGTGTGTTATGATATCATCTAGTCATCATCACAAGTATGCCTGTTTGGCAGGCCAAATATTGATATCTTCTACATATAATGGGTATTGGCTAAGTGTGAAAGAGCTTAAGGTAAGTATTTAGAGTTACAAAGATTTTGAAGCTGGAAATAGAAGCTAGCATATTCCCTTTTTAGTGTATTAAACTCCATTTTATTAAGTAAGACTCACAATACTTTCATGCTAAGTTTTCACTCTTGTCATATACCAGAAAAATGATTAAAAATTTGCATTAATTCAATGCTTAATTTCACTATCACAGGTAGTAGGCAAATGCACTCTATTTTTTAATTGTATGGGTTTTGTTCTGATTATTAGTTAGTGTACATGGATCTAATAGTAAAGACTTCCCTAATACATCAACTTCCTTATTTTTTAATCTTTATGCCCTGTCTTGTCCATATGAATTCATTTAAAGTTGTAACTTAACATTGGAAACATTTCATATCTTGTTTCTCTTTTTTAGTATTATATCATGAATTAATATCTAAATATCCACATTTTCTATCATGTCCTTCTAATGGCTGTAATATTCTATCATATACTCACACTTGCTGATAAACATATTCCTCATTCTCTGATAGACAGTCAGAAAACAAAAGCAGTAACAATTTTCATTTTGTTACTGGTTACTGGTTACTTACATTTTAAATATACACAAAAGCAGAGCCAAAACACTGTTAGGTAACTAATTTGAGTTATTGCCATGCCTTAATTTTTCCATGTGCATTTTGATGGTTGAGTAAATGCAATGCATGCTTACTAAAGGTAGTCTCTTTTTTTAATTATTTTCATTTTATTTATAGAGATAGGGTCTCACTCTGTTGCCCAAGCTAGAGCAGACCAGTGCAATTATTGCTCACTGCAGCCTTGACCACATGGGCTAAAGAGGTTCTCCTATCTCAGCCTCCCAAGTAGCAGGGACTACAGGTACATGCCACCACACACAGCTATGTTTGTTTATTATTATTTTCTGTAAAGACAGGGTCTCGCTTCGTTGTCCTGGTTGATCTTCAACTCCTGGCCTCAAGCAACCCCCCTACTTTGGCTTCCCAAAGTGTTGGGAATATAGGTTTGAACCACGGCAGGACTCCTTATATTTATTTTTAATGTTAAAAATATTTAGTTATTAACTATAGCATAATCTCAACCCAACCACCTTCAGAGAATAAAAGTTCTTTTAAACAATAACAGCACAAGCCCTTTTATCAACAATTCTATCATGTCCTAGTAAATTATCCAGTCTTCCTTCTTTACTGAAAGGCATGCATTGTTTTCTCATCTTCATTGTTAAGAGAAGTATATGCAAATCATGTAACAAGGTCTATGGCTAGATCAACTCATAATGCAAAATTCCTAGGATAGAAGTCATAATCTTGAGTTTACCAAAATTAACATTTTTACTCTTTGTTTTCAGTTTGCAGCAGATTCCACATGTTCACTTTCTGATTTTTCAGGAATGACTTTTAATAAGTATCACTGAGCCTGATGAAGAACATCTAAGTGTCTCAAAGAGAATGAATGCCCTGGACAATTATATCACCTAGGGATGGCTAGAACAGAAACAAATCAGGTTTCTCCCTCAGAGTGACAAACATTAGAGTGCTAGGCACAATGTTTATGTCATGAAATAGCATACCTTTAGAAGTCAGTGTAGTGTGGCCTCAGAGAGAGATTCCACTGTCAGCATAAACCACCCTTTCCCAAGCAAGATTTTTGTGAAAAGCTTTCTGTTGGGTGCAGTTTAATAATAAAAGTGTTTTCAGAAATGTCCATTTCTTCTGTGTTTTTTTGATGCATATTTCCATCCAATCCATTAGGAATCACATAGTTTCGGGATTCTCACAAAACGTCTTCATTGTAAATATATCTACTACACAAACAGAAAGCTTCATTTTCTTTGCAAACAATGTTTGCAAGTTCTCGAATTTGCTAGTGCCTATTTTTCTCCATGACTAATGTAATAAATATTTGGAATCTTTGTTTTTTAATTTGCATTTTTTAAGGTTGTTTCAAAAAGCTTATATATTTCATGAACTTAGAATTTTTTTGTTGATTTTCCTCAATACTGTGTAATCTCACTACTTAAGACAGTGCCTGGTATGTGGTAGGCACTCGCACTGAGGGTTGGCTTGGCTCAGCTGGGCAATTCATCTGCTCCACAAGGTGTTTATTCTCATGAATGCTCAACTAAGACTGGAATATCCAAGATGGGTGTAACTGGAATGACTGGGGCCTGGCAAGACCTTTTCCTCCTGCTGTCTAGTTGGACTTCTCATATGGTGTAATACATGCCACCAAGAGCCCTTCCCTTTAAAGACCTAATCTAGAGATAATCTATAGAATCATTTTATAAAGTCATTAAACATTTTTCATATTGGTTCTTATAAAATTATAGAATAAATTGAGATAAAAATGAAAATATATACGATTATAATTATATCAAATAAGACATAAGAATTCAAAAAATGCACTATTATTCAATGATATTTGTTCATACAACAAATTTAAACTGCAATAGTGAATTGATAAAAAATAAAATAAAATATTACAGTTTTTCATTAGTGTACCTAGGGGTTATGAATGATATAAGCTTGGTATGTAACATAAAGCTTGTTTGGAATTAATACATTATTTTTGTCTGTTTTAAAAGTATTATTTTTCCCCTCAATTCAATATTTTACTAAATATAATGTTTCCCCTTAGAACGTGTCAACTACAGAAGTAAAACAAAACATTGATTCTAAATTATAACAATTTGAGAACAAAACACTGTGGCTACAGCATCATTGGAATACAACTCCTTTACAGCGAGATAGTAAAATTAATGTTAGCAGCTAGAGCACTGATACAACTGCGTTTCAGAGCACTGAGAAAATGCAGAAAATTGCAATAACTGTTATTCTTCTTTTTACAATATCACAACAATCAATCCACAAAGTAGAGCAAAATATTGCAAGGCTTAGTTTCATTGACTTTTTCCCACATTTTGATTTTACATTTTTGATAAAAGTTTTTTTTAATATATTATTTTCTTAACGATGACAATCAATGTAGCCTATGTTTAGATTTGTCTAGATCCATTTCCCCTCATCACTTCCAACCTGAGGATCTTGGTATTAAAATGTTTGGGTTGACTCTAGGTTATAGTTCTAAAAATAATATTTTCATGTTCTATAATCTATAATCAACACAGTGCATTTCTTAGATGGATCATAATCTTTGAGAAAATATGAAATTTAAAAGTGTAATTAAGTTATTGAAGTATATTATATTTGACTTTCAAGAGAGACTTGCTTGTACCAGGTCTTTCTGGTATGAAACTTTTGCCTGCCCCTCTTCTTTCTTCTCTTCTTCTCGCTAGTAAACTGTTTTAAACTTAAAAAGAAAAAAGGAAAGCTAAGTCATATCAATATATACTATATATAAACTGCAAGTCTTTTAGAACCAGGTTTCAGCAAAAACATCTTGGATTTCTGCTTGAATAAAACACAGAATAATTGCTGAGTTATTTTGAGTTATATTTAAAAGAATAAACTTTCTCATTGAATTTAAAAATTTGAATGCAACATTAGCAGTTTTGAATGAATGAAGTTGCTTTAAAAAATCCACTTTAGGTCACAAAGTTGTGTGTTTTATTCTGCAGAAATATTAATACATAATAACTTCAAATTCATGCTAACATTTCAATAATCCAAATTCTTCAAAAATATTTTCTGACATGCCATCAGTTACAGTGCTGGTTAAATAAAAGACTATCAATCTCATTCATACTCATTACGCATTTTAACATGCTAAATGTGTTAAAAATTTCAACATAATAACCAGTTAAAGCATGGTTTGGACACATGCATACATTTTTCTTAGGTATATTAACTGAAACAATTTGTTAGAAAATAAGAAAGAGACTTAGTAAGATCTAAAAAAAATGAAATAAAGTAAACACAACTTAAAGTCAGTTATTTTATGTCCAGGAATATATCCTTCAGTAGTAATAACTCAGGGGTTTTTTCCTTTACCATTTTAAGTGAAAATATGAAATTAAGTGGATTGTCTATCCAAATAAAGAGGATGAAATAAATTATGATAAATTCACACAATGGACTACTCCATAATTATTTAAAGAAAAAAGGTGTATTTATAAGCTCTGATCTGAGAAGATTAACATATGATTAAAAATTAGGCAAGAAAAATATTTTTAGCATAATTTGGTTTTGTTTTTATTTTATATTCTAAAGCATATTTACATATATGCATATTTTAGTATAAATATGAACGTTTATATATGTAAATGAATATAGCAAATAAATCTTATTGATACACAGTAAACTATAATATTGACTGTTTAAAAAATGAAGTAGGACTTTTTTTCTTGTTAACTTCAATTACTTTAAAAAATTCCTAAGCAGGGCTCGGTGGCTCAGTTTGTAATCCCCCGCCTTTGGGAGGATGAGGTGAGTGGATTGCCTGAGCCTGCGGATTTGAGACTCACCTGGGCAGGCAAGACCTCATTTCTACAATAAATCAAAAAATTAGCCAGGCATGGTAGCGTGCGCCTGTAGTTCTGGCTACTTGGAAGGCTGAGGCGGAAGGATCGCCGGAGTCCAGCAGATCGAGGCTGCAGTGGCCAGGAGCGGCCACTGCACTCCAGTCTGGGCGACAGAGTGAGACTCCAACTCAAAAAAAAAAAAAATTCCATTGAATTCTGAGTTATTTTAACCTATATTTTTCAAATAATGGGAAAATAATATTGACATTTATTTGTGAAGAAGACTTTGAAGTCTCATTCCATAAAGTCTCCTGCTAAACCATACAAAATTAAATAGAAGAATAAAATTATGAATTATAATTATAAAGTGAAAAAATCTTAGAACTACAATTAAACAGACCTTATTTAATTAGACCTTTAATTTACCTGCAATGTTTGCCCAGCAGATAAGTGCTGTCCCATACACTACTCAAAGAAATACAGTGATCCTGACATTTATTTATTCTAGAAGTGGGGTTGATTTTCCCTTTTCTGCATCTGGGCAGCTGCTGGAACCAAGAGAGGGCACAGGAAATAATGTCATGTGACTTCCAACACTAGGCAATTAAGAAGCCAGCCATCCTGTCAAAAGTATGATTATCCTAAGACCACAAGGCGAGGGGGCAAGGGGGAAGATGGTGGACCTGATGCTCCTCAGTGAGATTGCAGAACCGATGCATTTCTTCACCGACAACGTCCTGAGCCCAGAGGACTGGGACAGCACTTGTATACAGGCCTGGATGAAGTGCCAAGGAGCATACATAGCTCTTCTGTTGCCCAGAGCAGGATGCCCCATTTGACAGCAGTTCCCTGGATGTAGGGATGGATGCCAGCCCCCCCATCCTCATCTTCAGGTGAAGTCTGAGCCATCCTCTCCCGGCTCTTCTTGCTCCCTCAGTTCTGAGTACTCACATCTCTCCATTGAGCCCCCCAGTCAGGCCCTTGGAGTAGGGGAGGTGCTGCATGTGAAGAGAGAGTCATTGACACCCCCACCATGTCTCCTGGGAGATGAGCCAACATCCTCATTTGAAACCATCCAGATCAATGTGGACCCCACCTCTGATGATTCCTCAGATGTCCTGAACAAGATAGAACTCATCTCTACATCTTCCTCCATCAACTGAGGCCTCCCTGCTCTCAGCGGACTCCTCCAACCAGGCTTTATAGGAGAGGAGGTAAGTGAAAGTGAAGAGAGAGTCCCCATCCCCTCCAGGGTGCCTTCTGTGGGATGTCCCCATCCCCTCACTTCGAGCTGTCCAGATCAAGCAAGGGCTCATCCCCTGATGGCTTCTCAGGTAGACCCTCACATACCCAGAAGCCACCACTGAAACCCAAACCTGTGGTACTAACTGTAGTGGCCGAAAGTTCAATCCGAGAGACCACCAAGAGCCAATTCCGACGAAAGTTCAAGAGGGTCTTTATTTGCAAGTTTGAGCCTGGACCTCTGTTGACAACCGACGCAGCGGAGTACACCCAGAGGCCCTGACTTTCTTAAGCAGATGCCTTTTATGCTTTTGCACAAAGGGAGGAGGAATTTGGGGGGGCTTTCCAGTCTTGTTACCATTTAATTGGGGAGTAACCTCTGGTGGTCAGCTTAATCGTGGAGGATTGGCTAGCCTGACTCGGGCTGACCTTGGCCCACTAGCTAGGGAAGTTGCAGAGACATCTGGAAACTTAGGTGATTTCTCCCTGGCACCTGATTGGTTGTTGCTAAGGGGAAAGTGAGACAAGGGAAGGGGTTGAAGCTTGTAACTGGAGCTTTGCAGTTTTTTCCATAACTGAAACTTTAAACAGTTACAGGTTATGTTTTAAGACAGAAAACCAAAATGGCTGTGCTATTGTCCACGAGCCGATTACATATTTATTGGGTTATAGCATGCTCTTAACCTAAGTCTATGGTATACTCTATTACGGTCCTTTCACTAACCACTGTCCCAATGCCCCCCAGAGCTGTGCCTCCCAGCACCACTGTCCTTCTGCAGCTCCTCGTTCAGCCACCCCCAGTTGTCTTCATCCAGGGTGCTAATCAGGTTCAGCCTAAAGTGCCAGCTCCTCCTGTTCCACGGTCTGAGAGGAAGAGCGTCATTCTGTCTCCTATGCCTGGGAACTCCTGCCCAACTGAAGTGGATGCAAAGCTACTGAAGTGGCAGCAGCGAATGACCAAGAACCAGGAGGCGGCCTGCCAGTCCAGGAGAAAGAAGAAAGAGTGCCTGCAGGGGCTGGAGGCTCGGCTACAGGCATTACTGGCCGACAACCAGCAGCCGGGAGAATGCTGTTCTCCACGGCTAGAGGCCCTGCTGACTGAGAACAGAGAGCTCAACTTAGGGTGTGGAAATAGGAAGGTGAGATACATCATGGTCTTCCTTCTCTTCATTGCCTTCAGCTTTGGACCTGTTAGCATCAGCAAGCCTTCTGCAACTGTAGTCTGTCCTCAGATGAGTGGAGAGGAGCCTCAACCCTGGGGATACTTGCAGGAGTTCTCAGAACAAGAGCCAGTTCACAGAGTTTAACCCCTCCAGGGGTCCTTTCCAATGTCCAGAGGAGTCCCAGCCCAACCTTCTAGATGGGCTCAGTTTCAGGAACCTGAACACCTTCTCTGGGGGGGGGGTGTAAGGGAGAAGAAGTTACTAGAGAGACCTAGACCAGCTCTTCCTCTCCTCTGATTGCCAGGACTTCAACTGAACGGAGTCCCTGAGGCTTGCTGATGAGCTGAGTGGATGGGTCCACTCGGAAGGCACAGAAGAGACAGAAGTCTCAGCTATGGAAGAAGTCGGCTCCAGTTAAGGCAGTCCCCACCCAGAAAGGTATTCTGTGGACCAGTTGCAGCCATACTGCCACCCAGACCACTCACAGCCAGAGTTCTTGAATGCAATAAACCAACGGGAAGACACATTCTATGTTTTCTCCTTATGACGGGGCCACTTGCTCCTTCTGGCCATCAGCCACAACAAGACCTCCCGGCCCAAGATGTCGCCGGTGATGCCTGCCATGGCCCCCAGTGAGACTCTGTCAGCCCGGGGATTTCCGGGGGACCATGAGAGGATGCAGATCGAGTGTGAGGTCATGGATACCAGGGTGATTCACACTGAGACCTCCACGGTGCCCCCTTCGCTCTGAAAACAGCCATTCCTGACCCCAGGCAATGCCACATGTGGCCCCTTGCCAGCATCTGAATCCAGTCAAGCTCACCAGGTCTCCCACCAGTCCCTCTACCTCACCTCTGCCACTTACACTGACTTAGAATGGGGAGGAGGGTATAGGGTGACTAAGTGGGACTGTTCTGCAACTTCCCTGATCCCCGGGCTTGGGGCAATTGGTAAAGAAAACACAAGATGTGGGGATTAAGCACTTATTTGAGGTGGGGGAGTTTACCTCTCTTCTCATCCTTTTTAAGAACATAGGGTTCCTCTCATTCCTATGAACCCCCAGTCCCTGCTTTGACATCATTGGGTGAGGTTGTTTTGGGGTGGGTAGACTCCTGCATACTGTTTCTGTTCGGTGGGTGAAGGTGAGACTTTAGTCCCCAGGTGAGACAAGGGAAGTTTTGATATTTTGCAGCTAGTTACTTGGAGTAAGGAGGGTGGTTTAGAAAGATCAGGTTTATTTGTGTGCATATCTTCTTTTTTTTTATTTATCAATATTTTCTATTATGATAGTGTGGGGTACAGTTAAGTGTTAGGTATACAAATACATTTCGTTCAGGCACCCTGTTGATAAGAGGTGTTTCTCCATCCCCAGAGAGATGTTTGCTACCGTTAATTCCATTTCCCTCCCCCCCCACCATAGTTTCCCACTACTGTCAGCCATTTTCTTATAGTATTACATTGGATGTTCAAGGTCCATTATATGAGGGAGAACATGTGATACTCGGATCTTTGTTTCTGTGAGAGGTCACTCAGTATTATAGACTCTAGTTCCATCCAGGTTGCTGCGAAATTCATGATTTTGTTCTTTTTTTATGGCTGCATAGTATTCCATCGTGTATATGTACCATATTTTTTTAATCCAGTCCTCTTTTGATGGGTAGCATGGTTGCTTCCAGGTTCTTGTTATTGTGAACAATGCTGCAGGTATCTTTTTTATAGAGTGATTTGAGTTCTTCAGGATATATTCCCAGTAGGGGGACTGCGGGGTCATATGGGAGGTTGATATTTAGAGCTTTTAGGAATTGCCACACTGCTTTCCACAGAGGTTGCACTAGTTTACACTCCCACCAACAGTGTAGAAGTGTTCCCTTTTCACCACACTCTCTCCAGCAGCTGTTATTTTTTGAGTTGTTGATAATTGCCATTCTGACTGGAGTTAGGTGGTATCTCAGTGTGGTTTTGATTTGCATCTCCCTGATGATTAGTGAGGTTGAATATTTCTTCATGTGTCTGTTGGCTGCTCGGATGTCTTCCTTTGTGAAGTGTCGGTTCATATCTTTTGCCCATTTTATAATGGGGTTGTTTGTTTTTTTCTTTTCAGCATGTTTAAGTTCCTTGTAGAACCAAGACATTAAGCCTTTGTCAGACCTGGTGTTGGCAAATACTTTTTCCCAGTCTGTAGGCTGTCTCCCTGCTCTCTTGATTGTTTCTTTGGCTTTGCAGAAGCTTGTCAGTTTAATAAGGCCCCACTTGTCTATCTTCTCCCTTATGACCTGTGGATTTCAGGTTTTGTTCAGGAATTGGATGCCAGTTCCAATTTCCATGAGGATATGTCCTTCATTTTCTAAGGTTTTTATTGTTTGATGTTTTACATTTCGGTCTCTGATCCATTTGGAGTTAACTTTTGCACATGGGGAAAGATAGGGGTCCTGTTTGAATATTCTGCATATGGTCAGCCAGTTTTCCCAGCACTATTTACTGAATAGGTTCTCCTCTCCCCAGTGGTAGGTGGTGGAGGCTTTGTCGAAGATGAGTTTGTTGAGAAATTGAGGTTTTGCTTCTGGAATCTCAATTCTATTCCATTGATCTATATGCCTGTTTCTATACCAATACCAAGCTGTTCTGATGATTGTAGCTTTATAGTAAAGTTTGAAGTCTGGTAATGTGATACCACCTGCTTTGTTTTTTTTGCTGAGGATTGTCCTGGCTATTCTTGGACATTTGTGTTTCCATATGAATTCCTGTGTTGTTTTTTTCTAGGTCTGAGAAGAATGTTGCTGAGAAGAATGTCATACGGTTAGAAGGGCCACTTTTTTTTTTTTTTTGAGTTGGAGTCTCACTCTGTCGCCCAGACTGGAGTGCAGTGGCCGATCCCGGCCACTGCAGCCTTGACCTCCTGGGCTCTGGCGATCCTTCCGACTCAGCCTTCCAAGTAGCTGGAATTACAGGCATGCGCTACCACGCCCGGCTGACTTTTTGATTTATTGTAGAGATGAGGTCTCGCTGCCCAGGCGGGTCTCGAACCCGTGGGCTCAGGCAATCCACTCACCTCATCCTCCCAAAGGCGTGGGATTACAGGCTGAGCCACCAAGCCCGGCTAGAAGGGCCACTTTAAGTGTTCCAGTTGACTACTCTAAACTTACAGGAAAAAAAAAAAAATCAACTACCATCCCTATGAATGAGCCATTTTGAATTCATGGTCCAGTTGAGCCTTCAGACGACTGGAGCCCCAGCTGACACCTGAGTCCCCAAATAAAGATTCACTCAGAGATCACTTGTAGAATTTCCGACTCAAAGATTCATAAACAAAATAAAATGACTATTTTACTCTACAACATCTTGAAGTAATTTGTTATAAAGTAATAAATAACTAGAACATACATTTATTTTAGATTCTAAGACAAATAAATGCTTGGTAGGGATTTCCTCCTTCAAGTCCTGTTAATTTTTTAAAGATAAATTAAAATGAAAATTCTTATTTCTTTCTAATTTCTTAATTTTTATTATTTATGTGGGAGAGGGCTCAATTAAGCCCAATCAGTTTTTATAAGAGACAGCCTGCTTTGGATTATTGGGCTAATAGACTACATGAGAATCAGGTGGGCTTAGGCAAAGTTACTTCAATACTCACTTTTATTTTATTCTTTCCCATTCCATGAAGAAATTTATTAGACACTAATTATGTTCACGTTTTACTGTTCCTCACATTTTCTATAATATTATACTGTAGCAATTCCAATTTGGCCCTCAGTTATTTATGCTTCCATCAATTTCTGCAAATGTCAAAATGATTGAGAAGTATTTCTATTTTTGTCACACCTAGTACTAATTCATAGTAAATAAAACAGTGATGTATTCTGCCTCTTTCTCTTCTTTTTCACATTTGTGTTATTGACTAAAAGCCACTTCCAAATATGCTAGTTGAATCTCCTATCCAGTGAGGTGAATAGCAAAATGGATATTTTTCTATAATGTAATGGTTTTATTGCTCTGCTGGCTATATAATCATCATCAGAAAAAAATGACTTATACCCAGGTTTTTTAAAACAAAAACCATTTTTGGCACATATTCTTAAGTATACCCAGCAACTTTTTCCAGGAGTTCAAATCATTTTATTTAGGAGCATAATTTGTAAATTTCTATCTTGGGAAATTCACTGGATATTACATATTTAAAACTAAATAGATGATTGATGGATCTTTTTATATTACATGGTCATAGAAATCGACTGGTTACATATGCATTAACTATTTTCCAAACTAAAATTACTGTGACTATGCTCTATGGCATGTAATTTTGGTACCCTAAACACCCATTTGTCTCTGCATGAAAAAAGAGTGTTTTGTGTCAAGGGAAATGTTGACTTTGACTGGCTACATTTTCAGTTTAGGATACTCAAATTTTACACTTCACACATTTACAAAGCATATAGATTTGTTTTTATTCAGCTACAAAGGATATCTTCATGCTGTGTTCTTGGAAAATAATGTAATCTTAAGTATATGTTAGCTGCATTCTACTAAAAGAATAAATGAAAAAAATAAGATTTATAAAGCTTACCTGAAGACTTCAGATTATCTATATTTTACATTCTAAACACTGTGAAGCTGTACTGCCAAATACCATAACCATTAGACACATAGTGCAATTGAGCACTTGAAATGTGCCTTTATTTTATATTCTAAAGTATATGTATATATGCATATTTTAGTATAAATATGTGTATTTTATATGTGTAAATAAATATAGAGTATAAATTTTACTGATACACAGTAAACTATAATATTGACTAACTATTTAAAAACAGAGTAGAATTGTTTCTTCTTAACTTCAATTATTTTTAAAAATATTCCATTGAATTATTAGTTATTGTAACCTTTATTTTAAAATTTTTCAAATAATGAGAAAAGAATATTGGCATTTGTTTGTGAAAAGGGCTTTAAAGTTTCATTCTGTAAAAGTCTCTTGCTAAAGGAGAATTGACATGAGTTATAAGTGTAGAATACTGATTGGATTTCAAAAGTTTAATACAAAAATGTAAATGTTAATATATAACATTTTATATCGATTACATAATGAAATAATATTTCAGATACATTGTATTAAATGAGGTATATTATTATAGTTAATTTTACATATTGTCCTTATTTGTTTTCTGCTACTATAACAGAATACCAGAGACTGGGTAATTTATACAGAAAGGAAGTTTATTTTACTTATGGTTCTAAAGTCTGGGAAGTCCAGTATCATAACACTGGCATCTGGTTGAGGGCTTTTGTGTTGCATTATAATGTGTCAGAAGGGCAAGAAAGCACGTGCAACAGAGACAGGATGGGAGTTGGAACTTATCCTTTTATCAGGCACCTGCTCTTTCAATAACTAAACCTCTCCAGTGATAATGGCATTAATTCATTGATGGGGCTAGATCCCTCATAACTTAATCATCTCTTATAGAGCCTACCTCTCAATACTGTTATAATGGGAATTAAGTTTTCAACACATAATTTGAAGGGAGCATTACAGCTATAATACATATGTTACTCATATGTAGCTTTAATTATGCATCTACTGTATAGCAGTGCTCTAAAGGTAATTCTTGGATTAAATTATGAGAGAATTAAGTGCAGGGACCATATAGTTTTGATCCTCCAGAGAATCATTATTGAATTGTTTTTGGTTTTACTTATACTACTAGCCTTCCTTAAGCGATAGTGTAATAAATATTCCTTTTAAAAATATTGAATTTTTAAGATTATTGTTGAGGATAAGTAACCACATTACATAAGGTGTGCTTATGAGTGCTTTATCAGTCAACATGGGCTAGGTTTTTTGTAGTAAGAAACAATCTCCACAATCTCAGTGACTTAAAATAACAAAGGTTCATTTCTCCCTTAGGCTTCATGTTCATGACAGTTGAAAGGAGAGTGTTCTGTTCATTGTAGTCACACAAGGACTAAGACAGATGAGGCATCCACCATTTCAAATCTTGCTGATCTCTGAATCAATGGAGAAAAAAATCTCTACAGGGTTTCACAATGAAAATTAAATACTGTATTCCAGAAGTAACCAATACTATTTACACTAAAAACTCACTGATAATAACTAGTTACATTGTCCCACCCGTTGTAATGCAGTCCAGAAAATTCAAATTCCCATGTACCTAGAAGCAGAGAAACAAGTAGCAGAGAGCAGCAGTAATGATTATCTCAATGGCCTATCAAAGAAATTTCTCTCATGTATCAGTATTTTTAAAAAATTTTAAATTGTTCCTATTTTATATCTACTTGTTTAGACATAACTACAGTATTTTACTTTATAATACTTATTATTAATCATGTTTTGCTACTTGTTTTGACTGATATTTAGTTGATCTTTAATAAAATATTCAGAACTTTTAAACTTCTTATTGTTCTACATTTAGCTTCCCTTCTTCCACATTTTATTTTAATGTCCTTGTGTTTATACATGTCTCTAAAATAACCGAAATAAATTTGGATTTAAACAATTATTTGCCCACTTACTCATATATGAGAAAGGGAGAAATTTTAAGAAAATTAATAATAAATTATTGATATATTATATCTTGTAAAATAAAACTAAATAATAAATACACCATCATAAGTTCAGTAGTTTAAGCTTTAATTTATAATGCTTGAGTTCTAAGTATGTATTGATAGTCACTTTACCTATATACTCTAAGAAAAACTGTTTTTTTTAAATAATTAACTTTTTATTATTCCTTCTGCTATCTCAAGGGAGTGATTAAATTGAACACTTTTCTGTTTAAGGAAATTTTGTTTTCTCTTTCTGTGTATATATATATATATATATATATATATATATACACATATATATATCTTTCTGTATGAATATATGTATGTATACCACTTGAGAATAATAATTCAATAATTTTATGAATTAATAGAAATAAATCAAATATTAAGGCATTAACATGAAATTTACTTAAGTGGTTTATGCAAATACAATTAAACCTAATTTCATTGTTGGATTTGAGGTCAAAAGTTGTACTTACCTGTAGTAACAGTTATATTAAAAAACATAACATATAATTTTGACCTGCTATATATATATACACATTATAATGATACATTTTATTCAGATCTTGGTTTAACCTCTAAATAGTGTTAAATAACATTTACCACTGGTAAAATAGTTATAAAATGTCCCTCTGCCTCATGAGCATGGATCAATGGCAGCTAAAGACATCAACACGTACTTTCAAATGACTACTTTTGATTTATAAATTGTTTTTTTTATTTATTCATGTGGCAATTTCTTTTAAAAAATTATTTATTTATTATAAAGATGTGGGTTACAATTCAGGGTTAGGTGTACAAACATTGATCATGCAGCTACCCTTGTTGATGAGGTATGCCCCTCCCTTCCCTAGCAGTTTCCCTCAACTGCCAGTCACACCCTCCCTTCCCCTGATAGTTTTCTACTACTGCCAATTGCTTTCTTATAGCATTATAATTGTTCAAGGTCACCTTATGAGTGAGAACATATGGAACTCAGTTCTTTGTTTCTGTGACAGATCACTGAGTATGATCAACTCCAAATACATCCAATTTGTTGCAAAGTCCATATATTTGTCCTTCTTTGTGGCTGTATAATATTCCATTGTGTATACCAAAAAATGAAATATCTCAGCATCTTCCTAACCAGAGAAGTGAAAGACCTTTACAATGAGAATTACAAAACACTGCTCAACGAAATCCAAGAAGACACAAACAAATGGAAAACTATCCCATGCTCATGAATAGGAAGAATCAACATTGTTAAGATGTCCATCCTACCAAAGGCAATCTATAAATTGTTTTATTGAGATTAGCAAATGTATTAGACATTTTAAAAAAAATGTACAGAGAGATTGCCATGTTTCTTGTCATTCAACAGATATTGGCTACACCTACAATTACAAGGCTTTCAGTTCCTTAAATGTGTGCCAACTCTCCTAATGTGCATGAGAGTCCCCAGACAGTAGCTCCCCTGTGATGATAAAAAAAAGTCATGGCCAGTTTTCAAATGGAACTTCCATTTTAAAATTTTACTTAATAGCCCTTCATTCTATATCTAACATCAATCTCAATTTTATTAGTAAACACCATTAAGTTACTTTTATGAGACTACAGCTCAGTCAATAGTTTAGGGCTGCAGAAATAAATTTAAGTAATGAGTTGGTTCTTGTAGCCACCAATTTATATATCATGCTGCAGTCCCAAACAAGCCCAACATTTCAGTGACTTATCACAACAAAACAGTTTGTCTCCTGAGTAAGTTCTTTGTGGAAAGAGAGACAACTGTGGTTCTGCTGCACTTTGTTCAATCCTGTTCCACATATATTCTTCATGCTCAGAATCAGCCTGAAAGAACAGCTAATAATGGGGAATTCCAACTTCAAAGCAGAGAGCAAATAGGGAAGAAAGTTGGTGGGAACACACAATCACTCTTTAAGTGTCTACGTCAAGTTGGTATTCATTACTCCTATTCACATTTCCTTAGTTAATGCAAGTCATATGGAATAGTAAAGTATACTGTGTCCACAGGGTAGCACCACATGTTACATATCAATGGTCAGCATTAAATAATCCTCTTAGAATCAAAGATAAGTGAACATTTGGGAGCAATTATTCAGTCCACATCATGTAATGATGTAATAAATTCAGAGAATATAGAAGGGTAGAAGGCCATAGAACTAACCCTGGTGTATTCCAAGGTTAGGGAAAAAAAAAAAAAGGAAATGGTAGAAGAAAGAATAACAGATTAGGAAAAGCAAAAATCTGTTGTGATCAAATCCCAGAGGGTTTTTCAAACAACAGAATGTGGTCGAAAAAATTTAATTCTTTTACATAGATGGATAAGAGGGCGAAAGACATAATTTTCTACTCTACTCAGTATAAGCAAGTCTGATGTCCTTGAAAAGTGCGTTTTAAATATTACTTTCAAAGTGAAAGTAAAGTAAGTTCAAGAGTGAATGGGGATTTTTTTGTTTGGACACAAGGCAGCTTGAATTAACATAAAACTCCTTCTGTAGTATAAACTTCTGGAAATCCCGGACAAAGTATAACAGTAGCAAAATATATTGCTGAACTTGTAAGTAAGAAGGGAAAATCCTCAAGTGTTAGAAACGAAGAGAAAATGAAAAGGTAGGGCCATAACACTGAGCGCATTGCTATGGAAGTGATAGGGAGCAAAAAAAAGAGCTTTGTTGAGCTCACAACATCATTTTTGGCTAAGACTTGGGTTTTAAAGCTTATCAAGATATAGGAGAAAAAACATCTTGCACCAACATGATGTTAGAATTTTAATAAGATGCCCCTAAATCATCATAGTATCTCTGGCTAGAAACAAAATGTTCACGTAAAAACTGAAAACCACAGTGGTAGCAAAATGTTAAGACTTATTAGTTCTGACTAATGAGTACCTAGATGTTATGTTATTTTCTGAACTCCCTTACGAGTTTGAAATATTTCATATTTAATATGAGGCTAGTTTGGAAGTGCAGACAGAGATGTTGGTATATAAAAGTTATGAGACAACAAAGTGAGTTGTGAGAGACACCATATTCAGATTGTCAAGGGAAACATCAAAAAATGTATAAAGCATATTTATAAATATCTAAAATGTATCCAAGAATAAGTTTCATGACTTCCAAAGAAACAATAAACGAACAAAAATCCTCCTTAATCCTCAGTTGTCTATATAAGGATGGGAAAAGATGAAATGGGTAAGAATCTATGAAGAAATTTATTTGGATAGAGCTGTTGTTGAATTGGGAGTCCATGCCTCCTTCCTCCACAAACGGAGAGAAGTAAGGATATCATCTTCCATCCATAGGCCTGTTGTCAGCTAACCATACACCCTACTAATGAATGGCATGCTATTTCTTAAAGAGGAAGATGAGTGGCATGCCTCTAGGACTATCATAGCCTCTTGCATATTAAAATCATCTAGAATGGTCATAGCACTGGAGTAACAGAGTGAACCAGGATCTAAATCTTCAGTGTATGGGATGGGGAACTGCCTGCTAGTGAAGTAGATGAAAGCAAGAAAGAGAGGTATAGCCTAATGATGTGGGCAGCAGAAAGTCTGTGCTTACAAATAACGAAAGTAAATATACATATATATATTGCAAACAGTAGCTTTCAGCAAGGAAAAATAGTTACTTCCCTTCCCTGGAATGGGATCCATGGAATGGGAGGAAAACAAATACATGAATTAAGAATCATTTTATTTTTATATACTTAATGAATGAAATAGTGTTGGAAGAACAGCCAGATTTCAGTTAAATCCATAAGTTGAAGGTTGAGGACATAACAGAGCTTGCTCATCATGACCTGAAAACAGAAATGATAACTGGTTTGGAGTAAGAGAAATGGCATGTGGGGACTGGATTTGGTTAGAAGTGCTGATGGTTGTAAGTGATGATAATGAGAACTGAACCCCTA
The DNA here is from genome assembly GCA_027257055.1 of Cephalopachus bancanus. Lineage (NCBI taxonomy): Eukaryota > Metazoa > Chordata > Mammalia > Primates > Tarsiidae > Cephalopachus > Cephalopachus bancanus. The sequence continues at coordinate 517,419 of JAPVLO010000935.1, forward strand.
TGGAAAGTACAGAAAGATGAATAATCAGTCCGAGTTTAACCTTTTTTATTAAGTTGATATATTGAGAGTCTTGAAGATGCCCATTCTTTTTTGCAGCTTCCTGTGAGAAGCATAAAACTAGGTGATAAACTCTATTTAAATTCCAAATAAATTGTTGACCCACTGAATGTTAGGCATTATAGGCACAGATAATGTTGACATAAAAATGGAGTTTATGGGTGATGGGAATAATAAGAGAAACAAACTTGAAACCAGATGATTAAGTTAGTAAAAACCAAGTCTGATTCCCTTTGGAACTGTGGCTATCATTATGTCATGGCCATGCTTATTTTTAAGACAAAAAAAAATTGTTTATGTTGTCTGAAGTAATTATGAAATATAATACAAAAAGGAGATGTTAATAGAAAAATTCTCAAAGCATGTAGAAAATATATACAAAATGATACATAACATGTGTATGTACAGACAATGGAATATTAGTCAGCCATAAGAAGAAACAAAGTACTGATATATAATACAATGTGGATGAATCTTGAAAACATTATGTTAAGTGACAGAAGTCAGACACAAAAGGCACATATTTTATTTTTCTGTTTGTAGGAAGTTTCTAGAATAGAGAAATCCATAGAGATAGAACACAGATTGATAATTGACTAAAACTGGGGGAGATGGGGAATGGAAAGCAAGTTCGATATGGAACTTGATTTTGGGGTGATGAAAATGTTTCAGAACTAGACAAAACTAGTGAATATACTAAACAGCTTACTTCAGTGACTTCAGTGACTGAATTTATGTCATGTGAGCTTTAACTCAACTTTAAAAAGACATAGTAAGAATCATTTTAAATGGTTAAAAAATCTAATAATAGTTGGAAAGTTGTAAGGAAATAAATGCTCTTGTATACCATAAAAATATGACTTAGTCTGAAACATTGAGCAATATATCAATATATTTCAAAAATAAATTATCCCTTAAGTCTTTCATTGGCAATCCTTTAGATATTAACCCTAAAATATAGATCCCATAGTTTTAATCCAAATATTTCATAACTCATAAATAGCTTAATAGCTCTATTCCCCATCCTCCAATCCATCATTCACAACTGGAAATTGGTTGAAAAAAGAAAATAATAGCCTGCTCATGTTTATATATTTAGGGACAATAAGAACTTTTAATTAAGAATATTGCAGTTTTCTTTACATCTTATTAGAAAGAGAAAGTACAGCTTCAAGTTTTAGAATCTCAAAGTGTGAGGAAATCTCACCTACTGCCAGAATCTCCTCGTCAACATCTCTAACAAGAAATATTTTAGACCATCACAGCAAAAAAAAAAAAAAAATACAGAACACAGTACTTTCTAATGCAGCCCTGTCTGCCTCTCTGGACAAATTTACTTATAAGAATATTTTCACTCTGCTTTTTTAACTATTTTCTCATGGCCTTAAAAAACATTCTAATAATGTCCATAAAGAGCAAATCTACTCCCCATTGAAACTGAAGTTCCTTGAAAGACTATTGTCCTCTAGATTGGGCAACCCTGTTTGCTGAACCATGCATAATAGATGCATAGATATTCTAAAATAATAAACAAACTGTACACTGCACTTCTTTATCTGAAATTGATGGAACCATATACACAAACTATTACTATTTAAAAGACCAATCAAAAGACATATAGTTAATTACAGATGCTAAAGAAAATCTAGCATGTTGCAATAGCTACTAGGGTGAAAAATAATACCAAAAGATTATTTTTTTCTTCTTGGCTTGGCAAAAACATATCAAAGTGAGAGAGCTACTCTATGGCATTAAAAAAAAATCCAAATTTGCTTTAAGATTAAAATAAAACCCTTGCATTCTGTGAATTTGTGAGCCAAGTTTTATATGGGAAATGATTATTATGATGAATTTTAAATCCCTGAAAATAAAGCATTACAAAAGAAATGCTGGCACAACCTTAATTGTAGTTCAAAATGTTGACATTTTTATCTGCATAAATGCTCTAATAATATCCTCTTTTCTGTGTATGTAAGCTGGTGGAGCTATTTAAAGGCTTTGATATTTATGTATTGTAGGTTTGTAGGACCCTTGTGAGAGAAACCCTTGTCAGAACAAAATCATTCATTTGGGCTGACTAGATGAAAAGCAAGAGCAAACAAGTACTCAGATCCAGCTGGTTGTCCCCTCAGCATCATGGTTATATGCGTTTTATAAAGTCCAGTTCCAGGGGGAGCTAGAATAGCACTTTAAGAACTGCTAGTGTTTGGATATATTCCCTAGTTCCACTTCTGTGACTAAAAACAACTTTATTTGCATTTTCTGCTAAAACTTTTACTTAATTCCATGCATATGCATACCATATTCTCATTGAATTCTGCTTTTATGTCTGCTTTTAATTAAAGCAGTAGTGTTGTTTATTTTCTTCCTTCAAAAGAAAATCCAAAGAATAGTATATCCCAGTGGATTAGCTAACATTGAGCTTCCAGGCAAATATTTATAAAGCCCACCATGCCTTCACCATTGCCTGGCATTAGACATTTGGAAAATGAATTTTTAAAAATATGGTTTTCCAAATTCCCTTGCAAACAACAAACACAATTTGAGAAGATTATCCTAAAAGTATACCGCCTATAAATGTGCAGAGTTTAGCTGATGTTATATGATAACTCTGAACAGCCTGATATTTGGTGCTTGTTTTTCTTGAGTAATAACCTTAAATAATAATTTAGCAAAAGGATACTGCAATATGTGCATACTAAAGCTTCTGGTTTATTATCTGTGGCTTTCTAGATTTTATGTACAATAATAATTCTACACTTTTGGGTCATAACTTTTTAAAGTATTGAGCTCAATCCATTTTTCTTTAATTAAAGAAGTTTTGCTCAAAATGTTTTGTTTGAATGTTTTTTTATTTTCAAATTGCCGGGTGCAATTCAGTGTTGGTTATACAAACATTCATCGTGCAGGTACCCCTGTTGAGGAGGTGTGCCCTCCCTCCCCACTCAGATTTCGACTACTGTCGTTCTCACCCCCCTCCCCCCCACTGCAGCTTCCAACTACTGTCAATCCTTTTCTTATAGTATTACGGTAGTTGTTCATGGTTCACTTATGAGTAAGAACATGTGATACTCTGTTCTTTTTTTTTTTGTACTTTTAAGTCATTTCATATTATCTTGAAATACAAATTACATAGACTAAAATGTACAAATTATAAATGTACAGCTCAAGAATTTCTTAATTTTTAAAATTAGCACAAGTTTTTAGAATGATTTTAGATTTACAAAACAGAGCAGATAGTACAAAGAGTTCCCACATATCCCACACTCCCCTTCACACATATTTTCTATTATGAACTTGCATTGTGCTGTATATTTTTATAATGGATGATCCAATATTGCTAAATTACTATTAAAGCCAATAGTTTACATTAAAATGTATTCTTTGTTTTGTGTACTCCCATGGATTCTAAGAAACACATACCATATATCCTCCATTATAGTGTCATATGGAATAATTTCACTGCTCCAAAAATCCCATGCTTTATCTGCACATCTGTTCCTCCCCCTTGCCAAACTGTGGCAACCACTGACCTTTGTCTTTTCCAACTGGCTTACTCCACTTAGCAATGTGCATATAAGTTTCCTCTAGCAGTTTTCCTTTTCTGTTTTCTTTTTATTTGGAGTCAGGGTCTAGTTTTGTTGCCCAGGCCAGAGGGCAGTGGCAAGATCATGGTTCACTGTAGCCTCAAACTTCAGGGTTCAAATGATGCTCTTGTCTCTGCTTCCCAAGTACCTAAGACTACAGGCATGTACAACCACATCTAGCTAATTTTTTTTTTTAACTTTTTGTAGAGATGGGATCTCAGTGTTGTCCAGGCTGGTCTCAAACTCCTGGTCTCAAGCATCCTCCCACCTTGGCTTCACAAATTTCTGGGATTATAGGCCAGATTCACCATGCCCAGCCCAACCTTCAGTTTTCTAATTTACCAACTGTATTTATTTAGTGAATCAAGTGTTTGGTGTTGTATTTAAATAATTACAGCCAAATCCAAGATCACCTAGATGTTCTCTTATTTTATTTTCTAATTTTTTTTTTTTTTTTTTTTTTTTTTGCATTTAGCATTTAGGTCCCAGATTCGCTTTCAATTTATTTTTGGAAAATGTGTAAGATCTGTGTACATATTCCTTTTTTGTTTGTTGGATACAGTTGTCCAATTATTCCAGCACCATATGTTGAAAATGCTATACTTTCCCATTAAATTATTTTTGCTCCTTTGTTAAAAATCAGTTGACTATATTTGTGTATGCTTATTTCTGGACTCTCTTCTGTTCCATGATCTATTTGTATATGCTTTGTTTTGTTTTGTTTTCCCAATACCATGCTGTCAGGATTATTGCAGCTTTTATAGCAAGTCTTTTACCCACTTACTATAATCATCCAATATATTGTTGCTATTATTACTTTAAACAGTTAAGAATACAAAATAAAACGTTTTATTCTGCTTTCACTTATTCTTTCTCTAACATTCTTTCTTTATGCAGATCTGAGTTTCTGACATATATCATTTTTTCTTCTCTCTGAAGTCCATCTTTTAACATTTCTTGCAAGTCAAAAGTGCTACAGATTTTCTCAGTTTTTGTTTGCTTGAGAAAGTCTTTCTTTCTCCTTCACTTTTTAAAAAATTGTGGTTAAAAAAACGACGACATAACATGAGATTTGCCCTCTTAACAAACTTTAAGTCAACAGTACAGTACCAATAAGCACAATATCGGACCACAGATATACATAATTTTTTCATCTTGCATGACTGAGACTACATACTCATTGAACAACATCTCCACGCTTCTCCTCCATCTCACCTCTGGCAGCCATCAATATACATTCTTTATAAATATATACATAAGCCGGGTTCGGTGGCTCAGCCTGTAATCCCGCACCTTTGGGAGGCTGAGGTGAGTGGATTGCCTGGGCCCGCGGGTTCAAGACCCACCTGGGCAGCGAGACCTCATCTCTACAATAAATCAAAAAATTAGCGGGCGTGGTAGCACATGCCTGTAATTCCAGCTACTTGGAAGGCTGGGGCGGAAGGATCGCTGGAGCCCAGCGGGTCGAGGCTGCGGTGGCCGGGAGCGGCCATTGCAAGTGAGACTCCAACTCAAAAACAAACAAACAAACAAATAAATAAATAAATAAATAAATATATATATATATATATTTTTTTTTTTTTCTTTTTTTGAGACAGAGTCTCACTCTGTCACCCAGGCTGGAGTGCAGTGGTACAATCACTGCTCACCACAACCTAGACCTCCTGGCCTCAGGTGATTCTTCTACCTTAGTCTCCTAAGTAGCTGGGAATACAAACATGTGCCACCATGTCTGGCTATTTTGTTTCTGTTTGTTTGTTTGTTTGAATTTTTTGTAGAAATGAAGTCTGACTATGTTGCATAAGCTGGTCTTTAACTCCTGGGCTCAAGCAATCCTTCCATCTTGGTTTCCCAAAGTGCTGTAACTATAGGTGTGAGCCCATACTTTCTGTTACGATATTTCTAACCACTTTCGATACCTTATATAAGTAGAATCATACAGTATTTGCCCGCTTTGACTGGTTTATTTCACTTAGTATAATGTCCTCAACTTTCATCCATGTTGTCTGATATAACAGGATTTCCTTCTTTTATGGGTGAATAATATGTCATTGTATGTATATACCACAATTCTTGATGCACTGATTTACAGATGATCATTTAGGTTGTTCCCACTTCTTGGCTATTGTGAATAATGCTGCAATGAGCATGATAATGCAAATATCTCAGAAATCCCAATTTTAATGGTTCTGGATAAATACCCAAAAGTGGGATTGTTGGATTATTGGTAGTCCTTTTTGCTTTCTTTTTTTTCCTCTGACCAGTTAATTTCAAATGACCTGTCTTTATGTTCACTGATTCTTCTTTTTTTTCTATCAAAATTTATTTTAAATATGTCTGTGCTGACCTGCAAATCAAACATATACACTTAGAGAAATATTCATATGTTCACTGATTCTTCTTGATCAAGTCTTCTATTGAACCCCCATAGTGAAATTTTCAGCCTGGTTATTTTATTTTCAACTCTAAAATTTGTATTTTTTTCTTGTTAATATTTTTAAAATTTATTTGTTGATATTCAAATTTTGTCCATGAATTGTTTTCATGAGATTGTATGGTACTTTTGAAGACTATTTTGAGTTTTTTTTTTAACAGGTAATTTATGTATCTCACTTCTTTAAGATAGATTTCTGGAGACTTACTTTGCTCCTTTCATTGGGTTGTATTCCCCAGTTTCTTTATGTAACCTCATAACTGTGTTGGAGTCTGCATAGTTGAAAAAGAGCCACCTCTCCCAGTCTATGCAAACTACCTTCATACAGGTGAAACCCCTCACCAATAAGCCTAGCTGGAGATTATGGGGACTTCTTAAGCCTTTTTATTTTTGGGGGGAATATTCAACTTCTCTGAGCTTGTGTGTGCAATTTCTAAATTAGAGAGTCTTGTCAGTTTCTTTTTCAGGAGCTAACTTGGGTTTCCTCTTGTGTGTTTGCTGTTCTCTAATTCTACAATAGCAATCCACTTCACTCCCTATTGTTCTCAGGAACAAATAGATACCCAAAATATTCTGGCTCCTCATCAACACTCCAAATCAGTCAATGCAGGTACTTGTTTTTTGAACAGTCCTCTAAAAAGCCAGATGCTGCACATACACTTTCACTCTTCTCCCTTTCTTCCAAGGAAGAGCCCTACATTGTGCATCTTGACAGTGCCAAGCCATGCCAGCTACAGGGGACTACAGCACATTTTATTTTGTTTTCAGCAGTTCATAGATATTCAAAGTATAATGGCTTCATCAGTACTCTGAATGAAGTAAGACAGAAAATCAGTCCCTTAAAAAGCCCTTGAAATCAGAGTGCTTCATGTTCTCACTCATAAGTAGACCTTGAACAACTACCGTAATACCATAAGAAAAGGACTTACAGTAGTGGGATTCTGGGGGTAGAGGGGGGTGGGGAGGTGGGATTGACAGTAGTGAAAATCTGCCCGGGGAAAGGGGGACACACCTCATCAACAAGGGTGCCTGCACAATGAATATTTGTATACCTAACCCTGAATTGTACCCCATAATTTTAAAATAAAAAAATGTAAAAGAAAAAAAAATAGGAAGCAGCCAAGATGTCCTTCAGTAGGTGAATGGATGCATTGTAGTGAATCTCACAATGAAGTATTATTCAGCTGTCTTCCCCCATATTGAACTATCAAACCATAACAAGATATGGAGGAAACTTAAATGCATATTACTAAGTAAAAGAAGTCAAATCTGAAAAGGCTACATGCTATATTATTCCAACTATATGACATTCTGAAAAAGGCACAACTATGGAGACAATAAAAAGATCAATGTCACCAGAGGTTCCTCTGGGGAGGAAGGCATGAAGGCAGAGCACAGAGGCAAAGAAATTATTCTGTGAAATGGTAGATACATGTCATTATATGTTTGTCTAAACCCATAGAATGTGCAACACCAAGAGTGAGCCCTAGAGTAAACTATGTACTTTGGGTGATAATGATTGTGTTAGTGTAGGGTTCATCGATTATAACAAATGCACCCTCTGGTGGGGCGTGTTGATAATGGGGGAAGTTGTGCATGTGTGGAGACGGAGGGCATAGGGGACAACTCTGTACCTTTTCCTCGATTATGTGAACTAATTATGTGAACTAAAACCGTTCTAAAAAATAAAGTATCATTTAAAAAGGTTAAAAAAAAGAAATCAGAGTGTTTGATGCATGTTTCATTCTTCTCTTTCCCCTTGCAGGAGAAGTCACAAACAGGGGATGTTATCTACAATGCTGAGTTGTGCATGTTTAAGGGAGGGCCTGGTGTAGGTAAAATGAAATCTCATCTTACTCATTCAAAGCATCTGTTCTTGCTTTTGCACTCACCTGGCATGTTACAATTTTGTAACCGGATTCTAGAACTGGTATAAAGTTATTTTTGCCTGTACAATGTTGTTAAATTGATGTTTTGGTGGGAGAAAGAGGGCTGTGGGTTTCTATCCTGCCACCTCGCTGGCATTATTGATACCTTACTTTGGAAGGATAATATCACTAGGTGCAGAATTCTAGGTTAGTGGCTTTCTCCCTCAAAGCTTTATTTTATTCCACTCTCTTCTTGCTTGCATGATTTTAGACAAGAAATTTGATGTAATTTTTACCTTTGTTCCTCAACAACTAAGGTAACTGGACACTTTAACTTCATTCTTCCCACACTTTGACTCTATGTTGTCCCAATTTGCATATGTTTATATTGCCTATATCTTATCAGGTTGTCATAAGTATGTTTTAAAACTATTATTATTTTTCTTTTTAAATTAAAGATAGGGTCTTGTGATGTCCAAACTAGTCTTGGACTCCTGGGACTCAAGGAATCCTCCTGACTCAGCCTCCTAAAGTGCTGAGATTACAGATGTAAGACACCATGCCTGGCCATTATTGTTGTTTTTGATAGATTTATCTTTTGGGTTTTATACTAGAGTTATCTATGATTTACAAACCATAATTACAGTACTAGAGTACTCTGAGTTTGTCTGTGAACTTAATTTTACGTGTGAGTTTTATGCCTTCGAAATTTTTCTTTTAAAAATATTTTTTTCTTCCTTTCAGAGTAAAGAACTCTCTTTAGCATTTTATACAAGATAGATCTGTTGATGGTGAATTATCTCCGTTTTTTTTTTTTTGGTCTGGGAAAGACCATCTATAATTTATATTTGAAGGTTAGCTTCACTGGATAACATATATATATATATATATATAATATATATATATATATATATGTTATATATATATATAGTTTTCTTTGTTTTTTAAATGTGGGTACAATTCAGGGTTAGGTACATAAGTAGTCATTGTGCAAGTGAAGTTTGGGCCTCCCACTGGTCCTCGCACAGCCTAGTTGGGGATGAGGTACACTTATTAGTTATGTAACCCCCGCCATCAGTGATCTGCTGCTGCCATCTCTTTCATGTAGTATTATAATAAATGTTCAGGGCCCACTTAGGAGTGAGAACATGTGGTACTCAGTTCTTCGTTTCTGTGATAGATCAATGAGTATGATAGACTCTAAATCTAGTCAAGTTGCTGCAAAGTCCATAATTTTTTCCTTCTTTATGGCTGCATAATATTGCATCATGCATATTTACCACATTTGAATAACATATGTTTGAATAGCATTTTTTTTCTTTTAGCACTTTGAAAATTTTATTCCACTCTGTCCTGGCCTATATGATTTCTATTGAGAAGTCTGTTACCAGTTAAATTAGAGCTCATATTCATTTGTTTTGTTTCTTGCTGCTTTCAGGATTCCCTCTGTCTTTGACTTTTGAAAGTTTGATTATTATCTGCGTTGGAGTAGTCTTATTCGGGTCAAATCTTTTTGATGAGCTATGACCTTTCTGTTCCTGAGTATTTATCTGTTTCTTAAATTTTGGAGACCTTTGTTATTATTTCTTTGAATAAGATTTCTCCTCTTTACTCTTGCTTAACTCCCTCTTGAACACTAATAATTTTCAGATGGTCAGCCAGTTTTCCCAGCACCATTTACTGAATAGGTTCTCCTCTCCCCGGTGATAGGTGGTGGAGGCTTTGTCGAAGATGAGTTGGTTGAGAAATTGAGGTTTTGCTTCTGGGATCTCAATTCTACTCCATTGATCTATATGCCTGTTCCTATACCAATACCAAGTGGTTTTGATGATTGTAGCTTTATAGTAAAGTTTGAAGTCTGGCAATGTGATACCACCTGCTTTGTTTTTTTTGCTGAGGATTGTTCTGGCTATTCTTGGTCATTTGTGTTTCCATATGAATTTCTGTGTTGTTTTTTCTAGGTCTGAGAAGAATGTTGCTGGTAATTTGATAGGTATTGCATTGAATCTGTAGATTGCCTTAGGTAAGATGGACATCTTCACAATGTTGATTCTTCCAATCCATGAGCATGGGGTATTTTTCCACTTGTTTGTGTCATCTTTGATTTCTTTGAGCAGAGTTTTGTAGTTTTCATTGTAAAGGTCTTTCATGTCCCTGGTTAGGAAGATGCCAAGGTATTTCAATTTTTTTGTGGCTATTGTGAATGGAATTGTGCTTCTTATTTGGGTTTTTGTTTGTTTATTATTGGTGTAAAGAAATGCGATTGTCTTTTGCACATTTATTTTATATCCTGAGACTTTGCTGAAGGCCTTTATCAGTGTAAGGAGGTTTTTGACAGATTCTCTTGGGTTTTCAAGGTACATGATCATGTCATCTGCAAAGAGAGATAATTTCACTTCCTCTTTTCCTATTTGGATACCCCTGACTGCCTTGTCTTCTCTGATTGCTCTCGCCAGGACTTCCAATACTATATTGAACAGGAGGGATGAGAGTGGGCATCCTTGTTTTGTTCCAGTTTTCAGGGGAAATGGTTCCAATTTTTGTCCATTTAGGAGTATGCTGGCGCTGGCTGTGGGTTTCTGATAGATGGCTTTTACTATGTTGAGGTATGTTCCCCGTATGCCTAGATGTTTGAGGGTTTTTATCAAGAAGGGATGCTGGATTTTATCAAAAACTTTTCCTGCATCTAATGATATAATCATGTGGTTTTTGTTTTGACATCTGTTGATGTATTTAATTACATTTATGGTTTTACGAATGGTGAACCAGCCTTTCATTCCAGGGATGAAGTCTACTTGGTCATAATGGATGATTTTTGAGATGTGTTGTTGAATCCGGTTTGCTAGGATCTTGTTGAGAATTTTAGCGTCTATGTTCATCAGAGATATTGGCCTGTAGTTCTCTTTTTTTGTTGGATCTTTACCTGGCTTGGGTATCAATGTGATGTTACCTTCATAAAATGATGTGGGGAGCGTTCCACATGCAGAAGATTGAAACAGGACCCCTATCTATCCCCATACACAAAAATTAACTCCAAATGGATCAGAGACCTAAATGTAAAACCGCAAACCATAAGAACCTTAGAAAATGAAGGACACACCCTCATGGAAATCGGAACTGGCATCCAATTCCTGAACAAAACTCGAAACCCATAGACCGTAAGGGATAAGATAGACAAGTGGGACCTCATTAAACTGACAAGCTTCTGCAAAACCAAAGAAACCATCAAGAGAGCAGGGAGACAGCCTACAGACTGGGAAAAAATATTTGTCAACTCCAGATCTGACAAAGGCTTAACATCTTGGATCTACAAGGAACTCAAATGTGCTGAAAAGACAAAAACAAACAACCCCATTATAAAATAGGCAAAAGATAAGAACAGACACTTCACAAAGGAAGACATCTGAGCAGCCAACAGACACATGAAGAAATGCTCAACCTCACTAATCATCAGGACATGCAAATCAAAACCACACTGAGATATCACCTAACTCCAGTCAGAATGGCAATTATCAATAACTCAGAAAATAATAATTGTTGGAGAGGGTGTGGCGAAAAGGGAACACTTCTACACTGTTGGTGGGAGTGTAAACTAGTGGAACCTCTGTGGAAAGCAGTGTGGCAATTCCTAAAAGCTCTAAACATCAATCTCCTATATGACCCTGCAATCCCCCTACTGGGACTATACCCTGAAGAACTCAAATCACTCTATAAAAAAGATACCTTCACACAAATGTTTATCACAGCATTGTTCACAATAGCAAGAACCTGGAACCAACCATGCTGTCCATCAAAAGAGGACTGGATTAAAAAAATGTGGTACATATATACGATGGAATACTATGCAGCCATAAAAAAGGAAAAATCGTGAATTTCACAGCAACCTGGATGGAGCTAGAGTCTATAATACTGAGTGACTCTCACAGAAACAAAGATCTGAGTATCACATATTCTCACTCATATAGTGAACCTTGATTATCCAGTGTACTGCCATAAGAAAATGACTGACAGTGGTGGGAAACTATGGGGGGGATGGGACTAATGGTAGTAAACATCTGTCTGGGGATGGAGAGACACCTGTAATCAATAAGGGGGCCTGAAAGAAGCATATTTGTATACCTAACACTTAAATGTACCCCACAATATCAAAATAAAAAATATTGATAAAAAATAATAATTTTCAGATGTTGTCTTTTGAGGTAATAGTCTATATCTTGTAAGTAATCTTCCTTTGTTTTTCTTTTTTTCTCTTCTGTGTATTTTCAAAGTCTGTCTCAAGCTCACTGATTCCTCTGCTTGATTCATTCTGCTGCTGAAAGCCTCTAATGTATTTTTCAATTCAGCAAATGTACTACTCAGCTTCAAGATTTGTGTTTATTTTGTTTTTTCAATCTCTGTTAATTTTCTGAATTGTCTTTTTTTGTTTTATTGTAAATTATTGAGTTTCCTTAAAACTGGTATTTTTAATTCTTGGTCAGAGAGTTTGCATATTGTCTTCTCATGAGGGTCAATCACTGGTTTCTTGTTTTATCCATTTGAGGAGGTCATAGTTTCTTATCTGCTGTAGCTTTTTGTGGTTGTACATCTATATCTTTCCATTAAATAACTAGGTATTTACTGCAGTCCTTTCTATCTGGCTTAGTTGGTTTGTACTGGATATGTCTGCTTAGAGACTCTTTTTAATTTACTTGTTGATGTTCTTTTTTACATTTATTCTTTCTCTGTCAGTGTCTTCTTTTTGGCACTAGATGATGTCTTAAACCCAAGTTTGCCTTTTTTTCTTGTAAACATCGAGAGTGCTGATGGACCCAAATGGGGGAGGTCTTAAAAGAGATATCCTGGAAGGCTGAAGAGGGGATTTATGTCCAGAAGTCACATGGATTGAAGCCCATACAATGATGGTGGTGCTGGACACTCTGATCTGGCATCTCCTTTGGCCAAATTACTGAGCAGTGTTTTCAGGGCTGACAATGGTAGTCCTACCTCCCCGCTTGTCTCTCTGGCTGTTCTCAGGAATATGTCTCCTTTTCAGGGACTCTTGATGTTTCTTGTGAATTGAAGCAGGGACATGTCTCCTGGCAGGAAACCCAAGGCAGTGGGAAAGTTGGATGTACCCCTTGATCTCACTTTTTCCAGTGTGGATACTCTGAGCCAGGGTAAAATTTTTCACACACTTGGTGCCAGATTGTGAGGAGCACTGAGGATATGGAAGTTTGATACTCTTATTGTCTGCTCAGAATTTCTTCATTTCTCTGTGTTCCCAGGAACTATCTTATCCTCATATTTGAGTTCTGTAATATTGCAGGTGATAATCTCAGTGCTGTATACTTATTTTTGGTTTTCTGTGGAGAAGAGTGACGCCAGCTTGCTTCTACTTGACCATTTTGGAAGTGGAAGTCTATAATCTTATTTTTAAATCTCATATTTGAGTAGTTTTTGCTTTGACATTCAGAACTGTTTCATCACTTTTTTCCCTCTTCTTATATGAAATTAGAAGGCTAGAGGGGACTGGAACTGGCCAATTGCCCTCCTTCATGTCAATAATTGTTTGCTACAGTATTTTCCCTTGATGTCAGACTTCTGTAGTGGAGAATGCTTGCTTATATTTTAAGACTATTATTTTTGTGTGTGTGTTTATGATAGGTTACTTTTCTCTTTCTTCTTCCCAAAACAGGAGCAATTTTCCTTTAATCTTTAAGAAAATAGTAGTCCTCTGAAAGTAAAATCCATGAAGCTGTGGGCCCTTACCCCATACCTGGGCTCCCAGAAATTTTTAACTCTCAGGCTAGTCCCAAATCACTCAGCCTTTGGCAATTTGTCAAAAGTACCCACTTTTGTGTTCCTACCAGATACTGGTTCCAGCAGCTTCTGCTACCTTTATGTTGATCTTACTGTGATTCTCCGTATCCACTTGTCACTCTGTGTTTCAGGGGGGCAGTTTTCCCTGTGATCTCAATTCTCTCATCTATCTTTTAAAAATCATCGATTTTTCAGTTTGGTTAGCTTTTTTACCATTATCGTGAAGATAGGAGTGATGACTTCCAACCTTTTTACATGGTGGAACTGAAAACAGACTTAATGCTTTTTTACATAAGTAGGTAGGTAGATAGGTAGGTAAGTAGATGATAGAAAGATAGATAGATTGATAGCAGATAGATAGACAGATAGACAGATAGACCCATTACCAAAGAAGATCAAGATGTAGAACCTTTACATGAGCAAAAAATCTTCTCTAGTGTCCCTTAGTGTTTAATAACCTCTCACAGTGGTAACCACTATACCATATAATCATATCTTAATGGGTCTGTTTTAAAATGTTATATAAGGCTGGGAGCAGTGGCTCACTCTTATAAACCTAGTACTTTGGGAGGCTGAAGTGAAAGAATTGCCTGAGCCCACAGGTTCGAGACCAGCCTGGGAAACTTGGAGAGATCTCGCCTCTAAAATAAATTTTTAAAAATTAGCTGGGCATATTGGCAAATGCCTGTAGTTCCAGCTAGGTTGAGGTGTGGTAGCTATGAGTGTACCACTGCACTCCAGCCTGGGTGACAGAGTGAGACTCCTACTCAAAAAAAAAAAAAAGAAACAGAAATGTTATATAAATGAATCACACAGATGAACTTTCTTGTTTATCTTTATGGCTCCATCAGCTCAACTTTTTAAAGATTCATTCATAGCCGGGCTCGGTGGCTCAGCCTGTAATCCCGTGCCTTTGGGAGGCTGAGGTGAGTGGATTGCCTGAGCCCGCGGGTTCGAGACCCGCCTGGGCAGCAAGACCTCATCTCTACAATAAATCAAAAAATCAGCTGGGCATGGTAGTGCATGCCTGTAATTCCGGCTACTTGGAAGGCTGAGGCGGAAGGATCGCCGGAGCCCAGCAGGTTGAGGCTGCAGTGGCCGGGAGCGGCCACTGCACTCTAGTCTGAGCAACAGAGTGAGACTCCAACTCAAAAAAAAAAAAAAAAATAAAAGATTCATACATGTTGTTGTCATGTTCATAACTTCATTTTTTATTATTAAATAAGCAGTTTTTCTTTCTTTCACTGATTGACATTTGGGTTGTTTCTTTGTTGTATTTATTTATTGCCATTATAAATACAGTTGCTATGAGCATTCTTATACAAGCCTTTATTGAACATGTAGACTAATTTCTCTGTGGAATTTAAGAGTATGCAAGTTGTTAACTTACTGTCTCTTAGCTCCAAACTCACCCTTCTGCCTGCTTTGTGAGACAGGAAATAGACTTTTCTGACTATATTTCTCTTGTACCAGCTGACTAGAAGTAAGTCTCTGATGATAGAGATTATTGAAAGAAGACTGCAAGGCTGAAGAAATTAAGGAAATCTGTTGTTTCCAGTTCTTTCTTTTTGGATTTACAAAGCTATCGCAGGATATGCTGTGAGACAGAGGTCTTCACAAGGTAAGCACTCCTGTGGCACAGAAGTAGGTGTCCTCTAATGGGTTTCTTTTTTCAATCAAAGCAACAGGTAGCCTGTTTCTATAGTAGTCATAGCCTCTCCTGTGAGGTCTGAATCTCAGCCTTTTGGAAGTCCTTTCTTTAAGAATCTCTAGGTTCTTGTTTCATTTTTCTCTCAGCCCTGGGGATGGATAATTTCTGCAGATGCTATCTTCATTTTACCTTAGCATTATTTTTCCCCTTTTAGTATTTAACCTTCAAGTTATAATAAATTAATATTAAAAATTTCCCTGTTCATTCGCTTGTGTGAGTTCTGCCTCTAGAATGAACTTTGATGGGAAAAAAACGGGAAATAGAATATGGAAACTTCCAAGCAATTTTTAGAAGTGGCTGTACCATCTTAGGCCGGGCTTGGTGGCTCAGCCTGTAATCCCAGCACTTTGGGAGGTTGAGGCAAGTGGATTATCTAAGTCTGCAGGTTCGAAACCAACCCGGGCTACTTGGCAAGACCTTGTCTCTACAATAAATCAAAAAATTAGCCGGGTGTGGAGTGCTTGCCTATAGTTCTGGCTACTTGGAAGGCTGAGGTGGAAGGATCACCGGAGTCTAGCATGTTGATACTGGGGTGTTCGTGAGTTTGTGAGCCACTGCGCTCGAGTCCAGGGGACAGAGCAAGACTCCAACTAAAAAAAAAAAAAAAAAAAAAAAAAAAGAAAGAAGTGGCTGTACTATTTTAAACTCTGACCAACAATGTATAAGAGTTCCAGATACTTCACATCTTAGCCATCACTTGATATTGCCAGTCTTCAATAATATAGCCATTGTGGTGGGTGTGCAGTGTTATCTTTTTATATCTTTGTGCTTTTAATGTGCATTTCCTTGATGACTAATAATTTTAGGCACAATTTCATATTCTTATTGGCTTTTAAGATATAATTTTTTTTCAAACTGATCTTTTTGCAAACACAAGCAAACAAAAATCCAAAAGCTCTTTTACAATAGTAAAAAGATGTTGGATCACGCTTTGGGCTTCCTTGAATCTATTCTTGACCCTAGCATTAATTATTAGTTTTGCAATTTGGGGAAAATTAAATAAAATAATATCATTTTAGGTTAGAAACAATAACAATAAAATCTTGAGAGCTGTAGAAGATATCCCTGGTGTCCTAAATCACATCCTATTTATCCATTTGTGATTTTAGCATCAGTTTCAAAATAGAGAGCCTATACTCACCTGGAGCTGGCAGCATCCCACCTTATGGGCCATGTTTCTGCTATTGGCTTCAAGACTTATTGTTGGGTTTCAAGTATTCATGCTCAAGCTCAGACTGTAAGTTCAAAGCAGTTAAAGATGTGTTGGCCAACCTTTTTCAACTTTGAATGGAAGCAAGTAGAGAGATGGCTCTGGATTCCATCTTCCAAGGGCAAAATTCGACATGTTTTTCAGGGGCTTTTGTCAGAAGTAAGCCCCTATTGCCCACAATGATGGTCATCATTACTCCCACTTATACTGGATTTTTCTCCCTCCTTCTTATACCTCTCCCTACTCTGTCAGTTATTTTTCTTGGGTCCATATCCCAAATGTTCTCCCTGTATCGAGTCTTTATTGAAATTATTGCTATGGGGGAAACCAAAAAAGAGGAAGATTCTTTTTCTAAGTAATGATTTATTTTTCTGGGAGGATACTGACTCACAGTCAGTGATTCAGAGTCATTTAAGAATCCTGAGTGTGCCTAGGAATACTTTATATTTAGTTAGAAAGTTAAATGATTTGGTCATCTTTTTACACCTTGATAGAGTTAGTGAGGAAGAAATTCAGGCCACTAACTCAGGTCATCAGATTTTAAGACAAGTGCACTGTTTTCTTTGTGTGGTTTCTTTCTGTGCATTGTCTTCTTCATCTTACAGATCAAGCATCCTATAATTAGAACAATGCTTGTTATCTGAAAAGATTTGACATTAAGTTATTCAAAAATTGATAAAGTTATGAAAAATTTCTATGCCATTTTCAAATTATTCTTACATTAAAATTGTTATATAGACACTACTTTGCATAGAGAAGTTATAAATACATCTCCCTGAATCAAATCTCTCTGGATAAATGTGGAGTTTATTCAGTTCAGATATCACTTTCAGTTTTAAGACTTTTAGTCATTGTCTATATAGGGCAACTAAGTAATCTTTTTTAGCTTCACTATTTGGCTCATTTATTTAATATGGTGACCTAATGAACCTGAAAATGCAAATTAGCCCTTAAAATGTCTGCTTGATTCTATTATTAGGAATAAAACCTCCCGCATACTTGTATTTAAGTATAAACTAAACCAAAAAAATGCTTATCTAAAGGAGATACCATTAGACTTTCCCAAAGTCACTCATTAAAAATCACTAGGCACATCCAATGTTTTATAAATTGAACTTTGATGTGTCATTTCAGTATGGTTTTTGTATAGAAATAAGGGCAGGTGCAATGGAGAAAAAATTGTTTTCACTTTATTATAGTTTTATTATAGTCTTTTAAAAACATCTTTATTAAAAAAATTATTGATATAATTGTAGATTCACATGCAATTGTAAGGAATAATAAGATAGGTCTCTGCACTCTTTACCCAGTTTCTCCCAGTGGTTATATCTTGAAGACTATAGTACAAAATCACAACTAGGATGTTGACATTGATACAATCAATCAACCTTATTCATATTTCCCATTTTACTTGTACTTGTGTGCATGTATTTAGTTTTATAGTTTACCACATATATGTAACAACCTTCACAATCAAGATACTGAACAGTTCCATCATCACACGTTTCTCTCACATTGCCTTTTATAACAACACTCACTTCGCTCTTGCCTCTCTTTTTGTCCTCTACTTCCATTATTGTAATGACTACCATCTACTAATCTGTTCTCCATTTCTATAATTTTGTTAATATCAAAAAGGTTATATAAACGGAATCACACTATATATAGCCTTGCGGAATTAGCTTTTTTCACTTAACATAATTCTCTGGAGATTCATCCATTAGCCTGTTTAAGAGCTAATTTACATTTTCAGGTTGCATGCATCAGTAATTCTCTCCCTGTTATTTCCAGATGGTGTAGTATGAATGGTTTGCTTAACCATTTACTTGCTGAAGACTATCAGGGCTATTTTCAGTTTGGAGCTATTACAAATTAGGCTGCCATGAACATTTGTGTACAAGATTTTGTGTTAACATAAATTGGCATTTCTTTGAGTCAAGGGCCCAAGATAACAATTTCTGGATTTGTATGGTAATTACATGCTTTGTTTTATAAGCTGTCTTCCAGAGTTTTCGTTTACATTATTTTTTGAGATCCCTCCAAGTCAACATGCACAGATCTAAGGGTTTTTAAAAAGATTTTAGTAACTTCATAATAGGCTATAGTAAGGGTGTATTCCATAATTGAGTTCACCATTCATGTTGTATAGGTGTTTTATTTTTTAACCACTGCCAATGATGTTGTAATAGACATTCTTTGATAGATAGTCTTACATATTGGTGACTTGATTTCCACAGAATCGATTTTATAATCGATAATTTAATAGATATTGCATATTATTTTTCAAAATTACATCACACTGCCACGGCAATGTACAAGAGTAGTTATTGCCTCACCTACTTGCTATATGTCTTCTCAGTTTTATTCTAATATTGTAGTTTTTACATTTAGGTATTTAAGTTTATTTGTAACTTGCTTTGGAACGCTGTATAGAATAGGGGCCTAACTACATGAAAAAAAATTTGTTCCAGTTAACTAATGCTGCATCACAAGCTACCCCAAAACTTAGAGGACCCCAAACACCAATTCATTATTTTTTATTTCATGATTCTGTGGAAGAAGGATTCAAACAGAGCTAGCAGTGATGATCTGTTTTTGCTCCTTGACATTTGGGAATTCAGTTGAGATGATTTAAACTTAAAATAGTCGGAGACTGAAAGAGCTGAGGAATGGTCAAATGTTTCCCCTACTCTCTATCCTTACATGCCTAATATGGGCTTTCTCATAGTATGGCAGACTCCGGATAACCAAATTTCTTACATGGCAATTTAGAGTTCCAAGAGGGAGGAAGCAGAAACCGTTGGTCTCTTAAAGCTTGCCCTGAAAATAACATAGCATCACTTCCACCATACCTTATTAGTCTTAAAGTTAAGTTCAACCCAGATTCAAGGAGGGGAAGCAAAGGTCCCACCTCTCAATGGAAAGTGTATCAGTGAGTTGTTTTTAATTCAAATTTCTGCTGCTGAGTTTGCATGTACTTAATTTTCTTCTTTTAAAAAAATTAAAAGTCCTATCTTGTTTTACACTTTATTGGAGAAGTGTTTTGCATTGGTGAGCATTTCTTAATGAATTAACTTTTTGTACTCTAAAAGATGCACATACAATGATAAAGTTTTTGACATACGAAGAAGCTGCAATTATTACATGACTAATGAAATTCATGGTATGTATGTATTAAGACCAGTTACTAAAAAACAAGAAACACCAAATCAGCACTTTTTTTTTTTTTTTTGAGTTGGGGTCTCACTCTGTCGCCCAGACTGGAGTGCAGTGGCCGCTCCCGGCCACAGCAGCCTCGACCTGCTGGGCTCTGGCAATCCTTCCGCCTCAGCGTTCCGAGTAGCCGGAATTACAGGCGCGCGCTACCACGCCTGGCTGATTTTTTTGATTTATTGTAGAGATGAGGTCTCGCTGCCCAGGTGGGTCTCGAACCCGCGGTCTCAGGCAATCCACTCACCTCAGCCTCCCAAAGGCGTGGGATTACAGGCTGAGCCACCGAGCCCGGCTCAAATCAGCACATTTTATTGCTGTTCACAGTTGTTTTGTGTGTGTGTGTTTGTGTGTGTGTGTGTGTGTGTGTGTGTGTGTGTGTGTGTGTGTGTGTGTATGTATATATATATATATATATATATATATATATATATATATATATATATACACGGTTTTTTTTGTTTCTTTTGAGTTGGAGTCTCACTCTGTCGCCCAGACTGGAGTGCAGTGGCCGCTCTCGGTCACCACAGCCTCGACCTGCTGAGCTCCGTCGATCCTTCCGCCTCCGCCTTCCGAGTAGCCGGAATTACAGGCATGCGCTACCACGCCCGGCTGTTTTTTTGATTTATTGTAGACATGAGGTTTCCCTGCCCAAGCGGGTCTCGAACCCGCGGGCTCAGGCAATCCACTCACCTCAGCCTCCCAAAGGCGCGGGATTACAGACTGAGCCACAGAGCCCGGCTAATAAAAATTTTTTAAAAAGGTTTTTTTCCTGGCCGGTCTCGGTGGCTCAGCCTGTAATTCCAGCACTTTGGGAGGCCGAAGCGAGTGGATTGCCTGAGCCCCGGGGTTCAAGACCTGCCCAGGCAACTTTGCGAGACCTCGTCTCTACAATAAATCAAAAACTAGCCGGGCATTGTAGCGCGAGCCTGTAGTTCCAGCTACTAGGAAGCCTGAGGCGGAAGAATCGTCGGAGCCCAGGAGGTCAAGGCTGCGGTGGCTGGGAGCATGCCACTGCACTCCAGTCTGGGCGATAGAGTGAGACTCCAACTAAAAAAAAAGCTTTTTAAAAAACAACTTTAGGGGTACAAGTAGTTTTTGGTTACCTGGGTATGTTGTATTGTAGTGAAGAAGTCTGGGCTTCAAGTGTATGCATCACTCCCACTAAAGCACATTGTATCTGATAGGTAATTTAAGAAAAAAAAATAAAGTTTTTTATACTCACAGGTCCTACACACAGAGGAATGGCATGTTACATGAGATCATGCACGAAAGACATTAGGGTAGTCAGAAGACAACAACAAGGGAGAGAGGAAAGCATGGGGTCAGAGCATTTATTAAAGTTTCCACAGGAAAAGCCAGGCATGGCAGGGTGATCAATTTAGGATTGGCTAGTTTTAATAATATCAGAAGGCTCTAAGCTATAGGAGTGGTCCCTAGTTGCCTGGTACTTGGCTCTGAGATTTAAGGTAAGGGAATATTGTTTACTGTAGTGACAGAATAGACTGAGACGGTAGGGTCCTGAATTGATTAGTCTGCATATCAAGACATGCTCCAAGCTGGGGCCTTTGCAATCCTGGCTGTCTCTATATGTTGGCTAGTTCACGCAGAGCCAGCGTTTCCCTACTCAGAAAGGAATTTTAAGATGTCAAAACACCATAAAATATGAAAAATAAAAATTATGCATAACAGTGCTGATAAAAAAAGTCTAATATTTAGCAAAAGTTATGTGAAAATATGCATACATTTAAAAATAACAAATATTTGGTTTGTGAGTGAAAGAGCAAATGTGCATACTTAATGTTCTTGAAAATGTAGCACACTCTATTCTGATGTATGTCCAAATCTCTTGCATATAAATGTGTTTATGGATGAAATATATGCTTTTATGAATAAATACAATATATGATTCTCTACTCCTAAGTCAGCGGTTCTCAATTATGCCCCCCACCAGGGGTATCTGGCAACATTGAGAGACAGTCTTGATTGTCATAATATGGAAGTGTTGTTGGCTCCTAGTTGGTAAAGCCCAGGAATACTGCTAAACATTTAGAGTGCACAGAACAGTCATCCACAGACAAAAAATATCTGGTTCAAAATGATAATTGTGCTGAGGTAGGAATCCTGCCTTAAAATAGGATAATAATAGGTGGAATGTCTCCACAATAGCTTAATTCTAAACTTACAGACTTGTATACATATAAAAACAATGACTAATAACAGATAGACTAAAATATGCAAATGCCTATATTAATCATAAAAAAGAACATAGCAGCTCATTAATTCAAAAAATTCAAAAGTTAAATTCAAACTTCTAACAAACATATGAAGAGTCCAAGAAAAGTAATAAAGTAAAACCAATAAATAATCCTTCCTTGATTAAACTGGTATGCATAAATTAAAATGATGATGCTCTTCAGTGATACCAGAGTCATAAAAAGAGGCCTCTTATCTGAGATGTCTCATGAATGCATTGATACCACTTCTGGAGAGCAATCTAGAAAAATATACCAGGAGGCAAAGCAAAATCTACCATTTCACTGGTCTTCCTACTTTTATGGATTTATCTAAGAAAATCTTTAGAGGTGTAGGCAATATTTAAATGCAAAGATATTTATAATAATTAAATTGAAGATACTATAGAAGTAAAATTGTGTAACAAATAATCTATTATGGATTTACATATATTTGAGTGGTATGAAGTATTTAATGATGTGGGAAAACATTAATGGTAACTTTTTAAGTACCGTTATGGGCTGAATTTTGCCTTCTCAAAATTTGTATGTTGAATTCATAACTCCCAGTTCCTCAGAATGTGACTGTATTTAGAGATAGGGTCTTTCAAGTGGTAACTAAGTAAAAATGATGTCACTTGTATGGGTCCTAATCCAATGACTGGTGTCATCATAGGAAGAGGAAATTTGGATACAGACATATACCGGGGAAGACCATGTGATGACACAGGGAGAAGACTGCCATCTACAAGCCAAGGAGAGAAGCTTCAGGATAAACCAACCTTGCCGACACATTGATCTTGGTCTTCTAGCCTACAGAACTGTGGAAAAATAAATTTCTGTTGTTAAACCATCTAGTCTCTGGTACTTTGTTATGGCAGTCCAACAAAACTAATATAAATATGGAAAAATAAATTTTTTAAAAGCTGTGTATATGTATGTGTGCATACATGCACTTTCTTTGTGAATATCTGGAACATGACACCAGTTTTGTAAATGTATATCTATATTAGCATTACAATACTTAAAAGTAAATATACCAAAATATTAACAGAAATTATTTCTGGGCAATCGTAGGGGATAATTTATATTTTCTTCTCTAAATTTCATATATATATGTTCTTTTTTCCCTCAAAATATAGATTATAAATAATGTGCTCCACATACTTGAAATATAATTAAACATCATTGGTGGGAACTCGAGAAATTCAATATTTATAAATATTTTGGTTTAAGAATGAATTAAGCCTACTTTTTGCCATGTGAGAAAAGTACTGATAAAATTAAGCACAATTTTAAGGAATATGTGTATTTATCTATATAACAATATATTTTAAAATTGGAAGCTTATAAATGATTAGAGATAATTTAGTCTTAGTAGTAAACTCATTTTATAGATTAAATGTGTCAAAGTTTTTTTCATGGCAGCATTATGCTATTCTTTACAGTACCACAGTGTTAATGTATTATAAAATGGAGATTTACTGCTCTTAAAAACATATCCTTTATTATGTCAGACTAAATGTTTCCTCTGTCATCCAAAGGACTAAGATCTATCAAGGAGATTTTAAGAATAATAACCAGTTGAAAAACGAAAGCAGGGGTCTTCAAAACACCTTAGTAGTAATTTTTAAAGGACAGGTAATTTTCTACTAAGGGAAGTAAATTGCCTTCGCAGGTTCAAAGTAATTAACACTTCAGTTGAAGATACATATATTCCAAATGAAATGAATTGTCAATTCTTTCATTAAAGACTTCAAATCTTGTGTTATATGATTTAGGTTTGTGGATTTCAAATGAAAATGGCATTCCAAAAAGGTTCCAGGATATTACTAATTTGAAGCTGTTTTCAGCCTAAATAAAAGTCATTTCCTATGCCTTGTAGTGAATGATCTAAACTAAACTACCTGACATTTCCACTCAGTCTGAAGAACAGACTAAAAGTGCTGAATTGTCAGTAAAGCTTTGATGTAAATCAGTAGTCACAGGAGACTGCAAAGAAGAACATAATGTAATCGTCAGCTCATCAAAGGGAAGCTTTCTTCTTTTAAAGAAAAAATCTGACATGCTTTCCTCTGAATTAAAGAATCATTTGGCCTCATTATTTTAAGAAACAATTTATTCTTTAATAAATATCAAGATGACCAACATTGAAAAGCAATTGATATTTTCCAATGACTCAGCAGAATTACAAAAATGTCAATCAGAAAAAAAATGTTATTTGGCTTTTGAGATTTTTTTAAATAAAAATATAGCAATGTTTAAATTTATAACTATCTCCCATTATTCAAAGTAAAGAAAATGTGAGAAAAAAACTTGAGCATACTTTTGAAGTCATTTAAACAAACAAACAAAAAAACCCTATTAGCTCTTTTTTTTCTCTTCTGAAAGACTACTTCCAATAGATTATATGTCTACAATTTTTCTACACATAACATAGTCTTCACACTAAACAACATTGGGATCATGCTGAAGTTTGCTACAAGATGCAGATTCTCAGGCCTCTCCTGTGACTCCATTTTGACAAGAGTCCTGAGTGCTTTTTATGCACATTAAAAACTGAGACTTGCTATTCTATACAGTAACAATTCAAAGTTTTTCAGAAGCAATGATTTATTGTATTTCAGCATTTTGTTCAAACCGTTTCTGACCCAAGCGTTGGCAAACAGCAATTTGTAAACCAAGTTTACCTGTTATAGAATCTTTCCATTCAGTAGAGCTGTGTTCTGGATATCTTAGTATCCAAAAATTATGTTTTTCTAGTTGGAAAGAAGAAAGTAAAGATGATCCAGCCCAACTTTTCATAGAAGGCCAAATATTTTTCTGCATTAGAGATATTGTATCAGTTAAGTGAATTCAGTTGCAAATAATGAAAAAACTCAATAGAAGAATGGCTTAAACAAGAAGTTTTTCTTAAAGTCCTGCATTTGGAAGATCATAGTATGGCAAATTCTATCGCTCCACATTATCATTGAGAACCTAAGATCTGATATACTCAAGGCAGACATTTTCTTTGTCAGCTCCTTCCATGATCAAAAAACAGCTTCCAAAGTCCTATGAGGATGATCCAAAAGAAAAAGAGCTACCTCAGAGCCCCCATACTGTCTTCCTCTTATATCTTATTGACCAGATTAAAGTTACATATTTATGTCTAAGCTAATCAGTAGCAAAAGGAGAGGAATTGTCATGATTAGTCTTAATCAGGATCTACGCCTGAATCATACTGGGCATGAGAGGTGTGATAGGAAGCTTGGGTTCCAGTGATTCCAACTCCTGGTATTCATATTCTTCTGTAATTTCTGCTCTTTTGATAGTCAACAGGCCTTAGTGATTACCTTCCAACCAACAGAATATGGTGAAAGTAACAGGATGTTCTGTCCAAGACTGAGTTGCAAAAGGTATTAGGTTTCTGTCTTGCTCTTTTCTCCCCTTCTCTCTTACTTACTCACTCTAATAGAGGTAGCTGCTATATTGTGAATATGCTCACATGGCAAGAAATTGAGGGATACCTCCAGTCAACAAAGAGTGAGAAACTCAGGCCCTCAGTTAAGTGGCCTGTGAGGAATTAAACCCTGTCAACAATCATATGTGTGAGCTTGGGAGTGAATCCTTCCCAGTCAAGACTGGAGATTTTTGCAGTCTTTTGAGAAAGCCTGGGCCAGAGGATCCAGCTAAGATATGCAGAGATATTTGCCCTACAGAAAATATGTAATAATAAATGTTTATTATTGTAAGCCACTAATTTTGGTGTAAATTGTTTCACAGCAATAGATGACTAATACAAGGAGACATGACAAAAAAATCGGGGCTCTAACTGAAAAGAAGGAGGGAAATGCAACTGGGATATTGTGACAGACAGACTCTAAGGTGGCATCCCAATGATCCTTGCCTCCTGGTGTTTATGCCTTTGTGTAATGTTCTCTCCTTCAGTGTGGGTAAGACCTGTGACTTGATTCTAACCAGCAGAATATGACAAAGGTAGTGGGATGTCACCTGTGATTAGCTTACACTATGTAAGACTGTATTGCTAGTAGACTCACTCTAGAGATTCTCTTTGCCGTCCTGATGAAGGACATGGCCATGTTGGGAAAAGCCCACATGGCAAGGAGACAAAGTTGTCTTGAAGTACTGCAGGTGACCAATGAAAGTTGAGGTCATCCTCTAGGAGCTAAGGGTGGCCTCCAGCCAAAATACAGGACACTTCAATTGTGCAGCCACAGGGAAATAAGTTCTGCCAAAAACCTGAGTGAGCCTGGAAGCAGATCCTTCCTTATTTAAGCCTCCAGATGAGAAGAAAATCTAGTCTATGCTTTGATTACAACCTATGAGACCATGAGCAGAGGACCCAGTTAGATGTACCTGAACTCCTAACCCACGGAGAGGAGATAATAAATGTGTGTTGTTCTAAGCTAGGCTTGTCTTAGTTTGTGATGCTGCAATAAAAAAACTATTATAGGTAGGGAAGTGAGCAGTCTTCTACAGACACTGTTAACAGTATCTTCCACAGACACAAGTAATTGCATCCAGAGACTAAGAGTACCCTACCAGTTAATGTTCATCATTTCATAGATATAAGGTTTGATTTGAAAGGAAATTATTTTTTTATGATGAGTTAATCATGCTGTGCAAATAGAAACATTAGGCTGAACCATATGAAACTGCCAAGTTTTGTAGGTCCAAAATGATTGAAACAAAAGTTTTTTTTAAGTAAATGAGGAATGATTTGGTTTGATTTTCATATTCTAAAAGGACAACTTGTTCCTCAAATTTCTCAAATATATTCCAAACATTTAAATGTTTTTCGAAATTTCATGTAGTAGTTACATCCTTTTTTAGTTTATCATATACCTTTATTAAAATGCATTATTTTTCAGTAGAAATGTTCATTCAAGTAGATATCAGTTGTCTGTATTTCAGTGCAATTTTGGAGGGGTCTTTCTTGACCTTTTTGAGTTCTTTCTTATGGTTAATAGGAAATTAATTTTCTGCTATTTATAAAACTTAACTTGAGCTTTTGTTTACTGATATAATGACAAATGTCAAAAATTGGAGATCATTCTTAAAATGTTAGTATATGTGATATGCATTTAACATACTCTAATATATCCTCTAAATATCCCTTGTGGATTATAAAAATCAAAACATTAACATACCTCAGTACATTCTCTAAGGCTGGGCACAATTGCTGGAAACCATAATACTTACCTTTAAATAAATGAAACATTTTAGTAATTGTTTTAACATATGCATTCAGTACTTTTAAATAGGTTCTTGCTTTCTCCTCACAATGTTAAAATCACCACTTCTTTATGGGTGTCTTGACCATTACTGCAATAATGATATTATCCTTATAGTCATTCAAATTTCTGTGGAAATTAGAGGAGTATTTATTTTAAAGAAATATTTCCCAACTGTAGACCTAGGACTTACTGACCCTAGAAGTGGAAATAGATCTTGAGAAAATCAAACAAGCCTCATTTCTAACAGAATTGATCTAGTTCTCTGTGGATGTACATTTACTATAGATTCTTCTCACCTATACACCCAGTGTACACTTGATGACAATTAAGTATTACAATAGAACAATGGAAATTCCCTGAAGTGTATTCAAGAATTAACACAAGTTTTAAAATTTGTACAAATAAAGTAGTTTCTGATTTATAAAGACGTTAAGTAGCAAAAATAGCCCTAGGCAATTAGAAAAATAGGA
The DNA here is from genome assembly GCA_027257055.1 of Cephalopachus bancanus. Classification (NCBI taxonomy): domain Eukaryota; kingdom Metazoa; phylum Chordata; class Mammalia; order Primates; family Tarsiidae; genus Cephalopachus; species Cephalopachus bancanus. The sequence goes on from JAPVLO010000935.1 coordinate 545,239, forward strand.
AAAAATTTCACAACACTTTTAACCATGTTTTCCTTTACCTTAAAATGTTCTTTAATTTAGTAGTAAATCATCTGTCTTTAACACTTATATTCGACCTGTCTCTCACAAGTTATGCAGTGTCTCCCCCACTCTTTCCTAACTAATTGTTGTTAAATGACTGATGTTTAGAAAGGACAGTTTCTTCAATAAATGTTGCTGAGAAATCTGGATATTTATATGCAGAAGAATGAAATTAGATTCATATCTCACACCATATCGGCAAGTCAATTAAAATGGGTTAAAGACTTAAATATAAGACCTGAAACTATAAAGCTGTTAGAAAAAAAACATAGAAGAAGAACTGCATGACATTGATCTGGGTAATGATTTTTTTGGATATAATTCCAAACATAGACAACAAAAGCAAAAATAGACAAATGTGATTGCTTCTGCACAGCAAAGGAAATGATCAATAGAATGAAGTGACAACTTATGGAATGGGAGAAAATATGTACAAACCATACATCTGATAAGGAGATAATATCCAAAATATGGGGTTGGATCATAATCCTGAAGAACACATGCTGAATGCCATAATCTCAAATGTGAAAACCCTTAAAGCTCAAAATCCTTAATCTAAAATCTCTAACATCTAAAATTCCAAAAATATAATCACAGGATAGTTATAAAATGTTAGGTAAAAGTATTTCCTTGTTATTGTCTTTATGTAGGAGAAAATTGATTCCAATTGAATCCCTAAACCATAATAAAAGTTTTGGAATCAAATGTGATTGAGGCTTATAAAAATGAATTTCGAAGTCTTACCAATAAAGTTTGTTTTTTTCCATTCAGCCGAATGCCTTTGGTGGAAAATTCAGATGAGTGAATTGGCCATACCATATGATAACGATGAAAACATCAATTAAAAAATATATCATTTGCCTGCACTGGCATTCCTTTCAGCTGATGAAAGAAAAAAGCAGCTATTCATTGTGATGAAGGAATTCAAAATAAAGTTAATGATAGTGACGGTTGCCAGCTCTCATGAACTACCTCCATGCAATTGATGTAATTTATCCCTATAATATACCTTTTTGTATGTTGAATTTTCTGCCTAGTTCTTTCCTTTTTTTAGTTTTTTTTTCACCTCTAATTGTCAGCATTATTTTTTAAAATTTTGCTATGCTATGTATTTCACCTTTGTATCACTTCCAATACTGGAGGCACAGATTGTGTAAAGACTTTTAGATAGCTTTAATTCATTTATGCATTTTTTTCAAATGTGACTCATGAAAATGCATGATCACCAGGTTGACCTTGTGTGTAAGCATTGTGCTTGTACATAAAAATACTGAAACTTCCTCAAAAACTGAATTGATGTCCTTTTTGTACCTCTGTATTGGTGAAAGGTAAAATTTCTTTGAAACTTGGCTCTTTGAGTGACTAGTGCTATGGTAATGTAGTGGTGACCCATGGTGGGTTGGATGAATCTCATAAAAAAACATGTTTTCTGTCAGCATATTTCAGATGACTGTAGTTATATAACAAGATGCACACCGCTAACTACCAAGTACAGGGATATGTTTATACATTTTTTACCTGTTTCTTTAAGAATATGGTTCATCAGCTCTTAACTTACACTTATGGGACTGTCTTTAGTATACCAAGTGTTTATGCTTGCACAAATATGTATGTTATTATTGACTAATTTATTGTGCAAAGTGGCCTATGAAGTATTCTGTTGTGCAATTATACGTTTCTCAAATGAGCCCCCTTTTAAAAATGTAACTAAATATCTTTTTTAAAATTTAAAATGTTTTTTCCAGAATTATATGTTCAGGATTAGTATCTTTTGGGATTTTAACATTAGAGATTGTGGCATTCAGAACTGTATCTTTGGGGATTATGATAGGTTCCCCCAGAGTTTGTAAGGAACTCAACTCATTAGCAATAAAACAAAAAACTTAATTTTAAAATGGGGAAAGTTTCCATCAATAAATAAAGAAATAAAATAAAGAAACAAAAACAAACAAAAGAATGCTGGCAAATCAAATTATCTTTTCCCCCCTCACTCAAAATAAAATAGATCTCCACCTCTATCAGAGATTATCAAATGATCAGATAGACAATAAAATAAAATTAACATTTTTTACTGTCTCTATTGCAGAGCAACTTAGTGAATATTTGCAAACTAGATAAAGAACAAATCTTAGTCAAAAGCCAGAAATATGTGCAAAAATACAGAATTAGGAAAAAATAAACCATGAATCACTGGGAGTACAATACTTTTATGACCACGGAGTCATTCCAGGAGCTAAGAAAAGATATGTCTAGCTCAGATACATGTGGGGCATTTCTCAGGCAACTCAATTTAATTGTCTGTGTAAGGGACTTCCAAACCATCAAAATATGTCTTTCAAAAGTTAAAAGTATAAATCTGAAAGAAATATAGAGTGAAGATATGCCAACTATTTAATTAGCGCATGAATGAGGGAATCAGTAAAATGGTAAGGATGTTCACGCTATTAATTTTTATATGCTCACTCTGTGTTCTGGACCTTTCTAAATTTGGTAGTTTTAGTAATTGTTTTGTTGATTATAGATTTGCTAATTATTGTAATTAATTAAAAAGTAATAGAAATAATGTAAATATTTGTAATATTATGATTGTGATAATTAAATTATTTCACTGTATTTTAATTAAGACAATTTTTTACTTTTTTCCTTTCTGATCCATGTTACTTTATTTTTCTTACCACATGCCCTAGATAGAACCTTTCATATGATGTTGAATGGCAGTAATGAAGGAAGACATCTTTGCTTAGATTTGTTCCTAATCTTAAAGGATTGACACTAAATGTATTACCACTAAGATATTAGCTATTATTTTTTTGGATACCTTTTATCAGATTGAGAAAGTTTGTTGAGAACTTTTAACCATAAATGGGTGTCAAATTGGTAAAAGCTTTTTTTGCATCTGCTGAGATGATCATAAAGTTATTTTCTTTCACTTTGTTAATATTAATTAATTTCCAAATATTGACTCAACCTTGTATTTCTTGGATAAACCTAAGAGATAATGATGAATTTCCCTTTTTATACATTTCCGATTCATTTTGCTAATAATTCATTAAGGAATTACACCATGAGATATATTAGTCTATAATTTTCTTACTATATCTTAAGTGTTAGTTTTTAAAAAAAAGATGTCTTGATCCATTTAATTAAATAAGAAGCTCCTACTCTACTGGAATACATTGTGTACATATTATTCTTTATATATTAAATATTTGCTTAAATTTTCCTTTGAAACTATCTAGGTCTGTAGTTTTTTATATGTACATGTTTATAATAATAAACTTAATTTTGATAAAGAATTAAATAACAGTATTCAGATGTTCTAATACTTTCTTAAATGTATTGTTAACTTAATTTTTCTAAGAATTCATCCCTTTTATTTTAGTTATTCAGTGTATTGGTATAAAATTGTTTAACTTATTTTCCTTTTGTACTTATTGTGGATTATCTTTATACATGATTTTATAAGTTATGAAATTCTATCAATGTATCTAATTTCTCTCCTCCCACAATTTCACCTGTGGCTACTCTATAGCCCTTTCAACAGGTCAATTATTACTGCCTAATCATGTCTATATGCTTATCTTACCAAATAACCAGTGCTTATTCATTTGTTTGAAATCTGTATCTGAAGAATCTATACTGATAGAAACTGTAAAGATATAATTCCTTGTTATCAAATCCAGTACTGTAAAAAATTATTTAACATTTTGGGTTTCAAATAATGGGGTAACTGTTACTGGTCTTACTTCACAAAGACAAAGCAATTGAGAATGTGCCTCTTTATTTAGTGAACACAAACTTGTCACCTAAATAAAAGATATAAGTGTACACTGAGAAGCAAAACAAGTTTATTGTGCTGAACAAATTCCATATACTCATCCAGATTTTCTATCTCTCCTTCTTTAGTGCTTCTATTCTCTGTGCTTGCGAGGCTGAACTATATGGCCTACATCAACAGGCCTTTTGTCTTCTGAATTTCAATTGCGTATACTCTAACTCCATTGGCAAGTGATGTTGCTAAGTAGTAGCCACTATATAACTTCTTCTCGGTTGTGGTAACAGCTTCCTTCTCTTATCTTTATTACTTACCGCTTTAGGACTAAGTATAATGGTACTCAGATAGTAAGTCACAGAAATAGCACTATTCCTTCCCTCTACACCTTGCCCACATCTTTGTATATTGTTTCTTTATGAAATTCTTTCTGAATTAACAGATGTAAAACGTCATCTGTTTTCTGCAGGGACTTCCATAGACACAGTGTAGGAAAACCAATAACTACAGAAACAAAATAAGGGTCAAATTATAAAGCTAATGGGGTCCCTAGAGCCACGCTGAGACAAAGCAGGGACCCCTCTTAGAGGTCTGAGCCCCACCTCCAGCATGGAAATAAAAGGAAATCTTGTGCTCCTTCAAGAAAAATTCCAGGCACCAAGCTAGCCCTGAGAACTAAATAAGCAATTTGATAAACAAGAGGGCAATCATAGCCTAAAACAATAGCCAAAACAGCTAGAATCACAGATTCTGGTTTCATCATGGAAACTAAAGGCGCCATTTAATAACATGTCTGTTCGTTGCTTTTCAGAAACCTGGCCTCCCACCTAATGGGTTCACCAGCACCACTGGATCCACTAACATGTTGACCTCAGACAACAGGATACTGGGGACTGAATTCTGGCCACCATTCTTTGTTTTAAATTTCTTCCTGAGGGACCTGAAGAAAGTCATATCAATGAGCCAGAGTCGATATTCTTTTCTGCTCACCCCTATTTTTTGGGGAATGGGGGTTGGAGTCTCAATCTATCACCCAGGCTGGAGTGCAGTGGCATGCATGTTCACAGTCACCCCAGTGACAACCTGCTGGACTTGAGCCACCGCGCCCAGCCCAACCTCAAATTTTTGAACAAAACTTCTCTTCCTTAACCAATTGCAAATCAGAAAATCTTTAAATCTACCTATGACCTCTCAGCATCCCGCTTCAAGGTCTCCTGCCCTTTTAGGCCAAAATTCAGTGTATAATCTCCGTATATTGATTTACAATTTTCCATATAACTTCTGCTTTCCTAAAATTTACTACTGCCTTTAAAAGCCCTAACTGCTAGTTATTGGGGAGGTCAGAACTTAAGCATTAGCTGACTGGTCCTCCTTGCTTGGCATCATGCGAATAAACATCTTGCTTTCTCAGGCTGCAAATCTCACTATGGTTCTCATTGTGCTGGGTGAGTGGGCCTCAGTTTGGTTAAATAACAATATGATATAAGAATAACCTTAAACCTAAATAACTAAAAACAGTATAGCACTGTTTCAAAAAATAGACCAAAATTGGTGTATATGTACATACAAAAAAATTTATATATATAAATACATAAATTTCATATGAAATTTATGAGGTTAGCTAGTTAAAACAGTAGAAAAAATATGGCTTAGAAATTTGGAAATTTATATCATGCTGTACACCAGAATAAACTCCAAAAGAATCAAAAATATAAATGTAAAAAATAAACAATAAAATATTAAAAGAAATGATAACAGGTTTATTTTTCTTATCCAGAAAAAGGCCTTTCTAAGTATAAATTTTAGGTAGCATAAAAGACAAAAAAAGTGGTACATTTCACCACATGAACTCTAAATATATACTATAGTTAGAAATGCCTTTCTCATGCTGGTATACAGCCAAACTATGTACTCAAAATGGAAACGGTCACCAAAAGCCAGAATCCTCCATTTTTTTGGTGACGCATCCCAAAGAGAGTGAGAAGTAGAGTGAATTTGCTGGACATGGCTGCAATATCTAAGCATCTGTAACAATGCACAGAAAGGTACTGATGCAGAGTTGCTGCTCTTATCATAACCCAGTCCTGGGGTCCCCTTCCTCTTGGCGAGAGTCAGAGCTCATATGCTTTCTTCTGAATGATCCGTTTATGAACATTGTGTGGAATTCTCACACTCCTTTTCATTTTTCCCTTCTTCCACACTTAAACCATGAGATTTTTTAACCAAAATGTTGCCATCTATGTTTAATGAGATAGTTCAATCAAGTTTCTATGAATGAGAATGATAACTGAACATTAGTTTAAGTTAGTTTAGTTTAATACAAGATCATCAAAGAAGTAGTGCAAAGGAAATACATGGAATTAACAGAACCAGGAGATATAACCCTCAAGTAATTCTCCTTTTTCCTCATGCAGGTACATCAAAGTATTGTGGTTTCATGAAGTAACACAGAATAAGGGGAGCACCTAGTCAGAGAAGGCAAGAACCATGGCCATCAGCTTTCTATTCCATTTGAGATTAGAAAAGAGATGTCACCTTGAATGAGTTAGTTAATGTAAAAGTGAATTATTCCTGAGCCACTATCACCAAACCTATTTATATTTTTAAAATGAGAATAAACATAATTTTTTAAAAGTGGGTGTCTAAAAGCTAGTTCTTTCTAGAACCATCCATGCTGTCCATCAAAAGAGCACTGGATTTAAAGAATGTGGTACATATACATGATGGAATACTACGCAGCCATAAAAAAGAACAAAATCATGAATTTCACAGCAACCTGGATGGAACTAGAGTCTATAATACTGAATGATCTCTCACAGAAACAAAGATCTGAGTATCACATGTTCTCACTCATAAGTGGACCTTGAACAACTATCGTAATACTATAAGGATTGACAATGGCGGGAAACTATGGGGGGCAGGGAGGGGAAGGGAGGTGGGATTAACGGTAGTCAATATCTTTCTGGGGATGTGGTGGCACACCTTATCAGCAAGGGTGCCTGAACAATACATATTTGTATATCTAACCCTTAACTGTACCCCACAAATTTAAAATAAAAAAGATGTTCAAAAAAATAAAAATAAAAAAATAAAAGCTGGTTCTTTGATAGGATAAATAAGATTGACGAACTCCTGGCCAGACTGACTAAAAAAAAGTGAAAAAGAAAGTCCATATAAACACAATTAGAATCACAAAAGGTGAAGTCACAACTGACCTTGAATAAATTCAAAGATTATCAGAGATTACTATAAAAAACTGTAGGCAAATAAATTAAAAAACTAAAGGAAATAGACTTTCTGACATCACACACCCTCCTTAAGGTTGAAACAAGCAGAAATTGAAACTCTAAACAGGCCAGTAATAATCCAGGAAATTGACTCAGTCATAAGAAATCTCCCTATCCAAAAAAGCTCCAGACCAGATGGCTTCCCAGCTGAATTCCACAAGGCGAACAAGAAGGAGCTGATACCAAGCTTACTGAAAGTGTTCCAGGCAATCGAGAACCATGGAACTAGCCCCAATTCATTTTATTAAGCTAACATCATACTGATAGCCAAACCTGGCAAAGACCCAACAAGGAAAGACAGTTACAGACCAATATCCTTGATGAACACAGACACAAAAATTCCTAACAAGATTCTAGCAAATCGGATGCAATAACACATCTCAAGGATCATCCACTGTGAGCAGGTGGGCTCCGTTACTGGGATGCAGGGCTGGTTCAGCACATTAACAGATGTGAAACCAAAAATCACATGATTATATCATCAGATTCAGAAAAAGCACTTGACAAAATCCAACATTCTTTCTTGCTAAAATCCCTTGAACACCTAAGCATAGAAGGAACATTCCTCAAAATGGTAAGAGCAGTCTATGATAAACCCACAGCCAACATTTTTCTCAATAGGCAGAAGCTGGAAGTGTTCTCCGTAAGAATGGGAAAAAGAAAAAAATGCCCATTATCACCCCTCCTGTTCAACATAGTGCTGGAAGCTTTAGCCAGAGCATTCAGGCAGGAAAAGGAAATCAGGGGTATCCAAACAGGAAAATAAGAAGTTAAGTCCTCCCTCTTTGTGGATGATATGATTTTATACCTTGAAAACCCGAAGGAGTCTGTTAAAAGCCTCCTTGCATTGATAATCAGCATTGATGAAGTCTCAGGGTACAAATCAATGTGTAAAAGACAGTTGTATTTCTATACACCAGCAACACGTAAGTGGAATACCAAATAAAAAGAACAATTCCATTCACAATAGTTACACACACAAAGAAATATCTTGGCATCCACCTAACCATAGAAGTGAAAGAACTTTACAACGAGAACTACAAAATGCTGCTAAAAGAAATTGAGGATGACACAAACAAATGGAAAAACATTCCATGATCATGGTTTGGAAGAATCAATATTGTCAAGAGGTCCATCCTACTAAAGGCAATCTACAGATTCAATGCAATACCCATCAAATTACCAAAATCATTTTTCCCAGGCCTGGAAACAACAGTACAAAAATTCACATTGAAAAAAAAAAGAGCTCAAATAGCTAAAACAATCCTCAGCAAAAGGAACCAAGTGGAAGGTATCACACTCCAGACTTTAAACTTTACTTCAAGGCTACAGTAATCAAAACAGCCTGGTATTGGTACAGGAATAGGAACATAGACCAATGGAACAGGACAGAGTTTCCAGAAGCAAAAACTCAGTCTCTCAACCAACTCATCCTCAACAAAGCCACCAATAACAATCGTTGGGGAAAGGAGACCATATTTAGCAAATGGTGCTGGGAATACTGGCTGACCACATGCAGAAGAATAAAATTGGACCCCTACCTATCACCATATACAAAAATCAACTGAAAATGGAACAAAGACCTAAACATAAAACCTCAAGTATAAAAGTATCCTAGAAGAAAACATAGGAAACACCCTTATACACATCAGAGTAGGCAACCAATTCTTGACCAGGTCCCCAAAAGTGAATACCATAAAAGCTAAGTTAGACAGGTGGGACTCCATCAAGCTGAAAAGGTGTTGCACAGCAAAAGAAACCATCAAAAATGTAGAGACAACCCACAGGATGGGAAAAAGTATTTGCAAATTATGCATCTGACAAAGGCCTAACATCCAGGATCTAAAAGGAACTGAAACAAAATGTAAAGAAAAAACAAACAAACAACCCATTAAAAAGTAAGCACAGCACATGAACAAACACTTCTCAAAAAATGACATTCAAGCAGCCAACAAACATATGCAAAAATGCTCAACCTCACTAATTATCAGCGAAATGGAAAATATAACTACAGTGAGATATCACCTAACACCATGTAAGGATGGCTATCATTAATAAGTCAAAATACAACAGATGCTGGTATGGTTGTGGAGAAAAAGGAATGCTTCTACACTGTTGGAATACAAGTTAAACCAATCTTTATGAAAAGCAGTGTGAAGAACTAATAATTGACCTTCCATATGATCCAACAGTCCCTGTTCTGGAAACTTACCAGGAGGAACATAAATCACTCTACCAAAAAGACACCTGCACATGCACATTTATTGCAACACTATTTGCAATAGCAAAAACATGGAACCAATCCTACTGCCCATCAAAAGTAGACTGGATAAAGAAAATATGATACATATACATAATGGAGTATTACGCAGTCATAAAGAAGAACAAGATCATGGTCTTCACAGCAAATTGGATGGAGTTGGAGACCATCATACTAGATAATCTATCACAGAAACAAATAACTGAATACTGCAGGTTCTCACTAATAAATGGGACACGAACATTAGTCACACTAGCACAAGGAAGGAATCAGCAGTCACTGGGCACTGCTAGGGGAGGGAGGAGGTTGAAGGTCATGTGACAACACAAAGAATACCTGGTAAACTTCCAGTGGGAGTGAGGGCCACCTTGAAGCCCAAACATCACCTGCATGCAGTCTACTTATGTAGTTAATCCTCACTTGTACCCCACATGTCTATAATAAAATGAAATTTAATAGAAAAAAACTTGGTCATTATTAACTTTGTATTATATAAACTTATATATATATATACATATATATATATATTTTTTTTTTTTTTTTTGAGTTGGAGTCTCACTCTGTTGCCCAGACTGGAGTGCAGTGGCCACTCCCGGCCACCGCAGCCTCGACCTGCTGGGCTCTGGTGATCCTTCCACCTCAGCCTTCCAAGTAGCCGGAATTACAGGCATGCGCTACCGTGCCCGGCTGATTTTTTGATTTATTGTAGAGATGAGGTCTTGTTGCCCAGGCGGATATAAACTTATATTTTAATAAATTTTATTGAAACAAACAAAGAGAGTGTCTACAATTAATTTTTCAAGTACATGGGAAAAAAAAATAAAGCTTTATCAAAGCAAGATGTTATAAAAGGCAAAGATTATAGAATAGTAGAATTTATAGTGATTAAGACTATTATTAGTAAAATAAAATAATCGAAGAGATAAAAATTCACATTGAGAAATATATAACATGCAGAGTATCTGTTCAAATGCTGCAATATCCACTAATAATTCCTCTAGAAAGAGAAAACCAAGAAATTAGAGGAAAAATACTAGAAGAAAGTTTCCCTTTAGCAAAGAAAATATATCCAGAATAAAAGGGTTTATTAATTATTAATTACTAAGGTCCACACATATATATGTTATTATTTCATACCTCTAAGATTAAATAAGTATTCACAATCTCGAAGTGAAGAAAGAAGTCACAATACTTCTCAACATGCAATACTGAATGCTAGAATACATTGGAACAATATTTGCCAAGTTTTGAGAGAAACATTTAGAACTTAGAATTCTCTAACCAGCAAAACAATTATATTTTTTCAGACATGCAATGAATCAAATAGTTTATTGCTGAAACATCCTTTCTGAGAATTGACTCTGGGTTATACTTCAGCAAAATGAAGATAAAACAAATAGAGAGGAAGGCATGAGATTCATAAAACAGTATATGAATCACAAGAGAGTAAATCTGAAAATCATCCGTAACAATGTGCAGAAGACCTAAAACATTCAGTTTTTTGAAGCAGGAGGACAAAGGCCTCCAGAATAGATGTCTTTGTGGAAAAAAAAGGAAACATCATCCAGCAGGATAGAGTAAGACAATTATATAGTTCTTTTCTTCAGTCAGTATACATGTCTTGAGCACTACCTTATTCTACACACTTTTGTAGGCACCAAAGGTGCAGCAGTGTTTGGTGGATTGGGGAAGTGGAAAGGAACCTGCTTTTAAGAAACTAATATTCAGCCGGGCTCGGTGGCTCAGCCTGTAATCCCACGCCTTTGGGAGGCTGAGGTGAGTGGATAGCCTGAGCCCGCGGGTTCGAGACCCGCCTGGGCGGCGAGACCTCATCTCTACAATAAAAAAATCAAAAAATCAGCCGGGCGTGGTAGCGCATGCCTGTAATTCCGGCTACTCGGAAGGCTGAGGCGGAAGGATCGCCGGAGCCCAGCAGGTCGAGGCTGCGGTGGCCGGGAGCAGCCACTGCACTCCAGTCCGGGCAACAGAGTGAGACTCCAACTCAAAAAAAAAAAAAAAAAAAAAAAGAAACTAATATTCTAGTAGTAGAAGACAGCATTTAAACAAACAGATAAATTCATATTATTTTTGCCAATATTAGACAAGATATGAAAGAAAAAGAAAGTATGATGAAAGAGAGCCTGGTAGCAGTTGTTATTTCCAATAGGTGAGATAGGTAATTTTCTCTCCTAAGAGCTAAGGTGCACTGAAACCTAACGTTTTAGAAACATGAAAGAGGACAATGCAGCTGGAGTGGAGAGAATGAAAGAAGAGCTGAACACAAAGAAAACAGAAGCCTAATGAGAAGTCTTGAAGGACCTTAAGGCTATAATAAAGACTGTATCTACTTCTGAGGGAGATAGGATAAGGTTGAATGACTGATAGGATCATACTGCTGTATGTAAAATTGATTGTTATAGAGAAAGAATGGAAGAAGGAAAACCAGTGCAAGCACTACTATAGTAATTCAGAGGAAAGATGATGGTTACATAGAATAGGATTTTAATAAAGAAAATGACAAGAGATAGTTAGATTTGATATGCTATTTAACGGTATAGCTGACGGGAGTTTTGGCTGGATTGGAAGTATATGAAAGAAAAAGAGATGAGGCAAGATTGACAGCAAAGTTTTTGGCACAACGGCATTTCCATTTATTGAGACAGGAAGAGTGAAGGAAGAACATATTTGAGTAGCAGGAGGCAGGTAGTTGGATATAGTCAGCTGACTACAATCAGCTGAAATTGATGAGAGATTTGGGATAAAAATGCACTTATGTTTTTTTCTCAAAAAGAAAAAGTGAAATCAATTAGAAAACTCAGGAAAAAAATAAAACATTGTTACAAGGCAGTCACAGTCCAAATATGTAGAAAATTAAAATTACATGACTTTAAGAATTTTTGGAGTATAAGATTATATCTATATATCTACATCCTATTGAGGAATTAATAGATTTTTTTTGTTCTAAAGTCAATCGAGACACAATTATAAACATATACCTTTTAAAAATTTTGGAAATCACTTCTAGAAAAGTTGTATTGGGAGTCTATAAGGGCTAAAGGGAGGTGATGTAGAAAATTTTGTAAATATTTTCAGAATATGCCTTGTATTATTTGCTTGCTAATATTACTATACATATTTTTTAATTAATTAGAAAAGTATTTGCAATCTTAAAAAGTCTAAAATACTTTACTAAAATTGAGAAGAAAAAAGTGGAATTAAAAAGACACAAGAAATTTTAAAAGTTTCGACTTACATATGCCTAATCCTTTCTATATCTAAACGTTTCCTAGAACTATCAAGATTTGTCCCATTACAATTTAATATCCCATATTCACTTAATAACCTAGATAAGACGCACTAGTGCACTAAGTCATCAGAAATTATAAGCTATAAACTTTGACCAACTGTCGTTATAAAATTGTAAGTTAATATTGTATATGATATAAAGCCTTGTAAAAACAGAAATACTATTATGGCTCTAAGTACTTGAAAATGCTAAATGCTACACTAAAATTGTCTTTCTTAGCATGATAAGGAAGATGAGGTTGCATAATGTTTACATTTCTAGAATAATAGATCAAGGACACTGTTCATACTATCCTTTTGGAGCAGTATCGAGCAAGGTAAAACTTTATACACATACTCCAATTATTGTTATCATGGCTAACATTGCATAGGGAGCTATATTCAATTTACTACATTAAAAAAGGATATCACAGAGAAGTAATTTATTTTCTTTTAACCATAAAGCTTATAATGACTTAAACACTTAAGATAATAATAATGAAAACAATAGTAACAACAAAAATATGGAGTAACTAGTCTCATGTAATCAATTTCTCCATACAAATACTAGGTGACTTCTTTGTTAAACAGACAGCATTATGTTCTACTTGGTCTGACCCTCCTTCTTCTGCTGCAAGAACTAGGTCAGTTAGAGTTATTCATGACAGTTCTGACTTGAACTTTACATGAAATTTAATTTCTTTCTAACCTTCACAGTGATATTGGTTTGGATTTTTGCTTCCCTGGTCCTAAGCAACCCACCTCTAAGTAAACTAAACTAAGCTGAAATAGTAAAATAAAATAAAATAAAATAAAAAATAAAGCAAAGCTACCTCCATGTAGATGGTTTTCACTTACACACTAGCAACACGAATGCTGGTTTCTTGAACAGGTTTTTCTTTTATGTCTAAAACATGAAGAAATGTGATCTCTTTCAATAGTTGCCCACCACTAATAATTCAAACTTTTTTGTCCATTGGTGGTGTCAAGGTGATTAAGATAATAAATGACCTTACTATTCAGTTGAGATTTTTCCAGCATAAAGAGAAATGCTTGGCCAACAATATAAAAGGACCTAAAATTTACAATAATCATAACATTCAATAAAAAAGGAATAAATGTATACATTAAGCACATATTATGCTGGATTTCTTATAAGGACATCATGAGGTACTAGTCTGTATAATACCTTTGAAAAAAAACTTCTCGCTCTCTTACAAAGCAATTTTATTCAAACAGTCCAAATGGAACATCTACATATCTAGCACTTACAGTAAGTAAGATCTCCCAAGCCAGATTCAATTATCTTCTCCATTTTTAAGGTGAAATTGCTTCTTCATATGACTACCATGCTGAATAAATGGGTCAATTGCTCTGGTTCCCAACACTTGAAATATTTAACCTAGTTTTTCTCTCTTATTGTGCATCTCAGTCAAACTTTTTCTTCTAGTTATTTGTAAGTTTTCATTTTCTTTTGCTTTTTCATTTCTAGTCAGATTCTTCCTTTCTCACATTCCTTTCTTGGACCTAGTCCGTCTGCCTCGCTAGAACTCGACCCATCTGGGAGGCAACTGTTGCACAACACAAATTTGCAAAACAGTTGTATTTATAAATGGTTTCCTGTAGAGTTAGCACATCCTTCTTGATTTGTTTACTTACTGCGTTGTGAAAAAAGTTCAGCAAAATTAACAGAAGAAGATCATCAAATTTAGTGATATCGTTAAAAAAAGAAATTATCAGATAGTGTGGAAATTAATTTTGCTTTTGGAGGAGGTATGCATTCATATTTTTTGATAACTCCTTAAATGAAATACAGTCATGGATAGATTGGAGCTGATACGTGCTGTTTTTCCTAAGATATCTCACTTTAACATCACTCTTTAGATTTGAGTGTTTGAATATATTAAACAAATTGTAAAGAAGCTTTACACAACCACAACTGAAAACCAGTGTCTTCCCTTCAGGAAAACTGGGCTAGGGTCATAAACATGAATCAAAGTCTGACCTCAGCCTCTTAATATGCCTTCTGCTCTGTGTTACTGGAATCATATGTGATGCTTTATTTCTCATTTTACTATAATAATATACTAAAAATGGAAACCCAAAATACCATTGTATTATTCCAAAAGGGAATTTTAATTATATTCTATGTCTTCCAATCATTGAGATGGTCTTTAGTTTTCCAAAAGGGTTAAAAGGAAAATGAGCCACTCTTTTAAAAAATGCTTAATGTGCACTGTTGATTCTTTTAGACTAATTTCACACACCTCTTCCCTCCTATAGGCCTAATTGGAAATTACATATCCCCTTTGGAATTCCCCTAGTGTCCTGTTTCTTTTTCTAGGTCACATGCCACCCTTTATATTGTTAAGTTATATTTGATAATCATCACATTTCTTGCTTTAGGATTAAAAGTTATTTGAGAATAAGAATTCTTTCTTATTAATCTATGTACTCCAATCAGCAATGGGCCAAATTTATAGTGTTAGATAAAAGGTGAAGTGAACTTTTACTTTTTACTTTTTTTCTAAATCTCATTAAAATATACATTTTTGTAAAGCTTAATCAATGTATCAGCTCAAAGAATGCTACTTTTTAAAAGTATTATCTATGATTAATGCAATATTAGGCTCATCTGATAAAAATTATAGACCAACCTAAGAATTTCTCATGTCAGTTTATTATTCTTCATTTGCAATAAGAAGCTTTTGAAACAGAATTCCTAATTATAAATATGTGTAAGAATGTCAAAGAAAAATATGTCATTGATAATTTTATATGGAACTTCTTAGCTTAGTTCTGAAACTAGACTATAGTTTGCTAAATATTTACCTAAGGCAAATAAAATTTCTATTTTCTTGATTTATTTGGTATGTTGCCATAAAATTTTGTATTTAAATATATGAGCAGAAAGTCACTATAAGATTAAAAGTATTGACCCAGCTAGTACAAGTCTCTGTAGACCTGCCAATATTTTAAAACAAGCTATTGTCACGTAATTTCTTCAAATTATCTTTTCTTCAACCTATGATATAATTACATTTTGAGTATAACAATAAACCAAGGATAAACACAAAATACAGATTCACTGACTATTCACAGTCTAAATTGATATTTTATTTCTTTTCAAAATTTAAGTACATAGGAAACATAGGTAGAAAAATGTCCTTAAGTGATATTTATCCAAAATATAAAACACAATTGAAGATAACTCAAAATAATATAATATAGTATCAATATATTTTTTGACAAATTTACTTATTAAACCATTTATTTATTCAGGAAATACTTGTTTTTTAAGTTATTTTGAGCCATGAGCATTCCAGACATAGTGCTTACATTTGTGGAGACAACAGCTCAGCAGAGAAAATGGATATTGAACAAGTAGTAACAAATACAATAAATGTTAACAAAAAGGATTTTTGTTCATCAATTATAGATATAAATAAGCATGGATTACCTTATCTACTAAACACATTTTGAAGGCATTTGTGAACTTTCAAAGTATCTAATACAATGTTTTGTGAATTGTAGATAATAAATATACATAAAATGAACAAAGGTATCAATATATAAGCATAACATCCTGTGGTGTGCCTAAAGGAAGTAATGGTACATGAGAGATGAAATGCAAAAGGATTTTACTTGAGGACTAGAATGCATGTTTTCAAATTTTATTAGAAACAGAATAAGAACAAAATCAGATTTTCAAATCAAGGGTGAAGGACTTGTAATAGAAGTCTTTCCAAAAAATGACAGTCATTAAATATTATAATTTATTTTCAAATGAAGTTGTCAAATCCTTTTCACGTCTTCGAAAATAAGATAGGAGTTTCATCTATTCAGGATGCTTTAATTGTCTCTACATTATGCCAAAACATCTGCTGGTTTCAATCAATAGAAAAAACTCCATATTTCAATTCAAAGAATAAAATCAGCTCAATCATTTTCTGGCACCATGTAGCTCAAACAAACCTGTTGAATGACATTTTTGTTCTTTCTTCTTTATTTCCATTTAATGGAAATCTCAAACTCTTGTAGTTCTATCTAACAGGACTAGATTAACTAAATAAAATTTCTAAATTTCTCTTCAGCTATCTATATATAAAACTGTTGTATTCATGTTGTGTGAATATAAAAGACATGTAACCTTTATATAATTTGAATGAAGCAGTATACTTGGTAATATTTAAAATGAGAAAATGACAATGTTCATATTTAAATTAAAATGTAATTTGCTAGAACTCAAGAAGCTGTAGTAAACATTCAAAGGTGAGTGTGCTTTGTATACTTCAAGTGTATATTCATTATACATAGTGACATGCAGGAAAAAAATCTTCTGAAAGAATAGCAGTTACACTAGAAGTGCAAATAATAAGAAGGAAATTGCTTTTTTAAAATTTTCTGGAGGAAATAAGAGCTTGGTTAATTCTCAGTGAATACTTGTTGGACAGATTAATTGGCTGCTTCTTTATATATTGAGACACTGAGCTACAGCATATTAGTAAGTAGTAAGTATAATTCATCTGTCAATTCCATGTGCTTAAAGCCATACTTAATACTAAATTTTTGACTAAGGGATTTTTCCAGTGAGAGTAGGAAATAGATCAATAATGGTACATAAGGAAAAAAACTGCCACTTGTTTCATGCTCTACTTGAGTTTTTAATTTATTATTTTTGTTATAAAGTGATTATTTCTAATATGCAAAATTAATTGGCTCCTGTCGTGTGCCATTTATATATGCATAAGTAACCAATATTTAAATGTTTTGCACAATAATTATAATTTTTATAAAAATATACACACCTTAATGAAAAGTTTCTTTATGAACATAACATTAGACAAGTACTTTACTTTTTTCTTAGTAGTTGCATCAACAAAATTGGGCAACTATCCATTTTACAGGTTAAATAATTAATATAAGAAAAAGTCAAAAGTGTCCACCAAGTCACTGTGTTTCTTCACCTTCAATCAAAGGGAAAAAAATGAGTGAGGGATGATGAGTGGAATTTCTTAAGGGCCAAAACTGAAAGTGGCACACCACTTCCACTCATATTCCATTTTTAAGAGCTCAGTCATATGATCACACTTAATTGCAAGGAAGTTTGTGAAACGTATTATTTTACCTGTATGTCCAAGAAAAGAATTGAATTTCATAGGCAGTCAATCAGACTGTGACAACACACTCTTCTAGTTATCAAATATCTAATGCAGAGAATATTCACAAAAGAAGAAACCCAAAACCTCATCCAGTTACTGCATGTAAATCAAAGTTCAACATCTCCAGGTGATGTGTGGTAACTATTACTCAGTCTGCATGTAGCTCCTCTTCATCTGGCAATATATGAACTAAGAAGATAAGTTTATCACTGTAGTAGGCAAAATAATACCTTGTCCCCCACGCCTCCTCCAGAGCTGTCCACAGTCTAGGCCGCAGAACTGGTGAATATGTTAAGTCTCATGGCAAAGGAGAATTAAGTTTGCAGATGAAATTAAGTCTTCTAATCAGGTGACTTTAAGATTAGAAAATTATCATGTATTATCTGAGAGACCCAATGTAACCATCAGGGATCTTTTTTTAATTTTTTTTTTTGTTTTAAAGGTGTGGGGTACAATTCAGAGTTAGATATACAAATATTCATTATGCAGGTATTCTTGTTGATGAGGTGTGCCCCTTATTCCCCAGGCAGATTCTCACTACTGCCAATCCTGCCTCCCCACATCCCCACAATTTCCTGCTACTGCCAATTCTTTTCTTATAGTATTGGAATAGTTGTTCAAGATCCGCTTATGAATGAGAACTTGTGGTACTCAGTTCTTTGTTTCTATGAAAGTTCACTCAGTATTATAGACTCTAAGTCCATCCAGGTTACTGCGAAATTCATGATTTTGTTCTTTATGGCTGCATAATATTCCATCATATATATGTACATTTTTTAAATCCAGTCCTCTTTTGATGGGCAGCATGGTTGGTTCCATGTTCTTGCTACTGTGAACAATGCTGCAATAAACATACATGTGCAGGTATCTTTTAATAGAGTGATTTGAATTCTTTTGATATATCCTCTTATACTCCTAGTAGGGGGATCGCAGGGTCCTATGGAAGGTTGATTTTTAGATCTTTTAGGAATTGCCACACTGTTTTTCACAGAGGTTGTATTAGTTTACACTCCCACCAACAGTGTAGAAGTGTTCCCTTTTCACCCCATACTCTCCAGCACCTGTTATTTTCTGAGTTGATGATGGCCATCCTGACTGGAGTTAGGTCGTATCTCAGTGTAATTTTAATTTGCATTTACTTGATGACTAGTGAGGCTGAGCATTTTTTCATGTATCTGTTGGCTGCTCATATGTCTTCTTTTGAGAACTGTCTATTCACATCTTTTGCCCACTTTGTAATGGGGCTGTTTATTTTATTCTTTTCAGCATGTTTGAGTTCCTTGTAGATCCTAGATGTTAGACCTTTGTCAGACATACAGTTGACAAATATTTTTTCCCAGTCTGTGGGCTGTCTCCCTGCTCTCTTGATGGTTTCTTTGGCTTTGCAGAAGCTTGTCAGTTTGATGAGGTCCCACTTGTCTAACTTATCTCCTATGGCATGGGCACTTGGGGTTTTGATCAAGAATTGATTACGAGTTCCAATTTCCATAAGGGTGTCTGCTGCACTTTCTAAGGTTCTTATAGTTTAAGGTTTTATGTTTAGGTCTTTGATCCATTTAGAGTTGATTTTTGTGAATGGGGATACGTAGGGGTCTTGTTTTAATCTTTGCATGTGGTCATCCAGTTTTCCCAGCACCAAGGGATCTTAAAAGTGGAAGAGGGGGTGAGAAGAGTAGTCTGAGTCAGAGAAAGAGATGTAACGATGAAAGGAAGACAAGGTGATATGACTCGAGAACTCAAACAGCCACTGTTGTCTTAGAAAATGGAGGAAGGTACAGTAAGACAGCTTCTAAAAGTTGGTAAAGGCCAAGCAAATAGATTCTCACCTAAAAGTCTCCAGAAAAAAAAATGTGGCCCTGCTGGCAATTTGATGCTGTCCCAGTGATACCCATATTGTACTTCTGCCCTCCAAAATGGTATGATATACATTTATGTAGCTTTAAGAGACTAAATTTATAATTTGTTACAACAGCAATAGGAAACAAATATAACTCTCTCCCTACATAAATATGCAATACACAATGGTAGTGCTGGAAAAGGATAACTACAAAAAAATTCCCATTTACAAAAAAAAAAAGGGGAGACATCTGTCTGTACTTACACACAGCAATGATATAAACAAGAGGAAAGCATTATGTCATACAACCTGCCGTGATAATTAGAAGAGTTCCTTGATTATAGCTCATTTTGTTTTGGGGAAGCAAATTCCTTGTTTTTCAGTAGCTCCCAGGTCTACCTTCCGCAAGGTTCTCCTCTCTCATATTATTCTCTATCCAAAATAACCTTTGGGAATTATGCTTTCTTTAGGTACTATATAGTTTTTATAACCTGCTTTTTGCTCATGTAAACCAGGGGCCATAATATTTTTGATTTTATAATTGCCCCCCACAAAAAAAGAAGAAACTTAATAGGCTGATTTTCTGTTTGATTCCAGGTAGTTCCAGTGTCTTTAAGAATATCAGAGTTTTTTTCCAACACAGCTAGAATATGATGTATTCTTTGGTTCTGTACTTATAGTGTGCTTTAATCAGCTGGTACTGGCTTCAAGAACTGATAGGTAGATTTTCAGGAATTTTGGGAACCAGTTGATATCACATTGGTAGCTTGAAATTGGCAAGTAGGATATTGGCAAATACTATAAATATTGTAAATCATAGTTCTTTGTTTACGTACTGTTTGAGATCCAGGTGTTAAAAATTTAATAGCACAGCAGAGTCTATGTCTCTATTTTCAACATAATGTAGTCTTAACTTGATTCCCTCTGAAGAAATACGTGGGAATGCTGGATAACATATCTTGGCTGCAAAACTGAGGTATGTCGCTCAACTGAGTCTTACTGGGCCCTTCATTCAATGCCTTTTAAACTCTTACCTCTTAGTCTTTGACACCTATAATAAACCAGCTTCTTAGCCCATTGAGGTTCTAAATTTCTGAACTTTCACTACTTGCTAAACATTTCTGCTTGCACACCAGCCAGTTATTTCCCTATCTTATCTTCTAATAATACCTTATAGAAAGCAGAACATAAATGTCAACCTATCATTATCACTGTCATTCAAGTTATTGCAGGTGACATTTTCACCAAATGCTTTCTGATTTCACCAGATGGATCTCACTGCAATATTGATTTAGCTGTCCAACCACTGTCCAATAACTAAGCCACTCCATATACTGTAAGGTTTTGTTAAAATAGCACCCTGCTTCAGATGATCAATTTCTGTATTAATTCAAGTGACATCTACTATAATTGATGAATTCCTAAATCTTACTGTCTTAGCACAGTAGAAATTTATCACACACACACACGCACACACACACGCGCACACACACACACACACACACACACACACATATATATGTTGTCTGTGACTTGCAGGCAGCTCAAGTGCTGATTCAGAGATTCAGGCATTTTCTCTCTTGCAGCTCCCCTACATTCAAGATATTGCTTCTTTGGTCACTGTTCTTCTGCTACCAGCTGGCTGAACGTAAAAGAGCATGGAAGAGTATGCATGAGGCCTTTATATAGACCAACCCTAGAAGTAGTATACTTAATTTCTGCTTACACATCTTTAGCTAGAAATCATTTACATGGACACACTTTACTGCAAGGGAGGCCATCCATATATGCAGTCTAGCTGTTAGTAGAAGAAACAAAGAATGAACTTGGTGAAAAACCAGCAGTGTCTGATATAAGTATTTTTCATTGCTCCACTAAGTATTCTACATTAATGACCAATGTGCCTCTATAATTTCATTTTCCTTATTTTACAGAACTGTACAAAGTTGAAAAAAAACTGAAACAACACCATCATGCACTGTACATTATGGCTAATGAAATTTTTTATTTCTGAAAATCACTATCTCCAAAGAAAGTCATAAAATAGAGAGTGCATAATGTACAATGTCCTGTAGCAGGTTTACGAAATAGCTTCACAGGATGTTTTCCTACCTTTCAAAAAACTGTACTGTAGATGCATATTTGAATCAGAGGTGATTAAGTTGTAATCATTAGGCATGTAAGCCATAGAATCCAATGTCTTGTGTTTAATTACTGATGCAGTATGAAACATTACTCTAGTTACTAAATCTCTTTGAGTTACAATGAATTCATTTGGAAAATAGATATCAAAAACTGTAGTTAACATTTAAAATTACTGTGTGGATGTTCTCACTCATATAATGGACCTTGAACATCCAGTGTAATACTATAAGAAAATGACTGACAGTAGTGGGAAACTATGGGGGGGGGATGGGATTAACGGTAGTCAATATCTGTCTGGGGATGGGGAGACACCTCTTATCAACAAGGATGCCTGAATGAAGCATATTTGTATACCTAACCCTTAACTGTACCCCAGAATATCATAATAAAAAAATATTGAATATAAAAAAATTATTGTGTGGAATTAAACAAGAAAATGTGTATAGTTGTCTCCCCTTATTGTTGAGGGATACATTCCAAGGCCCTCAATAGATGTCCAAAACCGTGAATAGTACAAAACCCTACACTGTATATGCTGTTTTTCCCCTATAAATCCATATTGCAGCAGTATGGATATGTTGAACAAAGGGATAATTCACATCCTGAGAGGAAGGGAGCAAGATGGTGAGAGATTTCACCCCACTATTCAGAAAGGTGTGCAATTTACAACTGATAAAATGTTTATTTCTGTAATTTTCCATTTAATAGTCTTAGAGGATGGTTGGTTTCACGTAACAGAAACCATGGAAAGCAAAAGCATGAATAAGGGGTGACTATAAATTACTTAACTCAGGGCTTGATAGGTAGTAAACATTGAATACATTTTACTGTTAGCTACTGGGCATACATTCCTTTTGAATTGTCAACGTTACAAATTGTTTTCACTGAGGATTCACTAAGCTCTGTTATACTCAGGATGTTGAGGCTGCTGTATTCGCTTTGATCACCTTCATCCAGTACTTTTAACTCTCCAGATAAAATGAAGAACTTAATTCACATTAAAAACAAAGACTAGTGTTTTACAGATTATTTTTAGAAAATCTATCTTATTTTTATTTCTATAATTCAGGTAATTGCTTTATGTCTTCCAAACAAAGGTTTCTGATATGCAGACAAATAACCAAGAACAACCTGAAACCTACCAAAAACAGGACAAGAGATCACAACTTGGAAAAAGAGAGAAAATGTCATGTATACGTTCACAAAGATTATTGAGAAACTAAGGTTCATTTGATATTAAAATGAAATTCTAGCAATGCCCATTTGAAGCCTAATAGCACAATGACCAACATTTTCAGAGCTACTATATGCCAGGCATGTAGGTAAGGAGCATGTGAAATGTTGATGTACTGTATATTAACTCATTCTATATCCACAAATACCCTGGGAATGAGGTAGTATTATCCCCATTTTACAAATGAGCAAACTATGATCTAATAAATATAGGTAGTTGTAAAACGGCTAAAAAAACATGACAGTGGATGGCATCTCCCCTTGCCTTCTTCCTTTGCTCCTCTTTCTTTCTTTTTTTACTGTCTGTTGGTGACATGACTAGCTGATAAACCACAGATTTGCAAAAACAATTCTTGAAAAATACTATTCTTAATGGTTACCAAGACCTCAAAGAAGAGGATGAACATATACTAAGTCATCTATATACAAACAAATTCTCTCCTGGAGCATATCCTAAGTCCAACTTGTTCCGAAGTGCAACAAAGTTAGCCTAGGTATCCAACTAATACAATCGGCTATATAGTACTATACTGTAACAGGCTTATAATACTTTTCACACAAGCAATACATCAAAGAAACAAATATAAAGTACTGTACTGTAAAGTATCCAGAATGGCCCTCGGAGAGCACAGAAACAGGTCATTCGGGAGCAGCCTCGCCTCAGCCCCAAATTGAGGTCTCCCTATCCCCTGTCCCAGTGCAGGCGTCCCCATGCCTGAACACATCCCCTTCCTTCATGGTTCCCACTGCCTAGGACACAGCCTCAGCTCCACAGCCTCAGAGACACCAAGGGGACATTCACCCAAGAGGCTCCTCCTGCTGCTGCTGGGGCGGCTGCATGGTCTTGGCCCCTGGCACCAGCACTGCCATCCGAGACAACATACTCCAGACACGTGTACGAACTTACTTGACTGGACACGTAAACTCACTCACACCTTTCAAAGTTTGCAACTTGAAGGTTCTTATGACTTACAGGTAAAATTCTGAAACATAGAGTTTCGTTAAAGCACAAAGCTGCTGCTTATACCGAAGTTGAGCGATATGCACTCAACTCCTCCCCTATTTTAGAACTTCGCCCTGTTTCAGTTGAGGAGTTTTCTGGTCTGCAGATGTTCCCTTAGGTGCATGAGTTAAATTATGATAGCAGTAACTTCTACTTAAGTCACCTAAATCATTTTCCTTTGACAAAGATAACGTGGGTAAGTAACAGGGCCAGAATTTGCAAGAACCCAGCTAGTCTGGCTCAAGCTTTGATGTTCTTATGTACTTCTGCCCCTTGCTTTGTAAACATTTCTTATGGAAATTATCCTGCATACAAAAAAGTCGAAAGAATTCTATAATGGATGAAATTCCATGTACCCCATCACTAACTTTCAACAATTATTAAGTTGATATTATTTCATGTATTCTCCACCCCACATGTATACCAAAACTTATTTGTTTTGCTGAAGTCTTTTAAAGAAAATCTCAGACATCATGTCATTTTAAATGAATAAATCTTAATTATGCATTGCTAAATAATATGAACGTTTTAACACAACCAAAATGCTATTAACACAAATTAATATTAACACTAAATGTTTAGTATCATGTAATGTTAAGTCTATTTTAGCAATGATCTCAAATGTCACCGAACATTTCAAAGTTGTCCTTTCACTGAGTTGTTGAAATCAATATCTAGAAATGTGCTTATGGTTGCATTTTATAAAAGTTTCTTAAGTCTATTTACATGGTAATAGTCTCCTCTCCTTTATTATGCCATCTATTGGTAGGAGGAACGATGTTTTTTTTTTTTTTTGTGGAATGTCCTACATTCTGGATTTGGCAGGTTGTTTTTTCAAGTTCTTTTACCTGGTTTCTCTTTCTTCTGTATTTTCACTAAATTTGTATTTAGATATAGAGGTTTCATTTTATCAAGATTTCACTTTTAGGCAAAAACATGTCTTTGTTTCAGTGCTGTTCTATTGCATCACATCATAAGACACATAAGATTTACCTGTAAAATTTTAGTGTATATAATATTGACCATTTAGTTCATAGCCTGATGCCTGCATTATAAATATTTCCATCAAGGTTTTACCTAAAGATCATACCATCCATTGGTGATAGTTGCCCAGGTCCATTGTCTCTTTTGCACATTTATTTTATACCCTGAGACTATTCCAAAGTCCTTTATCAGTGCAAGGAGGTTTTTGACAGATTCTCTTGGATTTTCAAGGTATAGAATCATGTCGTCTGCAAAGAGAGATAACTTGACTTCCTCTTTTCCTATTTGGATACCCCAATCGCCTTCTCTTCCCTGACTGCCCCAGTTATAACTTTCAAAACTATGTTGAACAGGAGTGATAAGAGTGGGCATCCTTATCTTGTTCCATTTTTCAGGAGAAATGGTTCCAATTTTTGTCTACTTAGCAGTATGCTGGCTGTGGGTTTCTCGAAGATGGCTCTTACTGTTTTGAGGTATGTTTCATCTATGCCTAAATGTTCAAGGGTTTTTATCAAAAAGGGGTGCTGGATTTTATCAAAAGTTTTTTCTGCATCTAAAGATATAATCACATGGTTTTTGTTTTTACGTCTGTTGATGAATTTAATTACATTTATGGTCTTACTAATGTTGAATCAGCCTTGCATCCCGAGGATAAAGCCTACTTGGTCATGGTGGATGATTTTTGGCATGTGTTATTGAATTCAGTTTGCTAGGATCTTGCTGAGAATTTTAGCATCTATGTTCATCAAGGATATTGGCCTGTAGTTCTCTTTCTTTGTTGGACCTTTACCTGGCTTGGGTATCAATGTGATGTTAGCTTCATGAAATGATTTGGGGAGAGTTCCATCTTTCTCAATCACCTGGAATACTTTCAATAGGATTCGTATCAGTTCCTCCTTGTATGTTTTGTAGAATTCTGCTGGAGAGCCATCTGGTCCAGGGTTTTTTTTTTTTTTTTTTTTTTTTGTAGGTAGTTTTCTTATGACATAGTCGATTACCTTGATTGTTATTGGTCTATGTAGGGTCTCAATTTCTTCTTGTTTCAACCTAAGGAGGTTGTGTGATGTCAGAAAATTCTCCATTTCCTTTAGGTTTTCAAGTTTGTTTCCATACAAGTGTCCATAGTAGTCTCTGATAATCTTTTGTATTTCTTCAGGATCAGATGTGACTTCATCTTTTGTGTTTCTGATTGTGTTTATTTTGGGTTTTTCTCTTTATTTCTTGGTCACTCTAGCTAGGGGACCATCAATCTTGTTTATCCTTTCGAAGAACCAGCATTTTGTTTCACTGATTTTTTGTATTATCCTTTTGTCTTCTATGTCCCGGATTTGAGCTTTTACTTTGGTGATCTGGATTCTTCTGCTGAAGTTAGAATTTTGATGGTCTTTGCTTTTCCAGCTTTCTTAGGTGACTTGTTAGGCTGTTAACTTGTGATCTTTCCATTTTCTTCATGTGTGTTTGTAGAGATATGAATTCCCTTCTTACTACAGCTTTCATGGCACCCCAGAGATTTTGGTAAGATGTTTTTTCATTTTCATTTATTTCCAGGTATCTTTTAATCTCTGTTTTGATTTCCATGTTTACCCAGGAATTGCTTAGTATCATGCTGTTTAGTGTCCATGTCTTTGTGGGTTTTGGGGGAACTTTGTTGGTGTTGATATTAATTTTTATTACACTGTGGTCTAGGTTATCAACACCTTCCTATTTTCCTCTTGTCTCTCCTCAATTCTTTTTATTTATTCTATTAATGTCTTGATGTCTGGCTTTGTAGTATGTGACCAGTCATTCTGGGGGCTCTTCATTCTTTGCATTCCAAAATCTGTTTTCTCAGTGTCTGACCTCCCAGGGGACTGTGTGAAACCTATATTATTCTTTTGGTTTTTCTTCATTTGTGTAGATTTTCCTCCCCTCTTTTGCTATTTTTTCACCTCCCCCTTCTTTAATTCTGGTTTTCAGGGATGGCAGGTTTTGTTTACTTCTGTTTGCTCAATCTCCTATTTTTCCTTATGTGAATCTCCTAGCTTTGTTCAATTCTGAAGTTGGATTGTGGGTTGGGGGCTGTACTTTTTTGCAGTTTTGAGATTTAATTGTAGGAGGAGCTGTGATTCAAAATCTGTCTGCAGATCCCAGGATCCACCAACACATTTTGGGCACCCTGGAACCCACTTCCCACTGCTTTGCAATCTGTTCATGCAGGTGTATATGTTTGCTTCCTGAAAACAAAATGAGGTAAGAAAAAGGAAAAGAATGGAACAGGAAATGAGGGGGGAAAGGAAGGTGGAGAGTGAGAAGAGTAAGAGGGAAAACAGACAAACATACTGACAAACAAATGAAATGAAACACAAAGACAGAAAAGAGTGAAAAAACCCTAAAACATACAATCTTACAAACACACAAGTCAACAACATTCCTAATTATATGCTATTCCCCTACGCAAATAGGAAGTCTAAAGAAAAAAACATCAGTAAAATAACAGAAACAGAACAAATACGAAAATGTTATTAGTAACAGTAAGGAGAGAAAATGAGATTTACCGGAAATGAAAGGGTAAGAAATGTGGAGATGTAAGAAAAAGGGTACAAAGTTGCTGTTAGGTAATACCAGAAATGAAGGGGTAAGAAATAAGCAGATGTAAGAAAAAGGGTACAAAGTTGCTGTTAGGTAATATCAAACATTCTAGAAATCTAAGGTACAGCATGAGGACTACATTTATACTATTGCATTGCATGTTGGAAGTTTGCTAAGAGAGTAGATTTCTGGTGCTGTTACCATACACATACACAAGGGTAATCAAGAAAGAGAACAAGTATGTTGATTTGCTTAACTACGAGTAACTATTTCACTATGCTTATCAGAATATAATACTTAAATATATAATATAAATATGGATATATTGTATTTTGGATAATATGGATATATAAGTAACTCTGTTGCTAGATTTTAGGGTCCAAGAGTGTCTCCCCTGCACTATCATTTATTCATTTTTAAAATAAGGCATTTTCTTGTTCTTAGACATTTTCTTTTTGTAAAAGCTTTACATATATTAAAGATTTTAATTGTTTGCCTACTACATATGTTGCATGTATTTTCACAGCTCACTGCCTGTCTTTTATATATTTCTCATACATAAAACAATTTTTTCTTATCTAGACAAATTTATTACTTCCCCTTTATGGTTCTATATCTGTCATAATATTTAGGCATGTTCTCCCAATTCAGAAACCAGATAAATATTCACTAACATTAAATTACATTTTTGAATGGTGTTTTAGAGATGAGGTCTCGCTATGTTGCCTAGGCTGGTCTCGGACTACTGGGTTCAAGCAATCATCCTGCCTTGGCTTCCCAAAACACTGGAATTTCAGGCATGAGTCATCACACCTAGTGGGGCTATTATTTTTTAATCTTTAAATTTTTAAATAAATGTAATGGATTTTTCTGTAAAGTATGACATGCTTTTCTGATTTTTCTTGCATGTGTTTACTTTCATGAATACCATTTTAAAATAATTTATCCTTTCCAACTTATTTGAAAGTTCATATTTCTAATGGCTTATATCCTTATTTATTCAGGCATATCTCTTGACTTTCTACTTTGTTATATTGAACTCCTTTTTTTTTGATGTTTTGAAGTATCAGAGGGCAAGTCACCTCCAGTCTCCTTTTAACATGCATGTTTTAGAATTTCATCTTTTTCTTCTTCCAAAGGAAATCTAGTCTCTCACTGAAACATTCATTTCCACTCCACCAAATCATAACAGGAATTTTAAATAATTTGAGGATAATCAAAATCACATGACAATATCTATCTTTCAAAAACAGAGTTTATCACTTCCTTTTCTTCACATATTGTTCTGTGACTCCAAATATAGAGTTCTGTACTTTTAGTTTATTGTATTTTCAATTCAAAGAGTACAAGGGTATGTTTTTTACATGAATATATTGCATACAATAGGAATTGGGCTTCAGGTGACCCATTCCCAAAATAGTGAATATTGTACCCCATAGATAACTTCTGAAACTTAATCCACCTCCCAACTTTCCATTTTTAGCATCCTCAGTGTCTATTACTTCCATCTTTATGATAATTTAGCTCCCACATATAAGTGAGAATATGTGGAGCTCGGTTTACTGTTTGTGAATTAGTGCAGGTCCTCATATTATATTTAAAGCATAGTGTGAGTTGTGTCATGTACAAATTAGTGACTATATAAGTATAAAAGAAGTATTATTACTTTAATTAAATTATTTTAAATTCCAATGGTATGCATATTGTGTGACTATTTGAATATATTCTCACATAAAACAATCAATTTAAAGATGAGGCTAATGTCTTCTTAACAATCACTTACCAAGCCCCTTCCTTTCTTGGGTTGATACGTATCAGCCAGATTTCTCCTATGATTTACAACTTTATTTGTCTTTAACATAAATTGTCTGATTTTAAAAATATAATATATATGCATCATTCTGCTTTCTTATTACTCTACAAATTACTTGATTACATTTACAAGCCAGTGCACAAATATTAAAAACAAGCTTATCAATTACTGCAGAGTATTTCTTGGTATACTGTGGTGTACCCTATTGCTGGACATTTAACTTTTATCCCATTTGTCACTACTACAGATATCAGTGCAATAATAAATAAACCCATTCATTAAACATTCTAATGCCTACCTCTCCTAGGGGAAATGTCTCTCTAGAGTAAATACTGTGAAGTTAAATGGTTAGGTCATAAAATAAGAGCCTTTTCATTTTAATGTATTACTTGATCTTCAAAATGGTTATAGAAATTTACCTTTTAGTCTGACAAATATGAAATCATTTTTTTTCTTCACATATCACTCTCTGTTCAATATTATTAAAAATGCTAAAACATTTTGTTCTTTTTTTTTCCAGTGGAAGACAACATTTTTTTGCTGAAAGTGGACATCAGAAAGTAATGCTAGGCCAGTTTGCAGTTTTAGATGACCCACTTCCCAGTCTTACTATTCACAGGATATCACCAGCTAGAAGGCATTTCACATATGGGCTACGTGAAGTACACACTTCATTCTGTCTGTAAGAAAACCAATGCCTAATGCATGACTGGGTGATATACGAATAGTTACTGGATTCTTAGTTAATATTTCTCCAAGCAAGGTATGCAAAAGCTCCAGTTTGATTTTTGGCTCTGTCACTTGCTGGCTTTGTAATGTTAACAGACTTAACCTCCATGATGCCAAGTTTCATACCATCTTATTAACATTATAAAAATAAAATTCTACTTGAGTACTGATTATTATTCAATAGGTTAGGTGTAAGAGTTTTTTCATTTTCTTCTTGATTCAATTTGTGTCTTTGCTAAGAAGTAGGAATCCTGAAGGTTTAATTATACTGGATTTTTAAAGTGTGTTTATTTTATTTTTTGTACTGATGCATGAAAAAATTTCCTTCCCCTTTATTTTCCAATAAATATTGGATTTAGCTAATTGTAATTCTTTAGTGAATTTTTTGTTTGTTTAAAATGCAAAATTAGAGTTTTGTCTTCTTATGGAGATATCCTTCTCCTGAGGTGTATATGTGTATATATATATATATATATATATATATATATATATATATATATATATTTCAGTATTTTATATATATATATTTATATTTCAGTTCTTTTATTTTTTTAAAAGACACAAGGTATCTTACACTCAATTTTTAGTGTCTTTTATTCATATATATCTGTTTCAACTTGTTTTCATTTTTGTAATTTTTCTTCTAATTTCCACATTCGTGGATTTATTTTTTGCCACGGGTATGCAGCTATAGTATCAACACCCCCAGTGGCTTTTATTTTAACTATTGTGTGTTTATTCCTCTGAATAAATTTTATTTTCTCTCACCATTTCCTTTTCAACCTTATGTTTACTTAATTTGGTTCTGTTTTATCTACCAATTCATAATACAATGGTTTTAATCTTGAAGATAGAATATGTGCATTCAAGATATGTGCATTTTAAAATTACAATTCAGCAGAAAAAATAAATAATTGTAATTCATTATAAGTAATGTTCAACTAGAGTATAATATACTATAAAAAATGCAATTTTTTATCTTTCTTTTTTTTTTCTTTTAGAGACACAATTTTGCTCTGTAGCCCAGATTGGAGGGAAGTGGTGTGATCATAGCTGATTGCAGCCTTGAACTCCTGGGCTTAAGTGATCCTCCTGCCTCAACCTCCCAAACGGCTGAAATTACAAGTACAAAGCACCACACTCAGCTAAATTTTTAATTTTTGTGGAGATGGTGTCTTACTATACTGCCCAGGCTGGTCTTGAATTCCTGGCCTTAATGAATCCTCCCATCTCAGCCTCTCAAAATGCTGGGATTACAGGCATGACCATTGTGCCCAGCACATAATGGTGCATAAGGAATTATTTTAATATTTGTGAACTATGAAAATTGAGCACTTTGTCAGTAAACATGATCCAATTTATCGGGATATCTGAAATACAATAAGAACATATAAAACTGTCATAAATTATAATTAATATATATCACCAAAACTATCATATATAAGATAAATAATTTTACATACAAAGTATATGAGGAAAGTAAAATGTATTTTGATCAAAAGTTATAAGAAGGCATAGGAATGTGGTTTTCATTAAAGGGAAAGTAATTTTGTCTAGCTTAGAGGTTTTTAGGTTGTTTTAAAATGAAAGAAATTCCCCTAGATTTTATAAGGTGTCAAGTCTTGGCATGATGTTTATAAAACTATAAACCCAGCCCCCCAAAATGAACATCTGTGTAATTTTTGAAAACTAAAACCAATTAAATATTGTTAGTTTAATGAAAATTACTAAATCTTTAGCTATCTGTCTATATATATACCTATCTATACCTATATATAGATAGGTATATATAGATATACCTATCTATATATATACCTATAAATTTCATCTTAAGGTTCTATTCATGTGAACACCTAACACTCACAGGTTATAAAGTGGTTAGCAAGGAAATAGCTTTAAATGACTAGTTTTGTCTAATAGCTCAGTGTTCACAAGTAACTTACATAAACTATTTTAGAGTAAATACATTAGGTAAATGTAATGGAATAAGTATGCACTTTTAAATCTTAAAGTTAAATTAAATAGATTAAGCTGGCCACCATTAAAAGGAAATTATTTATAATAGTCCCCCTGGAGATTGGGCTTTGTTACTAAAAATATGCTAATTCAAAACTAAAGAATTAGTTCAAACAGCAGGGTTTTATTTAAGTATTTATTTTCTCTTAATGAAAATGCAAACAATGTTAAATTTTTAATTTTGTAATCAGTTTTGTTTGAAACTTCTCAGGTACCTTAGAGCCCCACTGCTTTCAGCTTATTCTCCCTTTAAAATGGCCTGGGATGATAACTCTTTCTTTCAGTTTTTTGTTAGCTCCCGTAACTTTTCTCTAGATCTAAATATGTTGTTATAGTCCCATGCTATAATGTTTTATCTTAAAGGTTTCCTCCAGTATACATTAACTCTGTACTCTTGGTTTTTCTTAATGTGTAGGAGGTCCTCGGAAGGTTCATTGAAAAATCAACTCACAAAAGATAGTTGGGTT
This sequence comes from Cephalopachus bancanus, assembly GCA_027257055.1. NCBI lineage: Eukaryota > Metazoa > Chordata > Mammalia > Primates > Tarsiidae > Cephalopachus > Cephalopachus bancanus. Next base: position 577,860 of record JAPVLO010000935.1, read on the forward strand.
GAAGAGAAGGCAAGCAGATTGTTTTGGAGTATATATATATGAGAGTGTTCAGAATTAACACCCAAGGATACAGGGAAAATTGCCCATTTCTATGCCTGTTTAATATAGTACCCACTCTAACCCTGGATACTCTTCCTGTATCTAATTAACTCAAGTTCTCTTTTTGATAGGTTTGACTTTCAAATTATCCAAAACAGTTTCCCATAAAGAGAAACAACTATAGTACAGAAAGTGTTTATTTAATTTTTTAGTAACTAGCCTAAGAAACAAAGGTTTTACATTTTATCAAGATAATTCCTATATTGTCTTTATTAGGTTTTTTGATTACTTAGAAAAACAAAATGTTAAAAGGGTTAAGGTTTTTAAAATCCAGTTGATTTTCTACATTGCTTTTAAAGCCTTTTGATTATCACTCTGGTTAAATGAATAACTATTATTCTACAATGACCTATGATTGTGTTTTAATCAAATATTTTGAGCCTTTTAACATCTTTAACAAACATCCTCAAAACTGAACACTGGAGGCTTATAAAACTATTTTAAAAAATCACTACAAGGTTGCAGAATCTTTGTGCAGCTTCCAATTAAGTAATAAACTCCAGTATCACCACCTCCAGTCTGATGATTAGACATCAGTTAAATGCCTCTCTTTGACTCTGTGAAGAAGGATCTTTATAAAAAATTGTAACACTAACCCTTTTTTGTTAAGGTGCAAGGTTTTGATTCTTGAGTACATCTTTATTGCGTCCTATTGAATCTTAAGTATCAACTTGGGAATCTAGCATCAAATTCAGATTAATAAAGTCTCATCTTCAGACTTGGGAGAAGATAATAATCAAAACAAACTGCATTCATGTGAGACAGGACCAGGCCTGTATACAAGGCACAAATACTAATTTCATAATTTTCCTCTATTTAAACTCATATAATCTGTTCTATGCCTTAATACTAGATAATTTAATATTTAATTCCATGTGAGCTTCCTTTTCCTGTCATTGTCAGAACTAGGCGGGGCTTATATATTTTTTGCTAAAAATGTTGCCAATTTTTTGTTTTGTTTTTTAAAAAGCATTTTATTTTGAGTTATTTATCAGCTTACAAAAGTGGGAAAACAACAAAGATTACCCCTCTCTTTCTAGCTGACATCTCCAAAATGTAAATTTTTTAAGAATCTTACTGGGTTTGATCTGTTTTCATTGCCAATGCACCTTCCCACTAAACCCAGGGACTATCGTGAAAGAGGTGGATGAATGAGATTGTAAGAGCCATTTTTGTTGGGAGGAAAAACAAAATCACACTATGAAATTATATGACTGTTGTTACAAAATCTCCTCTTCTCCCCTAAATACCAGTATATTGTAAAACAGAAAAGTGGTGGGAAAAATAGGTTTGTCAACTAGAAACAAGTCCTATGACAATTTAGACATTGATAATCAGGCATTTTGTGAATTTGATTTACACCCTCCTTAAAGTATTACATCTAAGGAGATAAATTGGCCAGATTAAAAATTAAATTTATTGAATTGATTTAATTTCAGTCCTACAATCCTTGAATAAGATTTAACATAAGTTTCAAATAAACCATGATAAAAAGCATAAACACACTGTAAGTCTGATGAAAGAATATAATGGTGCATGCAAGAGATTTCTGGCTGGTTAGGTTGCTTACTGTCCTGTTATTCTACCTATAACTTTCTTGGATGCATAATTTTCACCATTTTTATGACACTTAACACTGTTATCATTGTATGTCTCTTACAAATGGTATGCCACATACAGGAAAAGAAAAAGGATGCAATCAAAGGCCCAGATTATGATAACTCACAAAATAGATATGATCCAGAATGTTTCTTTTTGGACTGAACTCCAGACCTAACTCTCTCTTCCCTAAAGCAACTGGTTACAAAATCATGTCAAGATCAGGTGCAGTGGCTCATGCTTGTAATCACAGACATTTAGGAGGCCAAGGTGGGAGGAATGTTTAAGCCTAGAAACTCAAGACTAGCTTGTACAATAATGCGAGTCTCAATTTATACAAAAAGAAAAAGAAGTCAAAATAGCCAGGTGTAGTGGCACACATATATAGTCCTAGCTATTCAAAAGGCTGAGCAAGAGGATGGCTTGAGCCCAGGAGTTCAAGACTGTAGTAAGCTATGATCATGCCACTGCATTCCAGCTTGGGCCATAGAGTGAGACCTTGTCTCTAAAAAAAGTAAAAAATAAAAAAAATTCAGCTCAAACCATGTCCTTCTCCATTACCTGACGTAACTAATATTGAAACTAATGTCACCAAATAAACGATTGTAAGAATCAGTCTTCTTAGCATCATGGGAAATTGTCAGGTGAACAAAATAGATAACTATAGAAATGAACCTTTATAGGGCTGTGGAACATCTTGCTGTTTGTTGGCCTGCACATGCTTTCCGTGGAATGATTTTTTTGGCTAAGAGCAGAAACTGAGGACTAATTTCTGAACTTTCTCTTCTCTTGTTCAAATTCCTAAGAGGCCTGAAAAGTTATGACCTACAAACTATAAAGTCTCATCAGTCAAGTTTTTATTAACCCTATCTAATGTGGCTTACTTTCTAATCTGACTCTGGCTAACATCACATAACAGACAAAGAAGATAAAAATATTTTATAACCCTGTAAAGCCTTTGCTTGGTGAAATTTGCATCTGTATACAATGTACATAAATTTGCATCTGTATATAATCCTGCATATTCCTAGATCTCAGACATCTTTTAAGACACCACCTATTCTTTCTGAAGACTGATATTAAAAGGCTTCATCTACATATTAAGAACTGTGGCTTCCTCAATCACCTCCCTTTACCTTAACTCAGCATTTCTTTTACTAATTTCAAATGCTTTAGACAGAGGTTAACTCTTTCTACCAATTGCCAATCAAGAAATGTTTGAATCTACCTATGATTTACAAGCACCCACTAAGAATGTCCTCCTTCCTGGGGTCAATCATTGTGAACCTCACATGTACAGATTTATGTTTTGTATGTAACTCTGTCTCCCTAAAAATGTATAAAGCCTAGCTGTAATTCAACCACTTGGGGTATATGTTCTCAAGACCTCTTAAGGCTGTGTCATGGGCCAAGCTCACTAACATTTGACTCAAAAGAAACAATTTAAAATATTTTATGACGTTTGGCAGTTTCCATCAACACTACAAACAAGAAAAGCGCTGAAAAACCTGAAAATCAGCCATCTTTCTTTTCTTAGATCAATCAGATAATTGAGGTCACAGGGAAAACTGCTTCCCCCTCAAACAGAGACAGTGGAAAATGCAGACTCCACAGTTGACTAAAGTAGACCCCTGGAAGCAGAAACCACTGCTAGAGTTAGTATCAGGATAAGAAAATTTAAACTGTGTTTGACAAGTTGTTAAATCTTCAGTGTAGACAATCTTGACAGTTAAAAACTTCAGCAGGGTCCACTATATTAGGGGTCTCCATAATTTTGTGAGTGCTACCTTAAGGAATCCTAATAGATTCTTACAGTAAAGACTGAATATCAGATTAAAATTCCCTTGTATTTTCAGCAGAAGAAAAAAAAGCCATTTTGAAGTATGCTCAGAGCAGTGTGTTGTGAATAATAGGGTCTACTTATAAAAAAACTATTTATAAAAGCTTAACTGATAAGGGTTTCATCAGTGTCTAAATAGCTTGGAAAAAGGGAAATTACCAATTCTATCTCCCTATATAGCCTCCTAAATGGGAAGGAGGGAAATACCTAATTAGAAGTTCTATCAAATTTCTGTTTTACCTAAGAGGTGAAAAAGCACAGAAGAACTTCTGAAGTCATAGCCTAGGGGGAGAAGCTCTCTAAGACACTGGGACCTAATCATAGGATTATAGAATGCTTCCCATTGCCACATACATTACCACCACATCAATAAGTCTCCTGTATAATAACAGAGGATTACAATGAACGATAAATAATGCATATCTCAAATATTATTTATGAAGAACAGGAAAGACAAAAACAAGGGCAACAAAAGGGAGGCCCAAACTTCACCTATATGATCACTTATCTATCTAATCCTAAATTGTACTCCACATCTTTAAAATAAAATTTAAAAAGGCCGGGTACAGTGGCTCAGCCTGTAATCCCAGATTACCTGAGCCTGGGAACTCTAGACCAACCTGGGCAACTTGGTGAGAACTCGTCTCTACAATAAATCAAAAAATAAGCTGGGCATGGTAGTGTGAGCCTGTAGTTCCAGCTATGTGGAAGGCTGAGACAAAAGGATTGCCTAAGTCCAGCAGGTTGAAGCTGCGGTGGCAGTGAGCATGCCACTGCACTCTAGCCTGGGCGATGAAGTAAGACTCCAACTCAAAAAAAGGGGGGGTCATCAAAGGAAATTTTAGCCTCTGATGCCTACAGCTATAACAAACAGTAAACACTGCCTGATTCCCAGCCAGAAAAATGTAAAACCTCACACTCAAGGCCTACTTCCCTTAGCTCCTTTTACTTGGTACATTATATTTGCTTTTCAAAAAAATTATAAAGTATTCTAAATGACAAAACACATAGTTTGAAGGGACAGGGCAAGCATCAAAACCAAGATCAGATATGGCAGACATTTTGGGATTATCAGAATAGGAATTTAAAATAATTATTATTAATATGCTAAAGGTTATAATGGAAAGACTGAACAATATGCAAGAATAGGTAGATAATGTAAGCATAAAGATGAGGAAGAAGAGAGTTGAGTCAAAGATGCACAATGTTAAAAAAAAGGGTCAACCTAGAATTCTATATTCAGTAAAATTACCCTTCATAATGAGGGAGTAAAAGAGACACTCTTAGACAAATACAAACCAAACACTGAGGAAATTTATCAGCATTAGACAAGTTATGCAAGAAATATTAAAATAACTGTTCAAGGAAAAGGAAAATGGTATAGGTCAGAAACTCAGATCTGCATAAAGGCAGGAAAAGTGTAACAGAATAAATAAAGATAAAATATTGTATTTCTTATTCTTAGCTGATCTCACATAATTTTTGTTCAAAATAATAAAAGCAACAATGTATTCAGTGATTATACCTTATGAATAAGTGAAATAAATAAGAGACAGGAGGTAGGTGTTAGGATACTCTTCTAAAAGGTACTTGTACTACCTCTAAAGTGGTAGTTTATTTGAAAATAGATTTCAATTAATTGGAAATATATTTTGCAAACTCTAGGCCAACCACTAAAAGGGAGAAGGGGAAGAAGTGTAATTGATATAGCAAAAAGAGGAGAGAAAATAGAATTGCAAATAATGCCCAACTAAGCTAGAGAAGACAGTAAAAATTGGAAGACAAAAAACCGAAATGGCATCAAATAAAAAACAGATAGACAGTGATACAACTATACCAATAATCACTTTAAGAGTCAGTGGTCCAATTACACTAAATCAAAGACATAAATTTTAGGAGAAGATGATTTTTTAAATGACAAAACTGTATGTAGTCTAAAAGAAATCCACTTTAAATATAAAGATACAGATATATTAAAAGAAAAAAAGTAAAAAGATATGCAATTCTAACACGAATAAAAAGAAAGCTGGAGTAATCATATTTATTTCAAACACAGAAATGAAGCAGAATTCAGATCAAGAAAAATTGTGAAGACTAAAGAAAGACATTACATAATGATAAAAGAGCCAATTCTCCAATAAGCTATAACGGTCCTTATTGTATGTGCACCAAAAAACACAATGTTAAAATTAGTCTCATACAGCATTTTGTTTATGAGACAAATCCACTCCTAAAATCAAAGACTTCAACACCTCTATTAATAAATGAAAAATAAAGAAGGCAGAAAATCAGTAAGGATATAGTTAAACTGAACAGAGCCATCAACTAACTAGATCTGAATGACTTTTATAGAACACTTAACAAAATCATTAAATACATTTGTTCAAACTCACATCGAACATACACCAAGACACAGCAAGTTCTGTCCCAAAAAAACACATCATCAAATTTAAAGGAATAGAATTACACAAAAAGAAAGAAATTATACAAAGTGTGTTTTAAGACCACATGCAATTAAGCTAGAACTTGATAACAGAAAGATAGCAAGAAAAATCCCAAATACTTGGAGATTGAACAACATACTTCTTAGTAACACATGGGCCAAATAAGGTGTCTCAAGAGATTTTTAGAAAATATATCATTTTGAACTAAATAAAATGAAAATACAAGTCATCAAAATGTGTGAGTTACAGCAAAAGTAGTGCTTGAGGGGGAAATTTATAGCTTTGAATGCATCTATTAGAAAAGAAGGAATGTCTGATATAATAATCTAATCTTTCACTTTAGAAAACTAAAAAAAGAAAAGCAAATAAATGCAAAGTAACAGGAAAAGAAATATTACAGCACAAATAAATAAAATTGAACACATCAATAGAGAAAATCATTAAAACCAAAACCCACTTATTTGATAAGATTAATAAAATTGATAAACATCCAGCGAATTAAGTAAGAAAAGACAAAAATTGCTAAGACCAAAAATGAAAGAGGGGCCAACACAAATGATTCCATGAACATTATAAAGGATAATAAAGGAATATGATCACCAACTCTATGCCCACCAATTTGGCAACATAGATGAGATAGACTAATTCCACGAAAGACACAATCAACCAAAACTCATACAAGGAAAGCTAGATCACATGAATAGGCCCATAGCTATTAAATAAATCAAATCAATAATTAACAACCTTCTGAAAAAGAAAGCAAAGGTCTTGGATGGGCTCTCTGGTGAATTCTATATAATCTTCAGGAAGAAATGATAACAATTCTCTAAAAACAAGCATAAGAAAAACTCCTAATATCATGTATCATTAGGGAATTTGCAAATTAAAACAGCAGGATACCCCTAAACACCTACTGGAATGGCTGAAATCTAAACGACTGACATGACCAAATGCTGGTGGAATGCAAAATTGGTACAGCCTTATTGGAAGACAGTTTGGAAGTATCTTACAAAATTAAACATAATCTGATCATATAATCCAGCAATTGCTTTCCTTGGTATTTACTCAAATGTCTTGAAAACTCATGTCCACACAAAAACCTACATACAAATGTTGAAAGTGGATTTATTCATAATTGCCAAGATTTAGAAGAAACCAAGGAGTTTATCAATAAGTGACTAGATAAATTGCGGTACATGCCTATAATGGAGTATTTTTTATCAATAAAAAGAATTGAGCTATTAAGCTATGAAAAGACAGTGAGGAATGCTAAATACATATTGCTAAGTGAAAGCAGACTACCTGAAAAGGGTACATACTGTTTGATTTTTAACTATATGACATTATGGAAAAGGCGGAATGATGAAGACGATTTTTTTTTTGAGTCGGACTCTCCCTCTGTCGCCCAGACTGGAGTGCAATGGCCGCTCCTGGCCACCGCAGCCTCGACCCGCTGGGCTCCGGCGATCCTTCCGCCTCAGCCTTCCAAGTAGCCGGAATTACAGGCATGCGCTACGACGCCCAGCTGATTTTTTGATTTATTGTAGAGATGAGATCTCACTGCCCAGGCGGGTCCCGAATGAAGACGATTTTAAAAGGGGGTTCGGGAGGGTGGAGGGAAGAATGAATAAAAGGAGTGGAGAGGCTGGGCGTGGTGGCTCACGCCTATAATCCCAACACTTTGGGAGTGGAGGTGAGAAAATTGCCTGAGCCCATGGGTTCGAGACCAACCAGGGCAACAATGAGAGGCTCATCTCCACAACAAAAAAAAATTGCCAGGTGTAGTGGCGCATGCCTGCAGTTCCTGCTCCTTGGAAGGCTGGGGTGGAAGGAACTCCTGAGCCCAGCAGGTCGATGCTGCGGTAGCCGTAAGAGTGCCACTGCACTCCAGCCTGGGCGAGAGGGTGACACTCCAACTCAAATAATAATAACAATAAAAAGGAGTGGAGAGAATTTCTTTACTGTAGTAAAGCTGTTCTGTTTGGCAATGCTATGGTGGATACATATGATACACTTAAAAAACCCACAGAATACATGACAGAAAGAGTGATCACTAATGTAAACTCTTGACTTAAATCAATATTGACTCATCAATTGTAATAAATATTCCACACTGATATAAGATGTTAATAATAAGAGAAACTGTGTGTGTGAAGATATGAGAGGGCAAATGGGAACTCTTTGTACTCACCACCTAATATTTCTATAAACTTGGAAACTGCTGTAAAAAATAACATCTATCAATGAAAAAATGCCCCCGAGATATATATTTAGAGTGGTTTCTGTTTTCTTGAACAATTTATGAATATTTACAGTTAGTTAATTACCTTTATTGATTTTTACTCCAAGCCATGGTGTCACTGGCAGTTAACTTTGTTCAAATGCCTTCTACCATTAATAAGTAAATACAGCACAGCAAAACACACTATGGATTCTGAAACTTCCCTTAAATAATTAACTGTTTCATTGTTAAATAATTTTTACACTCTCTAGTGTTTCTAAGCATAAACACACACACAAAATATATACATATATATTTATTTTCAAACTGTTGTAAAGCATTAAAAGAGACATGTTCAACTTATATAAAATTTAAGCAGTACATATAAAGCTCTATGAATACGATTGTTGGAATCAGCCCAAAAGCACTCACAAGGGTATTTACTGCATTAAATAGATTTACTAGAAAAAATGTTTAAAACATCCAAACAATTCAAGATACAAAGGAATGAATAGAATATTAAACACAAAGAAGTAGAAGGCAGGAAACAATGAAGATAAATGCAAACATGATGAATCAGAAAATAGTAGAGCCAACCAGAGAAAGCCAGTTCTAAAAGGACTTACATAAGTATTATCAATTATAAATAAAAATAGAAAAATGACATTAGATAAATAAAATTATATAAAACATAAGGGTAGAAAAGATTTAGCACTACGAAGGGACCATTATAAATTTTATAAACATTTGAAAATAATAAATGGTGAACAATAAAAAGGATCTGGCTAAAGAATTTCAGGTAATACAAGGAATTTTAAAATCAGAGAGTTACCACCCTCCAGCTTCCAGTGGATTAGTAAATTAAGATTATGGCTGCCAACATTACCACAAAGGACACAACAGAAATTATGAATTTCCTAGTGAAGGTGCACCATCACCTATGGAGTGCACTTGCCAATAAACAAGTACATAAACTGTAATCTGAACAAGATTCTACATATAGAAATTGAAGCTTGTTTAAAACAAATGTCAGGTCATTGGATTCATTATTCTATTATCTGCATTATTGTATATATTTGAGAATTTCTGTAATAAAGGATGTTACTGTGGATATCATACCTTTAAACATAAAAACCAAGTAAAATGAAGCAACTTTTAGCAAAACATAAATGACTAAAAAGATCCATAAAGAAGTAGAAATCTTCAAATTGCACAGTAGAAAATCTATAACCAAATTTAAAGCACCATCAAAATGTTCCAAAACCAGTCAGGTTTGGGGGCCCATTACATTAAAAAAACAAACAAACAAACAAAAAAACTGATCACCATCTCATAGAAATGCTTTCAAACCACAACAACAAGATTGGGAATTACTCAACGACCTTAACAGACTAGTTTTCCTTGGACACAAGGAACAGATGAGGATACTCCAATAAATTAACACTTGGGGCAAGCTCACTCACATAGAGACAAAATATTCTAAAGAAACATAGAATATGCACATAGTCATGGATTAATGAAGAAATAAGCTTTGTTCCAGAATATAAAGATGATATCACATTAGAAAATAGTATTAGTTGGAAATAACTATGTTACCAAGAAAGGTGAAAAAGCATGTGATCAGGTGCAGGGATAAAGAAAAGGCTTTAAAAAACATTAAAAAAAAAAAAAACCACCAATCCCTGATAATAACCTTTAGCAAACTTACATTAGGAGAGAATTAGGAAGTTCCATCTTGTAAAATTTACAGTGGACATACTAAATGTGAAACATTACAAGCATTCTTAATAGAGTTCAGAAGAATGCTCAGCTGTATAGTACAACTACAATAAGAATGCCAAAGTAAATAAGAGGCAAGAATAATGAAAAGAGGTAATAGTGGTAATAATATAATCTCCTAATCTAATAAAACAAAACAAAGTAATCGGTGCAAAAAATAGTTAAATGTGTAAAGAAATTAACAATACTAATATACAAAAGATTACACTAGGAAAGCCAGGAGTCTAGCCACATGAAATCAATAACTAATTCAAAAAATAGAAGAAAATATATCTTTCAGAGGAGCAATAATATCCAAAATATACTAACAGAAAATCAAACAGAAGTATAAAAGTTACTTAGGGGGCTTTCATAGTAAAAACATACTGATGCGTATAAAAAAAGAAGTCTTCAATAAAGCAGTATACTATGTGTACTTACTGGGGAGGGGATATTGTAGAGATGTCAATTCTTTCCAAATTTTTACAGATTTATTGTCTTACCCATTGCTATTAAGATGACAACCGAACTCAGCCTGTTCCTTCCCTTGATAAACTCAACAGTGAAAAAAATTAAAGGGGAAATAAGGACAAAATAAAACTTTTTAACAACAGCAACAAAACAACAAAAATGAGACCCCAGAGGAATAATGTACTGAACTAAATGCTGGGTGTGGACAAGTGGGGGCGTGTTCTGAAGTGGAGATGGGTGTGTAGCCCACGATAGAGGCAGATGACAGAAAAGGCTAGCGGGAAAGGTTTAAAGTTTGTCCTTTGTTTCTTCTACTATGCCATGGAACAATGTCTCCCCTTTTTTTTTTTTCACAGCTACATGCCAGTCCCGTGGAGTAATATTAGGATAGCAAAATTTGGGGGTTGGTTGAGGTAGTATGACTCTAGACATTGTGCTCATAACCACCTGAAACCTCTTTAGTGGGCAGGACTGGTCTTTAAATTACTGTTGCCTTAATTCAATGTAAAGCATGGACTAAATTAGAATAGCAAGTCTTGCAGCGATTCACACATAATAATGGTAGATATTCATTCCTGGATGTTTTGAATACAGGCACTGACATCAGCTAAGAGAGGCCCCAGGCATAGCTGTCAAGCAAAGAAGTTCCCTCACATTCTCCTTGGGAATTTGGCAAGCCATCTTTGGTGGAAAAAGATGAATTCATATCAGAAGAGAGAGAAAACCCAGATCCGGCCGAGCACTCAATGGGAGGACCATCAGTGCAGGCTGAAGGGCTTCACACCTCAGAAGAAATAAGAGCCTCCACCAGAGTCTATCCTCCTTCCCCCGCCTAGCACCACGACTTACCTGCTGCAGCCACAACTGGGAGGCCCCAGGCAGTAGTGTCCACAGGAGGAGTACCTGCACTGCACATCAGGAGTCTCAGAACCTCGTGGTCTTTGCCCTGAGGAGTTAGCCTTAAGTCAGAAGAGGAGAGGTAGCCTCAGCACCTACAAGGAGTCAAAGTAAGACACTGAGTGAGGATTGAGGGCGCTATCTATTCCTGAAGAGAGAGTCCCACAGAACCTGCCCAGTCTGTCAGTTGGGGAAGGTCCCCAGTGTGGCTGCAGGGCTCAGGCTCCATTTCACTTCCTACTCAGATCCAAGATCTGAGGCTGACTGGCTAAGCTCAGCAGAGGGAGAGAGAAGTCGAAGTCCTAAGAAGATCCCATGAAAAGACTATATGTAGCTTGGGCAACATACCAACACCTCGTCTTTATCAAAACAATAAATGAGAAAACCCGGGCCCGGCTCAGTGGCTCAGCCTGTAATCCCAGCACTTTGGGAGGCAGAGGTGAGTGGATTGCCTGAGCCTTCGAGTTCGAGACCAGTGTGGGCAACTTGGTGCGATCTCGTCTCTACAATAAAAAAACAAAAAAAAATAGCCGGGCATGGTAGCGCATGCCTGTAGTTCCGGCTACTTGAAAGGCTGAGGCGGAAGGATCGCCAGGGCCCAGCTGGGGTTACCCTGAGGATGCCACTGCACTCTAGCCTGGGCGACGGAGTGACTCTGACTCAAAAAAAAAAAAAAACACCTGAGAGTCGTGGTGCTACTCGCTACTCAAGAGGCCGAGGGGTGAGGATCACCTGATCTCAAGAGTTCGAGGACGTGGTGAGCCTTGCAAGTGCCAAGTGAGTTCTCAAAGAAGTGATACCCTTCTCCTGAATACATGGGAGAACGCAAAGCTCCGCCCCTGCTGGGAGGGTGAGAGGATCGCATCAGCGCAGCCCTAAGTAACAGGAAATGACGTTATGTAAGTGACACACCCTGACTTCCACCCCCGGAAACTCTTCCGAAGTGGTGCCTTTGATCTACAAGTGCAACCTCAGATCAGCAGAGGGAGGCCTCTCCAGTAAGTATCCTGAGATAAAGCTGCCTGGACACTCCCTCGACCACCGCAACACCCTTCCCCCTGAAAAGAGGAGGGTGCGCTGAGCTCTGCCATGCCCAGACCCATTCCCAGTCCCCCGCCCCGCCTGCTCTCCTCCCTTGAAGCGCCAGGCATGGCTGTTAGGCCCAAAGTCCATTCATTTTTCCATGAGGTCAGAGGGATTCGGGACCCTGGTCTGAGGCTGGTGGTCTCAGGTCAGCAAAGTGAGAAATGGCAGACGCTATGGGGTTAATGTGAGGACCCTCCTGGCAATTGAGGGGAATGCGTGCCCCAGAAAAGGGCCACACAAAACTCCATACCTGATGTCAGCCTGAGGATCCTGGCAGGTCTAAGGACTCAGGTGCTCTCATTTTGTTCTTGGGATAGTGGGGAGGGGGGTGTAAGAGTCTCACTGTCATTTGACGATAAAATCGGGACAGTTTTCAGACAAGCATGTAAAAAAGGTCTATTCTGCTGGCACAGAGGATTCCATAGTTAGCAAGATGCCTCCTGACCTCAACGAGCTTGTTGTTGGGGCTGACAGCTTAAGGAGTGATGAGATGAATAGGACTAGGAAGAGACTGGAGACAGAGAGACCAGTTAGAAGGCTATGGATGGATTCGTTTGTCTTTCCCACAACCCGTAATGTTTTTAGTACACAAAGAAAGTAAACTGTAAACAACATCAAGAGATCCACGATGCCTTCCTGTTTAAAGGGTTCAAAATGAGCACAACAATCATATGACACTTGAGTCTCCCGAGAATAGTGTACTAATGTAAACAATGGACTGGGCTTGATGGCTCAGCCTGGTATCCCAGCATTTTGGGAGGCCGAGACAAGCGGATTGCCTGAGCCCACGATTTCCAGACCAGCCCGGGCAACTTGGTGAGACCTCATCTCTACAATAATTCAAAAAATAAAAATAAAAAATTAGCTGGGCGTGGTAGCACGCGCTTGTAGTTCCAGCAACTTAGAAGGCAGAGGTGGAAGGATCACCAGGGCCCAGCTGGGATGACCGTGAGCATGCCACTGCATTATACCCAGGGCGACGGAGTGACTCTGACTCAAAAAAAAAAATAGCTGAGAGTCGTGGTACACGCCTGTAGTCCTAGCTACTCAGGAGGCCTAGGGGTGAGGATCACCTGAGCTCAAGAGTTCGAGGACGTGGAGAGCCTTGCAAGTGCCAAGTGAGTTCTCCAAGAAGCACCTCTGCTCCTGAACACACGGAGAGCACAAAGCCCTGCCCCTACTGGGATGGTGGGAGGGTCAGATGTGCGTGGCCGGAAGTGACAGGAAATGACGTTGCCGGAAGTGACTCACCCTGACTTCCGCCCCATGAGGCTCTTCAGGACGGTGTACTTGATCTACAAATGCAGCCTCACATTAGCACAGGGAAGCCTCCAGGTAAGTATCAGGAGGTAAAACTACCCGGAGACTCCGCTGACCAATGCAACACCCTTTCCCTTGCAAAGGGGAGAGCATGCAGAGCCTCGCAATGCCCTGCTCCACTATGCCCAGTGCTGCTCTCCTCCCTGGAGGCACCAGGCATGGCTGTTAGACCCAGAGTCCCTTCATTTTTTCCTGGGGAAAAAGAGATAAAGAGCCTTGGTCTGAGGCCGATGAACTCAGGTCAGCAGAAGGAGGCCTCTCAGGTAAGTATCCTGAGGTAAAACTGCAGGGAGACTAACCTGATAACCGCCCTCCATCACCGTAACACCGTTCCCCCCAAAAAGAGGACGACATGGGAAGCTCCACCATGGCCTGCCCTTTCAGGTCTATCCCTCCTACCCCTACTGTCCCGCCTGGACCCTCCACCTCCCCACTCTGCTCTTCCCTTCCCTGCCCCGCCTTGCTCTCCTCCCTGGAGGCGCCAGACATGATCGTTAAGCCCCAAATTCATTCATTTTCCGTGGGGTCAAAGGGATTAAGGACCTTGGTCTGAAGCTGGTGGACTCAAGTCAGCACAGGGAGCCCTCTCAGGTAAGTATCCCGAGGTAAAACTGCCCCGACGCTCCTCCGCAACACCCTTCCCCCAAAAACAGGAAGGCACGGAGAGCCCCGCCGTATACCGCTGCTCTGCTCTCCCCTCGCCACGGCCTGCGCCCCTCGCCACACACTGCCCACACCCCCCAACACACCCTGCTCTCCTCCCTAGAGGTTCCAGACATGACTCCTAGGCCCAAAGTCAATTATTTTCCGTAGTGTTTCAAAGTGTTTAAGTGCCTCGGTCTGAGGCTGGTAGACTCAAGTCAGCACGGGCCGCCATTCAGATAAGTTTGCTGAGGTAAAACCGCCCGTACAACCCTCCCCCCGTCCCCCGACTACTGCAACACTCCTCCATCCCTGAAAACAGCAGGCCAAGCCCGCCCTGCCCCCCTTGCTCTCATTCCTGGAGTACAAGAGATGACTGTAAGGTCCAAAGTCCATTCATTTTTTCCCATGGGTTCAAAGGGATTAGGGGCCTTGATCTGAGGCTGGAGATCTCAGGCCAGCAGAGGGAGAAATGGCAGGCACTATGGAGTTAAAGGGAGGAACCCCCTAAAGATTGAAAGGACTGTATGCCGCAGAAAGGGGCTACACAAAACTGCATACCTGTTGCCAGTCTAAGGGTCCTGACAGGTCTAAAGCCTGAAGTGCTCTCACTTTGTTCTTGGGAGAGTCAGGGAGGGAAGGCTTCCTAGTTCTAAGGGGCTGGCAGGAGGGCAGCAGAGGAGAATTTTTGCGTCAAAGGAAGACTCAGGGTGAGGACTCTGATCTCTGTGAAAACACCTTCCTTATAACAACAGGGCCGTTCTGGTATCTCCCCTATGTCAGAATTGGCAGACTTGGGTGTCCCCTGACTAAAGTGGTGGACTGAAGTGCTTCTTTATTTCCTCCTCCTTGGCATCATACATGTTTGCAGTCTCAACATCAGAATAACAAAGGAGATTGGGAGTCTGGTGCTTGTCAGTCTTTGATATGATGGTCCCAAATGTAAACTGAGAGGTCTCCACCCCTGAGCAGAGGAGGCCCCGTGGCAGCCCTACTGTCACTCCAGTAAGCCCCAAATTGGGCTTCCATGCAGTGGCCTAAGACTCACTCTTATTTTCTCTAGAGTTCCAAGGAATCAGATTGACCAGGGAAGCAGGAGCCCTGTGTGTAACTAGAGCAGTGCTGTCCAAGAAATCCACAGAGGAGGCCCCAGTTAAAGCCAACGTGGTTTCTCTCTGCTGATGGTGCTCACACATGTCATTCTCTCCCATCCAGGTGCCTGCCTTGCCAGGCTTCCTGCACCCATTACTGCCTGCTATCCCTGACCACAGACATCATGCCTCGGGGTCAGAAGAGTAAGCTCCGTGCACGTGAGAAGCGCAAACAGTCCCGTAGGCAGAACCGGGATCTCAGGAGTCTTCAGGCCACCGACGAGGAGAAGGACGAGTCCCCCTCTTCTTCCTCCTCTCCTTCTGTTTGTGAGGATGCGTCCCCAAGCTGCCCTGATGCCTACATTCTTCAGAAGTCTCAGGAAGCTCCCCCCACTAGCTCTCCTGACGCAGCCGTTTCATGCACAAGCTCTGATGTGGAGGCCAGGTGTGAAGATGAGCAAAGTGCAAGCACCTTCCAGGAAGCATGGTCCACTGAGTCATTATACAGAGATCCTCTGATCAGAAGGCGTGTAACTTGGTGCAGTTTCTGCTGGAGAAGTATACAAACAAACAGCCCATCATGAAGGCAGACATGCTGAAGGTTGTCAACAAAAGGTACAAGGAGCACTTCCCTGAGATCCTCAGGAGAACCTCTGAGTACATGGGGGTGATCTTTGGCCTTGAATTGAAGAGAATCGACACTGACGGCCTCTCCTACACCCTTGTCAGCAAGCTGGGCCTCTCCACCGAGGAGAGTCTGAGTGGCGATAGCAGGTTGCCGAAGACGGGTCTCCTGATGATGCTCCTGGGTGTGATCTTCGTGAAGGGCAACCGTGCCACAGAGGAGGAGATCTGGGAAGTCCTGAGTGGGCTGGGCTTATATGCTGGGAGGTGGCACTCAATCTATGGAGAGCCCCAAAAACTCGTCATGAAAGACCTGGTGCAGGAAGAGTACCTGGAGTACCGGCAGGTGCCCGACAGTCATCCTCCACGCTATGAATTCCTGTGGGGTCCTAGAGCCCATGCTGAAACCAACAAGATGAAAGTCCTGGAAGCTCTGACCAAGATCAATCACTCTGAGCCCTGGGACTACCCAGACCTCTATGAAGAAGCTTTGAATGAAGAAGAAGAGAGAGCAAGAATGAGAGGTGCATCTGCTGATGGCCGCGTTGCCATGGCCAGGGCATGTTTTGGGGCCACTGCCTACAACTCCTCCCACACCTAGTGAGGTCTATGGGAGAGTTTTCACTTTGTGTTTAAAAAGAACTGGGAGCCTTCTAAGTAGTGCAGAGGTGCCAGGGCTGGAGACAGCAAGATGTGAATCTTTTTCTTTCCTGTTATACATGAATAACTTTTAGGCTTACCTTTTTCAAATTTTTTGTAATTTTTGAAATGTTGGGTTGTTTAAACTGAAGGTTTATATCGTTTCAAAATACCAGTTTCTTAAGGTCATTGGTCACACATTTACATCTGTTTGTTGGTTTAGACCTAAGAGTTGTGCTATGTTGTGGTATGTTGAAAGAGATTGAAAGAAGGATTTTTATGGATATGTGAAAGAACCCCACTGGAAAATTTGGGGGATCACAGAATGGTGAAATAATGCTAGAGTGGTACATTTGTATCTTTCTCTCTTGTTTTAATCTTTGCTCATACAAATAAACTTTATAAAACAATATTTGCTTTCTTTATTCAGACTGTTGAGAAGTTAAAACCTAATGAATAAGACAGAGTGCTCAATTCTTTTTATTTATATTTTTGTTAGTGTTTTCCAAACAGCAAGGTAGTATCTGCTCTTTAAAGCGCTCTCTGATGCTACTGGGGATTGTAAGCAAAAGTGATCCAAGCCGGGCTCGGTGGCTCAGCCTGTAATCCCGAGTTTCGGGAGGCTGAGGTGAGTGGATTGCCTGATCAGGTAATTTAAAGTGGTTCGAGACCCGCCTGGGCAACTTGGTGAGACCTCATCTCTACAATAAATCAAAAATTAGCCGGGCGTGGTAGCACGCGCCTGTAGTTCCAGCTGCTTGGAAGGCTGAGGTGGAAGGATCGCCAGAGCCCAGCAGGTCGAGGCTGCGGTGACCAAGAGTGGCCACTGCACTCCAGTCTGGGTGACAGAGTGGGACCTCAACTAAAAAATAAAAAAAAAGGTGATCCAACTGCTGCCTATAGAATTCTAGAGTCTAGCAGCATCTGTGATCTAAGGAAGTTGCTGAGATAACATCTAATACACGAAGAACAAGTAAAAGCAAGGGAGGAGGAAGAGAAGATTTCACATGGAAGTATTCCACTTTAAATTACCTGATCAAAGTGGTTTGGAGTCTTAGGAAACTACCAGGCTTTCAGTGGGAATACATTTTAAGTGCGGCTGCATGGTGGGCTGGATGAGGCTGTGGGGTGGCGGAAGGGGCTAGTGCCTCTTAGAGTCGTTGAGAGACAAAGCATGAAATGACAAATAGAGCCTAAAGTTTACTTTGAAATCTTGGGCATATCAGAAAGAAATTCCAACATGAGTCATGAATAGAAAGCAGCCCGGGCACTTGCCCCAGTGCACGAACTAGGTGTTTTGGGCACATTATCCAGGCAGTTTCTGAGAAATATGAGTGATACTCCCTTGAAATGAGACACCAACAGGCCACTGAACTGTCACTCTTGTGCACTGGGAGAGACGAAGTTTGCTCCATTAATACAGCATTTGCACTGAGTTACTTTGAGTGTATTTTGTCAGAATGTATGGAAGAGCTTGGTGTTTAGTGTTGAAGGAGAGAATAAAATGGATGGTTTTGAAGGAAGGGCACCTGGGAGGGACATTTTGTCTTTGCCCCAAAACAGGAACTTTGAGTTGCCTCTAGAAGAAGAAGACAACCTTACGCCCAAACGTAATAACATGCTCCAATGAGGAAACACCACTTGGTTTTATTGGTTTGTCAGCATTTTGGCTAATGTGGATTTCTAATGTCATTTGGAGTATTCGCTAATATATTTTGGAAATAAAATTCTGTGAGGGAAAATAGTTGTCATCATTGGTGCAAATAATCTTAGTAATAACTACCATTCAAGATCCAGTCTTTGCCTTACTCTCTGCCAGATGACTTTCACACCTTACATAGATGTCTAAGTCCTGCGTGATAAGGTTTATCAGACTGATTCTGCAGATAAAGGCCTTGCAATTTTCTCAAGTGCACAGGGCTGGTACGTGATAGAAGTGGACTATATCCTGGCTATGAATTTCTCTAGAGTTTACACTGTTCCATTCCTCCCGGCCCAAGGCAGGCCCTTGTGTCACTTATTTATTTTCTACTCACTACTTCCAAATATTTCAGGTGCTACAAAGTGAGGTTCTGTGCCCAAAATACCTTTTTGGGATTCACATTCCAAGAAATAAACAGTAAAAATACCAGAATGCATGAGAGATGTGAATAAAGAAAGAAAGGAATATTGTGATAATATCATTATCTGCCAATTCAGTGTCAAAAACCTCAAAAGATCAGGCATTCACAGAATCATCTGACTCCGTCTCTTTCGGTAGACAGTAGATATGTTTTACTAAAAGTCACATAAGAGGCTAAGTCTGTCGAATGAAGAGAAGTCAGCCATTTTACTCTGTGGAAACACACAGCCTGGGGTTTCTGCTGTGTGCTTCAGCTTCCCCGTCGCACATTTCTATCAGGACACAGTCTATGCTGCAAGGTTGGCAGAGGGGAAACTAATCAAGAGTTGGGAGTTTTGCAGCATTTCCCCACAAAGCCCTCATAGGTGGTATGGGAATCAAGAGGAAGGTTTCATAAATGAGAACTGAAGAGACAAATACCCCACATTAAGCAGTGTCACAGAGAGACCATTCCGTGTCTGCTTTCTGGCCTGGAAGGCTTGAAGCAGGGCTGTTATGCTGACTATCCCCTAGCTTACTGTTAATGGGTTTCAGGGACACGGGAGTGTTGGTCTGTATATGTGTTCAGAAGTTGAAAGAAAGTGGAAAGCTAGGGCCTGCGAGGAGTCAAGGTGATGACCCTGAGTGAGGACAGAGGGGACACCCTTACCCTGAACAGAGATGGCTCCAAGGAGCCTGAATCTTGATGTCATCCATGGGAGGGTACAGACTGGGGCAGCCTCGTGGTGCTTCTCGGCTTTCCTTCTGGGACCTCAGGGAGTGAGAAACTGGGTGCAAAGCTTTGTGACCTGGGATAGGAAGGGGAGGAATTTTATACCCTGCTTGTAGTCAAGGGCAGAACCATGAATAATGACTGAGAGGACCACAAATACCAGAATAGTGAGGGGGCACAGAGTCTTTTCCTGCCATCAACTCTGGGAGGCCTTGGTCAGGGCTACCCAGCTGATTTCTACAAGAAGGATCTCAGAGATGTGAGGGCATGGTCTGAGAGGTGTGTTCTCAAGTTAGCGGAGAAGGGAGTTAGTCCCAGGCCCTGCCAGGAGTCAAGGTGTGGGTCTTGAGTGACAACTTAGAAAGCCCTCCACCCTCGTAACTGAGAGGAACACACAGAGCCCTGCCCTTACTGGCAGCCCCTGGATACCTGGGCATTGTTGACATGATGTGACATACTTCCTCCTCTGATGTCACAAGGTCATGAGGATCTTTGTGTGAGGGTTATGACCTGGGTCAGCAGTGGGAGGATGTACAGTTTTCTCGAGGGGCCACAGTAAGTACACTTAGGACTAAAGAAACCATACACCCCGAGCAGTGGAAGCACCACTGAATTCCTCCATCACTGTCAACCTTGAGAGACCAACGACAGGTAAGTCAGATGAAAAGACTCTCACAGCTCCTTAGGGTGGGTTTCGGGGTGGTTTTGTCTTTAGTCTCTTAAGTATGAGGCTCAGGCCTCAGGCCAAGGGAGGGAGAAGCTCCAGGCCATGCCAGGGATCAAAGCAAGTAATAAAGGAACCACCCATACTTAAATAGACAGGGTGGAAAAGAATCTGGCCCCATGCTGTGTCAGCCTTTGAAGATCCAGGGCAGAGCTGTCAAACTGAATTTCTCCATCACTTCCTTAGGTCAGGTCTATGGGAGATGAGATCTTTAGTCCGAAGGTGCAGCTACCATTCCAGTTAAGGGGTTGGTGTTCTCACGGCCCTATTTGCCAATGTAATGACCCTGGGTAAGGACTGAACACCCCAAGGAGGCCGGGACAGAAAATTCTCCTCTGAACAGTCAGCACTGTGGGCACCTGGACTCCCGTCACCTCCCTCTTGTGGGTCACAGGGAGGTTTGCAAGGTCAACTTCAGTGTGGCAGAGGATTTGGTTTGCGTGACCTGCTAACAGTTGACAACGATGGTCTAGAGTGTGAAATAAAAGGACCCCTTAACCCCCAAAACTGGCGGCCCCTGTAATTACCTTAAGGAAGGGGAGGAATTTTATACCCTGCTTATAGTCAAGGGCAGAACCATGAATGATGACTGAGAGGACCACAAATACCAGAATAGTATACCTGAGGCAGGGTTGGCAGCCTTCAGCCTAAAGCTTAATCTAACTTCTTCACCGGTTTCCTAAAGGACAGTTGATCAGGAGCCTAGTAGGTTCCCAGAAGACTTATCTCACAGGAAATGAAGTCTTCCTTATACGCATACTGAAATGTCCACGCTGAGGGTGCACACACCCTCTCAACTGCTCCTCTGTTGAGATCTCATTGTCTGTTCACTTACCTATACTCCAGTCTTCTGTGTTTGACCAGAGTCATCATGCCTCGGGGTCACAAGCATAAGCACCGCATTCGTCAAAAAAAACCCCGAGCCCAAGATGACACCCAAGGTCATGAGGAAACTCAAGCCAGTGCAGCAGTGGAAGAAGAGCCCCTGTTCCTTCCTTCTCCTGTTCTTGAGGATATTTCCCAGAGCTCACCTGCTGAAGGGCCAAGTATCAGTTCCCAGGAGCCTTGCAGAGTATCACCCATCATTTCTACAGGCATTTTTAACACGCAATTGGATGAAGATGATAACAGCCAAGATGAGGACTATCCATATTCCTCAGATGTCTCATACTCCACTGAGAGCTCATTCAGCAATTCCCTGACTGTGATGGTAGATTTCTTGGAAGAGTTCATACTCTACAAGTATAAAGTGAAACAACTCATTACAAAGGAAGACATGCTGAACTTTGTAACCCCAGCATACCAAGACCAGTTTCCTGAGATCTTCAGAAGAGCTTCGGAGCGCATTGAAGTTGACTTTGCAGTTGATGTGACAGAAGTCGACTCGGTCCGTCACTCATATGACCTTGTCAGCAAGCTGAAACTCCCCAACAAGGGGAGGGTTCGTGCTGGCAGAGGGTTGCCCAAGACCGGCCTCCTGATGATTCTCCTGGGTGTGATCTTCATAAAAGGAAACTCTACCACTGAGAAGCGCTTTGGAAATTTCTGAATATGATGGGAGTCCATGCTGGAAGGAAGCACTACATCTTTGGAGAGCCCAGGAAGCTCATCACTCAAGATTTCGTGAGGCTTAAGTACCTGGACTACCGCCGGGAGCCCAACAGTGATCCTGCACGCTACATCTTTTTGTGGGGTCCAACAGCTTACGCTGAAACCAGCAAAATGAAAGTGCTGGAATATTGGGCCAACATCAATCAAACTGTTCCTAGTGCCTTCTCTAAGCAGTATGAAGAGGCTTTGCAAGATGAGGAAGAGAGAGCCCGGGCCAGAGTTGCAGCCAAGCCTGGCACTGCTGCTAAGGCCAAGCCTGTCTCAAGGTCACATTCAGCAGATTCTCCCATTGTTAGCGAAGACCAAGGCTTTTAAAATCCATACAAGAAAATATGACCTCTTAAGTGGGACTTTTTTTGGAAATATAAAAGAATCCCACAGCAAAATAGTTGGGAATATGCAAGAGAAGAAAAAATAAAACATGATCAATCTTGCTTCTCCTCATTCTTTTCCGTCTTTTGTTTTGTAAAATTAAATGATTTATACCTTGATATGTGTAGCTTATTAAAAAGGTAGAAGAAATTAAATCTTAATAAGTTACATCTCTTGCTCATCGTCTCCCTTATTCCCCAAACATCAACTGAGTATCTGCTTTGGGAGGCTCTGTGCTAACCCTGGAGATGTTCAAATAAAACCCCAGCTCCTGTCCATACGATGCTCCAAGTTAGGAACTACAATCATATAAGGAAAATGTTGAGACACCTTCTATGACTCACAGGAAAGTAGAAAGAATGGGTGAGGAAGGGGAGCTCTGGGGAGGAGCAGTAAAGTATAAATTCCCCCAGGCGAGGCAGTTTGAGTTTCAGAAACTGCAAGTCAATCAGTGTGATGTAACTTAAAATTTAGCTCCATGGGGACTAAATGAAGCTGTGGGGCTGGTGAGCAGAGGCTAGACCCTCCTAGTACGTGTCTCAAAGTTGAGAAAGAAATCTCTTCAATGGAAAGCTGCGCTCTTGGGGAAGGCCTAATAAATTTAAGGCCTAATAATATGCGTTGCCTTGATTTTGGTAATGCCAGCGGGCCTAAAATGCCTTAACTGGAAATTTTCTCGATACTATACACTTGCAGATAAGGTCTCCTAGCCAAACAACTTTTTTGAAGGGGACCTGGCAGGGATATTATCTATTCCGAAGTATTGATTTTCATTTCTCACCAGCCTTTGGAATTATTCAACTAGGCCTGTCACATCCTCCCATGGGAACTAGAGGTCACCTTTTCCTTTTGTTCTACAAATCCTGTCTTTCACATATTTGGCTTATTCACTGCTCCTGAGTGCAACCCTGGTGTGGCCCTGTGTAGTATGCATTGTCCTCCCAACCTGGGCAGTGAGTATATGTGATTAATAAGTTGTTGTTGCTCTCATCTGTACAGTAACCAGTGTTGTGTGTTTGGCTATCACGTAACCATAATGTGGAAATTCCTCTCTCATCAATGAAGCAAACAGGAGAGCACTGATACATGTTCTTATGAATTACTTTATGTTCACACTTAATCCAGAAAAAATGTTTTCTCAGGGCAGTGTATTAGACTGTTCAGGCAGCCACAACAAAATGACAAAGACTAGGTGGCTAAAACCACAAAAGTATATTTTCTCAGATTTCTGGAGCATATAAGTTCAAGAACAAGGTATTCTCTGAGAGCGCTCAGCTTGCAGAAAGTTGTCTTCTTGTTGCCTCTTTACATTGTCATCCTTTGTGTGTGCACATCCTTGGGGTTTCTTCTTCTGCTTCTTAAACTCATAAGAACACCACTCAGATTTTATAAGGGCCTAGCCTAAAGGACTCACTTTAACTAATCCCTTGTTTGAAGACCTTATATCCAAATACAAGCACATTCTGAGGTACTGGGCATTAGGATTTCAACATGTGAATTTTTTTTTTTTTTTGGAGAGGGCACAATTCAGTGTACAATAGGCAGAAGTGGGAGATGTCTTTGCCCTTATTTCATGCAATAGAACACATGCAGAAAGTAGGTGTTCTGTGAAAATTGTCTCCAGGGAGACAATCCATCAAAAATGCGGGCGAGACACACAGAAGCCACTGGGTTAGTGGCTTTTGCCTTGATCTGGAATTAGATCCGATTGCATTAAACAGACATTCGAATTAGGATATCTGTAGTGCATCCTGAGTAATTCTAAGGGAGGGCTAGATTTTGGCGGGGAAAAGAAAGAATGAAAATTGAGCTGATTTGGATGGCAGGGGAGCTGAATGGTACTGAAGGAGTTGGTCCTAAGCAAAATTCTGGGGACTTCGGGTGCTATTCATGTGGGGGAGAAACCCTCACATCCAAATTAAATAAAGAATGCCCTTATGGGGAACATCTAATTTTATTTGCAAAAGCAAATATTTGGTTGATTCAATGTTCTTGGTGAGCATTGCGCTTTTTTCCCTGACATATCTTGGATTTTTTTTTTTAATACCAGATAGGAGGGTGGTTTTCTCTGGATTTAAATAATCATAACTGCCATTCATTAAACTCCTAATATTTGCCAGTGATCATGGCAGTTTAAGCCTAAGTGATGAAGAGTTGGAACAGATGAGTGTGTGTTTTCTGACAGCCGCCTTCCATTCCAGGTCCTCTGCCTTGTTCTTCAACTTCTTCCTCTCACATCACTCCAGGACACACACCTAGTCTTCAGTAGGTTTCAGTAGGAAACGACTCAAGAATTTTCAGGGGTGTGGCAAATCTCAGGAAGCCTTTCATTAGAGAGACAGAAGTCAAGGATGTGAGGACATTGCTGCAAAGGGCTCATGCTGAAGGAAGGCTCTAAGAGGAGTCCAAGTGAGAATCTTCCATGAAACTGAGGGAACCCCCAACTCCAGAACAGAAGGACCCCAGAGATGCTGCCCGTGAAGTCCACCTCGAGAGGCACTTTCACTGGGGATAAGAGTAGCACTCACTTCCTTCTGGGGTGGCTCAGGAAGGCGAGGGACTTTGCATAAGGTGGGTGGCCTAGGCTCAAGCAAGTGAGAAGTCTCAGGCTCTGATAGGAGTAAGGTGAGGATATTGAGTGAAAATGAGAAAACCATTCACCTCAGAACAGTGCACCAGGCCCATTCACCCACAAAGCCTCACCCATGTTCTCAGGCTCTGAACAGAGTTGGCTGACTGAGATATGCTCTCATATATGCCTCCAGGGCCTCAAGAAGGTGACGCCCTTGGTAAAAGTAGGAGGACTGTTTTATAGAGAGAGGTGAAGTGAACCCCAACAACAGTCAAAATGAGCAAGCTTAGGTGGAGAGTCCCACCAAGCCTCTATTTGCAACTCCATGTGGACTTAAACTTGAAGGTCAGGTGGATGTGAGCCCTCTTTTCCTGTCTTAGGATATCAGGGACTTTAGGGCCTTGGGGAGAGTTTGACAAGGTAGGCCGCAGGGAGCTGGGCTAGAGGAGGGAGAGCTGGGGACTGGGGCAGTGAGAGGGACAGGAGGTCGGGGGTAGTTCAGGTCAGGAAAGGAAGAAGGATCATGTCCTTTACAGCGTCAAAAGCAGAACCCCAAGTGACTTCCGAGGAGACCACTGATCTCAGAAAGATGCAGTGGCACAGAGCCTGTCATGCCATTAACTCTGGGAGGCCACTGGGCAGGGCTACGTGACTGACTTCTGCAAGCAAGGTCTCAGAGATGCCAAGACCTTGGTCTCAGGGGAGGTTCCTGAATCCAGCAAAGGAAAACACCCCAGGTGCAAAAACGAGTCAAGGTAAAGACCCTGTGTGAGGGCTGAGGAAATCACTGTTCTGCTGGCAGCCTGGGTTTCTTGTGCAATGGAGATATGACTTACCCTCATTTCTTCCTGTGTTTTGGTGGGGAGGGGGTGCTGTTGGTGGTGATGAGGGATTTTGTCCAAAGGGGATGGCTGAGGTCTGCAGTAGGAGGATTCCCACGCATTTCTAAGGACTAGGATGGAGATCGTGATGTTTGAAGGAAACGCCAACGTCGAGGGCACCACAGAAACCATCCTTTATTCTTAGTCTTGGGAGACGATGAGAAGGTGGGTGCTGCGTCACATCCTCCTAGGGGGCCCCGGGGCATGTTGACAAGAAGAGTGCAGTCCCACACTATGCCAAGGGTCAAAGGAAAGCTTGAGAAGACCACCCACCATTGAATAGATAACAAAGAATCTGAACCCCATCTATGCGTTGGAGACTTAAAAGACAAGGGCAGGAGTGTCCGACTGAGTCCCCCTCTCCCACCATCAATTCCTTGTATATAATCTATGTATCACGAAACATTTGATGTGAGGTTGCAGCCACCAGTCAGTGAAAGGAAAGTGTACCAGGCACTACCTGGATACCAGGTGAGAATGAGAATGAATGAGAATGAAAGACCCAAGCTCTTAGTTGAGTGCCCTCTGGCAAGGATAGTGGGATGACAAGCTCCTTTACTTTCTTCTCTGAGGTGTCAGGGAGGTGCTGGCTTTGGTTTGAGGTCTCAACTTCAGAGCAGCAGAAGAAAAGGGCCCCAGGACATGCTTATAGTTGGCATGGCGATCATGATTGTGAACAGAGAAAACCCCCACATCACAAGACAAAAAGCCCCCATAACCAACCCGTGCCACCAAACAGTACAGCTAGGCAGAGCTGGCAGACTGTAACCTAAAACTCACTCTCACTTCCTCATCAGGGTTCTCAGGGGCCAGCCTGACTGGGAGAACAGATCCCTATGGGTTCATAGAGCATTGTTTTAGGTAAAGCCAAGCTGGTCTTTCCCTGCTGCTGGTGCTCACACTATATCGTTCTCCCTTCTCCAGGTGCTTGTGTCACCAGCTGTCCTGCCCACACTTGTTCCTACTGTCCCTAACCAAAATCATCATGTCTCAGGGTCAGAAGGGTATCCTCCATGCCCGTGAGAGACATCACCAGGATCAAGGCAAAATTCAGGTAACTGAGGTACTCAGGCAACTGCTTTGGCAGCAGGAGAGTGTCCTTCTTCTTTCTCTCCTCTTTGTGGAGGTGTCAGGCTGACTACCCATCCCCACCATAAATTCTTTGTATAAAACTGAGGATCATAAAATGTTTAGTGTGAGGTTGAAGTCACCAGTCAGCAAAATTAAGAGTACCAGGTACTATCTGAATACCAGAATTATTTCCTGAATGAGAACGGAAGACCCAAGCATCCCATGACAGAGAGGTCTCCATATAGCTCTCATTTGGGTGCCCCCATTAAGGATGATGGACTGAGAACCTATGGATATATATCAGGTTTGTATTTCTGTTTATGTGGTAACTTGGGCATCTTCCTTCCTGCTTCCCTCTGTCTTTCTCTTACTCTCTTACTCTCCCCTCTTCCCTTTTTTTCACGCCTTTACTCCCACATTCTCTTCTCTTTCTCTTCCCTCTCCCTCTTTTCTTCCCTCCCTCTCTGCTTCACCCCTTCTTTCATCTTTCCCTGCTTCCCTTCCTCCCTTCTCTCTGTCTCCTCTCTTTCTTGTTTATTTCTTTCTCTCTTCCTTATTATTCAAATGTTCCTTTTAATATACAGTTTATATAGTTTCTGAGTTTGCAGTTAGTTCATGAACCACTTTGCTTATGCATTTATTGCTGTGCATCTAGTTTAAGTACAGGATTTTCGTATTTAAAAAAAACTAGGAACATTTCCCTTTTATTTTGTGATACAGAACAAGATAACATAATAACAATACCATGCTAATTAGTTTATTTATTTCACTAACATTAACTTGGGTTTGAAAGCAGTGTTTCTCCTAAATGCCCATACCTTAAGAAATAAGATAGAAAGTGTACCTCATCAAACTAACGAGCTTCTGCAAAGCAAAAGAAAACATCAAGAGAGCAGGGAGAAAGCCCACAGAATTGGAAAATCTATTTGCCAACTATATATCTGACAAAGGCCTAACATCTAGAATCTACAAGGAACTCTGACGTGCCAAAAGGAAAAATAAAAAGCCCTATTAAAAAGTGGGTAAAAGACATGAATAGACACTTCTCAAAAGAGGATATACAGGCAGCCAACAGATAGGTGAAAGAGTGCTCAACCTCACTCATCATCAGAGAAGTGCGAATCAAAACCACATTGAGATACCACCTAACCCAGTAAGAATGGTCATCATTAATAAACGAACAGCAACAGATGCTGGCGAGGACGCAGAGAAAAAGGAAATCCTCTACACTGCTGGTAAGAGTGCAAACTAGTGCAACCTCTTTGGAAGACAGTGTGGCAATTTCTGAAAGAATTAGAAATTGACCTTCCATGTGATCCAGCAATTCCCCTATTGGGAATATACCCAGAGGAACTCAAATCATTCTACAAAAAAATTCCTGCACACATATGTTTGTTGCAGCTCTATTCACAATAGCTAAAACATGGAACCAACCATGTTGCTCATCGAAGCTGGACCAGATAAAAAAATGTGGTACATATGCATAATGGAATATTATGCAGCCATAAAGAAGGATAAACATATGGACTTCGCAGGAATCTGGATGCATCTAGAGTGTATAATACAAAGAACCGAGTACCACATGTTTTCACTCATAAGCAGACCTTGAGCAATTATAATACTATAAGAAAGGGATTGGCAGTAATGAGAAACTGTGAGTGGGAGGGGTGGGATTGGCAGTTGAGGGAAACTCCTAGGGGAGGTAGGGGCATCCCTCATCAACAAGGGTATCTGCATAATCAGTGCTTTTATACCTAACACTGAATTGTACCCCACATCTTTACTTTTTTTTAAAAAAAGAAATAGGTGTTTCTTTGAAAATGTTAGATGACTCAGCAATAAAACTGTTGGGTTAAAAAATAGAGCAAAATAAATTAAAGATAATCAATTCCTTTCTTCTGTATTATTTATAGTCTGTTGGTCTGTAAAATTAAATGACATACACCTGGATTTTTTTTACTTCATTTAAGAATGTAGGAGATTATAAATTCATCCTTATTTATGGCTGTATAATATTCCATTGTGTATATGAACCACATTCTTTTGAACTTCACAGCATTTTGGATGAACTTAGTCTATAATATTGAGTGGTCTATCGCAGAAACAAAGAACTGAGTACCACATGCTCTCACTCATAAGCAGACCTTGAGCAATTATCAAAATACTATAAAAAATGGCTTGGCAGTAGTTGGAAACTGCCAGGGGTGGGGATGGGATTGGCAGTAGTGAGAAACTGCCAGGGGATGGGGGGGCGCACCCCATCAACAAAGGTGATTGCATAATGAACATTTGCATACCTAACCCTGAATTGTACCACACATCTTCAAAATTTAAAATTAAAAAAAATGTATGTAGGAGAAATTAAATCTTAATAAATTAGATACTATACTCATTGGTTTATTTATTTCACTAACATTAATTGGAAATCTCCTTTTTGGAATACACAGTGCTATTGCTGAAGATGTCAGGATTTTTGTGACTAGAAGCAGTAATCTCACACAAAAAAATATTGTGAGACATTATGTTAGACCAGAGAGACAAAAATGAGGGTTTGAAACCCAAATGAGTGTAGTAAAGTGCAGTTAAGTATAAATGCCTCAAGACAAGTCCCTTTGGGAAATTGCAAGTTTTTCAATGTGACTGGAGTTTAACTATGTCTTAAGAAGGTGAGACTGTAAGAATGGGAAACATGGGTCAGTCCTTCAGATGCTATGTCCCAGAGTCAAGACTAAAGCTTGAAACACATAATGGCTCTTGAATCCTGATAAACTATAAAGAAATGTTTCATTGGTAATCACGGTAGTTGGTCTGGGCCTATTCCCATTGCATTTGTATACAGTATGCAAAGTAACTGTTTTAACTATGTCTTCTCAAAAGACTTATTGATAAGAGTTATACTCTTTTGAGCTGAGTATTGGAAACCAATTGGCTGTCACTCTTTCCTTTGGTTTAAGAAAGTCAAATTCCAGTATATTACAATGACATTGTAATGTCTTGAAGGTAATTTGGCGAGGGCTGGATTTTGGTGGCTGTGAATAGCCATTGGGGTTGTTTGATTGAAGATACAGCTGGGAGAAAAAAGGAGCATAACATAATAGAATTGGTTCCTTTCACAACTACTAGGAGATCTGAGTTGCATTCAGCTGGAAACAATTGGCACATATCCAATCTAAAGTACCTTCCCTGGATGTTTAGTTCTATTTGCTAAATAACAGTTTTGATGCTCTTGGTATTCTGGGTCCTAAGTACCTCAGATTCCCTGAGAACTGCTCAATCCTTTTTAAAAATTCAGAAGGGAAGGTGTCTCCAGTCAGCACCAGTAATGGAGATGACTTTCATTTACTAAAGGCTTAATATATGAGTATGTAGAGAGTTTGGCTAGGTTATTTGTATATATTACCTCTAACCTTTCCAACAACCTTGCAAAAAAAGTTCGCTTTACTGATGAAGAACCCAAGACTCAAAAAGCTTTGAAAATGTCTTCAAGATCACACATTTAGAAAGTGACAAAGGCAGGGTCATTCTAATTTGTGTAGATCTCAAACAGTCTCCATTCCTCCCAGCCTGAAGTAGGCCTTTGTCTCTTCTTTTGGTGTTCTTCCCACTATTCATATGCAACAAATATAACTCTGTGACCAGGATTCTAAAAACAGGGCTAATGCAGGTAGGTAAATTGTGAAATAAATGCAAATATAAATGAAACACATTTTGGGGATTTTAAATTGGATTCATTTACTCTGTGTCTTCCTATTCTCAAATCGGGACTCCTTGAAAGCTGACACTTACAGGTGTATCTTATCCATGTCTTGCACAATATCTTATTACAAGACCCTTCATCTCTATCTTCCATATGCTTTTTTTTGTCAAATTATGTGTCTTGACCTGCTAAACAGCCCTTCACAGCATCTTTCACTTCCCCCAGTGGAAAAAATAAATCAGAACCACCCTTCTTCCTCCTAACTCAGAGGTTTTGCACTCTCTCCAGATACCCCTTGTCTGTCCCATCCCAACGACGCCCTGCCCCAACCCATAACATCCCAATTCTATGTAAAATTTCACTTTTGAGATTGAGATTTAGACACTTGATCATCCCTTCTTCCCAGGTCCATTTGTATAGATTTCTCCATAACTTAGTTCTCCCTGATTTTGTTTTTTTAACCTTTGCCCATAAAAAATGCCTAGTGATGGAGACACAAGGTATGACAGCAGGATACTCAGGAAGTTTTCCCTGGATAATCTTATCTCCACCCTTTGCCAGTCTGTGTTAAATGTGCCTTCTCTGTGTTTTCTTATTGCAACCTCCTTGTTCATAGCATATGTTTCTGAAATTTGAGAAGGTTTTTTTTTTAATGTCACTGGTATTTACGTAATTTTGTAAATAAATTAAAACACATTCCTACTGAGTAATTACCATGTGGAAATTTGTGAACTTTATGTCATTTATTTCTTACAACAGACCTATGAAGGCAATACTTTTATTATGCCCTGTTTATTAGTTAGAAACAGGCTCTATCATTTATCATCACACTAGTCTTCATTTTTTTTCTTCCTTTTATTTGCTTTGGGTATACTTAGCTCTTCTTTTTCTATTTTTAGGCTCTTTATTCCCTTTCACTGATTCATTTGCTAGGCTTTTTGTTTGCTTCTTTTACACTCTCTTAATTATGGTTGATTTACAGTAAGTCTTAAAGTCGGGTAGTCTGTCCTCTGACTCTGTTCTTTGCCTCCAGAATTGTCTCGCTATTCTGGGTCATATCTCTCTCAATATAAACTTTAGAATTAGTTTGTTGATAGACTCAAAATAAGTTTTTGAGATTTTGAAAGGAATTACATTAAAATTACAAATCAAGTTGGGATGATCTGGACAATATTGAGACATTTCACACATGAAAATGAATATGCTTCCATTTTTTTATCAATAATCAATATTGTTTATTATGGTTTTGTGGGGTACAGTTAAGGTTTAGGTATACAAATACGTTTCATTCAGGCACCTGTTGATAAGAGGTGTTTCCCCATCCCCAGACAGATATTTGCTACCGTTAATCCCATCTCCCTACCCCATAGTTTCTCATTGTTGTCAGTCATTTTCTTATAGTATTATGTTGGATGTTCAAGGTCCACTATATGAGTGAGAACATGTGATACTCGGATCTTTGTTTCTGTGAGAAGTTACTCAGTATTATAGACTCTAGTTCCATCCAGGTTGCTGCGAAATTCATGATTTTGTTCTTTTTTATGGCTGCGTAGTATTCCATCGTGTATATGTACCACATTTTTTAATCCAGTCCTCTTTTGATGGGCAGCATGGTTGTTTCCAGGTTCTTGCTATTGTGAACAATGCTGCAATAAACATACATGTGCAGGTATCTTTTTTATAGAGTGATTTGAGTTCTTCAGGATATACTCCCAGTAGGGGGATTGCAGGGTCATTTGGGAGTTTGATATTTAGAGCTTTTAGGAAATGCCATACTGCTTTCCACAGAGGATGTACTAGTTTACACTCCCACTAACAGTGTAGAAGTGTTCTTTTTCCACAACACCCGCTCCAGCAGCTGTTATTTTTTTATTTTTTGAGTCGGAGTCTCACTCTGTCGCCCAGACTGGAGTGCAGTGGCTGCTCCCGGCCACCGCAGCCTTGACCTGCTGGGTTCCAGAGATCCTTCTGCCTCAGCCTTCCAAGTAGCTGGAACTACAGGCGAGCGCTACCATACCTGGCTAATTTTTTGATTTATTGTAGAGATGAGGTCTCACCTGCCCAGGCGGGTCTCGAACCCACGGGCTCAGGCAATCCACTCACCTCAGCCTCCCAAAGGTGCGGGATTACAGGCTGAGCCACCGAGCCCGGCTTAGCTGTTATTTTTTGAGTTGTTGATAATTGCCATTCTGACTGGAGTTAGGTGGTATCTCGGTGTGGTTTTGATTTGCATCTCCCTGATAATTAGTGAGGTTGAACATTTCTTCATGTGTCTGTTGGCTCCTTGGATGTCTTCCTCTGTGAAGTGTCTGTTCATATCTGTTGCCCATTTTATAATGGGGTTGTTTTTTGTTTTTTCTTTTCAGCACGTTTGAGTTCCTTGTAGACCCAGGATGTTAAGCCTTTGTCAGACCTGATGTTGGCAAGTACTTTGTCCCAGTCTGTAGGCTGTCTCCCTGCTCTCTTGATGGTTTCTTTGGCTTTGCAGAAGCTTGTCAGTTTAATAAGGTCCCACTTGTCTATCTTCTCTCTTATGACCTGTGGGTTTCGGGTTTTGTTCAGGAATTGGATGCCAGTTCTGATTTCCAAGAGGGTACTTCTTCATTTTCTAAGGTTCTTATGGTTTGAGGTTTTACATTTAGGTCTCTGATCCATTTGGAGTTAATTTTTATGCATGGGGATAGATAGGGGTCCTGTTTCAATCTTCTGCAAGTGGTCAGCCAGTTTTCCCAGCACCATTTACTGAATAGGTTCTCCTCTCCCCAGTGGTAGGTGGTGGAGGCTTTGTCGAAGATGAGTTGGTTGAGAAATTGAAGTTTTGCTTCTGGAATCTCAAATCTATTCCATTGATCTATATGCCTGTTCCTATACAAATACCAAGCTGTTTTGATGATTGTAGCTTTATAGTAAAGTTTGAAGCCTGGCAATGTGATACCACCTGCTTTGTTTTTTTTTTTTTTGCTGAGGATTGTTCTGGCTATTCTTGGACGTTTGTGTTTCCATATGAATTCCTGTGTTGTTTTTTTCTAGGTCTGAGAAGAATGTTTCTGGTAATTTGATGGGTATGGCATTGAATTTCTAGATTGCCTTAGGTAAGATGGACATCTTCACAATGTTGATTCTTCCAATCCATGAGCATGGTATATTATCCCACTTGTTTGTGTCATCTTTGATTTCTTTGAGCAGTGTTTTGTAATTTTCATTTTAAAGGTCTTTCATGTCTCTGGTTAGGAAGATGCCAAGGTATTTCATTTTTTTTGTGGCTATTGTGAATGGAATTGTGTTTTTTATTTGGGTTTCTGTTTCTTTATTATTGATGTAAAGAAATGCAATTGTCTTTTGCACATTTATTTTATATCCTTAGACTTTGCCAAAGGCCTTTATCAGTGTAAGGAGGTTTTTTACAGATTCTCTTGGGTTTTCAAGGTACACAATCATATCATCTGCAAAGAGAGATAACTTGACTTCCTCTTTTCCTATTTGGATACCCCTGATTGCCTTCTCTTCTCTGATTGCTCGAGCCAGGACTTCCAATACTATGTTGAACAGGAGGGGTGAGAGTGGACATCCTTGTCTTGTTCCAGATTTCAGGGAAAATGGTTCCAATTTTTGTCTGTTTAGGAGTATGCTGGCTGTGGGTTTCTCGTAGATGGCTTTTACTATTTTGAGGTATGTTCCCCATATGTCTAGCTGTTCAAGGGTTTTTATCAAGAAGGGGTGCTGTATTTTATCAAAAGCTTTTCTGCATTTACTAATGATATAATCATGTGGTTTTTTGTTTTGACATCTGTTGATGTATTTAATTACATTTATGGTTTTACGAATGTTGAACCAGACTTGCATCGCAGGGATGAAGCCTACTTGGTCATGATGGATGATTTTTGAGATGTATTGTTGAATCCAGTTTGCTAGGATCTTGTTGAGAATTTTAGCATCTATGTTCATCAAAGATATTGGCCTGTGGTTCTCTTTGTTGGATCTTTACCTGGCTTGGGTATCAATGTGATGTTGGTTTCATAAAATGATTTGCGGAGAGTTCCGTCTTTTTCAATCACCTGGAATACCTTCAGTAGGATTGGTATCAGCTCCTCCTTAAATGTCTTGTAGAATTCTGCTGGAAAGCCATTTGGACCAGGGCTTTTTTTTGTAGGTAGTTTTCTTATTACGTAGTCGATTTCCTTGATTGTTGTTGGTCTAATTAGGGTCTCAATTTCTTCTTGTTCCAACCTAGGTAGTTTGTGTGATGTCAGAAAGTCCTCCATTTCCTTAAGGTTTTCATGTTTGTTTCCATACAAGTGTATGTAGTAGTCTCCACTAATCTTTTGTATTTCTTTAGGGTCAGATGTGGCTTCATCTTTTGTGTTTCTGATTTGCTTATTTGGGTTTTTATTCGTTTTTTTTTTTTTTTTTTGGTCAGTCTAGCTAGGGACCATCAATCTTGTTTATCCTTTCGAAGAACCAGCTTTTTGTTTCATTGATTTTTTGTATTATCTTTTTGTCTTCTATGTCCTGGATTTGGGCTTTTATTTTGGTGATCTGGATTTTTCTGCTGAAATTAGGGTTTTTGTGGTCTTGCTTTTCCAGCTTCCTTAGGTGGCTTGTTAGGCTGTTAATTTGTGTTCCTTCCATTTTCTTCATGTGTGTTTGTAGGGATATAAATTCCTCTCTTACTACAGCTTTTAATGTGTCCCAGAGATTTTGGTAAGAAGTTTCTTCATTTTCATTTGGTTCCAGGTATCTTTTAAACTCTGTTTTGATTTCATCATTTACCCAGGAGTTGTTTAGCATCATGCTGCTTAGTGTGCATGTCTTTGTGGGTTTTGGGGGGACTTTGTTGGTGTCAATGTTTATTTTTATTCCACTGTGGTCTGAGAAGATGCATGGTAGAATTTCAGTCCTTTTAAATTTGCTTATGCTTGATTTATGGCCAATTATGTGGTCAATATTAGAATACGTTCCATGAGGTAGAATGTGTATTCTGTGATCTTTGGATGGAGTATTCTGTAGGTATCAATTAAGTCCATTTGGTCCAAAGTCACATTGAGGTTCCAGATCTCCTTGCTGATTTTTTGTCCTGATCATCTGTCTAGGGTTGTGAGTGGGGTATTAAAGTCCCCAGTAAGATGGTGTTAGAATCAATATCTTTCTTTAGTTTTCCTAGAAGTTGCTTTATTAACGTTGGCACACCTATATTGGGTGCATATATGTTTAGGATAGATATTTCTTGTTGGTGGATTGAGGCTTTTATCATTATGTAGTGGCCTTCTGTATCTTTTTTGATTTTTAATAGCTTGAAGGGTATTTTGTCTGAAATTTATTTCACTACTCCTCCTTTCTTTTGTATTCCGTTCACCTGAAAGTTTGTTTCCCATCCTATTACTTTGAGTCTGTGGGTGTCCTTTCTGGTGAGGTGAGTCTCTTGAAGGCAATAGATTGTTTCCTGATGATATTTTATCCATTTTGCCATTCTATGTCTTTTCAGTGGTGCATTTAGTCTGTTCACATTTAGGCTAATAATTGAAATGCAAGAGTGATCCCTGTCATAAGATTCTTAAAGAGTTGTTGTTCCTGTTTCTTTGTTGTCTTTCTTTTGGTTTTGGTGTTGGTTCATGTGTGTTTTTAATCTTTTGCCTGTACTCTTGTGAAGAATGTTGTTCTTTTTTCTTTTTCTTCTGTGTTCAGTACTTTCTTAAGTGTTTCTTGTAGAGGTGGTCTGGTGGCAGCGTAGGTTCTTAGGGATTGGGTATCTGGAAAAGATTTCAATTCTCCCTCACTAATGAAGCTTAGTTTGTCTGGGTAGGTTATTCTTGGTTGAAATTGTTTATCTTTTAAAACTTTGAAGATAGGGTTCCAGGCTCTCCTAGCCTGAAGGGTTTCTGTGGATAAATCTGCTGCTATTCTAATTAGTCTTCCCTGGTAGGTAGTCTGGCCTTTTTCTCTTGCTGCCTTTAGGATTTTTTCTTTTATAGCTACTTTGTTTAGGCGAATTATTATGTGTCTGGGAGTTGGTCTTCTCATTTGTTGTCTTGCAGGGGTTCTCTGAATCTCTTGTGTTTGAATTTTTTCATCCTTGATGAGATGAGGGAAGTTTTCTTGAATGATTTCATTAAATGTTTGTTCCACTCTGGCCTCTGTTTCTCTCTCTGCCTCAGGAAGCCCAGTTACTCTTAGGCTCGGTCTCTTGAAGTGATCATTCATCTCTTGCAGGTGTTGTTCTGTCTTTTTAAGCTTCTTTTCTATGCTTTTGACAGTTTGGGTTAGTTCTGTGTTTTGGTCTTCGAGTTCTGAGGTTCTTTCTTCTGCTTGGCTAATTCTGCTTTCCATGCTTATTAGTTTGTTATTTATTTCCATCACAGTATTCTTTACTGCTGTTATTTCTAACATCAGCTGCTTCCTATTTTCCTCTTGTCTCTCCTCAATTTTTTTTAATTCTTTCTATTAATGTCTTGATGTCTGGGTTTGTTGCATGTGCCAAGTCATTCTGTGGGCTCTTCATTGTTTGTGTTCTGGAGTCTGATCTCCCAGGGGTCTGTGTGAGACCTATATTCTTCTTTTGGTTTTTCTTCATTGGTGCAGTTTTTTCCCCCTCCCTACTTTTTCCTTCCCTCCACATCACTGCCTTCTTTAATTCTGTTATTCAGGGGTAGAGGGATTGGTTTTACTTCTGTTTGTTCAATCTCCTATTCTTTATGTATGCCCTCTTACTTTGTTCAATTCTGGAGTTGCACTGTAGGTTGGGGGTGGTTCTTTTTGCAGTTTTGAGATTTACTCAAGGGGGGAGCTGTGATTCAAAATCTATCTTCAGTTCCTGGTATTCGCTGACAGGTGTATGGATAATCTGAAACCCACTTCCCACTGCCTTGGAATCTGTCCGTGCAGTGGGGCTGTAGGTTTACTCCCTGAAATAAAATGTGGTGAGCAGAGGGAAGAGAATGGAGCAGACAGTGGGTTGAAGAGGGGGGTGGAGATATAGGGGGGGAAACAAACGAGTGTACCAACAAATGGAGAGAGAGACCTATACTGAAACAGATAAAAACAATAGACCACAGCTACAGACTAACCAACTCCCATACAAAAATATATATATATACAATGATGCTAACATACAAGCTAACCAACCACCTTATTGGGGTGCTATTCCTCTATACAAAGATATGGTTTACAGAGAGAAGAAAAGAGAAGAAAGGGAAGAGGAAAAAAAGGAAAAAAAGGAACAATACAGTAGAAATAGAATTAAATCATTAAACTAACAGAACCAATCAAGCACACTCTGAGACTTTTCGTTTAAGTACAATGTCCTTTCAGCTCTGATTTCTAGCTTTCTTTTCAAGATGGTAAATTAGCTCGTAGTTAGGGTCAGTTGCCCCTGGCCTGCTGTGAAGGACAGTTCAGATCAACCTTCATTTACCACTCCGGCCTGTGTCTGTTTTTTAAGCTTGTCTCTCCCATTTTGGTGTTGTTACCTTGAATCACCAGCAGGTAGTGCTATCTCAACTGCTCGCTCCAGAGGAGGTGGGGCCGGACAGGAACTGGCAGAGACTGGAGATGGATGCCTGCCTCAGGGCACACGACAGGAGACTCACGGCGGGCAGGATGTCATGGTTGCAGGAGAGGTGGCAGTGATCCCAGCAGATCTTCCCTACAGGGGCTTCAAGGAATGAAGTCGTGGATCGCCTCGGGCATGGGCGGTGCGATGTGCTATGGCCGCCACTGAGGCCGTGGCACAGCACCAGTGGCAGCTGCTGTGTCTGCACTGCAGTGGCTGTCCAGACCGCTGTGATGCCCCAGCGGTGGCAACAGCCGACCTCCGTGTGAAGAGCAGGGTGTGATGTTGGAGTCCGCAGCCCCCGGGGAGGGAGCCAGAGACCCACTGCAGTTCTCCTTTGCAGAGGGTTTCATAGACCAGGTTGCCCTGTTGCCATCTTGCCGGAAGTCCCCTGCTTCCATTTTTTTATTTGTTCTTTTTTATGTCATTCATCAGAGTTTTGTGATTTTCCTCTTATATATCTTATACATATTTTTTAGATTCATATATAAGTATTTGGTATGTTTTTTTGGTACTGTGTAAATGGTAATAAGTGTGGGGCCATGGCAGTTGACCCCCTAAATCTTCACTAAAAAATCATTGGCATGATTTTTTTTTGTTTTTCAGGTTCAAGCAAACTTCTTTTCCTTTTCAGCTACTTATAGCTGTAAGATTCTGACAGGTGCTCTGCAATTCATGTTCCTGATAATTTTGGATATTGTGCCATGGTACTAGAGAAGAAAGCTCGAAGACACTCATTAGAGAATTAATGTGCTCATGAAGTTTACTGGCCCAATATTGGTCATAATCAGAGTTAATTGCCTGAACTAAAGTAATAAAGGGCTGAACAAAATTTTTATGAATTTTTGTTCCAAACAGTCCTCATTTTTTATTTTGCTTTCCAGATTCAGGAAACTTTTTTTTCTTTCTTTTTTTAAAAAATTATTTATTTATTATAGAGTTGTGGAGTAGAAGTGAGAATTTACTATGTAAGTAGGCTGCATACAGGTGAAGTTTGAGCTCCTAGGTGGCCCTCATTCCCCTTAGTAGGGGAAGTGGCCCCATTTGTGTTGTAATGTGCCACTCATCCTCCCCCCTGCCTCCCTCCCTCCCCTAGCAGTGCCCAGCAATGATCCCTTCCTTGTGATAATGAGACTAGCGTCCAGGGCCCACTTGTGAGTACTAACAAGTAGTATTCAGTTCTTTGTTTCTGTAATAGTTACTTTGCAGGATGATCTCCAAATGCATCCAAGTTGCTGCGAAGACCATAATTTTGTTATTCTTTATGGCTGTGTGATATTCAAATGCGCATATCTACCACATTTTCTTTACACGCATGTGCAGATGTAATTTTTATAGAGTAATTTATGTTCTTCCAAGTATATTCCTGGGAGAGAGATTGCTAGATCATATGGAAGATTGATTTTTAGTTCTTTTAGGACTCACTACCACACTGCTTTGTATAGAGGTTGCAGTAGCTTATAGTCACACCAACAATGTAGAAGCATTCTTTTTCTCCAGTCGTGCCAGCCCATGTAGCTTTTGACTTGTTAATGATAGCCGTCCTTATGAGAGTTAGATGGTATCTCATTGTAGTTCTGATTAGCATTTCTCTGATAACTAGTAAAGCTGAGCATTCTTTTCATGTGTCTGTTGTCTGCTTGTATGTCCTCTTTTGAGATGTGTCTGTTCATGTCCTTTGCCTACTTTTTAATTTTTTTCTTTGAGTTTTTTCCTTGCATATCCTAGATGTTAGGACTTCGTCACATGCATAATTTGCAATTTTGTTCTCTATTATGTAGACTATCTCTTTATGCTCTTTATTTTATTTTAATTTTTTTGCTGTGCAAAAACTTTTCATTTTGATGAGGTCTTGCCTGTCTATCTTAGATTTTGGAAACTTGATTGGTCATGAATGCATTGTTACTCCAATGTTCAGAAGGGTGTTTCCTACATTTTCTTGTAAGATTCTTATAGTTTGAGATTTTGCATTTCGGTGATTGATTCCTTTTGCATTTTTTTTTTATATGGTGATAGGTAGGGGTTCAGTTTTATTCTTCTGAGTGTGGTTAGCCAGTTTTCCCGTCACCATTTGCTAAATATGATTTCTTTTAACCAGTGTTTGTTGAAGATGAGTTGGTTGAGAGACTGTTTTTACTTCTGGAATCTCTGTCCTGTTCCACTGGTCTATGTGCTTATTCCTGTACCAATATCATGCCATCATGGTTCCTGTAGCCATGTAATAAAGTTTGAAGTCTGGTACCTCCTGCTTTGTTCCTTTTGCTGTGGACTGTTTTGGATATTTACACTCTTTTTTGTTTCCCAATGAATTTCTGTATTGTCATCTCCAAGTCTGTGAAAAAAGATGTTAGTAATTTGTTGGGCATTGCATTGAATTTGTAGATTGCCTTGGATAGGATGAACTCCTTGACAATATTGATTCTTCCAATCCATGATCATGGGATATTTTTCCACTGGTTTGTGTCATCTTTGATTTCCTTCATCAGCATTTTATAGTTCACATTGCAAAGATTCTTTCACTTTTCTGGTTAGGTGAATGCTAAGCTATTTCACTTTTTTTGTGTGACTGTGGCTATTGTGAATGGAATTGTGTTTTTAATTTTGTTGTCTGAGTGCTTGTTCCTGGTATATAGAATTGCAACTGTCTTTTGTAAGTTGATTTTGTAACCTGAGACTTCACCAAAGTCCTTTATCAGTACAGTCTTTTGACAGACTCCCTGGGGTTTTCTAGGAATAGAATCATATAATCCTCAAAGAGGGTTAGCACAACTTCATCTTTTCCTATTCGGATAACCTGATTTCCTTCTCTTGCTTGATTTCTGTGGCTAGACTTCCAGCACTATGTTGAATAGAAGGGGTGAGGGTCGGCACACTTGTCTTGCTCCAGTTCTTAGGATAAATGCTTCCAGCTTTTGCACATTGAGCAAAATGTTGGCTATGAGTTTATCATAGATGGCTCTCACTGTTTTAAGGAATGTTCCTTCTATGCCTAGGTGTTTGAGGGTTTTTGTCAAGAAAGGATGCTGGATTTTGTCAAATGCTTTTTTCAGTTCTGATGATACAATTACGTGGCTCTTGGTTTCACATCTGTTAATGTGCTGAATTACATTTATGATCTTGTGACTGTTAAACCAGCCCTGTATCCTGGGAATTAAGCTTAAGCCATGGTGGATGACCCTTAAGATGCATTTTTGGATCCAATTTACTAGAATCTTATTGAGAATTTTTACGTCTATGTTAATCAAGGAGATTGGTCTGTAATTATCTTTCCTTGTTGGGTCTTTGCCAGGTTTGGGTATCAGTGTGATGTAGGTTTCACAAAATGAGGTAGGGAGAATTTCATCATTCTTGATTGCCGGAGTACTTTCAGTAAGATTGATATCAACTCCTCCTTGTATGTCTTCTGGAATTCAGCTAGAAAGTCGTCTGGTCCAAGGCTTTTTTTTTTTTTTTTTTTTGGTGGGGAGGTTTCATATGACTGAATTGATTTCCTGGATTGTTATTGGTCTTTTTAGAGTTTCCATTTCTTGTTTCAACTTTGGGAGGTTGTATGATGCCAAAATAGCTTCTATTTTCTTTAGATTTTTTAAGTTTATTTGCATACAAGTATTCATACTAATCTCTGATGATCTTTTGAATTTCTTCAAGGTCAGTTGTGACTTCACCTATTTCATATCTAATTGTTTATTTAGACTTTCAGTTGACTAAAAATATTCTAGAAAAGATTCAGAGGAAATTCTTAAAGTCCTTTTAAATAAATGTGTGCATATATTGTATATACATATATAGAGATATATCTTGGATATTAGTTTTTAATTAAGCTGATTTTAATCATAGAGCTCTAAAAATATGTTTCATTTCAATGGTGCACTCACTTCCAATAGGGACTCAATCCAAAAAGCCTCTTTAAAGCCAAGGTAGTAATTTTCCAGGTTTTTACCATATAAACAAGAGATATTCCTGGAGAGAGCATAGAGAATAAAACCCCTATGATTCCCAAAAATTCACTCTCAGAAACAGACTTTTGATAGCAAATGATGACATAGATGGAACATTTTAAGGTCAAACATTCCTGAGAGTTTTACATGTTCAGAACACAAAGTGGACTTTTAAAAATCTTACTTGTTTTGAACTCCCAGACTTTTTAGACTGACCACCTGATGTGAACCTTAAAATTCACGTGGAGATCCCCTCGGGGTCACAAAGGCAAGCTCTCAAAGACATAAAGACAAACCAAGAGGAAAACCTCATCTGATTTTGTTTCAGGGGTTCACAGAAACATTTTCTTAACAGATACTGATCTAGTCAGAACCACAAAACTGACCAGTCTGCAGAGCTAGCTTGAACAGTGGGCTCATGGGGGTTCTAAGCCTGTGTTCTGTCCTATGGTATCTCTCTTTATGCCAGACAAACACAGAAAGACAAAGATAAAGGAAAACAAATTTCCTAGGGCAAAAGGGATCAAGCAATACAAATATTCATATCAGAAAGTACCAAAAATACACCAGACTCACTACAATCCAAGATTAGTCACACAAATCCTGTTTTTCCATTAATAAAACCCTTACATATAAGAGAAACAGTTACTTTTATCTTCCACTCAGTGGAGTATACACACACACACACACACACACACACACACACACACACACACACACACACGGATTAGCCAGGGGCCTAGATAGTAAGACATTTTTACCCCTTTGCCAGCAAAAAAGGCTCCTGGTTTCTCTTTACTAAAGGTTTCAGAGGAGAAGAGCAGCTTTGTATATCCTGACAACTATGCCAAACTGGGGCCAATGACCCTTGGGTCCCTAAATGTTAACTGAAAAAATCACTGGCATGAGGCAGACTAATTAAAGAATATAAAGAAGCCTTCAGAATAAAGACTCACTTCCCAATGAGTTAAAAAAACATCTCAAAGTTGCAGAAAGAATTAGGGCTTGTGGATTCTGGTAAAACAGGTTATGGGAAGGGGAAGAAGAGGAATTCTGTTGAGGGGCAACAAATGATTGGGGGAATGGATGAGGAGAGCAGAGAATGACATTTAAATAGTTCACTATGGAAGTTGAATGAACTGAGAAACAGGTATTATGTTGTGAAATGGTTGAGCCATATCTGATTGCATCTTTCCTTTCCTTTGCAGCATTAGATAATTTTACCTGGGAGAGGAAGCAGCTTGAGAAAGATCTTGAGGCAAAACCCATATTTTGGGGTAAATTTCCCTTCACTCCTTCATGTATTTTAAATTTCAAAATTCACTTGCCCTTTTCTTCTGTATAGGAATGTGACTGACTTATATATTAACCTTGTATCCTACAGATTTGTTATAACCCAGCCTTTACATCTTCT
This sequence comes from Cephalopachus bancanus, assembly GCA_027257055.1. Classification (NCBI taxonomy): domain Eukaryota; kingdom Metazoa; phylum Chordata; class Mammalia; order Primates; family Tarsiidae; genus Cephalopachus; species Cephalopachus bancanus. The sequence goes on from JAPVLO010000935.1 coordinate 621,251, forward strand.
ATTTCTTTTCTTTACTTTAGCTAGTATAGATGCTCCTTGACTTATGATGAAATAATGTCCTGATAACCTCATCATAAGTTGAAAATATTAAGTTAAAAATTCATTTATTATAAATAACCTTCTGAGCATCATAACTTTCCCTATATTACCTTAAATGTGCTCAGAACACTTATATTAGTCTTCAGTTGAGCAAAAATCACCTAACACAAAGCCTATTTTATAAAGTATTGAATATCTCATGTATTTTACTATTGTACTGAAAGTGAAAAACAGAATGGTTGTACTGCTATTTGAAGTACTGAATGCGTATAGCTTTTGCATCTTCATAAAATTGAAAAATTGTTAGTCAAGCCATCGTAAGTCAAGGATTGTCTTTACTTCCAATACAATGTTGAAAAGCAGTAGTGAAAGGGACCATCTTTCCTTATTATTTACTTTAGTGTGAAAGCTTCCAGTTTCTCATCACTATATATATATAGTGATATATATATATTACCAAGTTGAGGAAGTTTCTTTTTATTCCTATTGTGCTGAGAAGTTTTATTGAAAATGTATGTTGGATTTTGTTAAATGTTTTCTCTTCACTTATTAGTATGACCATGCAAATTTTTATCTTCAACCTGTGGACTTAATGAGTTACATTAATTGATTTCCAAATGAAGAGCCATCTGCATACCTAAAATAAATTATATTTATTTATTAGAATATAATTATTTTTCTACATTGTTGGATTTGACTTGCTAATATTTTGCTGAGAATTTTTAAATTTATTTTTAAATTTTAAAATTTACATTTATGTTCATTAGACATTAGTCTGTAGTTTTTTTTATTTTTTTCTCTTGCAAGTCTATGTTTTGTTTTGGCATAAAGATAATACTTATCTCATAGAATGAGTCAGGAAGTAGTCCCTCTGTTGCTATCTTACAGAAGAGATAATACAGAATTGGTATAATCTCTTCCTCAAATGTTTATTAAAATTCAACATTGCACCCATCTGGGCCTGGTGCTTTCTGTTTTGGAAGGTTATTAATTATTGATTTAATTTATTTTGTATTTACAGGTCTATTCAAATTATTTGTTTCTTCTTGTGTGAGTTTTGGAAGAGTATGCCATAAGGAATTAGTCTATTTTTTGCAGGTTATCAAATTTGTGAGACTATAGAAAATTGAATCATATAGAATTCTTAGTTAAAGTCATAAAATACCGAAGAAAAATATAAGACAAAAATAGGAACATTGAACATGAATAAAAAAGAGAAAACGGCAAAAAATATGGTAGATACTAACCCAATTATGGCAATAACCAATGGTCTAAATACACCGACTAGCAAGTACAGATTTTCATGTTGTTTATAAACAATTAAATATAAAATCACATATAGACTAAAAAATAAAGGGATAAAGAAAGATGTACTACACTAAGACCAAAAGAAAGCTAGAGTTGCTCTATTAATTTCAGACAGAGTAGATATCATAGCAAGGACAATTTTCAGGGTCAAAGAAGGCATTGCATAATGATAAAAGGATCATTTTTCATAACTTCCTTAGAAAATTCCTAATGTGCATACACATAATAACAGAGCATCAGGCCGGGCTCAATGGCTCAGTCTGTAATCCCACGCTTTGGGAGGCTGAGATGAATGAATTGCTTGAGCCCGTGGGTTCGAGACCCACCTGGGCAACTTGGCGAGACCTCATCTCCACAATAAATCAAAAATCAGCTGGGCGTGGTAGCACGCGCCCGTAGTTTCAGCTATTTGGAAGGCTGAGGCGGAAGGATCGCCAGAGCCCAACAGGTAGAGGTTGCTGCCCACCGCACTCCAGTCTGAGCGACAGAGTGAGACTCCAACTCAAATAAATAAATAAATAAATAAAAATGTAAAAAAACAGAGCATCAAAAGGTGTGAGGCAAAACATATAGAAACACAAGAAGAAATAGAGTAATTCACTGTTATGATTGATGTCTACCAGAAATGAACGGATCCAGCAGGCAGAAAATCAGTATAGGTTAAACTCAACAGCGCTATCAATCAACTAAGTAAAATTGGCCTCTGTAGAATACTTAATTCAACAGTAGAATACACATTTTTCTCAAGTTCACATGAACTGTTCACCAAGATAGACCACATTCTGGGCAATAAAATGCACCTTAACAAAATGTATGCCCTAAGACAACTGTAGAATTAAACTAGAAGCCAATAACAGAAAGATAACTGAAAAATCAAAAAAAACTTGATGATTAAGCAAAAGACTTTTAAATAACACATGAGTCAAAAAAGAAATCTCAAGAAATTTGTCAAAATTTGCGGAATGTATTGAAATCAGTGCTTAAAGGGAAGTGTATAGCATTGAATTACTATTAGAAAACATGATAAAAAATTAGTAATCTAAGTTTCCACCATAGGAAACTAGAAAAATAGCAACAAATTAAATACAAAGTAAGGAGAAGAAAATAAATAATAAAAATAAGAGCAGAGGCGGGCTCGGTGGCTCAGCCTGTAATCCCACGCTTTGGGAGGCCGAGGTGAATGAATTGCCTGAGCCCGCGGGTTCGAGACCCACCTGGGAAACTTGGTGAGCCCTCATCTCCACAATAAATAAAAAAATCAGCCGGGTGTGGTACTGTGCATCTGTAGTTCCAACTACTTGGAAGGCTGAGGTGGAAAGATCGCCGGAGCCCAGCAGATCGAGGCTGCAGTGGCCGGGAGCGGCCACTGCACTCCAGTCTGAGTGACAGAGTGAGACTCCAACTCAAAAAAATAAATAAATAAGAACAGAAATCAATGAATTTGAAAACAAAAAAAAAATCAGTAGAGATATATTTTTTCAATTAATTCAAGTCTACTTTTCAATTAATTCAAGTCTACTATATCACTTTACAGGTATTACAAGTACCTTATAACAACAAAGTGTTCCTAATTCCTGCTTTTTGTTACTTCTATAATTTCTGTCCTTTGTGTTCACATATACATAAATTATGATCATTCAATACATTGTTATTATTGCTATTTTGAAAAATTATTATGTTAGACAAACCAAACATTTTTTAAAAAATTAGTTTTCGCTTTTATCTTCACTTATTCCTTCTTTAATTCTCTTCTTATCTTTATACAAGTTTCTGGTTTATCTTTTTCCTTCTCTCTGAAGAACTTCTTTCAACATTTCTTGAAAGACAGGTCTACTGGCAACAATTACCCTTAATTTTTGTTTGTCTGAGATAGTGTTTATTTCTCCTTCTCTTTTGAAGGAAAATTTCACAGGGTAAGAATTCTAGGTTGGTGTTTTTGTTTTGTTTTCTCTCTCAACGCTTTACATATTTTCTTTGTAGCTGAGAGCAAGCTCGGCCACTCATCACTCAAAGCCAAACTTCAGAGATGAAAGATGGTGAGAGGAAAGTTATTTTATTCTAAAAGCCAGCAGTTGGGAAAATGACCAGGCTCACATTTCCAACAGACCATTTCTCCTTTTGGGCTGTGTGTAGGGGTTTAAAAGAGAAACTGGGTACAGGACATGTGTGAGAGTGACAATGGGTACTGGTCTACCTGACTTGTTACAATGACTATCTTGAATTATTGTTCCATCTGGTGTTTGGATTGGTGTCATCTCAGAATTGCAGATTAACCACAGCCTTGCAGTAATTCCCCAGGTGGATGATAATCCCACTGCCATATGGTTTGTTTCAAGATTAGCTCCTTGAACTTCTAAGCAAGCACATAATTAAATGGGTGAACACAATGTAAGGTAGTGTCTGATGGAAAATGGGAGGAAATAAACACCTCAAGCATATTTTAAGATTACCTTTTTAGGAGAGAGAAAGAGACTTTTCGAATCCATTTTGAAATGAGGTACTGTGCTACAACTCTTATTTTTTGCATGGTTTTTGAGAAAATGTCAAATGTAACTCCTGTCTTTGATCCACTATAGGTAAAATGTTTTTCTGTGGTTTCTTTTAAGAATTTTAATTTGTCTTTGATTTTCTGCGTTTTAAATATGATTTGCCTAGTTGCTTTTCTCCTTTTTTAAAAAAAGATCTCTAAGCTTCCTGTATCTATTGTTTGATGTTGGCTATAAACTAAAAGTTTGTGTCCTCTCCAAATTATTATTATTATTATTATTATTTAGAGATGAGATTTCACCATGTTGCTCAGGCTAGTCTCAAACCCCTGACAAAAGGTTCTACTCTAGGAAGAATAGCTCTGAGTTAAGAAAAATGAAGAGTCCTTTCAATCTATCCTTCAGAAAGTCAAAAGACAAGCCCAAACAACTAGTTTCCTGGGCATAAGACCTGTTTTGCCCACTGTGGCATGAGATACCCACATCTGTAAGGTGGACTTCCATCCTTAAGGCCATAACTGATCAGAAAAGCCAAAAATGGGGTCAGTTAAAATTCCACAAAGGTCTCCTACCAATATTCTGCTGCCTTTTCTTGATTAATCATTCTCCCTGGTTGTTGTACACCTGTTATTAATTTCACAGCTCCAATAAAATTGATTCTGACAGTTTCTGCTAGTGTATTAGAGGCTTTGTTCAGGAATAGACTTTTGGAGTTTTCTACTCTACCATGTTCATTGATTTCAGCCCATTCTCCTATTTTTTTTTTGAGTTGGAGTCTCACTCTGTCACCCAGACTGGAGTGCAGTGGCCGCTCTCGGCCACTGCAGCCTCGATCTGCTGGGCTCCGGCGATCCTTCCGTCTCAGCCTTCCAAGTAACTGGAACTACAGGCAAGCGCTACCACACCCGGCTGATTTTTTGATTTATTGTAGAGATGAGGTCTCGCCTGCCCAGGCAGGTCTCGAACCCACGGGCTCAGGCAATCCACTCACCTCAGCCTCCCAAAGGCGTGGGATTACAGGCTGAACCATCGAGCCGGGCTCTCCTATTTTTAAGGACAAAAAAAAAACCCTTAACTTTTATGACTGTGAAGTGTTACACAAAGTACATTTTATTTTATTCCACAGGTTTGAAATTGGAAGGGCAAAAGACTTGTCTATTGCTGACTCAAGAAAAAAAATTTGCTGAATATCACTATGTGCATAACAAGATTTTAAACAATAGTGCAGACTTTTATGACTAATATTTTTAATTTTTCAGCATTCTTTCTGGTCTCATTGAATTCATCCTTTAAAGGACAAAAATTGTTTAATAAATAAATATTTTCTTATACGGTACTGTTTAAATAACATACACTTAAATACATTATTTCATAAGATCATATATTATTTTATGAGTGTTATATTTGTATCAGTGTTAACATTTCTGATATGTAAGACAATTATTTTGATTAGGACATAATAAATACATAGCTAAATGTTTTGCAAAATGTCAGACAGAATTAGTAATGGCATTGATATTTTAACTTTCATTCATAAGCCTAGAGTATATAGCCTATGGTGTGGTAAACTCCTTAGTGTTCTTTGAAAATCTATGATACACCTGCAAGATAACCAAGGACAGTTTACAGAAATAAAGTAATCTGCCCACAGTACCATTTATATATAATTATTAAAAAATAAAATATTTTAAAATATTGATAACAAAAATAGAAATGTATCATCTATGATAGAAGTAAGCTTTCTGCATATAAGAGGGGAGATTCAAAAACAGAATTTATTTAAAATTACATATTTATTCTTATGTGTTTAAACTTCAGTCACCTTCAAAGTACTTTGTTTGATGCAATATATCTGTTGAGACACTTGTTCCTCCACTCAAAACAGTTTTTGAACTCTTTTTGATGCCTTTTAGTGCTCTCGCTATTTTTTGTTTCACCTCTTCCACATCAGCCAAACATTTCCCTTTGAGGACTTTTTTCCTTGGGGAAACATAAAAAAATTTGCTCAGGGCAAGATCCCATGAATAAGGAGGGTGGGGCACAGGGGTCATGCTGTGTTTTTTTGGTCAAAAACTGCTGAACACTCAAGGCGGCAAGGGCATGTTGTTCGTGTAAATTACCCATCATGAAGTAGGCAAATGTGATGAAAGAATCTCAAAATGAAAAAAAAATCACTGAAGCTGAACACAGCCTCTCAAAACAACACTAGCTGGTAGACTGATGTCAATGGATTCCTAGAATCTTGACCTAGCAGGGGAAGCTTGTACTAAAAGAGGCCTACCCTCCAAAAATTAATTCCATTTTGGGGGGGAGTTCCCCTTCATATACCAGATAATAAAATAGTAATAATCATTCTTTTTTTAAAATTTCTTGAGTCAGGTTCTCACTCTTGTGCTCAAACTGTAGTGCAGTGGCACAATCACTGCTCACTACAGTCTTGACTTCCTGGACTTAAGAAATCCTTCTGTCTCAGTCTCCCAACTAGCTGAGACTATAAGCATGCACAAACATGCCTGACTAATTTTTGTATTTTGTGCAGATGAGGTTGCATTATGTTACCTAGGCTGATCTGAACTCCTGGGCTCAAGTGATTCTTCCTCCTTGGTACCCCAAAGGGTTGAGATGACAGGTGTGAGCCATCACATCAGGCTATAATACTCATTCTTAAAAAGAAAGCATATTGCGAATATTAATGGAAATCCCATTAAAATTCATGTACAATTTCTTTTACTGCATGAAAAGCAGTTTGAAAAAAATGAAATTTAAGCCACAATGCTAAAATATTACGTGGTTCTTAGTCACCTGCTATCCATGAATATGATACTGTTGTTAAAGCAATATTTGGAAATTTAAGAGTTTAGTATATGAGTTTTGTGGGGATAATTCTCATTATAGTGAGTTTACCTTTTTAGAAAATCAAATATGACTGGTTCATAACATGGTCCAGTGGTGTATAAAATTTCTTTTAGAGAAACAATTTATTGGGGTCAATGTTTAAAATAGAAGCTAAAATCTCTTCCTTTGACTGTCATTCATGTGATCATATAGATTAAAATTCTTCCAACTGTCAAAACAGTCATTTTTTTAGCTTTTGCAAAGGGGAGTTATTTATTTTGCAAATAAAAGTTACTCATTCTTTTGAATTGCATTTTATGTAACATAAATTATTCTATGTAGTCAGGAATAATTTCTCTAATTAACTGCAGAAAGCTAAAGATAAGTAAATTTTAAAACAAAATCTTTAACATGATATGGAACATTTTCTTTACAAAATAAAAGTATTTCATTGAATATACAATTCAATGTGGATATACAATGTGTTTTAAGTCAAACCATCCCCAAATAGAATTCAAAATTTATTTATGTAGAAGATAATTATTATACTTACCTGTGATTGAGTTGAACTTTTTATCTGATTATTTAGCCTGAAAATAAAGCTTTAAATAACTAAGGTAATAAAGGAAAAGATAAATTATGGTCTCTTATCTTGTAAATGTTGCTAGGATACTGTGGAAATGACAGAAATACCACAAATGAAATTCCATTAAATTACCTTGCACAACAATCAATAATGGTCCCAATAGACCTTAATACGGTGACATTTAATTTGAAGGATCAAAGGATATTACATAATACAAACTCTCTTTTTGAAGATATTTCTATTTCCAGTATGCAATACAGTATCAGCCATATTACCAATATTCAATAAATGTTTGAAGATAGACAAATCAATTAATTAATAGCATCACATGTCCTATTATAGTTGGCATTGTTGTGTTGAATCACATTTTCTTGGAAATTCGTTGGTCTTGCATGCGATTGCTGTGAATTATTTTAAACAGAATAGCAACATAGTCAGCTCATCACATTATTCTTCCAAGCCAGATAATAGAAACAACAAAAACAACAACAAACATTATGTAGGACAAATGAACAGCTTCATACTTTGAGAACAATAACAATCCATAAAATGTGAGAAGTGAATGGGAACCATAAAGTAACTAAAAAGTAGATAAACTTCAAATTTCCTCCTTGCCTTGTCATAGTCTCCAAAATAAGGAGGTAGGGGTAATGGCAAAAACACAGTCAAAAAATTTTTTTGAAAGGTCATTTAGAAATTATAGTTCTGTGCTCACTTCGGCAGCACATATACCAAAATTGGAATGATACAGAGAAGATTAGCATGGCCCCTGTTCAAGTATGACACACATTTGTGAAGCATTCTATATTTAAAAAAAAAGAAATTATAGTTCCACATGTTCTCACTTATATGTGGTCCCTGAACAATTACCATAATACTATAAGAAAGGGATTGGCAGTAGTGGGAAACTGCTGGGGGGAGGGGCACACTTCATCAATAAGGGTACCTGATCTCAAACCAGGTGAAGTGGGGACCAAAGTGAGGCCCAAATTTTACCTGTACAATGATCATTTGTATACTTAACCTTGAATTGTACCTTACATCTTTAAAATAAAAATAAATAAATACAAGATTAAAAAAAGAAATTATAGCTCTGCACTAGATATCAGTTTTCAGGTTAAAAAATTGATGCTATAAAGAAAAATGAAATCATGTCCTGTAAAACAATGTGGATGCAGCTGAAGGACATTATTCTAAGTGAATTAACACATAAACAGAAAACCCAATACCACATTTTCTCACTTATAAGTGGGAGCTAAACATTGGGTAAACACAGACATAAAGATGGGAGCAACAGACACTGGGAAATCTTAAAAAGGGAGGGGAGTAATGGCATAAAAACTACCCATTTGGTACCATCCACACCATTTGGGTGATGGGCTTAATAGAAGCCCAAACCTCATCATGTAATATACCCATGTAAAAGCCTACACGTGTACAGTTTGAGTCTAAAATTAAAAATAAATAAATAAGTAAATTGATGTTAAATGCTCTTTCAGTGTGAGGCAAAACTATGTATATCAATTACACTTCTTGATTTGGGATATCTAGTTTTGAAATATCCAGAGGTATCTGTTGATAGATATTATTTTATTTTACTCTTTTAAAGTGTATTTGTTAACACGCAAATTTCATCAGATACCTCATTTTGTTTTACTGCTTTGTAAGCTTTATTACCGACATAGGAAATAATGTTTAATTACTAATTATTCTCTAAATTGCTCAGGCAGTTAAATGGACGTCTGTGACATCTAAAACACTAAATAATGAATTAAAACTTTAAAAATCTAAAGGGTGCTATAAATAGGCATGTAAATTGCTTTGTCCAAACTTTGGCAATGGAAAAAATGGAACAATGATGAAGGTTATCAAAATCCCATGATTAATTTTTACTACCAAAATGGAAAGAACAGCTAAGAATAACTAAAAGGTATGAATCTTCATATTATTGCTGATATTTGGGGTAACCATGCTAATCGGAGATTTACATTTGTCATAATCCTAAAACAGATGTTATAGTTTTATTTTAGGCTTATGGTCATTTTAGGATTTTTAAAGAATGTTTTTATTTGAGTTAATAGTTAATATACTCCGTGGAAGATCTAATGCAATATTTCTAAACTATCTGTCTATACCACACACACATCTGAGTATTTGTGTGCATATGTGTTTGTGTGTTTGTCAAGTAATCAACTCTGTATTGCCATTTACTTGCTGTTTGACCTTAGGTGAATTAAGCTACTTCTCTGTGTCTCAGTTTCCTCATGCATGGATCTCAGTTACCATTATGCTGTTTTTATGAAGAGTGAATGTGATAATGTGGCAAAGATAATACTCTCATGATGGCTAAGGCTGTGATCACGCCATGTGTTAATCAAATCCATGTTTATTTTCCTGTTTGAGTACCCAGGAGGGATACATTTCTCAGCCTTTCACAATGCTGTATTATGGATAGAGAACTGCAGGCAAAAGTGTAGTAATGATATATACCACTCTCAAGACTGGCCAAGCTCTACATGCAAATCTCCAGTTCATCCCTCTCCTCCATTGTAACAATGAATGGTCTGTATTCCCTTTAGTACAGCTGCAGGGTATCAGATCCTCCATCAGCCTGATTTTTTTAAGACAATTTTTGGAGCAGTGTTGGTTTTAAAATGTGTGCAAGAAATAACTTTTAAAATGCTGATATACTGAGGTCTTGAGATTATTTTGATATAGTGAGATAGTTTATCATATCCTGACTAATACAGTGACCAATCATCAAATATTATTTCTGTTTGCTTCCTCTTTTCTTGCATGAGGAGAATCAAGCCTAATATTTTAATTGGGATATAATCATTTCTTTAACACAGGCTCCCTTTTTAAAATGTTATTATTGCATAACTAAAATATGCAAGAATATATAAAGAATAATGTAGTGAATAGCACATACATTAAAAATAAACACTGATTTCTGGTATGAATGTGGTTGATTAAGACAGTATTCCCATTCTCCTCCAGGAAACCATTCAGCAGGAGAAAAGAAAAACAGAAAACAGGAACTCTATTTTCAACAAAACTCGGAAGCAAACTTCAAGATATTTTTGTGGAATGCTAAAATTGGAAATCAAGGGAGTGGAAAAGGAGGGAAGCTAAGGATAGACCTCAGTATTAAAAATCCAGCTGTGATATTCTCCAAAGGTGCAAATAAAAGTGTATATCCTTAAGTATACTCCCTGAAGGCTTAGAACATTCCATGAGGAGCTAAAGCAGTATTACATACTTGAAAAACCATGAGTGGAAATATATGTTTGAGGGGAGAGGGAAGGCATTGGGTGTGTGTGTTGTCTTTGTATGGACTGGATGGCAGCATAATTATGTACGTGTGTGTGCTCCTACACACATACTACCACACCTCCCATACATGCAGTTAGTCCAGTTTGCGCTAGAGTAACAGATGCAATGAAGTATTCAAAGAATGTCCAGAGAAGTCTTGGTAGGAACTGGAAAGAAGAGGGTTTTTCTATTGTGAAAACTAGTCATTGCAGAATCTCTCTACCTTGGTCTTTCCAAATACAGAAATTTCTTGCAAATAACCAGTTCAAGAAAGTTATATATTTTTAAAAGTTATCATTAGAAAAAAACTAATGCAGTAGCTATGTAAAGACACTATTAAAATATAAAATCGAGTATCACCATTCATTAACTTATGAAGAATACCCACTAGAAAAAATGTTGCATGAAGCAGAAACCAAGTGTGACCAAATATTTTGTAATAAGTGCTTAAGAAAATTCAGCTTTCTGACTGAAGAAACAAGACAGCAATACAATATCTCAGGGAAGAGGTAACAAGACAACAATGTGCCATAAAATTTAAGCTGGTAGAACAGAGAAAAGAATCCTTAGAATAAATGAAGTCATCATAGATATAAGATGCATTTTAGAATGTACCTGATAGAATGTTCAAGAAGCACTAAAAGGAACATTGAGGATATAAATAAAGAGAACATTATAAAATGGAAACCTATGCCAACCTAAGCCAGGTTCAAAAAGTGACTCTTGGCAAGGATCAGTGGCTCACATCTTTAATCCCAGCATTTTGTAAGGCGGAGGCAGGAAGATTGCTTGAGTTTGGGAGTTCGAGACCAACCTAGTTAACAAAGCAAGACCTCATCTCCACAAAAAGCCTCAAAACCTTATCCAGGCGTGGTGATGCACACCTACAGTACCAGCGACTCAGGAGGCTGAGGCGGGAGGATCACTTGAGGCCAGGAGGTCAAGTCTGTGGTGAGCTGTGATTGTGGCACTCGCTGCACTCCAACCTGAGTGACAGAATGCAACTTTGACTCAAATAAGTAAACAAACAAATAATGTGATTCTCACATAGCTGAATGACTAGTCCACGATTAGTGATAAGTGGTTTTCCTAACAACCCAAAATGTAATACAATATTGAAATTCATAAATTGATACTTTGAAGGTTATTGTATACCTAAGAACAAACTAGAATAAGCGTAGAATTTGTTTGTTTCTTGTTACTGATATTCTAGTATCCTTGTATTTCAGTTGTATGAAATGTATATTATATGGAGGTGGATACATAATTTTAGATAAATGCTTAAAATGTATATAGATGCTATACTTTTAGATCTTTTTTTACATATCTTCTTATGCTTGACTCTCTGCTTCCTTTCTTCTTCTCCTTTCCCCCATATGCCCCTTTATCTGCCTTCAAGACGACTGATACAACATAGTCTATATCCTTACATATCCTGTATAAATAGATATATTTATGTATATAATGATAATTTATTTTTGTCACTGCTGATTTTATAGCAATGATACTACACTCTACACACTACAACTTGCTTTTCTCATTCGATAATGCTTCATGAAAAGCATCCAACACAACTAAGTACTAATTTGTTATTTTAAATAGCAGTATAATACTAATGGTATGGATGTGTCACAATTAATTTGATATTTTCCTAAGGGCACAGATTTGCTTTGTTTTTAGTTGTTTTATTTTGTATTGGTCAAACCGAATATTGCAGCAATAAACACTTGCATGCATTTGTCCTTATGTGCTTTATTTCTATGGTCAGGAGTGGGCATATGTATTTTTAGTTTTAATGTATGTCGGCAAGTTGCTCTCAAAAAGAGTTTAATTTATGACATTCTTACTACCAATTATGAGAGTACCGCTTTCCTCCATCACCATCAACAAGAGAGATTATAGCTCTTTTTAATTTTAGCCATTCTAATACGTAAAGTGGTATTTTATTGTTACTCTAATTGGCATTTTCCTGACTATTGGTGAATTTGATTATCTTTTCATATGTCTGTTGACTTTTCAGAATTGCATTTTTGTTTATTGGATTGAATTTTTTTTCTTGTCAATTTGTTAAGCATTTGCTATTTGATAGAAATGAACCAGTCATTAGTTGTGCTGCATTTTCTTTGTAGTTCTAATATTTGTGAATTGACTTTGTTTATATTTTGCTGTACTTGATTTTTAAAGAAATATGCTTATATTCCATAGATTTTTGGTTTCCAGTCATGATTAAAGTTGATTAAACTCTTCTTTGCCATAGCTTTTCATATGAGGGTTTCAAGATTCTTTGATGATTTTTGCTGTTTTATTTTCATATTTAAATTTATCTCCTCTCTGGAATCAGTGTTAATTTATTATGTGAGAAGAGGCCTGTTTTGGTTTTTTTGGTTTTTTTTTGAGTTGGAGTCTCACTCTGTTGCCCAGACCGGAGTGCAGTGGCCGATCCCGGTCACCGCAGCCTCGACCTGCTGGGCTCCAGCGATCCTTCTGCCTCAGCCTTCCAAGTAGCTGGATTTACAGGCATGCACTACCACGCCAGGCTGATTTTTTGATTTATTGTAGAGATGAGGTCTCGCTGCCCAGGCGGGTCTCGAACCCGCGGGCTCAGGCAATCCACTCACCTCAGCCTCCCAAAGGCGCTGGATTACAGGCTGAGCCACGGAGCCCGGCCGAGGCCTGCTTTTAATTTCTCTTGGGTAATTATAGCTCCAATATATTTTTAAATATATATATATATTTTATTTTAAAGATGTGGGGTACAAGTCAGTATTAGGTACACAAGTGGACATCGTACAGGTAAAGTTTGGGTCACCCTTTGGTCCCCACTTTGCCTGGTTTGAGATCAGGTATGCTTATTGATGTCATGTACCTCCCCTATTCCGGCAGTATTACTACTGCCAATCCCTTTCTTATGGTACTATGGTAAACGTTCGGTGTTCATTTATGAGTGAGAACATATGGGAATCGTATGTCTTCTTTTGAGAAGTGTCTATTCATGTCTTTTGCCCTCCTTTTAATGGGGCTTTTTGTTTTTTTCATTTTGGCACATTTGAGTTCCTTGTAGATCCTGGATGTTAGACCTTTGTCAGATGTACAGTTGGCATTAATTTTTTCCATTCTGTGGGCTGTTTCCCCACTCTCTTGATGGTTTCCTTTGGTTTGCAGAAGATTTTCAGTTTGATGAGATCCCACTTGTTTATATCTTACCTCTTATGGCATGGACATCTGGGGATTTGATAAGGAATTTTTTTGTCTACTCCGATTTCTGTAAGTATGTTTCACGCATTTTCTAAGACTCGTATAGTTTGAGGTTTTACATTTAGGTCTTTGATCCATTTAGAGTTGATTATTGTGTATAGTGATAGGTGTGGGTCTTGTTTCATTCTTCTATGTGTGGTCAGCCGGTTTTCTTAGCACCATTTACTGAATAGGTGCTCCTCTCCCCAGTGGTTGTTGGTGGAGGCTTTGTCAAAGATGAGTTGGTTGAGAAATTGAGGTTTTGCTTCTGGGATCTCTATCCTGTTCCATTGGTCTATATGTCTGTTTTTGCACCAATACCAGGCTGTTTTGATTATTGTTGCCTTATAGTAAAGTTTAAAATCTGGGCATGTGATACCTCCTGTTTTGTTTATTTGGCTAAGGATTTTTTTGGCTATTGAGGGTTGTTTATGTTTCCACAAGAATTTCTGATTTGTTGTTTCCAGGTCTGAGAATAATGATGTTGGTAATTTTTGTTAAACCTGTAGATTGCCTGGGGCAGGATGGACATCTTAACAATGTTGATTCTTCCGATCCAAGAACATGGAATATTTTTCCATTTGTTTGTGTCTTCTTGTATTTCTTTGAGCGGTGTTTTGTAGTTTTCATTGCAAAAGTCTTTCACTTCTCTGTTTAGGAAGATGCTGAGGTATTTCATTTTGTTTTGTGGCTATTGTGAATGGGATTGTAGTTTTTATTTGGTTCTCCACCTGCTTGTTGTTGGTGTATAAGAATGTAGCTATCTTTTGCACATTTCTTTTATACCTTGAGAGTTTCCCAAAGTCCTTTATCAGTGCAAGGAGGTTTTTGACAAATTACCTTGAATTTTCAAGGTATAGGATCATATTGTCAGAAAAAAGAGATAACTTAAATTCTTCTTTTCCTATTTGGATACCCCTGATTTCCTTCTCTTGTCTAATCGCTCTAGTTAGGACTTAAACAACACAATTTTTAACAGGAGGGGTGAGAGTGGTCAGCCTTGACTTGTTCTGGTTTTTTGTTTTGTTTTGTTTTTGAATTGGAGTCTCACTCTGTTGTCCAGGTGGCATGCTCATGGCCACCGCAGCCTCGACCTGCCGAGCTCAGGTGATCCTTCTGCCTCAACCTTCCAAGTAGCTGGAACTACAGGCATGTGGCACCATGCTTGGCTAATTTTTTATTTATTGTAGAGATGAGGTCTCGCCAAGTTTTCCAGGTTGATCTCCAACCCGTGGGTTCAGGCAATCCTCTTACCTTGGCCTCCAAAAGTGCTGGGAATAATTCATGAGCCACTGCACCTTGCTTTGTTCTAGTTTTCAGGGACAGTGTTTCCAGTTTCTGTCCATTTAGCAATATGTTGGCTGTCAGTTTGTCATAGGTGGCGCTTACTATTTTGAGGTATGTTCCTTCTATACCTAGGTGCTGAGGGTTTTTATCAAGAGGGAATGCTGAATTTTATTGAAAGCTTTTTCTGCATCTAACTATATAATCATGGCATTCTTCTTTTTACATCTGTTGATGTATTTAATCACATTTTTGATCTTGTGAATGTTGAATCAGACCTGCAGCCAAAGGATGAAGCCTATTTGGTCATGGTGAATGATTTTTGAGATGTGTTGTTGGAATCTTGTTGAGAATTTTTGCCTCCATGTTCCTTAGGGATATTGACCTATAGTTCTCTTTTTTTGGTTTACCTGGTTTGGGTATCAGTGTGATGTTAGGTTTGCAAAATGATTTGGCGAGAATGCCATGTTTCTCAATTTCCTGGAATACTTTCAATAGGACTGGTATCAGCTCCTCCTTGTATATTTTATAGAATTCCTCATGAATGGTGTCTGGTTCAGGACTTTTTTTTTGTAGGTAGTTTTCTTATGATGGAGTCAGTTTTCTGGGTTGTTATTGGTCTATTTAGTGTCTCAGTGTCTTCTTGTTTCAACTTTGGGAGGTTGAGTGATGTCCCAAAGTCCTCCATTTCATTTAAGTTATCAAGTTTGTTTCCATACAGGTGTGCACAATAATCTCTGATAATCTTTTGTATTTCTTTGGGGTCAATTGTGATTTGGTCTTTTGCATTTCTGATTGTGTTTATCTGGGCTTTTTCTCTCTTTTCTTGTTCATTCTGGTTAGGGGTTCATTAATCTTGTTTATTCTTTCAAAGAACAAGCTTTTGGTTTTATTGATTTGTTCTATGACATTTTTGTCTTCTGTGTCCTGTATTTGGGCATTTATTTTGATGATCTGGATTCTTCTGATAAAGTTTGGGTTTTGATGGTCTTGTCTTTCCAGCCCCTTAGGTGACTTGTTAGGCAGCTAACTTGTGATCTTTCCATTTTCTTGATGTGTGTTCATAGAGATATAAATTCCCTTCTTAGAACTGATTTCATGGCGTCCCAGAGGTTATGGTAAGATGTTTCTTCATTTTCATTTGTTTTTAGGAATCTTTTAATTTCTGTTTTGATTTCTGTGTTGACCCAGGAATTATTCAGCATCATGCTATTTGGCGTCCATGTCTTTGTGGGTTTTGAGAGAATTTTGTTGGTGTTGATATTTATTTTTATTCCACTGTGGTCTGAGAAGGTACATGGCAGTATTTCAATCATATGGAATTTGTTTGTGCTTGATTTATGGTCAAGGATGTGATTAATCTTGGAGTATGTTCCATGTGATGATGAGTAGGATATATATTCTGTGGTTGTTGAGTGGGGTGTTCTATAGGTATCTATTAAGTCCATTTGGTCAAGTGTCAAGTTGAGGTTCCGGATCTCTTTGTTGATTTTTTGTTTCATTGATCTATCTAGAGTTCTTAGTGGGGTATTTAAATCTCCAGCTATAATAGTTTCGGAGTCAATATCTTTTTTTGGTTTACTTAGTAGTTGATTTATAAAGGCTGGTTCTCCTGTGTTGGGTGCATATATGTTTAGGATGGATTTTTTTGTTGACCGATTGAAACTTTTATCATTATGTAGTGTCTTTGTGTATCTTTTTAAAATTTTCGATAGCTTAAAGATTGTTTTGTCCAATATTAAGGTCATGACTCTTGCTTTCTTTTGTTGTCCATTCACCTGGAAATTCATTTTCCATCCTGTAACTTTGAGTCTGTTTGCATCCCTTGTGGTTAGATGAGTATCCTGGATACAGCAAATTATTGTCATGATTTTTCATCCCGTTTACCATTCTGTTTCTTTTCAGTGGTGCATTTAGTTCATTCATGTTCAGGCTGATTATTGAAATATGATTGTTCACCTCTATCATGAGGTTCTTATAAAAGAAGTTTTCTTTTCTTTTTTTTCTTTGAACTTTTGGGTTGACATATATGTGTGTTTTCAAGTTTGCAATCACAATACATTCTCTGTTGATTCTGTGTTCCTGTTCTCTTGGGAAGTGCTTGGTCCTTCTTTTTTTTTTTTTTTGTCTGTGCTTAATACTTTTTTAGTCTCCTGTAGAGTTTGTCTGGAAGCTGCATAATCTCTTAGCAATTGGATGTCTGGGGAGATTTTTAATTCCTCCATCACTGATGAAGATGAGCTTGGCAGGGTAGAAAACTCTTTTTTGGCCAAGCTTGGTGGCTCAGCCTGTAATCCTGCACCTTTGGGAGGCTGAGGTGAGTGGGTTGCCTGAGTCCGCAGGTTCGAGACCCACCTGGGCAGCTTGGTAAGACCTCATCTCTACAATAAATCAAAAATTAACTGGGTGTGGTAGCACACACCTGTAATTCCAGCTACTTGGAAGGCTGAGGCGGAATGATCGCTGGAGCCCAGCAAGTTGAGGCTTCAGTGGCCGGGAGCAGTCACTGCACTCCAGTCTGGGTGACAGAGTGAGACTCCAACTCAAAAAAAAAAGAAAAGAAAAGAAAAGAAAAGAAATTCTTTTTTGAAATTTTTTGTCTTTGAGAACTTTGAATATTGAACTCCAGTCCCTTCTTGCTTGCAGTGTTTCTGCTGATAGGTCTGCTGTTATTCATTTTGGTTTTCCCTGGTAGGTAGTCTAACCTTTCTATCTTTCTGCTTTTAGAATTTTGTATTTTGTACCTACTTTGTGTAGGTGAGTTGCTATGTGTCTAAGGGTTGGTCTTCTCATTTGATGTCTTGCAGGAATTTTTTATTTCTCTTGTATCTGAATGGTCAAATCTCTGGTGAGATGGGGAAAATTTTCTTGAATAACCTCCTAGAATACTTGCATCTAGGTGTTCTCTCTTTCTCTTTCTTCTTCTGGGATACCAATCAGGCATAGGTATCTTGATATAACCACACATCTCTTGGAGGCTTTGTTTTTCTTTCTGAATTTTCTTTCTATGCTTTTTATAGATCAGGTTAATTCCATGTTTTGGCCTTCAAGTTCTGAGATTCTTTCTTTTGCTTGATTAATTCTGCTTTCCATGGTTGTCATCTCGTAATTTATTTCCTGGATGAATTTTTTTATAGCCAAAAATCTGTTACAAAATCTTTCAGTGTTGCATCTTGTCTTTCTTTGGTCTTTTTTGCTCTTTCCATCCATTTCTTAATCCCTGCTTTATTCTGGGGTCAGTCTTTGGTGACTTTCATTGTTTGGGCTGTGAGATCCAGTTTTTCAGGAGTTTTCTCTTTGTTACACTGGCAATTACCTGTGTTCTACCACTGATTTTTTTTCTCATTTGTGACCAATCTCTTTCTTTTCTCTTTAGTTCTGTTATTCTGTTATTGGAAAGGTTTTCACTTCTGATGTTTGCTCAACCCTCTATTCTTCCCTGATCAGGGCTCTGAATTTGTTCCATTTTGAAACAGGGCTGTGGGTGGGAAGCTTTGCTGTCTCCTGCAGTTTTGAGAGTTGAATAAGGTGGAAGATGGGGAACTAGGATTCAGAAACTACTTGCAAATCACAATGGGGTTCCCTGAGACCCACTCCCCACCACTGTTCTATATGATGATGCGATTGTTACCTGTGTGTACCCTCGAAGTCCAAGATGCAGTAACAGCAATGAGAAGAACAGAGAAAAGTAGAATGAAATAAGATAGACAAAAATACAAAAAAAAACCCAAAACATGGAAGAACAAAAGCAGAAAGCAAAGCAAAATCAATCACACACACACATACACACACACACACACACACACACACACACACACACACACACACACACACAAACAGCAAAACAAACAGTCAAAAAACAGGAAAACTGAATATACCTACACACACACTCCCAATGCAAAATGGAAGGAGAAGAAAAAAAGAGAAAAAAGGAACTTAAAATCAAATGCTAATACATTCATTCACACACACATTAAAAAAGAGAACAAGAGAAAACTGAGAAATGAACACTCAATCATTCACATACACACAAACAGAAAACACAAAATTAAAGAAAAAAGAAATTTAAAAAGTAGAAGAAGGAAAAAAGAAAAATAAGAAAAGATGGGGAAGAATGCAGATAGAATTCCCACATATGCATTCATGCACAAAGGAAAATTAAAAAAAATTTAAAACAACAACCAGAAGAAAAAAAAAATTCCAAAATACCACAAAAACCTGCCCTCTTGTGGCAGGTTCTGTAATTGTTCCTCTCAGCTGCTCACAGGTAAGCCCCTCTGCTGTCTCCTGCAGAGCTGCAGCCTTAATCACAATCTCCCCAGTGGCTGGGGTGGGAAGGAGAAAGAGGTGGTGGGGGTGGATAGAGCTTCCTCTCCTCCCACTCTTGTATAGTCGGGGGATCCTCTCTGGTGGTAAGTTGTGGGATTGTCTCTTGTCCAGGTACTGGTGGGAGGATGTCCCAGTCAGGCTTATCCTGGAGTAGAGTCCACCTATCATGGCTGACTTCCAGGCCACACCTGGGTTCATTCCTCTCAGTTGTGCCTCAGCCATGTGGGTCTGACTTTCAGAGGATTGCTGGGGAGGTGGGAGTTGAGTCAGCTCCAGACTCACTGCTGTTATTTTCTGAGGTCTTCTTCATCCTTTTCTGGTCACACCCTTTGTTCTGTGGCTGAATCCGGGTAGGTGGTTGAATGCCTGAGACTCAGCACTTGTCCTGTCCCTCCAGAGTTTGTGCTTTCAGGATATTCTGAGTCATGATCAACCTCTAAGTAGTTAATATGCCAATCACAGAGATTAGGTTTGTTGCTTCATGGTAAGCAAGTCAGAGCACTTTCCTGCCCAGTTTTCAAGATGGTGGCAGGGTGCCTCTTTCATCTTCTCCAGTGGGGCCCTGCCTCTGGGCTCCTTTGCTGTATTTTCTCTGCAGCCCTTGCTACCAGAGTCTGACGAGGAACTACAGTGGTGAGGCAGAATCTGGAGCTGTCAGTCCTGGCAGATTCTTCCCAGGAAGGGTTTTGCTGAATAAACAAAAAAGATGCTTGGCTTCTGTGCTCTGTGAAGTGCTAGAATTCAAGCAGAGCAGTTGCAGCACGAGTCACTTCACCAGGAGAGCCCTGGCCAATTGTTCCCGAGTCCTCACTCAGTAAGCCACTCACACACCCACTTACAGACACATATGCAATATTTTTCTTACACTCACTTACTCACACTAGGACTCACATAGTCTGACTGGCTCCACTGCCGTTTTCCCAGAAGTCCCTCTACTATTTGTTAATATCCATCTTTTTTCCCACTGAATCAAACTACTACTAGTTTTGTTATATATAGTGTTCTTAAATAACTATAGTATACATTTCCATACTCTCCATCTTGTTCCCCTCTTTTGTTTTTGTCTTCATTGCAAAAAAAAAAAAAAAAAAAACACATAATCTAATAGGTGTCTAATATTTATTCCCATTCCCATTAAGATTTAGTCAATCATTAAAGAAACAGGAAAGTTTCTCAAGCTCAAGGAGAAGAAAGATCTTGTCCAAATACAGAACAAGATTATATAAACTGATAATAGTAATCTTTGTTAGGCAAGTAGTGTAGTGATGGCTATAAAACCTGGGTCTAGTCAAACAGCATAAATAGAGGTCTCCTCTATGGCACTTATGGAAAAAATTTTTTTTTTCCTTGTTGAAAGAGATAGACTCAACTGGCTGGATACTTTTGAATATTTGCCTCTCTATAAAGTAATGACAAATTGACTTGAAATCACTGATGTTAGATAATGTCTTGATACCTATAATGACAAGTTTTTCCTCATGGTTCTTTTTTAACCATAGTTTTTAATATCTATTTTATATCAGTAATTCTTCTGTATTAAAAATAATCATGTTCTCACCATTTTTCCAGATATGCTTCCAAACCAAAGTGTTGGGAATGAGGGTAAAAAACTAAATTCATTTTATTGTTTTCTTGTTTTTATTCCAAATAGTCTATAAATTCTATCATCCAGTGAAATAGGCAAGAGAGAGAAAGGGAATGAAATTTAAATTTTTCAGGTTCTATGATTTATTTTAAGTGCTTCCACAAATCTCTTATTTTATATCTATAGCATTTGTCTGATTTTCAGTTTATAAATTACTTAATATATCTCATTCTCCTAAGGAAAATGATATTAATACCGTAAGTCATATTTCATTATTTCAAAGTAGCTGTTGAATATCCGTCCAAAAAAATCTTATAAAAATCAGTTAAAGATAATTGAATTTTAGACTAATTCACATTAAAATTATTTGTTGTCCTAATAGTTATAGGGACTATTAAGAGAAGTTGGGGAGATTTCTCCAAATCCAAATACTATCTACCAGTCCACTTATCTTGATACTTCTTTATACTTCTAGTTCCTTTATTTATACCTGCTACTTTTCTCCAACCAGCCATTCTCAGTACATTGTTTAGAATGTTCTATCTTTTATTGGTATATCTTTTTTATTCCAGATCATGGCAAACACAATCATAATAAAAACACTTCAAATTTGTTGTAATTGTGCGTTTGTAATGCTACAGCCTTCTACAAATGAACATTTTGTAATAGGTGTTGTTAATATGTAAAATAAATTCTCATACTGAAACTGACCTGACTTTCCCATAGAACCAATGATTCTGGTTTCTTTTTGAATAAACATAGTAATTGACACTTCTGGCCTCAAAGGTTGAAACTTACATTTGTCTTATGTTAGTTCCTTTCTCAGGAAACTTTATCAGGCCTAGAGTATCAAGAAACTGAATCTCACCAGATCACCACATCCAGACAGTGAGATGCCAGACCCCACAAGTTTGCCAACTCCTCTTCTTTATCCTTCCCCAATTCTTGTTTTCTTCATTCCTGCCTCACTATATAAGCCCCTGACTTCAGTGGGACAGTGAGACAGATTTGTGAATGAACTTCCCATTCGCCTTGCCTGTTATCACCCAAATATATATATATTTTTGCCTGGCAATACTTGTTGACTCAGTGACTGACTTTCTATGTGAGTAAGCGTATGGTGACTGAACCTCTAGAGCTCTGTAACAATACCTAAAAAACCAAGTTTATACTCAAATTTAAGTTTATTTGCCTTAAGACAGAGAAAAAAATGGAGCAATTTATATTTGTATTTTCTTAGACACTTGATATTTCTTCAGCATGTATCTAGATCTTTTGTATTTTCCATATTCAGACAGTAATAGTTTAACAATGTTTTATTCAAGTTATAAATATAATATTTATAATTTATTTTAATTTTTCTCATAAAATAACCTGTTCTATTAAAAATAATGAACATTGGCTGGGCATGGTGCCTCAAGCCTGTAATCCTAGTACTTTGGGAGGGTGAGGTGTGGTGATTGCCTGAGCCCACAGGTTTAAGAACAGCCTGGGCAACTTGGGTGACTTCATCTCTGCAATAAATAAAACATTTAGCCAGGCATGGTAATACATGCCCATAGTTCCAGCAACTTGGAAGGCTGAGATAGAAGGATTGCCTGAGCCCAGTAGATCAATGCTAGGATGACTGTGAGCATGCCACAGCACTCCAACCAGGACGATAGAGTGAAATTCCAACTAAAAAAAAATTGAACATTTACAAAAGTAAAAAAATATATAACAATTCACCTATGTGTATCATCACACACTTTTAAAAACCATTAACTCATGGTCAACTGTGAGCACAGAATTCACAAACTTACACAGATTTATTTAATATTTTAAAGATATTGTTCCATTGTCTTCAAGTTTCCAATAGTGACATTGAGAAGACGAATGCCATTCTGTTTCTTCATCTTTTTAGGTAAGCCAATTTTGGGGGAGGGAATGACTTTGGAAATTTTATAAATTTCACATCAAATTTCAAATTGATGTTACATGGCTGGGGCTTTGAAGATTTATTTTCAGATGATCATTGAGCCCTTTCAATAAGGAGACCATATCCTTCCAGTTTAGGATTTGGTTTTTCTCCTTTGGTCCTTTCTTCTTTCCTTCTTTCCTTCCTTCCTTCCTTCCTTCCTTCCTTCCTTCCTTCCTTCCTTCCTTCCTTCCTTCTTCTCTCTCTTTCTCTCTCTCTCATTTATATGTTTGTTCATTCATTTTTTTGAAAATAGGTTTTTTTCAATATTTTTTATTATGATGTTGTGGGGTAAAGTTAAGGGTTAGGTATACATTTACGTTTCATTCAGGCACCCTGTTGATAAGAGTTGTTTCCCCGTCCCCAGACAGATATTTGCTACAGTTAATCCCATCTCCCTCCCCCCCATGGTTTCCCAGTACTGTCAGTCATATTCTGATAGTATTACATTGGATGTTCAAGGTCCATTATATGAGTGAGAACATGTGATACTCGGATCTTTGTTTCTGTGAGAGGTCACTCAGTATTATAGACTCTAGTTCCATCCAGGTTGCTGTGAAATTCATGATTTTGTTCTTTTTTATGGCTGCGTAGTATTCTATCGTGTATATGTACCACATTTTTTTAATCCAGTCCTCTTTTGATTGACAGCATGGCATGGCTGATTCCAGGTTCTTGCTATTGTGAACAACGCTGTGATAAACATACGTGTTCAGGTATCTTTCTTATAGAGTGATTTGAATTCTTCAGGATATATTCCCAGTAGAGGGATTACGGGATCAGGTGGGAGGTTGATATTTAGAGTTTTAGGAATTGCCACACTGCTTTCCACAGAGGTTGCACTAGTTTACACTCCCACCAACAGTGTAGAAGTGTTCCCTTTTCACCACACCCTCTCCAGCAGCTGTTATTTTTTGAGTTGTTGATAATTGCCATTCTGACTAGAGTTAGGTGGTATCTCAGTGTGGTTATGATTTGCATCTCCCTGATGATTAGTGAGGTTGAACATTTCTTCATGTGTCTCTTGGCTGCTCAGATGTCTTCCTTTGTGAAGTGTCTGTTCATATCTTTTGCCCATTTTATAATGGGTTTTTTTTTTTCTTTTCAGCATGTTTGAGTTCCTTATAGATCCAGGATGTTAAGTCTTTGTCAGACCTGATGTTGGCAAATACTTTTTCCCAGTCTGTAGGCTGTCTCCCTGCTCTCTTGATGGTTTCTTTGGATTTGCAGAAGCTTGTCAGTTTAATAAGGTCCCACTTGTCTATCTTCTCTCTTATGAGCTGTGGGTTTCAGGTTTTGTTCAGGAATTGGATGCCAGTTCCAATTTCCAAGAGGGAATTTCCTTCATTTTCTAAGGTTCTTATGGTTTGAGGTTTTACATTTAGGCCTCTGATCCATTTGGAGTTAATTTTTGTGCAATGGGGAGAGACAGGGGTCCTGTTTCAAACTTCTGCAAGTGGTCAGCCAGTTTTCCCAGCACCATTTACTGAATAGGTTCTCCTCTCCCCATTGGTAGGTGGTGGAGGCTTTGTCGAAGATGAGTTGGTTGAGAAATTGAGGTTTTGCTTCTGGAATCTCAATTCTATTCCATTGATCTATATGCCTGTTCCTATACCAATACCAAGCTGTTTTGATGATTGTAGCTTTATGGTAAAGTTTGAAGTCTGGCAATATAACACCTGCTTTGTTTTGTTTTTGTTTTTTTTTTCTGAGGATTGTTCTGGCTATTCTTGGACGTTTGTGTTTCCATATGAATTCCTGTGTTGTTTTTTCTAGGTCTGAGAAGAATGTTGTTGGTAATTTGATGGGTATTGCATTGAATTTCTAAATTGCTTTAGGTAAGATGGACATCTTTCACAATGTTGATTCTTCCAATCCATGAGCATGGGATATTTTCCCCCTTGTTTGTGTCATCTTTGATTCCTTTGAGCAGTGTTTTGTAATTTTCATTTTAAAGATCTTTCATGTCTCTGGTTAGGAAGATGCCAAGGTATTTCATTTTTTTTTTTTTTTTGGCTATTGTGAATGGAATTGTGTTTTTTATTTGGGTTTTTCTTTGTTTATTATTGGTGTAGAGAAATGCAATTGTCTTTTGTACATTTATTTTTTATACTGAGACTTTGCCAAAGGCCTTTATCAGTGCAAGGAGTTTTTTGACAGATTCTCTTGGGTTTTCAAGGTACACAATCATATCATCTGCAAAGAGAGATAACTTGACTTCCTCTTTTCATATTTGGATACCCTTGGTTGCCTCCTTTTCTCTGATTGCTCGAGCCAGGACTTCCAATACTATGTTGAACAGGAGGGGTGAGCGTGGGCATCCTTATCTTGTTCCAGTTTTCAGGGTAAATGGTTCCCATTTTGTCCATTTAGGAGTATGCTGGCTGTGGGTTTCTCGTAGATGGTTTTTACTATTTTGAAGTATGTTTCCCATATGCCTAGATGTTCAAGGGTTTTTACAAAGAAGGGGTGCTCAATTTTATCAAAAGCTTTTTTTGCATCTAATGATATAATCATGTGGTTTTTGTTTTGACATCTGTTGATGTATTTAATTACATTTATGGTTTTACGAATGTTGAACCAGCCTTGCATCACAGGAATGAAGCCTACTTGGTCATGATGCACTATTTTTAGAGATGTATTGCTGAATCCGGTTTGCTAGGGTCTTGTTGAGAATTTTAGCATCTATGTTCATCAAAGATATTGGCCTGCAGTACTCTTTCTTTGTTGGATCTTTACCTAGCTTGGGTATCAATGTGATGTTGGCTTCGTAAAATGATTTGTGGAGAGTTCCGTCTTTTTCTATCACCTGGAATAACTTCAATAGGATTGGTATCAGCTCCTCCTTAAATGTCTTGTAGAATTCTTCTGGAAAGCCATCTGGACCAGGGCTTTTTTTGGTAGAAAGTTTTCTTATTACGTAGTCGATTTCCTTGATTGTTATTGGTCTATTTAGGGTCTCAATTTCTTCTTGTTTCAACCTAGGTAAGTTGTGTAATGTCAGAAAGTCCTCCATTTCCTTAAGGTTTTCAAGCTTGTTTCCATACAAGTGTACGTAGTAGTCTCAAAGGATCTTTTGTGTTTCTTCAGGGTCAGACGTGACTTCATTTTTTGTGATTCTGATTGTGCTTATTTGTTTTTGTTTTTTTTTTCTCATTTTTTTTTTGGTCAGTCTAGCTAAGGGATCATCAATACTGTTTATCCTTTCAAAGAACAAGCTTTTTGTTTCATTTATTTTTTGTATTATCTTTTTGTCTTCTATGTCCTGGATTTGCGCTTTTATTTTGGTGATCTGGATTCTTCTGCTGAAATTAGGGTTTTTGTGGTCTTGCTTTTCCAGCTTCTTTAGGTGGCTTGTTAGGTTGTTAATTTGTGTTCCTTCCATTTTCTTCATGTATGTTTGTAGGGATATTAATCCCCCTCTTACTACAGCTTTCTAGGCATCCCAGAGATTTTGGTAAGCTGTTTCTTTATTTTCATTTGTTACCAGGTATCTTTTTATCTCTGTTTTGATTTCATCATTGACCCAGGAGTTGTCTAGCATCATGCTGTTTAGTGTCCATGTCTTTGTGGGTTTTAGGGGGATCTTGTTGGTTCAATGTTTATTTTAATTCCACTGTGGTCCAAGAAGGTGCATGGTAGAATTTCAGCCTTTTAAATTTGCTTATGCTTGATTTGTGTCCAATTATGTGGTCGATCTTAGAATATGTTCCATGCGGTGATGAGTAGAATGTGTATTCTGTGGTCATTGCATGGAGTGTTCTGTAGGTATCAATTAAGTCCATTTGGTCCAGAGTCTCATTGAGGTTCCGGATCTCCTTGCTGATTTTTTGTCCTGATGATCTGTCTATGGTTGTGAGTGGGGTATTAAAGTCCCCAGTTATGATGGTGTTAGAGTCAATATCTTTCTTTAGTTTTCCCGGAAGTTGCTTTATGAAAGTTGGCCCACCTATGTTGGGTGCATATATGTTTAAGATAGATATTTCTTGTTGATGGAGTAAACCTTTTATCATTATGTAGTGTCCCTCTGTATCTTTTTTAATTTTTGGTAGCTTAAATGGTATTTTTTCTGAAATTAGGATCGTGACTCCTCCTTTCTTTTATGTTCCATTCGCTTGAAAATTTGTTTCCCATCCTCTTACTTTGAGTCTGTGTATGTCCTTTCTAGTGAGATATGTCTATTGAAGGCAGTATGTTGTTGCCTGGTGATATTTTATCCATTTTGTCATTCTATGTCTTTTCAGTGGTGCATTTAGTCCATTCACATTCAGGCTAATTATTGAAATGTGAGAGTCCATCCCTATCATAGAGTTCTTATAGTGTTGCTGTTTTTCCACTTGGTTTTTTGTGTGTGTGTGTGTCTTTCTTCTCATTTGGGGGGTTGGTTCATGTATATTTTATTTTTTCGCTGTCCTCTTGTGAAGAACGTTGTTCTTTTTTTCTTTTCTTGTGTGTTTAGTACTTTAAGTGTTTCATGTAGAGATGGTTTGGTGGCAGCATAAGTTCTTAGGGATTGGATATCTGGGAAAGATTTTAATTCTCCCTCACTGATAAAGCTTAGTTTGGCCGGGTAGGTTATTCTTGGTTGAAATTGTTTATTTTTAGGACTTTGAAGATAGGGCTCCAAGCTCTCCTAGCCTGCAGTGTTTCTGCAGATAAATCTGCTGCTTTCTGATTGGTCTTCCATGGTAGGTGATCTGGCCTTTTTCTCTTGCTGCCTTTAGGATTTTTTCTTTTGTGCCTACTTTATTTAGGTGAATTATTATGTGTCTAGGAGTTGGTCTTCTCATTTGTTGTCTTGTGGGGGTTCTCTGAATCTCTTGTGTTTGAATTTTTGCTCATGATTAGATAAGGGAAGTTTTCTTGAATGATTATGGAAATTTTTTTCCAATGTGGTCTCTGTTTCTCTTTCTGCCTCGGGGAGTCCGATTATTCTTAGGTTAGGCCTCTTGAGGTAGTCACTCATCTCTTGAAGGTTTTGTTCTGTCTTTTTTAGCTTATTTTCTGTGTTCTTAAGAGTTTGGGTTATTTCTATATTTTGGTCTCAAGCTCTGAGATTCTTTCTTCTGCTTGGGTAATTCTGTTTTCCCATGCTTATCAGTTTGTTATTTATTTCATTCACATATTCTTTATTATGTTATCTCAGATATCAGCCCCTTTCCCTAGTTTCTTCTTGGGTCTCCTAAATTTCCTTTTAATCTCTCCATTATTTTTTTTGTATCTAATTTGCAGTTTGAGACCCTTCATTCTGGGGGCTTTTCATTGTTTGCATTCCAAAGTGAGTTTTCTCAGTGTCTGCTCTCCAGGAGTCTGGGAGAGCCCCATACTCTTCTTTTGGTTTTTCTTATTTCTGTAGATTTTTCTCCCTCCCCACTTTCCCTCCCCCTTTTTCAATTCTGTTTTTGGGGAAGGTGGGGTTGCTTTTATTTCTTTTGCAATGACCTGTTCTTCCTTATGAGGGTCTTCTGGCTTTGTTCACTTTTCCCTCTGCTTTACAGTCTGTCTATTCAGCAGTATGTAGTCTTGGTCCCAGGTTGGCTATGTGAAGACTTGTTGGCTAGGTGAAGTCTTCTGGCTTTACTCACTTTTCAGGTTGGCGCATAGGCTGCAATCTGTACTTTTTGCAGTTTTGAGATTTAATTGAGAGGAAAGCTGTGGTTCAGAATGCTGATTCCAGCATCCACAAACAGGTGTATGAACACACTGGAACCTATTTTCCTCTGCCTTACAATCTGTCCATTCAGCAGTATGTAGTCTTGGTCCCTAGATTAAAAAGAAGAGTATAAGCCGGGCTCAGTGGCTCAGCCTATAATCCCATGCCTTTGGGAGGCTGAGGTGAGTGAATTGCCTGAGCCCGTGGTTTCGAGATCTGCCTGGGCAGCGAGACCTCATCTTTACAATAAATCAAAAAATCAACCAGGTGTGGTAGCGCATGCCTGTAATTCCAACTACTCGGAAGGCTGAGGCGGAAGGATCGCCAGAGCCCAGCAGGTCGAGGCTGCGGTGGCCGGGAGCAGCCACTGCACTCCAGTCTGGGTGACAGAGTGAGACTCCAACTCAAAAAAAAAAAAAAGGAGAGTATAAGATAGGAAAATAATGGAGGAAGGGGGGTCAATAGGGAGTTAGAAAGAGATGTGCGAGAGGGAAAACAGATGTACATACCAACTGTCAGGTGAGAAAGAGACACAAGGCTGGGAAGAAGTGCAGAAAGACACATAAGAAAGATTCCCAGAGAGTACTGATAGCTACAGAAAGACAGGCCAATAAAATCAAGAAACTGTGTAAGTCAGAAGGCAAACAACAAACGTGATCACAACTAACAGTTACAATGATAAAATCATAAGTCAAAATAAGCAATCAAACTAAAGTCACTTCTCTGATCTCCGATTCTGGCCTCTCCCCTTTGTTTTTCATTGCAGCATAGGGGTGGGGCTTTGTCTCCCGTTTCGCGCTGTTGCCTTAGGAACTGAGGTAAAGTTTGTTGATAGGTGGGCAGGGCAATGAAAGTCTCTGCTTGGAGAATGGTGAGGCAGTTTATGCAGATCTGTTTTTCTCCGCTTGTCTGGGTCCCCAGCTTGGGGTCTTGCGCTGAGTGCCTCAGCCAGGGTGGGCCCGGAGTTCCATAGCTCCAAAGCTCCAAAGGGTAGGTGGTGAGCAGCGAGAGTGGCCCTGGGCCCCCCATAGGATACTTCAGCCAGGAATGGGACCAGTGTCTCTGAGGGGCGGGCACGCAGAACCTCCCTGAGTGATCGGCAGCTTGGTGTTGGGTGCCGGGCTGGAGATGATGTAACCAGGGAGGGAGTTGGGAGGGGTGTGGGACCCGACACTCCCATACACACAGTGGAACAGCAGCAGCAGGGGGCCACAATATCTGGCTTTAGGAACTGAGGTAAAGTTTGTTGATAGGTGGGCGGGGCAATGGAAGTCTCTGCCTGGAGAATTATAAGGCAGTTTATGCAGATCTGTTTTTCTGCACTTGTCTAGGTCCCCCAGCTTGGGGTCTCATGCTGAGGGCCTCAGCCAGGGTGGACCCGGAGTTCCAGAGCTCCAAAGCTTCAAAGGGCAGGTGGTGAGTGGCAAGAGTGACCCTGGGCCCCCCACAGGGGACTTCAGCCAGGAATAGGACTGGAGTCTCTGAGGGGCGGGCACCCAGTGCCTCCCTGAGTGACCAGTGACTTGGTGCCGGGTGCTGGGTTGAAGACGATGTAGCCAGGGAGGGAGCTGGGAGGGGCCTGGGACCTGAGACTCCCATGCACGCAGTGGAACAGCAGAAGCAGGGGGCCACAACATCTCGCCCTGAGTGAGACTGAAGGTCCCCAGGCCTCACACCAGCATGGTTGGTGGTGGGCTGGGGGATGGGGGAAGAGAAGTAATAGTCTTTTTGGGAACTCACGTTTGGAGAATCTCACAAGTTCACCTATGCCGTTGCCATCTTGTTCCTGTCTCTGAAAATAATTTTTAATCTTGTTAGGTATTTTTCTTTTCTAAAAATCTTGTTAGTTGGACATAATTTGTTTGCTGATCATCTTATTTTCTTGACCATTATTCATTACTTTGCCATTAGGATCACCTCTTGTGTGAATTTTTTTTTTTTATAAAGGCATCTAAAAAAGACATGAATGCACATATAACATGATGATAAACACCCATATAGCAGCCACTCAAAATGGTAATCTTTTAATATTTTCTGCCCATTAAAAAATTTAATTTTCTTTTTTGTTATGATTTTCAGTTATTGATGCATAACATAATGCTTTTTTACTATTTATATTGCAAACACATTTTCCCAGATTGTGATTTTTTTTTCTAATTGATGATACCTTTGATGTAGAAGATTTTTTTAATGTGGTAAGCAAATTCATTAATATTTTGATTTAAAGCTTGTGCTTTTTGTGTCTTGTGTAACAAATATTTTCAGACTTTGAAACCATAAAAATATTCTATATTTTCTTCTCATTAACAATACAAAAATTTTGCTTTTTGCATTTATATCTTTAATCACATGAGATTTAGTTTTATATATTATGTGAGGTAGAAATTTAATTGTTTATATTCAGAAGATCAGTGATCCCATCATCAGTAATTGATCATTCCTTTTCCAATGATTTATATGGCTACCTCAATCAAAAATTAAATATTTGCATAACAATGTGAATATACGTAATGCCACTGAATTGTATATATAAACATAGTTAAAATGGCAAATTTTGTTATGTATATTTTATCAAAGGAAAAACCTGAATGTACATATGAACATTGCCCTATGTGAGGGCTTTCTGAACCATTTTGACTCATAGATATTGTTTTATATATATGAAAAAAATTAATATGCATATATATTTTATGCATCGATGTCAAATATAATTTATTAAAGTATTTATAAATTATATTAGATTCAATTTCAGATTCAATATCTAAACAATAATTCTATAAACACAGGGAAAAATATAATATATTTTTAAAATGTATGTATGACATGAGACAAGTTGCCTTTTAAAGTAGGCTTCCCATGGTACATGCCAACTAGTGATAGTTAATGTTCTGAGCCACATTTGGGTTAAATATTAATATATATTTATTATGTAATCACAATCACATATGGCCCAAACTTCATCTGTACGATGACCACTTATGTACCTAATCCTGAATTGTACCCCACATCTTTAAAATTAAAAAAAAATGTTGATTTGCTTTCCATTGAATAGAAAGAACATACAAAGGACTTAGTTTTTTTTTTTTTGGTTTAAACTGTTAGTAGGCATTAGTTATTCTTTTGATAGTTGAATCTCCCAACTCTGGTACATACTGTATCACTTAATAAATGTTATTGTTGTTATTTAATTCAGAATTGTGTCTTTTGACAATGTCCCACAAGCTGGTTTTCCCAATAAAAAGTTTTACTTCATTTTTCTTCAGTCTTGATAACATTTGCATAACATTTTAAACCTTTTTTTCACAATTTATTCAAAAGCTTGCAATCATTCTGCTTATCCCAGTAAGTTTTCAGGCTATTCTGCTCATTTGATTTAATTGAAGCTAGAATTCTGTCATAATATTAATGTCAGTGTCTGTCTGATTCTCTGGGAAACTCATTGAGCTCCTCATTTCTTTCAATTTTCCTGTAATTATGGTCCTTTATCTCCTTCTGCACAAAACTAAACCAATACTTTTACATTTTCATTTGAGCTTCAGAACCCTTTTCTTTTTAGAAAGATATAGTTTCCATTGTAGACCCTATGAGGTGATGGAGAAAGGTTTAGACTTGAATGTTTTAAAATTACTGTAAAAGTTTAAAATGTCTTGATAATGGATAGAAAAGATGCTCCCTACTTGTTTTTCCTGTGATTTTTAGAAGCATTTATCTTGCTCCATGTAAAAGGTGATGTGAGGTTTTGTCTATTTTAGTTTCATTTAACTAATAGATTGATTTGTGGAGAATTATCTTCACAATATTTTTTCATTCATAAAATTGGCATAGCTCTATATTCACTTAGATAATTTTTCTGCTATTTAATAACATTGAGCATTTTGTAATTTTTTCTTAAAAATCTCACACAGCATTTGTCAGATTATTACTAAATGTTGTATGGTTTTATAATCCATGCAGGCACTTAGTTGATTTCAAAGTTGACACTAAAAACTGAAACAATGGTTTAAAGATGGAAAAATTTAGTATTATATCAGCATGTTTCAAAACGTTAGCTTTTTGTGAACCATTTTTACATTTGTCATATCTACATGCCATCCACACTATGATTTACTGATTTTTAAATTTTTGTTTGTAGTTTTTAAAAAAACTCAAAATGGAAACTTGAGTTATTGCTATCACTTGAAACAATGTTCAATGTGCTAAAGTCATTAAAATACACAAATAAATAATAAAATCAGGGGGAAACCTTAAAGTGCTTTCCTTTTAAAATCACAGCCTGGACCATTGATGTAGTTTTTAAAATACTAGTCTGTATCATGAATACACAATATTTATTGGACTTTAATGAAGTAATAATTGTTTGATTTTGTCACAAATGCATGTATGTATTACTGACTTTTAAATATATATACTCAGGGCAGGTTGGGTAGCTCACAACTGTAATCCCAGCACTTTGGGAAACTGAGGCAGAAGGATTGCTTGAGCCTGGGAGTTGGAGATTTGATTGGGCAAGACCTCATCCTTACAAAAAAATATATATGTATCAAATAGCCAGGCATGGTGGCAGGTGCCTGTAGTCCCAGTTACTCGGGAGGCTGAGGCAGAAGTCATACTGATATGCAGGACTTAATATGTGCCAGACACAGCTCAGGGCATTTGGCTAATTTAATCATCACAGCAATTCTATGGAGTCCGATATTATTTATAGTTTAAGATACAATTTTTTTCCATAGACTTTCATGAGACCTCTCTATCAGCTATATGCCTCTGAATCCATTGTATTAAGACAAAAAATTGGTGAAATTAATTCCCTTTGAAGTTTTTCCTGTTATTTGTGATTTTACTGAATACTTAAGATTGACAAGAATTTATTTGCCACAAAGCATCATTATTACACTTCCTTCCTTACTTTCTCTTCAGTCCTTTATGCTAAGGAAAGGACAAATAATTTCTTGTACATCTACGGTGGGAACATAGAGCTGTCATTCTAGCTGATGATTAGATAATTCTTTGATGTCTCATATTTTCTTCTCTCTGGTACTGTAGAAAACACTAGCAGCAATTATAAATACTTTCTCATGGAACTTTCTTCTTCAGAAGATAATTATTTTGATTGGCAACAAAAGTAATTAAAGGTAAAAGAAAACGAGACACTACTGTTTCCTTCCCCTTTACCTAAACCCTTCAGAGAAGGCCAAGGATTTTTTTTCCTTATTTACTTTTGGCCTATAGGTAAACTATTTTCTATATGACTTTTATGTAGGTATTAATTCAGATTTAGATGTATAAACTGCAGAACTATAAACCTGGAAGTGAATTATAATGACCCTCTCACTTCCACATAGGGAAATGAACCATCCAAATTTTAAAAGAGAGAGAGAGAGTGATTATCTGTCCCTGCTTACTTGTTCTTGTTATTTGTCTTAGCATCTTTAAAGACGAGGTAGATTACATCGTACTTAAAATATTGCTATGGTTACAAAAAGAAGAAAAGGATATTGAACAAACAGAAGTAAAAGCAAACCCACTATCCTTGAATAACAGAATTAAAGAAGATGGTGACATGGAGGGAAGGAAAAAGTAGGAAGGAAAAAATTGCACAAATGAAGAAAACCAAAAGAAGAACATAGGTCTCACAGACCCCTGGGAGGTCAGACACTGAGAAAACAGAATTCAGAATGCAAACAATGAAGAACCCCCAGAATGACTGATCACATGCAACAAACCCAGACATCAAGACATTAATAGAGAGAATAAAAAAAATTGAGAAGAAACAAGAGGAAAATAGAAAGGAGCTGATGACAGAAATAACAGCAGTAAAGAATAATGTGATGGAAATAAATAACAAACTAATAAGTATGTAAAGCAGAATTAGCCAAGCAGAAGAAAGAATCTCAGAGCTCAAAGACTAAAATATAGAACTAACCCAAACTGTCAAGAACATAGAAAAGAAGCTTAAAAAGACAGAACAAAACATTCAAGAGATGAATGATCACTTCAAGAGAAAAAACCTAAGAGTAACTGGCCTTCCTAAGGCAGAGGAGAAACAGAGGTCACACTGGAACAAACATTTCATGAAATCATTCAAGAAAACTCCCCTCATCTTATCAGTGATGCAAAAATTCAAACACAAAAGATTCAGAAAAACCCTGCAAGACAACAAATTAGGAGATCAACTCCCAGACACATAATCCACCTAAACAAAGTAATTATAAAAGAAAAAATCCTAAAGGCAGCAAGAGAAAAAGGTCAGACTACCGACCAAGGAAGACCAATTAGAATAGCAACAGATTTATCCATAGAAAGCTTCCAGGTTAGGAGAGCTTGGAGCCCTATCTTCAAAGTTCTAAAAGAATCTGAATCACCAAAATAAAAGCCCAAATCCAGGACATAGAAGACAAAAAGATAATACAAAAAATAAATGAAACAAAAAGCTTGTTCTTCAAAAGGAAAAACATCTATGGTCCCCTAGCTAGACTGGCCAAGAAAAAGAGAGAAAAAGCCCAAATAAACACAATCAGAACACAAAGATGAAGTCACATCTGGCCCTGAAGAAACACAAAAGATCCTTTGAGACTACTATGTACACTTGAATGGAAGCAAACTTGAAAACCTTAAGGAAATGGAGGACTTTCTGACATCACACAACCTGCCTAGGTTGAAACAAGAAGAAATTGAGACCCTACATAGGTCAATAACAATCAAGGAAATTGAATACTTAATAAGAAAACTTCCTACAAAAAAAAGCCCTGGACCAGATGACTTTTCAACACAATTCTACAAGACATTTAAGGAGGAGCTGATACCAATGCTACTGAAGGAATTCCAGGTGATTGAGAAAGATGGAACTCTTCTCAAATCATTTTATGAAGCTAACATCACATTGATACCCAAGCCAGGTAAAGACCCAACAAAGAAAGAGAACTACAGGCCAATATCCTTGATGAACATAGATACTACAATTCTCAACAAGATCCTAGCAAACCAGATTCAAAAACACATCTCAAAAATCATCCATCATGACCAAGTAGGCTTCATCCCTGGGAAGCAAGGCTGGTTCAACATTCGTAAAACCATAAATGTAACTAAATGCATCAACAGATGTCCAAACAAAAACCACATGATTATATCATTAGATGCAGAAAAAGTTTTTGATAAAATCCAGCACCCCTTCTTGATAAAAACCCTCGAACATCTAGGCATATGGGAAACATACCTCAAAATAGTAAAAGCCATCTATGAGAAAGCCACAGCCAGCATACTCCTAAATGGACAAACACTGGAACCATTTCCCCTGAAAACTGGAACAAGACAAGGATGCCCACTCTCATCCCTCCTGTTCAACATAGTACTGGAAGTCCTGGCTCGAGCAATCAGAGAAGAGAAGGCAATCAGGGGTATCCAAATAGGAAAAGAGGAAGTCAAGTTATCTCTCTTTGCAGATGACATGATTGTGTACCTTGAAAACCCAAGAGAATCTGTCAAAAACCTCCTTACACTGATAAAGGACTTTGGCAAAGTTTCAGGATATAAAATAAATGTGCAAAACACAATCGCATTTCTTTACACCAATAATAAACAAACAGAAACCCAAATGACAAGCACAATTCCTTTCACAATAGTCACAAAAAAATGAACTACCTTGGCATCTTCCTAACCAGAAACGTGGAAGACCTTTTTTTTTTTTAAAATCAATATTTTTCATTATGATGTTGTGGGGTAGAGTTAAGGGTTAGGTATACAATTACGTTTCATTCAGGCACCCTGTCAATAAGTGGTGTTCCCTCATCCCCAGACAGATTTTGCTACTGTTAATCCCATCTCCCTCCCCCCTCATGGTTTCCCAGTACTGTCAGTCATTTTCTTATAGTATTACATTGGATGTTCAAGGTCCATTATATGAGTGAGAACATGTGATACATGGATCTTTGTTTCTGTCAGAGGTCACTCAGTATTATAGACTCTAGTTCCATCCAGGTTGCTGCGAAATTCATGATTTTGTTCTTTTTTATGGCTGCATAGCATTCCATCGTGTATATGTAACACATTTTTTTAATCCAGTCTTCTTTTGATGGGCAGCATGGTTGCTTCCAGGTTCATGCTACTGTGAACAATGCTGCGATAAACATACATGTGCAGGTATCTTTTTTATAGAGTGATTTGAGTTCTTCAGGATATATTCACAGTAGAGGGATTGCGGGGTCATACGGGAGGTTGATATTTAGAGCTTTTAGGAATCATCACACTGCTTTCCACAGAGGTTGCACTAGTTTACACTCCCACCAACAGTGTAGAAGTGTTCCCTTTTCACCACACCCTCTCCAGCAGCTGTTATTTTTTGAGTTGTTACAATGAAAACTACAAAACACTGCTCAAAGAAACCAAAGATGACACAAACAACTGGAAAAATATCCTATGCTCATGAATTGGAAGAATCAACATTGTGAAGATGTTCATCCTATCTAAGGCAATCTACAGATTTAATGCAATACCCATCAAATTACCAGCAACATTCTTCTCAGACCTAGAAAAAACAATACAGGAATTCATATCGAAACACAAATGACCAAGAATAGCCAGAACAATCCTCAGCAAAAAAACAAACAAACAAAAAAAAACAAAGCAGGGGTATCACATTACCAGACTTTAAACTTTACTATAAAGCTACAATCATCAAAACAGCTTGGTATTGGTTCAGGAACAGGCATATAGACCAATGGAAGAGAATTGAGATTCAAAAGCCAAATCTCAATTTCTCAACCAACTTATCGTTGACAAAGCCTCCACCACCTACCACTGGGAGGAGGAGAACCTATTCAGTAAATGGTTCTGGGAAAACTGGCTGACCACATTAAGAAGACTCAAACGAGACCCCTATCTATCCCCATACACAAAAATTAACTCTAAATGGATTAGAGACCTAAATGTAAAACCTCAAACCATAAGAACCTTAGAAAATGTAGGACATACCCTTATGGAAATTGGAGCTGACATCCAATTCCTGAACAAAACCTGAAACCCACAGACCATAAGAGATAAGATAGACAAGTGGGACCTCATTAAACTGACAAGCTTCTATAAAGCCAAAGAAGCTATCAAGAGAGCAGGGAGACAGCCCACAGACTAGGAAAAAGTATTTGCCAACTCCAGGTCTGACAAAGGCTTAACATCTTGGATCTACAAGGAACTCAAACGTGCTGAAAAGAAAAAAACAAACAACCCCATTATTAAGTGGGCAAAAGATATGAACAGACACTTCTCAAAGGAAGACATCCGAGCAGCCAACAGACACATGAAGAAATGTTCAACCTCACTAATCATTAAGAAGATGCCAATCAAAACCACACTGAGATACTACCAAACTCCAGTCAGAACGGCAACTATCAATAACAAAAAATAACCGTTGCTGGAGAGGGTGTGGCGAGAAGGGAACACTTGTACACTGTTGGTAGGAGTGCAAACTAGTACAACCTCTGTGGAAAGCAGTGTGGTGATTCCTAAAAGCTCTAAATATTGACCTCCCATATGACCTCACAATCCCCCTACTGGGAATATACCCTGAAGAACTCAAATCACTCTATGAAAAAGATACCTGCACACGTATATTTATCACAGCATTGTTCAAAATAGCAAGAACCTGGAATCAACCATGCCATGCTGTCCATCAAAAGAGGACTGGATTAAAAAAATGTGGTTCATCTACATGATGGAATACTATGCAGCCATAAAAAAGAACAAAATCATGAACTTCACAGCAACCTGGATGGAACTAGAGTCTATAATACTGAGTGACCTCTCACAGAAACAAAGATCTGAGTGTCACATGTTCTCACTCATATAGTGGACCTTGAACATCCATCATAATACTATAAGAAAAGGACTGACAGTGGTGGGAAACTATGGGGTGGGGGAAGGGAGGTGGGATTAATGGTAGTAATATCTGGCCAGGTTTGGTGGCTCAGCCTATAATCCCGTGCCTTTGGGAGGTTGAGGTGAGTGAATTGCCTGAGCCTGTGGGTTCAAGACCTCCTGGGCAACTTGGCAAGACCTCATCTCTATAACAAATCAAAATGAGCTGGGCGTGGTAGCATGCACCTGTAGTTCCGGCTACTTGGAAGACTGAGGTGGAAGGATCACTGGAGCCCAGCAGGTCGAGTCTGTGGTGGCCGGGAATGGCCATTGCACTCCAGTCTGGGCAACAGAGTGAGACTCCAACTCAAAAAAAAAAAAAAAATGGTAGTAATATCTGTCTGGGGACGGGGAATCATTCCTTATCAACAAGGCTGCTCGAACGAAGCATATTTGTATACCTAACCCTTAACTGTACCCCACAA
This sequence comes from Cephalopachus bancanus, assembly GCA_027257055.1. Taxonomy (NCBI): domain Eukaryota; kingdom Metazoa; phylum Chordata; class Mammalia; order Primates; family Tarsiidae; genus Cephalopachus; species Cephalopachus bancanus. The sequence goes on from JAPVLO010000935.1 coordinate 660,193, forward strand.
TATCAAAATAAAAAATATTGATATATAAAAAAATTAAAAATAAAAAAATAAAATAAAATAAAATATTGCTATGCTATTGCTATGCTGAAAGCCAAAAAAAAAAGTAATTGTTTCAATTTGATATCTACTAAAGGACAATATCAAGATATATTTGTGGTTGTTGCTTGGTCTTGTATTTTTTAAGTAATTATTTAATATGTTGTTATTGTTTTTTTGTCCCCATTGTTAAAATTAACTTTCATTTTAATGTTTTTTTTATTCACCACTGAAGCCTGTATCCAAAAATATAACCATTAGTCTAATAGATCGTATATAACAGTGAGGCAATAAGAAGTTTTATCTCAGAGACTTTAAAATATTCAATAAGAAAAATCTTGACCTTTGTCCTTAAACATTATACAAATGTGATTTTTGTTCTGATCCATATGATTTATTTCATTAATTTTTTTTCTTTTTTTTTTGAGTTGGAGTCTCACTCTGTCACCCAGACTGGAGTGCATGGCTGCTCCCGGCCACTGTAGCCTTGACCTGCTGGGCTCCAGCGATCCTTCCGCCTCAGCCTTCTGAGTAGCCAGAATTACAGGCATGCGCTACCATGCCTGGCTGATTTTTTGATTTAGTGTAGAGATGAGGTCTGGCTGCCCAGGCCGGTCTTGAACCCATGGGCTCAGGCAATCCACTCACCTCAGCCTCCCAAAGGTACAGAATTACAGGCTGAGCCACCAAGCCCAGATTATTTCATTAATTTTTATATAGTAGGCACCAAACACAAATTATGATTAATTCTTATTTTCTGGGGTAGGGGTTTATTCATCAAAAAAAATTGTTCACAGCATGCACCATGTATTTTAGTTTTGTCCTAAACATCTTCCCAGTCCAAGTGTCTGCTTCCTCATCACTGCCAACCACTTGTGTTCTCTGTAGACTAGGTTTTGTTCTACTTTTAGTTTATGTTACCTTTTAAATCAGAAGTGAGAGCAGCACCTTCTGCCCAGTTACAAGCCCCTTAAAACAAATGTTAAAATTATTATTTTTAAAGTAAAAGGACAAAATAAGATCTTTACTAATAAATCTATAAAGCTGCCAGATGGCTTTATCAGTGTCTTAAATCTTGTGGGTTTGATGGGCTATACTTGAAATATAAACATCAATTATATCTCCTATCATGAAACTATTAAGAATGACCAACTTTCATAAGCATCAATTTCTTCATGTTAGATTCTCAGAAGCCATCTGATTTGGGTTCTACAAGAAATTTCAGTAATAAAATAGTTTCCAAAGGAAAACTGGAATATTATACATTTTTAACTGAAAGTGTTAAAATGCATTTTTTTGAAAAAAAGTTGATAACAGTTTTAATGTTTTCTTAAAAAACTTAAATTTTTTTTTTAATTTTAAAATTTTGGAGAACATTTTAGGGTTAGGTATACAAATATTCACTGTGCAGTTACCCTTGTTCATGAGATGTGCTTCTCTTCCCCAGGCAGATTTCCACTAGTGTCAATCCTTCCTCCCCACCCCCCTCCCCTCTGCAGTTTCCCACTAAAATCAATCTTTTTCTTGTAGCATTGCAGTGGTTGTTCAAGGTCCGCTTATGAGTGAGAACATGTGATACTCAGTTTTTTGTTTCTGTGAAAGATCACTCAGTATTATAGACTCTAATCCCATCCAGGTTGCTGCAAAGTTCATGATTTTGTTCTTTATGGCTGCATAATATTCCATTGTATATATGTACCACATTTTTTATATACAGTCCTCTTTTGATGGGCAGCATGATTGGTTCCATGTTCTTGCTATTGTGAACACTGCTGCAATAAACATATCTGTGCAGGTATCTTTTTCATAGAGTGATTTGAGTTCTTCCGGACATATTCCCAGTAGGGGAATTTGCAGGGTCATATGGAAGGTCAATTTTTAGAACTTTTAGGAGTCGCCACACTGTTTTTCACAGAGGCTGTACTAGTTTGCACTCACACCAACAGTGTAGAAGTGTTCCGTTTTTGCCACATCCATTTCAGCATCTGTTATTTTTTGAGTTATTGATGATGGCCAATCTGACTGGAGTTAGGGGATATCTCAGTGTAGTTTTAATTTGCATCTTCTTGATGACTAGTGAGGCTGAACATTTTTTCATGTATCTGTTGGTTGTTCGTACATCTTCTTTTGAGAACTATATCTTTTGCCCACTTTGTAATGGGTTGTTTTTTTTTTCTTTTCAGCATGTTTGAGTTCCTTGTAGGTTCTAGATGTTAGGCCTTTGTCATACATGGAGGTGGCAAATATTTTTTCCCAGTGTGGGCTGTCTCCCGCTCTCTTGATGGTTTCTTTGACTTTGCAGAATCTTGTCATTTTGATGAGGTCCCACTTGTCTATCTTCTCTCTGATAACATGGGTACTTTGGGTTTTGGTCAGGAGTTGGTTGCCAGTTCCAATTTCCATAAGAGTGTCTCCTGCATTTTCTAAAGTTCTTATAGTTTGAGGTTTTATGTTTAGGTCTCTGATCCATTTAGAGTTGATTTTTGTCTATGGAGATAGGTAGAGGTCCTATTTCAATCTTCTGCATGTGGCCAGTCAGTTTTTCCAGCACTACTTACTGAATAGGTTCTCGTCTCCCCAGTGGTTGGTGGTGGAGGCTTTGTGGAAGATGAGTTGGTTGAGAAATTGAGGTTTTGCTTCTGGAAACTCAATTCTATTCCATTAATCTATATGCCCATTCTTGTACCAATACCAGGCTGTTTTGGTGATTGTAGCATTATAATAAAATTTAATGTCTAGGAGTGTGATACCTCCTGCTTTTTTTTTTTTTTTTTTTCCTTTTCTTTTTCTGAGGATTGTTTTGGCTATTCTTGGTCTTTTATGTTTCCATATGAATTCCTGTATTGTTCCTAGGTCTGAGAAGAGTGTTGCTGGTAATTTGATGGGTATTGCAATAAATCTGTAGATTGCTTTAGGTAGAATGGACAGTTTAATGATGTTGATTCTTTCAATCCATGAGCATGGGATATTTTTCCACTTGTTTGTGTCATCTTTGATTTCTTTGAGCAGTGTTTTAAAGTTTTCATTGTAAAGGTATTTCACATCTCTGGTTAGGAAGATGCCAAGTTATTCTATTTTTATTTTTGGCTGTTGTGAATGGAATTCTGCTTTTTATTTGGGTTTCTGTTTGTTTATTATTGGTGTATAGAAATGCGATTGTCTTTTGCACATTTATTTTATACCCTGAGAATGTGCTCAAGCCCTTTATCAGTACAAGGAGGTTTTTGACAGATTCTCCTGGGCTTTCAAGGTATAGAATCTTGTCGTCTGCAAAGAGAGATAACGTGACTTCCTCTATTCCTATTTGCATATCCCTTATCACTTTCTATACTCTGATTGCTCTAGCTAGGACTTCCAGAACTATGTTGAACAAGAGGGGTGAGAGTGGGCATCCTTGTCTTGTTCCAGTTTTCAGGGGAAATGGTTCCAATTTCTGCTTGTTTAGCAGTATTCTGGCTGTGGATTTTTCGTAGATGGCTGTTATTATTTTGAGGTATGCTCCATCTATGCCTAGATATTCAAGACTTTTTATCAAAAAGGGGTGCTGGATTTTATCAACAGCTTTTTCTCCATCTAATGATATAATAATGTGGTTTTTGTTTTTATGTCTGTTGATGTATATAATTACATTTATGGTTTTAGGAATGTTGAACCAGCCCTGCATTCCGGGGTTGAAGCTTACTTGGTCATGGTGGATGATTTTTGAGATGTGTTGTTGAATCTGGTTTGCTAGGATCTTGTTGAGAATTGTAGCATCTATGTTCATCAAGGATATTGGCCTGTAGTTCTCTTTCTTTGTTGGGTCTTTACCTGGCTTGGGTATCAATGTGATGTTAGCTTCATAAAATGATTTGGGAAGAGTTCCATCTTTCTCAATCACCTGGAATACTTTCAAAAGAATTGGTATCATTTCCTCCTTGTATGTTTTGTAGAATTCTGCTGGAAAGCCATGTGGTCCAGGGCTTTGTGTGTGTGTGTGTGTGTGTGTGTGTGTGTGTGTGTGTGTGTAGGTAGTTTTATTATGACATAGCCAATTTCCTTGATTGTTATTGGTCTACGTAGGGTCTCAATTTCTTCTTGTTACAACGTAGGGAGGTTGTGTGATATCAGAAAATCCTCCATTTTCTTTAGGTTTTCAAGTTTGTTTTCATACAAGTGTACATAGTAGTCTCTGATAATCTTTTGTATTTCTTCAGGGTCAAATGTGACTTCATCTTTTGTGTTTCTGATTGTGTTTATTTGGGCTTTTTCTCTTTATTTCTTGGTCACTCTAGCTGGGGGACCATCAATCTTGTTTATCCTTTCAGAGAACCAGCTTTTTGTTTCATTGATATTTTGTATTTTCTTTTTGTCTTCTATGTCTCAGATTTGAGCTTTCATTTTGGTGATCTGGATTCTTCTGCTGAAGTTAGGATTTTGATGGTCTTGATTTTCCAGCTTCCTTAGGTGGCTTGTTAGTCTGTAAACTTGTGATTTTTACATTTTCTTCATGTTTTTTTAGAGATATGAATTCCCCTCTTACTACTGCTTTCATGGTATCCCAGAGATTTTGGTAAGATGTTTCTTCATTTTCATTTGATCTAGATATCTTTTAATCTCTGTTTTGATTTCCACGGTTACCCAGGAGTTGCTTAGCATCATGCTCTTTAGTATTTATGTTTTTGTAGGTTTTGGGGGAACTTTGTTGGTGTTGATATTTATTTTTATTCCACTGTGGTCTGAGAAGTTGCATGGCAAAATTTCAATTTTATGAAATTTGTTTATGCTTGATTTATGCCCACGTATTTGGCCTATCTTAGATTACGTTCCATGCAGTAATGAGTAGAATGTATAGTCTATGGTCATTAGGTGGAGTGTTCTGTAGGTATCAATTAAGTCCATTTGGTTAAGAATCATATTGAAGTTCCAGCTCTCCCTGCTAATTTTTTTGTCCTGATGATCTGTCTAAGGTTGTGAGTGGGGTATTAAAATCCCCATGTATGATAGTGTTAGAATCAATATGTTTTTTAAGTTTGCCTAGAAGCTACTATATGAAAATTGGTGCTCCTATGTTGGGTTCATATATGTTTAGGATGGATATTTCTTGTTGACGGATTGAACCTTTTATCATTATGTAGTTACCTTCTGTATCTTTTTAAATTTTTGATAGCCTAAAGGGTATTTTGTCTGATATTAAAATTGCCATTCCAGCTTTCTTTTTTGTTCTGTTCTCCTGAAATTTTGCTTCCCATCCTTTTACTTTGAGTCTGTGATTGTCCTTTCTGTGAGATGTGTCTCTTAGAGACAATATATTGTTGCCTCATGATATTTTTTTTCCATTTTGCCATTCTATGTCTTTTCAGTGGTGCATTTAATCCATTCACATTCAGGCTAATTATTGAAATATGAGAGTTTATCCCTATCATAAGGTTCTTATAGAGTTGTTGTTGTTCCTGTTTGTTGACTTTCTTTTGATTTTTGGATTGATTCATGTGTGCTTTCATTCTTTTTCTTGTGAAGAACACTGTCATTCTCTTTTCCTTTTCTTCTGTGTTTAATACTTTCTTAAGTGTTGCTTGTAGAAGGAATCAGAGGTAGCGTAAGATCTTAGGGATTGAATGTTTGGGAAAGATTTTACTTCTCTCTCACTGATGAAGCTCAGCTTAGCAGGTTAGGTTATTCTTGGTTAAAATTGTTTATCTTGGAGAACTTTTGAAATTGGACTTCAAGCTCTCCTGGTCTGAAGTGTTTCTGCTGCTATTCTTATTGGTCTTCCCCAATAGGTGGTCTGACCTTTTTCTCTTGCTGCCTTTAGGATTTTTTCTTTTACATCTACTTTGTTTAGGTGAACTATTATGTGTCTGGTGGTTGCACTTCTCATTTGTTGTCTTGCAGGGGTTCTCTGGATCTCTTGTGTTTGACTTTTCACATCACTCATGAGATGAGGGATGTTTTCTTGAATGATTTCATGGAATGTTTGTTCCAGTGTGGTCTCTGTCTCGCTTTCTGCCTCAGGAAGTCCAATTACTCTTATGTTCAGCCTCTTGAAATAATCGCTCATCTCTTGAAGGTTTTATTCTGTCTTTTTAAGCTTCTTTTCTATGTTTTTGACAGTTTGGATTAGTTCTATATTTTGGTCCTCAAGCTCTGAGATTCTTTCCTCTGCTTGGCTAATTCTGCTATTCATACTTATTAGTTTGTTATTTATTTCAATCACAGTATTCTTTACTGCTGTTATCTCAGTTATCAAATCCTTCCTATTTTCCTCTTGTCTCTCCTCAATTCTTTTTATTGTCTATTAATGTCTGGATTTGTAGTATGTGACCAGTCGTTCTGGGGGCTCTTCATTGTTTGCATTCTGAAGTCTGTTTTCTCAGTGTCTGACCTCCCAGGGGTCTGTGTGAGATCCATATTCTTCTTTTGGTTTTTCTTTATTTGTACAGATTTTCCTCCCCCTTTGTTCCTCCTTTTCTTTAATTCTGTTATTCAGGAATGGCAGGGGTTTTTTTTCTTCTGTTTGCTCAATTTCCTATTCTTCCTTATGTGAATCCTTTATCTTTGTTAAATTCTGAAGTTGGATTGTGGGTTGGGGGCTATACTTTTTTGCAGTTTTGAGATTTAATTGAGGGGGAGTTATGATTCAAAATCTATCTTCAGATCCCAGTATTCACTGACAGGTGTACGGGTACCCTGGAACCCCCTTCTCACTGCCTTGTGATCTGTCCATGCACTGGTGGTGTAAGTTTGCTCCCTGAAAGCAAAATGAGGTAAGAAAAAGCAAAAGAATGGAACAGGGAATGGGGGAGAAAGAGAAAGGTGGAGAGAGAGAAGAGTAAGAGGGCTAACAGACAAATGTACTGACTAACAAATTAAAAGAGACACAATGACAGAGAAGAGTAAAACAAAGACTAAAACATACAGGCAATCATACTAACACACAAGCCAGCCAACCTCCCTATTGGTTTACAATTCCCCTACATGAACAGGAGGTCTAAAGAAAAAAAAGAGAAATCATGGAAGTAACATAAACAGAGCAAGTACAAAAGCATTATCAAAAACAGAAAGAAGAAAAAAAGTAAAACATAGAACAAACAAAAATGGGCAAAAGAAACAAAGACTAAAAGTAAAAATAAAAAATTAAAACAATGAATCTAGCTTGGCCTGAGATCATTCCCGTGAGCTCAGCATCCTTTCAGTTCTGATCTCTATGTCTCATTGCAGGCTGGTAGGGTTGCTCACAGCTAGGGTCAGATCTGGGTTCAGTCAGCTTACTGCCTGTTAGGTCTGCCTCTCAGATCTGACTTGTCTGTGTCTGATCTAGCATGGGGGAGAGGTTTCTGTTTCCCTCCATTTCACGTGATTACCTTAGGTCCCAATTTGGAGGCTGGGGAGTGCTGTGTGGAGCTGGAGCTGGGCAGGTGATGTGTCTATGCCTGGTCCTGAGACAGAGAAAATGTCTGCAGTGGGCATCTCTTTACCAGTCATGAACCTCCTCCCTAACCCTCCTGAATCCTCTCTCTCCACCGATGGGACTCCGGGCTCCTGCTGACCTCCTGTCCTGCTACGGAGTGCAAGACAGCCAGGTGTTTTAGGTCAGTATGCCACAGGTGGCCTGGGGCAGGGGAATGAGTCAGGAGCTCCATGGGGCTGGAAGCCAAGGGTTGAGGCAGTGGCATAGCACATGGGACAGGCTTAAATCCCAAACTGGAGGCTGGGCCAAGCTGGCTGGAGCTGGGTGGAGCAATACAGATCCCTGTCTGGTCTCAGGGCTCCAGCTGATCTATTTTTCTGCTGCAGCCTGGCTGAGCTGGGAAAGGCAGAATGCGAGACTGCTGGCAATGCAGGCCAGCATAGCACCAGGCAGCTTGGGTCCGGCTGGGTTGGGCTGGGTGGTGCAGCAGGCGAGGGAGTCAGGAGCTCCATGGGTAGGAATCACATAAGCAGTGCACTGCATGGGAGGAGCTCCACAGGGCTGGGAGCCTCCCCAGCGAGGGAGTGTGGGGCTGGCAGCTGTGGTGGCAGCCACGTCAGTATTGCTTGAATGGGAGGAGCTCCACAGAGCCGGGAGCCATGGATCACCCCAGGCAGTGGTGGCGGCAGTGGCGACGGGGGCCACAGCTGAGGCAGCAACTGAGCAGTGTGTGAAGAGCAGGCTAGCTGTGGTGAGAGCCGCAGACCCCAGGGGAGAGTGAGAGTCTTTATGGATGCTCGCTTTCACAGAGGGTCTCATGGACCAATCTGCCCCATCGCCATCTTGTCAGAGGTCCTTAATGTTCTTATTGTTTCTCAGATGTCCCAATAAGTTAGATTATGTTTACTGGCAAAGTGCCTGATTTTCTTAGTTCACAAAAATTAAAACATTTTCCTTTATATTTTTATTATAAAGAAAATTCACCATTATTTAAAGTCAATAACTTAGTTTTTGATGCTATATTTTACTTGAGTTGAACATTAACCACAATTACCTAGTGCTCTTGAAAAAAATTAAACAGAATAACTGAAGCTGAGGCAAATATATATAGCAGGAGGAGGAATCCACCCTAAGACAACAAAAAAAATCTCATTTTGCAGATTAAATAAATAAAAAATTACTAAAGGGTTACAATTAGATATAGTAAAGAAAAAATTTTAATAATAAGATAAAGGAAAATTCTCCATGCATCAATGTAAAAAATAACATAAAAGGAACAAAATCCACTTTTTAAAAAACAGTATAATTAAAACTTCAGAATTCCTACTTCATAGCAAAAGGGACAAATTGAAGAAGCAAATGGAAAAACTCTTAGACCTAACCTACTTAATAATGATCAGTACCCAATTAAATAGAACTTGTTATCTTTTTATAATGTTAATAAGATGGTTTGAAACTTGGAGGTTAAGTCTATTAAAGGAGGTGAGTGATAGAGCCATAAATAAAACTGGAGTTTTTGCATACCTTGCTTGGAGAACTGCTAACTGAAAACCCAGTAATTACTCCTATATCATCCAGCTATGCGTTAGGCATTGGTTTTCTTACAGACAGAATAAGTGTGTACTTCACGTAGTACATACATGAAATGCCTTCTAGCTGATGATATCCTATGAATAGTAAGACTGAGAAGTGGGTCATCTAAAACTGCAAACTGGCCTAGCAATACTTTCTGATGTCCACTCTCTTAGTAATAAAAAATGCTGCCTTCTGCTGCTGCTGCTGCAAAAAAAGAAAATTAGAAATAGACGTTTAAAAGTTTTCAATAATATTGAGCAGAAACTGATGTACAAAGAAAAGGAAATTATTTCATATTTGTCAGATTGAAGGATAATTTTCTACAACCATTTTGGAAAGCAAGCAATACATTAAAATGAAGAAGCATTTATTTTATGCCCGAATCAATTAACTTCACAGCATTTACCCAAAAGAGACATTTCCCCTAGGAGGTTTGCTTTGGAAGATTTCATGAATTGGTTTATTTACTATTGTACTGATATTTATAGTAATGGCAAGTGGCATAAAAGTTAAATGTCCATCAATAGGGTATACAACAGTATACCATGAAATACTCTGCAGTAATTAATAAGGTTGTGGTTGATGTATGTGTATTGGTTTGTACATGCAATCAAGTAACTTGTTGAGAGACAAAAAAGCAAGTGCAGAATGATGCATACATGCTATATTTTTTAAAACAGGCAATTTGTGATAAGAAAAATAAAGCTGTAAATCCATGAGAGAGATCTGACCAATACATATCAACCCGAGAAGTGAGGGAGCTTGGTAAGTGATAGTCAAAGAAGACTTTATCCTTATCTTTAAATTGATCGTTTTACTGAGAATATATTCATACATGCACCCATTATACGTGTGATTGCTATTTAATAACATTTAATTTAAGTAATGGAAATTTACAATTTGTCTAGTCACTGATTTATACACAACACAGCTCTTACTATACTTTATATACCTGAAAACTGCCAGTGGGAGCACATAGCATCAATAAAGGAAATGATCTCAAACCAAATGAAGTGGAGACCAAAGGGAGGTCTAAATTTTACCAGTATGATGACCACTTGTATACCTAATCCTGAATTGTACTCCACATCTTTAAAATTAAAAAAAAGAAAAATCACAAAATTTTATTCTGAGGGTCATGGAACAATACATGAATAAAAGGAATTGATGTACTCTGTTTTTGAAAGGTATTTTCATGTGATTTCGATTATCCTCAGATTAATTAAAATTAAATGACTATTATGATTTGGAGAGATGGAACTAAATATTTCAATGAGAGACAGAGTTTCCTCTGGACAAAGAAAGAAATGAAATCCTAAAGAATATATGCTAAAAGAATGAATCATTACTTGCCCTCTTATACTTCAAAACATGAAAAAATGAGGATGTTAATATGAAAAAGTAAAAAGTTAAGATATATGCCTGAATAAGGAAAGCCGTAAACCATTGTAAAAATGAAATTTCAAATAATATAGAAAAGATAAATTAATGTAAAGTGATATTCAAAATAGTAAACAGACATTTGAGAAAAAATTAGAAAAAGACCTCAAGACTTACAGCAAAGTGCATTACATTTATTTAGAAATTTAAAGATAAAAATAACTTGAAAAAATATAATTTAACATAAGTGAATATTTTTCTGGTATTTGAGTTGGGAGTACATTTCTAAATATTAGAACTGATATAGAGACATAAAGGTAAAGTAATAAATTTGTCTATGTAAGAAAAAATGCTTTATCCATGAAAAGTATACAAAAAACAAGCAGTGAATTGTGAAAAATGCATGCAACATATATAGTAAACATATAATTCAAATTCTTAATATATGTAAAGTTTTTACAAAGAAGAAATACCAAAAAACAAGAAAATGCCTTATTTTTAAATGAATAAATGATAGTGCAAGGGAGATATATTTGACTCTTAAAATCTGGCAGCAGAGCTATTTGCATATATATATTATATCCATAATACTACATATTTCATATTTTACTCTATATTTAAGAATTGCAATATTATATTTTGATAAACATAGTGAAATCGTTACTAATACTTAAACAAATCAACATATCTATTCTCCCTCCTAAATACTTTTTTGAGTATGTGTATAGTTAGAGCACCAGAAAACTACTCTCTTAGCAAATCCCCAGCATGAAATACAATAGCTATAGTCCTAATGATGTACCTAAGAGTTCCAGACATGTTCATTTTACATAGCAGTATCTTTGTACCCCTTGTCTTACATCTGCTTATTTCCTACTTGTCCCTGACTCTGGTCACTATAATTTTATTCTCTACTTGTTTGTCTTTTTTTAAATTCCACATATAAGTGAGGTTATGCAGTACTTTTATTTCTCTAACTTATTCCACTTAGCATAATGTCCTCCTGATTAATTTATGTTGCCATAAATGGTAGCATCTCTTTCTTTGTTATGGTGAATAACATTCCATTGTGTATATACACTACAGTTTATTTATCCATTCATTCATTGACAGATACTTAGATTGTTTCCTATTTTGGGTATACTGAATATACTGCAATAAACACAGGAGTGCAGATATCTCTTCGATGTACAGATTTCATTTCCTTTGGATAAATACCCAGACGTGTTATTGGGTAACTTAATTCTATTTTTAATTTTTTAGGAACCTCCATACTGTTTTCTATAATGACTGTACCACTGTATATTCTTATTAACAGTGTACCTACTTACATTCCACACCTTAGACAACATTTGTTATCTCTTGTATTTTATAACAGTCAACCCAATAGGAGTGAGGTGATATCTCATTGTGGTTTTGATTTGCATTTCCCTGATGAATAGTCATGTAGATCATCATTCCATATACCTCTTTGTCAAGTTTATATCCACCTTGAAAAAAAAGTCTATTCAATCCTTTACCCATTATTTAATTGGGTTACTTTTTTCTGTTGAGTTGGGCTTTTTTCTTATATATTTTAATATCAAGTGCCTATCAGATATATGTCTTGCAAATATTTGCAAATAATACACCCATATGATTAAAAATAGATTAAAAAAATAGTGCAGAAGAAATACTCTTGGACTCTGAAAATCTGGAAGCAAAATTATTATGCAGGGACACCTAGACAAAGATTTACCTTGCTGTTTCCTCTTGCTGATGGAGTGTCCTTGTTAGGTTGGGATAAGAAGAAATTGAGGTCCTAAATAGACAGTAACAACCCAGGAAATTGACTTCATCATAAGAAAACAACCTACAGAAAAAGACCTGGACCGGATGGTTTTCCAACAGAATTCTACAAAACATACAAAGAGAAGTTGATACCAATACTATTGAAAGTATACCAAGCAATTGAGAAAGAGGGAACTCTCCCCAAATTATTTTATGAAACTAACATCACATTGATACACAAATCACATAAAGATCCAACAAAGAAAGAGGACTACAGGTCAATATCCTTCATGAACATATCTGAAAAATTTCTCAACAAGGTTCAAGCAAACTGGATCCAACAACACATCTCAAAATTCATCTTCCATGACTAAGTAGGCTTCATCCTCTGGATGTAGGGTTGGCTCAACACCTGCAAGATCATAAAAGTAATTAAATACATCAAAAGATGTAAAAACAAGAACCATATGGCTATATCATTAGATGCAGAAAAAGTTTTCAATAAAACCCAGCATCCCTTCTTGATAAAAACCCTTGAACATCTAGGCATAAATGGAACATACATCAAAATATTAAGAACCATCTATGATAAATCCACAGCCAACATACTGCTAAACAGACAGAAATTGGAAGAATTTCCCCTGAAAACCGGAACAAGACAAGGCTGCCCACTCTCACCCTTCCTGTTTAACATAGTGTTGGAAGTCCTAATTAGACAAATTAGACAAGAGAAGGAAATCAAGGGTATTCAAACAGGAAAAGAGACAATTAAGTTATCTCTGTTTGTGGATGACATGATCCTATACTTTGAAAACCCAAGAGAATCTGTCAAAAACTTCCTCGCACTGATAAAGGACTTTGGCAAAGATAAAGGGCATAAAATAAATGTACTGAAGACAGTTGCGTTCCTATACACCAACAATAAACAGAAACCCAAATAAAGAACACAATTCCATTCACAACAGCCACACACACACAAAATGAAATACGTTGTCATCTTCCTAACCAAAGAAGTGAAAGACCTTTACAATGAAAACTACAGAACACTGCTCAAAGAAATCAAAGAAGACGCAAACAAAGGGAAAATATTCCATCCTCATGAATTGGAAGAATAAACATTGTGAAGATGTCCATCTACTGCCGGGCTTGGTGGCTCAGCCTGTAATCCCGCACTTTGGGAGGCTGAGGTGAGTGGATTGCCTGAGCCTGCGGGTTCAAGACCCACCTGGGCAACTTGGCGAGACCTCATCTCTACAATAAATCAAAAAATCAGCCAGGCATGGTAGCGCGTGCCTGTAATTCTGGCTACTCGGAAGGCTGAGGCGGAAGGATCGCTGGAGCCCAGTGGGTCGAGGCTGTAGGGTCCGGGAGCAGCCACTGCACTCCAGTCTGGACGACAGAGTGAGACTCCAACTCAAAAAAAAAAAGGAAAGAAAAAGGTATCTGCATATGCATGTTTATTGCAGCATTATTCACAATAGCAAAAACATGGAAACAACTGTGCTGCCCACCAAAAACGGACTAGATTAAAAAAAAGTAGTACATTTACACAATGGAATATCATGTAGCCATAAAGAAAAACAAAATATGAAGGTACAGCAACCTGGATGAAATTAGAGTCCATAATACTCTGCGATTTATCACAGAAACAAAGATCTGAGTTCCACATATACGTGCTCATAAGTGGACCCTGAACATTTATCATAATAGTGTAAGAAAGGGATTGGCAGTAGTGGGACACTGCCAGGGGAGCATACAATGTCAACAAGGGTACCCACACTTTACCTGTATGATGACCATGTATGTACCTAACCCTAAATTGTACTCCACATTTAAAAATAAAAGAACAGAGTTTTATTCAAGAAGAAGAAAAGATTTCTATGCATTCATTTTAATAGATATACATAGGTTATTAAAATATATTTTTCTGGTAGAGTAATATAAACATCTATTATATAAGAGCAGTGGTATAGAAATTATTTAGTTGCTTTATTATTTATTTATTTATGACAATTTTTTTCAATTCCTTTCATAATTTACTGAGGCTTCTTTTATGGCCTAAGACTCAGATTATTATTATTTTTTTTGACAGGGGTCTCACTCTGTTTCCCTCGCTGGAGTGCAGTGGCACAGTCATCACTCATGGGAGCCTCAACCTCCTGGTGTCATGCAATTCTTCCACCTTAGGCTCCTGAGAGCTGGGACTACAGGCACACCACCGTGTCTGGCTAATTTTTATTTTATTTATTTATTTATTTTCTAGAGATGAGGTATTGCTACATTGCCTAAGCTGGTCTGAAACTCCTGGGCTCAAGCAATCTTCCTGATTCAACTTCCCAACATGCTGCAATTAGAGGGATGAGTCACTGTCCAGCCTCATCTGTTTTCTTTAAAAGAAGCATATCTGTATGTGAAGTGTCACTGGCAGATATGCACCTAATTAGAAAAGCAAGTGGCCAGGAAAATTCAACCCAAGACACTCTCCATCTAATCCTCCTCTATGGAGTCCGTTCTCTTTTATTGAATTTATCTTTCTTAACTGAACAGATACTGAACTTATAGTGGGTCTGTTATCTCCTTCTGCCAGTCAACAAAACATCTAAAATTCTGCAGTTAAAAAGATGAGTTTGTTTGGCAAGCTTCTTGAGCAAAATAATTATACTTTAAAAAGGACGTCCAGAAATAAAGAAAGAAGCAGAGAATTTCATGTGACTGAGAGAGAAAAGGGAGCTCTGGATTAAACATCTTTAGGTTGTTAAAGAGGTTAATTTGATAAGGAAATTGTCTCCACAAGGTTTCTGATTTTCTCCTATATATGACTGCTTAAGCTTTAAGGACAATTGAGCCAAAGTTGAGGGAATCCAAGCAACAGTTTTTGGATTCCTTTATTGCTATTGTCAAAGCTATTGTGCAAATGACTGTGCTTCCCAAATTTTAGCATGCATAGGATCACATGGGATGGTTGATTAGAATACCATTGTCCAAGATTTTACACTTCTAATACATTCCCTATATTGTCAATGCAAAACGATTTCAAGTTGATATTTATCAATGTTGCTGGCACTGAAAGAAAACTTTGAAAATCACTTATGTAGGATTGCCCAAAGGGATTTGAAACCTCCAGGGATAGATTGCAGCTCAGATATCTCCTTATGGCTGCATCTTATCATTACAGCAGGTTAGATAATGCTAGCATGATACACAATAACTTCCTAGATAGCTAAGTGTTGAGATATTAGAAATGAGGAAAAGCCTAGACTGAGAAAAATTCTCATTCTCGCTGACTCTGTCAGCCCTGAAAATACTAGCAAGTGAGGCATAAATTCTCCTAAAAGAAAAAAAAATGATAATAAGTTTACTCATTTCATTAACTGTGAACAATTTTGTTTTGATATGTAGATCTTTTTTGCTTTTCCACCTTCCCATCTGCAACAGAGCTTTGATTCTGGAGCTCTGAACTGATGCCAATTCATTTGTTTTAAGAACAAATAAATGATATTTAGAAGACTGGATTTCAGATGTAAATTTCCTCTTGGATCAAGTGTCTTGAAAGTAGAAAATTAAAATATTATTGTATGCATGAAACATTGAGAAAGTACATTTAAAACTTTTTATTTGAAGCCTATTTTAAATAGGTGAAAATAAATATGCATGCTCAACGTTTTAAGATCCTAGGATGGATTATGATATGTATTTGTTAGCAAGATAATACATAGTTATCAAGTCCACTAGTTTCAAATCTCAAAATAAATTAACAGCTGATTTCTTTAAGACATTGTTTTGTGTAAATAAGATGACCTATAGAGTAGAGCCAACAGATATAAAAAGGAAGGATGTAGTTGGCACAGTACTTGACCTCATCAAGGCTGGGCAACCTTGGATATTTTGACATCTCAGCATGAAGAAATTGCTTCTGAACTAAGGCAGCATACAATCCTAGAATTGCTCTTCCTCCCACCTTTTCTTTAGTGAAGTTTGGGGAATGTAAAGGATGACAGGGATCTGGGGCAGCTGTGGGAATAATAAATGGCAGCTCTTATCAGAGGGTGAATCTATTGTATTGAAAAACAGGGAGGAACCACAAGGGAAGAAAAAACTGTCCTTGTTGTAGAAGTCAGTGCAGTAGAACACGGAGAAGAGGCCAAACATGCTGCCTCCCATGTTCCTCCACCTGGTGCACAGCCAGGTCTAACTGGGGAGACTGGGGTTGCTTTTTTTTTTTCCCCAGACATACAATGTTTGACTAATGATGATTTACTGAATATATTCACTTTGAAGCCAACTCCAGGACATTTGGGGTAAGAGTCAACATCAGCAATGGAAACAAAAAATGGAAACTAGTAAAATTGCAAGTAACAGGATAAATTGAATATTTGGATTGCTGTAATAATAGAACACATCAAAGTTAGTAGATGAAATTCAAGAGATGGATTAACCAACACTCTTATTAGAACAAGGTAAAAAAAATAATTTAGGAATGATGAGGGAGAAGCAGACTACTGAGGTAAACTGACATCCTTTTGAGAAATATATAATTTTCCTGCTCTGACAAAGTGGTCAAAATCGATCCAAAAGTCACAGAAAAAAGTTAGTTAAGAGATCACAACAAAGGATTAAAAATTAATCAAGTAATGATATCTTTTGTCAAAACAAAAAATTGCACCGACAAGTTAAGCAGGCAAGAATGACTTTACACAATGCTACCAAAATTGGGTCAAGACTATCACAATAGAAAAGTGAGAATGAAGTAAACTACCCTGTAACAAAAGGCAGAAAAATGTTAAGCTTTGAGGTGAGCTTGTGGTAAAGTACTAGAGGACATTAAAGGGAGTTGTGTCATTTTGATTAGTCCATCTGTGTTTACTAATTGACTCTCATCCAAGTTAAACTCCTACCCTCTCACAGAGATTGGGAGATAAGGTTGTTCTCTTTCTTAAATAGTACATTTCAAAGGGAAAACTCCAGGGTCCTTAAGAATGATATTACTAGCCGGGCTCGGTGACCCAGCCTGTAATCCCGTGCCTTGGGAGGCTGAGGTGAGTGAATTGCCTGAGCCCATGGGTTCAAGACCTGCCTGGGCAACTTGGTGAGACCTCATCTCTACAATAAATTAAAAATTAGCCGAGTGTGGTAGTGCATGCCTTTAGTTCCAGCTACTTGGAAGGCTGAGGCGGAAGGACCGCCAGAGCCAAGCAGGTCGAGGCTGCGGTGGCCGGGAGCGGCCACTGCACTCCAGTCTGGGTGACAGAGTGAGACTCCAACTCAAAAAAATATATATATATTACTGGGTTGGAAAACTGGAAGGAAACTAGGAAAATATGTATATCACAGAAGGGATGAGAAATAACTTTTAATTGCAAATATTTAAAAGGAAATACTCTAAAGGTAGGTTGATCAGTGGCCTATAGCCAGGAAGAAACCTGCCTAAATCAAGCTAATGGGATTCTTAAGGTAGTTTTGGTCACTCTAAAAATGAATTTAGGCACCTATACATTACAGAATTTGTACTCCTTTAAAGATAAGGATCATTTCAATGTTCGGAGATATAAAACAAATACAGGTAAACTATCCAGTATGTTATAAAAAGTTAACATAATTTAAATTGTGACTCTTAATTTAATGCAAAAACAATACAAAAATAGTGTATAAAAGTATACCAATTAAACTGAAAAGTACTGTCCCAAACAACTTATCCTTATTACAGATTCTAGAATTGCAGTTAGATTTTTTACATTTTTTTAACTTTTAGATTCAAGGGTACAAGTTATAAAATGAGAAAATCATAAAATAAACTTGTTTAAAGCAGTACTATTTGTTACAACCCCAAACTGTAAACAGCAGGAATGTCCACCAAGAAAAGAATTGATGAATTGTTTTGTATTGATACAATGGGATACTTTATAGCAATGAAAGTGAATTAGTTTGTACTAATGACTATAACTTGACTGAATGTCAAAAATATAATATCGAATGGAAAAAAGCCATTCATATGAGTGCACAGTAATCTATTATTACTGTCAGTGATCGAAGTCAGTACAGTGATTACTTTTGAAAATGGATATTTTTCACTGGAGGGGCATGAAGAAGACATATGGGGTTCTGGCAATGTTCTCCTTTTTATTTGCATGATTTATTGTGCAAATTCTCAGAATTGTTCACTTAAGGTCTGTATATGTCTATGTATTATACTATACATTTCAATTAAATGTTAGAAAATATTTAATATTGATCTATTCATGACCTTTCTTTCTTATTACAATTTTGCCATCTTATATAGATTTCTCCAAATACAAAATCATGTAGTTGTCAGTGATACTATCTTTTAATTTTTATTGTTACATCATGTTTCTATAATTATTTCCCCTTTTATTTCATAGTTTATTTAATGGTATCTTCTTTTTTGTGCCATCAATCTTGCTAAAGGTTTATCTTAACAAACTTTTCAATGAATCAGCTGTTTTATTTTTCTTCTCTAGTGCTTTCTCTTTCATCGATCTGTCAGTTTCTAAAATGGATATATGAAATATCAAAATTCAATTTTTGATTAAACTCTTTACCCAGGTTCTTTCATTAAAAGTTACTGCAAGCCGGGCTCGGTGGCTCAGCCTGTAATCCCGTGCCTTGGGAGGCTGAGGTGAGTGGATTGCCTGAGCCCGCGGGTTCGAGACCCGCCTGGGCAGCGAGACCTCATCTCTACAATAAGTCAAAAAATCAGCCCAGCGTGGTAGTGCATGCCTGTAATTCCGGCTACTCGGAAGGCTGAGGTGGAAGGATCGCCGGAGCCCAGCAGGTCGAGGCTGCGGTGGCCGGGAGCGGCCACTGCACTCCAGTCTGGGCGACAGAGTGAGACTCCAACTCAAAAAAAAAAAAAAAAAAAGTTACTGCATAATATTTGAGACTATGCTGTGTGTTTCTTATGTGCTTATAGAAATAACTGTTGGCATGTTAGCTTCTCAGTTCCCCCTCTCATCCCTCCTCCGTATAACTTCCCCAACCTTCCAGTAAACAGTAAATCACATGCTGGTTGGCAAGAAATCCAGATAAACTGTTCTGTAACTGCTCAAGATAAACTTTCACCCCTTCTCCTTATGATTGCCCCAACCTTCCAGTAAACAGTAAATCACATCCCTCTTGGCAGGAAACCCAGGTAAGACCTTCTGTAACTACTCAAGATAAAGTGTTCTGCAACTATTCTGTAACTGAAAATTTCCTGCTCGCACTGCCCCCAACTCTGATAAAATTATGCTTTTTGCTCTTATAAACCCCCTGTCTACTCTGTTTCATGATCAAGAGTTCTTTGGACATAAGTCTGCTCTCAATCACTGACTAGTGAAGGACTCAAAATTCAATTCTCAGTGTGTGGTGATTCCTTTCTCACACTTCGGCTATAACATTATAAATATGAAAGTTTTATCTTATTGTTCTGTTGTTCCTAAAATGATTATACTATGCTTATCCCAGAAGCAAAATGTTTTCATAAATGCTATTTTGTCATATGCTGCTACCCAAGTTTCTTTTTGTTCATAGTAGCACAGTATATACTTTAAATTTTTTCCCAACTATCTTTTACTTTTTTATTTTACATATGTATTTTATAAGAGAAATTTTGTGGCTCTAAAACCAATACCCCAAAATATCATGTTTTGCCTCAAGGCCTCTGTGACTCCCCACTGCCCTATCTCTCCCAAGTTGCTTCCTCTCCCTGTTATCTCATATTCTATTGCCAGAAAGGTGAGGAAGGATGCAATCAGAGCTGGCTCAAAATTGTACAAAATAACGCCTATCTCTAAAGTTTATTCAACTTCCTAAAAGAACTATTTATAAGTGAATTTCTACTCTTCTCATCCATTAATTTTCACAAGTAGTCATTTATTTTCCCCTGAAATCATTTGCTGCCCCTTGATAGAATTCCTCTGTTTCTCCCTCCCATCACCTATTTTACCAGAACCTAAGCCCTCACTCTTTCTGTAATCTCCAAGTGGTATTTTAGTTTCTGTAACTCATTGGGGAGGTTGGGTCATCATTTCAAAGGATGCCCTGTATACATGTTAAATAAATTTGATTACCTTTTGTCCTATTAATCAATCTGCCTCATGCCAGTGATTTCGTGGTGAACATTTAAGGGGGTTAACAGCCATGACTCCTACAAAATATATTATTGTATTTTTTCTGATCCCATATATTCAGTTTTTAAGGTGGAAAGTTAAAGTGATTTCTATTACCTTTAATTCATGCTGTTTTAGAGTTCATTTGTGCCATGATGATTCATGTTTTTCATTTATTTATTTCTTTTTTCCTCATTCCTCTTTCCATTGAATAGACTAAGTTTTCTACTGGTTTCCACATATACTTCCTACTTTTGGTCTTATGGTGGTCATTTTTTTTTTTTTTTTTTTTTTTTTGAGTTGGAGTCTCACTCTGTCGCCCAGACTGGAGTGCAATGGCCGCTCCCGGCCACTGCAGCCTCGACCTGCTGGGCTCCAGTGATCCTTCCACCTCAGCCTTCCAATTAGCTGGGACTACAGGCACGCACTACCTTGCCCAGCTGATTTTTTGATTTATTGTAGAGATGAGGTATCGCCAAGTTGCCCAGGCGGGTCTCAAACCCGTGGGCTCAGGCAATCCACTCGCCTCAGCCTCCCAAAGGCGTGGGATTACAGGCTGAGCCACTGAGCCTGGCTTATGGTGGTCATTCTTAACCTAAGCTGCATAATTATGTGTACTTACCACTATTGATTTCTTAAATTTATTAAACTTCTTAAACCTAAACTTCTTAAGCTTAAATTTTATTTTCCCCCTAAAAAGGCAAATAACTTAGTATTTGACCACTCCATATGCATAATTCCTATTTACTCACAAAAACATAACTTTGAATTTGGACTTGAATTAATATAAATATACTCATTTTTTTCTTTTTTGTTCTATTTTAATTAAGATAAAATAAACTTTATTAAAGTATTCTGTCATATTCATTTCCTTTCCAGATTTGCTTTCCTTCTTAATGCTTCAGCCAGTATGGCTTTGAATATTAGTCTCTGTCAATACAGATAATCTAATAAAGATAATTGGTTTAATAGGCATCCTGAGAAACAAGAAGGTAGAAAAAGGAACACTGAGATTATATAGACAGTCATTATAGGCTGTAACTTGGGCTTTAAACAAAAACTAATGTATTACTTTTATTAAACTGTGTCTTATGTCTTATGATAGGACCTAATGACTTAGGTTCTGTTTATAAATATATAAAAATATATATATAATTATATATATATAATTTTAAAAACATGGTGTACAATTCAGGATTAGGTATACAAGTGGCCATCATACAGGTAAAGTTTGGGCCTTCCTTTGATCTCATTTTGCATGGTTTGAGATTGGGTATCCTTGTAACTTGGGCTGCTAATCAAGCTTTGAAAGTTTGCTTTAAAAACAATGCATTATTCATAAACCAATTGCATATCTATATATCAATGAATAAAAATTAAAATAACACTCATAATAACATAAAAATAAAACCTATAAGAATTAGTCTAATGAAACATATGCCAGAATTTAAAAAGACTAAATAAATAGTGAGGAAGGGGAAGGGAGAAATATCAAGTTCATGGATTGACATTTTCAATATTGTAAAAAATTTCAATTATCTTATAATTGATCTGTACATTCAAATCAACCTCATTCAAAGTCTTGGGGAGATGTTGTTAGAATTGATAAGCTGATTCTAAAATTTAAAGGGAAATATAAGGGACCTTCAAGAATAGCTGCTGAAATCTCAAAGAAGAAAAAAAGTGGAGTGAAACTACTAAATATCAAGACTTGTTTTAAGTCTACAGTAATTAAGATTGAGTGGTTTAGATGCAAGAACAAATAGTCGGAGGAGAAGGAGGAGGAGGACAGGACAGGCGGGCGACTGGGCGGGGTGCACTCGGGCCTCCGCTCCTCATGCACCGCGTCTGCAGCCCAAGAGCCTGCACCATGGGGCTCCCCGAGGGAGCATCCCCCGTGAGTCAAAGCAGCTGCTGGAGGAGGAGCCACGGGAGCCGAGTTTATTTACATGAATTGCTAAGTGACTCTCCTGTCATCTCTGGTGGAAGAACTTATAGCATGAGACACTTGTGGAAAAAACTTGGATCTTGTATACAATTTGGAAACTCAGAAAGAGAGAGGATGGGGAAACAAGTCTTCACCTAGCCAACCTGGGACCAAGACTACATACTGCTGAATAGACAGACTGTAAAGCAGAGGGAAAAGTGAACAAAGCCAGAAGACCCTCATAAGGAAGAACAGGTCATTGCAGAAGAGAAATAAAAGCAACCCCACCTTCCTTCAAAAACAGAATTGAAGAAGGGGAGGGAAAGGGGGAGAGGGAGAAAAATCTACAGAAATGAAGAAAAACCAAAAGAAGAGTATGGATCTCTCCCAGATGCCTGGGAGAGCAGACACTGAGAAAACTGACTTTGGAATGCAAACAATGAAAAGCCCCCAGAATGAAGGGTCTCAAACTGCAAATGTAGATATCAAAACAATAATGGAGAGATTAAAAGGAATTGAGGAGACACAAGAAGAAACTAGGAGGGAGCTGATATCTGAGATAACAGTAATAAAGAATACTGTGAATGAAATAAATAACAAACTGATAAGCATGGAGAGCAGAATTACCCAAGCAGAAGAAAGAATCTCAGAGCTTGAGGACCAAAATATAGAAATAACCCAAACTCTTAAAAACACAGAAAATAAGCTCAAAAAGACAGAACAAACCTTCAAGAGATGAGTGACTACCTCAAGTGGCCTAACCTAAGAGTAATCGGACTCCCTGAGGGAGAAAGAGAAACAGAGACCACATTGGAACAAACTTTCCATGAGATCATTCAAGAAAACTTCCCTTATCTAATCAGTGATGCAAAAATTCTAACACAAGAGATTCAGAGAACCCCTACAAGACAACAAATGAGAAGACCAACTCCTAGACACATAATAATTCGCCTAAATAAAGTAGACACAAAAGAAAAAATCCTAAAGGCAGCAAGAGAAAAAGGCCAGATCACCTACCATGGAAGACCAATCAGAATAGCAGCAGATTTATCTGCAGAAACCCTGCAGGCTAAGAGAGCATGGAGTGCTATCTTCAAAGTCCTAAAAGATAAACAATTTCAACCAAGAATAACCTACTCGGCCAAGCTAAGCTTCATCAGTGAGGGAGAATTAAAATCTTTCCCAGATATCCAATTCCTAAGAACTTATGCTGCCATCAAACCATCTCTACATGAAACACTTAAGAAACTACTAAACACAGAAAAAAAGGAAAAAAGAGCAATGTTCTTCACAAGAGTACAGGGAAAAGAATAAAATATACATCAACCAACCCCAAAACCAAAAGAAAGACAAAAAAAAAGAAAAAACCAAGTGGAAGAACAACAACTCAATAAGAACTCCATGATAGGGACGAACTCTCACATTTCAAAATTAGTCTGAATGTGAATGGACTAAACGCACCACTGAAAAGACATAGAATGACAAAATGGATAAAATATCACCAGGCAACAATATACTGCCTTCAAGAGACCCATCTCACTAGAAAGTACATACACAGACTCAAAGTAAGAGGATGGGAAACAAATTTTCAGGTGAATGGAACACAAAAGAAAGGGGAAGTTGTGATCCTAATTTCAGTCAAAATACTATTTTAGCAATCAAAAATTTAAAAAGATACAGAGGGCCACTACATAATGATAAAAGGTTAACTCCATCAACAACAAATATCTATCCTAAACATATATGCATCCAACATAGGTGCACCAACATTCATAAAGCAACTTCTAGGAAAACTAAAGAAAGACATTGACTCTAACACCATCATAACTGGGGACTTTAATCACTCACAACCCTAGACAGATCATCAGGACAAAAAATCAGCAAGGAGATCCAGAACCTCAATGAGACTCTGAACCAAATGGACTTAATTAATACCTATAGAACACTCCATTCAAAGACCACAGAATACACATTCTACTCATCATTGCATGGAACATATTCTAAGATCGACCACATAATTGGCCATAAATCAAGCATAAGCAAATTTAAAAGGACCGAAATTCTACCATGCACCTTCTCGGACCACAGTGGAATAAAAATAAACATTAACACCAACAAGGTCCCCCCAAAACCCACAAAGACGTGGACACTAAACAGCATGATGCTAAACAACTCCTGGGTCAATGATGAAATCAAAACAGAGATCAAAAGATACCTGGAAACAAATGAAAATGAAGAAACATCTTACCAAAATCTCTGGGACACCTTAAAAGCTGTAATAAGAGAGGAATTTATATCCCTACAAACACACATGAGGAAAATGGAAGGAACAGAAATTAACAACCTAACAAGCCACCTAAAGAAGCTGGAAAAGCAAGGCCACAAAAACCCTAATTTCAGCAGAAGAATGCAGATCACCAAAATAAATGCCCAAATCCAGGACATAGAAGACAAAAAGATAATACAAAAAATCAATGAAACAAAAAGCTGGTTCTTCGAAAGAATAAACAAGATCGATGGTCCCCTAGATAGACTGACCAAGAAAAAACGAGAAAAAAACCAAATAAGCACAATCAGAAACACAAAAGATGAAGTCACATCTGACCCTGAAGAAATACAAAAGATCATTAGAGACTACTACGTACACTTGTATGGAAACAAACTTGAAAATCTTAAGGAAATGGAGGACTTTCTGCCATCACACAACCTACCTAAGTTGGAACAAGAAGAAATTGAGACCCTAAATAAACCAATAACAATCAAGGAAATCGACTACGTAATAAGAAAACTTCCTACAAAAAAAAGCCCTGGACCAGATGGCTTTCCAGCAGAATTCTCCAAAACATTTAAGGAGGAGCTGATACCAATCCTACTGAAGGTATTCCTGGTGATTGAAAAAGATGGAATGCTCCCCAAATCATTTTACAAAGCAAAATTGATACCCAAGACAGGTAAAGATTCAACAAAGAAAGAGAACTACAGGCCAATATCTTTGATGAACATAGATGCTAAAATTCTCAACAAGATTCTAGCAAACTGGATTCAGCAATACATCTCAAAAATCATCCATCATGACCAAGTAGGCTTCATTCCTCGGATGCAAGGCTGGTTCAACATTCGTAAAACCATAAATGTAATTAAATACATCAACAGATATCAAAACAAAAACCACATGATTGTATCATTAGATGCAGAAAAAGCTTTTGATAAAAACCAGCACCCCTTCTTGATGAAAACCCTTGAACATCTAGGCATATGGGGAACATACCTCAAAATAGTAAAAGCCATCTATGAGAAACCCACAGCGAGCATAATCCTAAATGGACAAAAATTAGAACCATTTCCCCTGAAAACTGGAACAAGACAAGGATGCCCACTCCCACCCCTCCTATTCAAAATAGCATTGGAAATCCTGGGTGGAGCAATCAGAGAAGAGAAGGCAATCAGGGGTATCCAAATAGGAAAAGAGGAAGTCAAGTTATCTCTCTTTGCAGATGATATGATTGCGTACCTTTAAAACCCAAGAGAATCTGTCAAAAACCTCCTTTCACTGATAAAGGCCTTTGGCAAAGTCTCAGGATACAAAATAAATGTACAAAAGACAATTTCATTTCTCTACACCAATAATAAACAAACAGAAACCCAAATAAAAAACACAATTCCATTCACAATAGCCACAAAAAAAATGAAATACCTTGGCATCTTCTTAACCAGAGACGTGAAAGACCTTTACAAGGAAAACTACAAAACACTGCTCAAAGAAATCAAAGTTGACACAAACAAGTGGAAAAATATCCCATGCTCATGGATCGGAAGAGTCAACGTTGTGAAGATGTCCATCTTACCTAAGGCAATCTACAAATTCAATGCAATACCCATCAAATTACCAGCAAAATTCTTCTCAGACCTAGAAAAAACAACACAGGAATTCATATGGAAACACAAACGTCCAAGAATAGCCAGAACAATCCTAAGCAAAAAAATTGAAGCACATTACCAGGTATCACATTACCAGGTGGTATCACATTACCAGGCTTCAAACTTTACTATAAAGCTGCAATCATCAAAACAGCTTGGTATTGGTATAGGAACAGGCATATAGATCAATGGAATAGAATTGAGATTCCAGAAGCAAAACCTCAATTTCTCAACCAACTCATCTTCGACAAAGCCCCCACCACCTACCACTGGGGAGAGAACCTATTCAGTAAATGGTGCTGGGAAAACTGGCTGACCACATGCAGAAGATTGAAACAGGACCCCTATCTATCCCCATGCACAAAGGTTAATTCCAAATGGATCAGAGACCTAAATGTAAAACCTCAAAACATAAGAACCTTAGAAAATGAAGGAAATACCCTCATGGAAATCGGAACTGGCATCCAATTCCTCAACAAAACCCGAAACCCACAGGTCATAAGAGAGAAGATAGACAAGTGGGACCTCATTAAACTGACAAGCTTCTGCAAAGCCAAAGAAACCATCAAGAGAGCAGGGAGACACCCCACATACTGGGAAAAAGTATTTGCCAACTCTAGGTCTGACAAGGGCTTAACATCCTGGATCTAAAAGGAACTTAAACGTGCTTAAAAGAAAAAAACAAACAACCCCATTATAAAATGGGCAAAAGATATGAACAGACACTTCACAAAGGAAGACATCCGAGCAGCCAACAAACACATGAAGAAATGTTCAACCTCACTAATCATCAGGGAGATGCAAATCAAAACCACACTGAGATACCACCTAACCCCAGTCAGAATGGCAATTGTCAACAACTCAAAAAATAATAGCTGCTGGAGAGGGTGTGGTGAAAAGTGAACACTTCTACACTGTTGGTGGGAGTGTAAACTAGTGCAACCTCTGTGGAAAGCAGTGTGGCAATTCCTAAAAGCTCTAAATAGCAACCTCCCATACGACCCTGCAATCCCCCTACTGGGAATATATCCTGAAGAACACAAATCACTCTATAAAAAAGATACCTGCACACGCATGTTTATCGCAGCGTTGTTCACAATAGCAAGAACCTGGAAACAACCACGCTGCCCATCAAAAGAGGACTGGATTAAAAAAATGTACACATACATGATGGAATGCTACACAGACATAAAAAAGAACAAAATCATGAATTTCACAGCAACCTGGATGGAACTAGAGTCTATAATACTGAGTGACCTCTCACAGAAACAAAGATCCGAGTATCACATGTTCTCACTCATATAATGGACCTTAAACATCCAATGCAATACTATACGGAAATGACTGATAGTACTGGGAAACTATGGTGGGGGGAGGGAGATGGGATTAACAGTAGCAAATATCTGTCTGGGAATGGGGAAACACCCCATATCAACAGGGTGCCTGAATGAAATGCAATTGTATACCTAACCCTTAACTGTACCCCACAACTTCATAGTAAAAATAAATAAATAAGTAAATAAATAAATAAACAAAAAGAACAAATAGTCAAACTGAATAGAACTAAACCTAGGAAACGATCAGTATGTATACAGCCACCTTATTTATGACAAAGGTAAATATTGTTGTGAACATGTTGTTGGGACTCAGGCAAATACTTCCAAATATGTGTTTTGCCTCAAAATCTCTCCCAGGCTGCTTCCTCTCCCTGTTATCTCATTATCACCCAAAAGGAGAGAAATAATATAGTCAGACCTGGCCCAACCATTTCAAAACAATACAGTATCTGTCTCTCAGATTCATTCAACTTAGAAGTCATTCTCATCAGTGCCTGAGTCTGTGTTTAACTATGTCGTTCCCCACCTAATTAAGTACTTTAATTCCTTTAAAACTATGAAATTTCACTCCAGAAAGCAGCTATTTCTAAAAAAGTCATCTCTCTGCCTGACTCTCAAATTATTTCCTTTTTTGATAGTCCTTGTTTTTATTGGCAAAAATATCTATTGATATTCAAATAGCATTAAGATAAAATAATTATGAGACAGATTTACAATTGGAAATATTTATAAATTGGAATCAAGGGAGTCTTCTTAAAACAAAAAGTCTCTGAAATCAATAATTTGGGCTTTTAAATTTGGGGTAGAAAAGGTCACATCTGAACACTATGTGCATGCCTTGTATAAATGGTCTTGGGAGCTTGTATTTACCATTCTTAGAGACCATTCAATTCTTAAGGACATTATTAAATAAACTTAAAAAGCAATCACATTCTTTGTTTTCCCCACCCTTATATTCATCCAATCATTTGTTGTCCTTCAGTAGAATTCCTCTTTTTCCCCTTTACATAATGGTTTTACCAGAATCCAAGCCTTCTTCCTTTCTGTAACCTCAAAGTGGTATTTAAGTTTCTGTAACTCATTGCAAAGGTGATTCTTCTTACTGAAGACTATCGTGTGTGTGTGTGTGTGTGTGTGTGTGTGTGTGTGTGTGTGTGTGTTTGTCTGTATAAAATTTCATATGCCTTTTCTCCTATTAATCAATCTGCCCCATACCAGTGATTTTTTAGCAATCCTTTAGGAAGTCCCTGGCTATGATCTCCATAGTTTGGCATAGTTGGCAAGATAAACAAGGTCACTCTTCTCTTCTGGAAGCTGCAGTGAAGAGAAACCCAGGAACCTCAACATCTGGCAGATGGGTAAGAATTTCTTAACAGAAAGGATCTTGACTTCTCTCTCTGTACACACTCAGGTGAGTAGATGCGGGAGGCCAGCCCCTGCAGAGAGATTTAGGGGGTCCCTGGAAGGTGTGGCAGCATTGGCAATTATTCTGGAGAAATAAAGAGAAACAAAGAGAGAGACAGGGGAGAAAGAAAGAGACTGGACTCTGTCTAGTGCAGAAGCTGATTCTGTAGGATAGATATTAAAAGAAAGAAAGAGAAAAAAAGAAAATGGACAACTGTTCAATGGATTGAGCAGAAGCCATTTGTTGGAAGTTACAGGGGGGTATTTATCCCCAAATTTTACACAGACAGTCTCACAAGTCTTTCATGTGAACACAAAGCCGGGTGGGTGAGG
Organism: Cephalopachus bancanus; assembly: GCA_027257055.1. Taxonomy (NCBI): domain Eukaryota; kingdom Metazoa; phylum Chordata; class Mammalia; order Primates; family Tarsiidae; genus Cephalopachus; species Cephalopachus bancanus. The sequence goes on from JAPVLO010000935.1 coordinate 689,368, forward strand.
GGTGTCCCCCACCCACCAGGTGTTTCCTCAGGCATGAGGAAGAACAATACCAATTAAATCACAACACAAAGCCAGGTGGATGAGGGGTATCCCCCACCCACCAGGTGTTTCCTCAAGTATGAGGAAGGAGGATCCCAAAATTATCTCACTATTCCTCATGCTTGGTTAATATTCCTCAAAAGCAATATGACAATTCTAATATCATAATATTCTAATAATCAGTAACTTTTAAAACTTATGCATACACAACACCTAATGACCAGCTTAAATCCTAATTCTTTTCTATTTTACACTAATTCTACCTACACTATAGAAACTCTTAATTATAGCCCAAACCAGTTCCTAAGGAATGTGACCCAGTCAAAAGATCATGCTGGGCCATTTCTGGGAACAATTGATTACAATCTCTTAACAAAATGGTGGTTCTAAAATCCTATGTATCTATTTTAACTTCTATAAAAGTTTCTAATTTCTAATCCTAATATATAAAGCTGATCATCAGCAATAAAGCTTCTAAAATAAAACCCAAATATAAACTGCAAATTGTACTAAGGCCAAAACTACAATAGTAGAAAATGGGAACAACGAAATTTCTAAAGTTAGCTGTATTCTTATTAAACCTCAAAATATCATGATTGATCATGCTTGAACTAACATAATTCCCTGATGTTAGCATGACCTATTCTATAATACTTTCTATGAATAAAATAAATTCAATTTCTATAAGTAGAAAAAACACTATACTAACTGTAGCTGAAACCAGTTTAAAAGAATGCAGCCCAGTTCAAAGTATGCGCCAGGCCCTTAGGAATGTGGCCCAGCCCAAAGTTCATGCTGGGCTGTTTTTAGTAACTTTAGATAATTATCTATATTATTAAGGTTGAAACAGCACTTTATATGTATATACTAATTCTACAAATATACGTTTAAATCTTAAAAGAAGCTTGTACCGTATTAAAGGCTCCCAAATGTGACCTGAGTTTGAATTATGTTAAGTTTAAAGCCGAAACCGCAGTCTGTGAGAAACGGGAACAATGGACTCCTAAAGTAAGCCATGCCTGTTGTACTCTCAGAACCTCATGCTTAGATCATCAAAGTCCCTGCTAGTGGGAAGTGCCAAACAACAAAGAAGAGAAGAGGAAATGGGCCATCAGCTCCTGAACTCATCCTAGTGGTCTCAGGGTCCGCAGCCCACCTGGATCCCTAGCACTCAGGCAGGGCTCCACGGCCGGCTCCTAACAAGTAGACAGTAAAAATCACTGTTTTTCTCAACTACAAGATTTTGATTAATGGGAAAAAAGGATTTATGTGACTACTCTTGGGTTGTAGTGACACTGCTATACTTTGGTACATTTTAATATGAATATTCATATTGTTTGATTCCTTTTTCTCTCTGAAATTTGTTTTCTTTTCTCTTTATCTATCTGTGTTTTTCTGTCATAAAGAGGGATACCATAGGGTAGAACACAGGCAAAGATTCCCTATATGTTGACTGCTAGAGCAAGCCCTCTGTTTGTCTGTGAATGCAAATTTTTCTATGTATCTCTAAAACAAAAAACAGATGACGTTCCCCTCTCATCTTGGTTTATGTCCTGAGAGCTTGACTTTGTGACCACTGTAAGGAAACTCTTTCTTGATCTCTGCCATTTAGAGAATACATTTGGTAAAAAGAATAATAAAAGAAAAAAACAGTTTGAAAATCAGAAGTATATTATTAACTGGTTGTCTCAGCTAAAATCTAGTAATAAGAGGTGTGAAAGGATATTTTGAGATAGATAGAGAGATAGATAGATAGATAGATAGATAGATAGATGTGAATAGATAGATAGATGCCTTTTCTGTTTTTGGATCATTTTGGGACTTTTTTAGTTGACTGAATTTTGTCTGTTTCTCCATTTGTTTCTGTCTGTCTTGCTTTCTTCTTCCCAACCTCGATGCCCACATGACGGGCCCTAGGATAACTTCTAACAGCCTGAAATCCCTTAAGGAAACCAGAAAAGGCACCACAGACTCCCTTTTGGGAGGAGCCTCTGTTTTTCCTAATGGAGCCTCAAGAAGTGTAAGAAGACAAGTTCCTCTCAAGTATAAAGCTCTTTTCTCTTTTATATTGTGTTACCTAATACTTTTGGCTGTTGGAAATTCCCAAAATTACATTGCATTAAAAATTTGACCTTGGTATGTAATTAATAGGAAAAAAAATACACATTTTTTTTTTGAGTTGGAGTCTCACTCTGTTGCCCAGACTGGAGTGCAGTGGCCGCTCCCAGCCACTGCAGCCTTGACCTGCTGGGTTCCAGCGATCCTTCCACCTCAGCCTTCCAAGTAGCTGGAATTACAGGTGCACACTACCACGCCTGGCTAATTTTTTGATTTATTGTAGAGATGAGGTCTCGCCTGTCCAGGCGAACCCACGGGCTCAGGCAATCCACTCACCTCAGCCTCCCAAAGGCACAGGATTACAGGCTGAGCCACCAAGCCCGGCTAAAAAATACACTTTTAACAAAGATTGACAGTTGCTCACGATGAATGGTTATTTTTTTCCTTGTGTGTTTGGATTTTAAAAATCATGGTTTGAGCCCCAAAGACTGCATGTTTTTTTGCCCTCCCTGTCTTCCTTAAATGGCTCCACCTTGAAATCTGTAATATAAAAAGTGAAAATATAATTTTCTGGCATATAGCTGGCTAGACCCTTTTATAAAAGAAACATATCTTTAAGGAATTTTTTTTTGTAAATGTGTCTGTCTGTTGTTTTAAATTCATTAATTATACCTCTGTTTAAAGTACTTTTCCTGGCAATTTTAACTGAACATTTGCTTACATAATTTTTAAAATTTGTTTAAACAAATGATAGTATGATACTCTGGCCTGACATTTTAATTATGTGCTTTTAAAATATAAATTCTCCATTTTATTTCACCTTAGAATTGTCCCTTTAGGAATGTAAATTCAGCCGGGTTCAGTGGCTCAGCCTGTAATCCTGTGCTTTGGGAGGCTGAGGTGAGTGGATTGCCTGAGCTGGTGGGTTCGAGACCCGCCTGGGCAACTTGGTGAGACCTCATCTCTACAATAAATCAAAAAAATTAGCCGGGCATGGTAGAGCACGCCTGTAGTTCCGGCTACTTGGAAGGCTGAGGTGGAAGGATCGCCGGAGCCCAGCATGTTGAGGCTTTGGTGGCTGGGAGCGTGCCACTGCACTCCAATCTGGGCGACTGAGTGAGACTCCAACTCCAAAAAAAAAAAAAGAGAAAGAAAGAAATGTAAATTCAGGGTTGCGTAGAACAATGAAACAGGTAATTTCCAAAGATGGATAATGTAAAGTGAAGGAAAGAAACTTTGGAAACTAAATAATTTTCTTTATCAATAAAATCTGCTTGTCTGTGTGTCTTTGTATTTACACATGTGTATTTGATATGTTACTACCAAACTACATTAAAAGACTCAGATTAATTGACTTGACAAAAAAGTAAGGGCTTAAAATGTTTTATCAGAATAGTAAAAGCTTTAATTCAAATGTCTTTTTTTTTTTTTTTGAGTTAGAGTCTCACTCGGTCACCCAGACTGGAGTGCAGTGGCCGCTCCTGGCCACCGCAGCCTCGACCTGCTGGGCTCTGGCAATCCTTCCACCTCAGCTTTCCGAGTAGCCGGAATTACAGGCATGCACTACCATGCCCGGCTGATTTTTTGATTTATTGTAGAGATGAGGTCTCGCTGCCCAGGCGGGTCTCGAACCCGCGGGCTCAGGCAATCCACTCACCTCAGCCTCCCAAAGGTGCAGGATTACAGGCTGAGCTGTCAAGCCCGGCTCAAATGTCTTTTAATTCACATGAGTTTACTAATCTTTAGCAAATATATATATAATTTTAAATTATTGGTAAAATAGAAATGTCTTTAGAATTTAATTTAGACATATTTTCTGAGTCCAATGGTCTATTAGTCTCATACTATTTCTGCTAGATGTTTTAAGATATAAAACGTTGCTTCTATAATACTTTATGCACATGCTTAACTTGTCTACAAACTTAAGTCTTTAGATTTAAGCCATTAAGATATAATGAGATTTAGACCCAGCTGTTACCCCTTGTCCTGAACTATACATTTGGCACATAATTATAGTTGCTTGCTTCCTATGTTTTTCACTAAAAATAAGAGTTACTGCAAGTTAACATTGTAACTGATGTATATGATTACAGCTACTAGCTATAAGAAAAGCAATTTTACATGCAAAGTATATAAGTAAATTAAGATATGCTTTTGGTAAAGGACAACATTATGAACTTCGTATCAACTTGGATGGATTTAGAGTCCATCAAACTTAGTGATCTCTTACAGAAACAAAGAACTGAGTACCACATGTTCTCACTTATTAGTGGGCCCTGAACATTTATCACAATACTCTAAGAGAGGGATCAGCAGTAGTGGGACACTGTTGGGGAAGAGGTGGGGGAGGACACACAATATCACTAAGGGTACCTGAACTAAACCAGAGGAAGTGAGGACTTTTGGGGACCCAAACTTCACCCACACATAGACTATTTATGTACTTAGTCCTTACTTGTACCCAACATCTTTACAATAAAATAAAGAAACAAAAATTATAAGAAGACATGAGAATGTGGCTTTTGATAAAAGGAAAGTAATTTTGTCTAATTTAGAAGTTTTTAAGTTATTTTACAATTAAGGAAACAAAAATGATGGCAAAACTAAATAGTTATGAAAAGTTGGGGGGAAAAGTACATTTTTGTCTTAAGATAAAATATTTTTAGCCAGGCTCAGTGGCTCAGCCTGTAATCCCATGCTTTGGGAGGCTGAGGTGAGTGGATTGCCTGAGTCTGCGGGTTCAAGACCCATCTGGGCAACTTGGTGAGATCTCATCTCTATAATAAATCAAAAAATTAGCCGGGCATGGTAGCACGTGCCCGTAGTTCCAGCTACTTGGAAAGCTGAAGCAGAAGGATCACCGGAGCCCAGCAGGTCGAGGCTGTGGTGGCCGGGAGCGGCCACTGCACTCCAGTCTGGGTGACAGAGTGAGACTCCAACTCAAAATATATATATATATATATATTTTTTTTTTAATATAAAACTGAATGTTTAAATAAGCCATAAAAGGTCTATGGATTATTGATCTTATCAAAGGAATTTTATGTAGGACAAAGTTGGCTAAAATTTTTTTTTTTTTTTTTTTAGTTGGAGTCTCACTCTGTCACCCAGACTGGAGTTCAGTGGCCGCTCCCAGCCACCGCAACCTCGACCTGCTGGGCTCCAGCGATCCTTCCGCCTCAGCCTTCCAAGTAGCCGGAACTACAGGCATGCGCTACCAAGTCCAGCTCATTTTTTTATTTATTGTAGAGATGAGGTCTTGTTGCCCAGGTGGGTCTCGAACCCACACGCTCAGGCAATTCACTCACCTCAGCTTCCCAAAGGCATAGGATTACAGGCTGAGCCACCGAGCCCGGCTGTTGGCTAAAATTTAAAGAATATTATTTAGTTTTCTGTAAATTAGACATTAATATCAAAATTACACTGCTGTTAGGTAAAAATTTAGATCCCTATGCTGAAATATGGTTTTCTTATAGCATTGATCTATCTTATAATTTAAAAATTGTAAAAAGTTATAAAAGATTTATAAAAATATCACCTCATGGTCAAATGAATTAAAATTAGATAGGTTTGTCTATAAGGTTTTATTAAAAACAGCTTTGATCTTAATAATACACTAATGCAAAGATAAAGTTTAGTTTTCTATTTTGAACATGATTTCCATGTAATTACAAGAGGGAATGAAAGATTTTTGTTTACCTTTTTAATAAACGGCAAAAAACCCATAAAACAAACAAATAAAAACAGTTGGAAAGGAGGAAGGAGACAGGTTTTACTGGTGTCATGCTGTCATCCTTAGGCCTTATTGTTTAGGAAAATAAACTTCTTTTTATCAGAAAAAAGAGGTTTTTTATTTTTAAAATCTATGAATTATCATTTTGACTAAATGACTTTATGGTGCCCTATGGTTCTATGTTGTGATATCAAGTGCTTTGAAAACATTTATGCTTGACAAACTTTCCAAAATCAAAATTTCATGTTTTAAATTCAGTCTATTTGACCTCAGTAATTTAGATATTATGGCCCTGAAGTCTAAGAGAGACATATTTGGCTTATTGGTTATGTAGAAATCATTTAAGGAACATTGCCAAATACAAAAAGTTGTTGAACATTCCTTGGTTTATATTTATGTGTTATTGGTATGTGTTCCAATATTATATGGCATTCTTATAATATGTCTAAGTATATGTTATTAGTAATAAAAATTATTGCTAAATTGTTGTATGCTATAGAAATAACCAAATTTTCCTTTTGTGTCTTTGACCAAATTTCTGAATTTTGTCATCCACAACTATTGTTTTGCTTTGATCTTTCTCAACATGTAGTTTGTAATCAGCTCTGACAGGTGCTCTTCAATGCAGGTTTCCAATAACTTTGGAAATTGTGCCACTGAAGTAGGAAAAAACCCTTCCAGGGTGATTAGAGAACCTGCATGTTCATGAGGATTGCTGACACGATATGGAGCAGCACAGGAATTAATTGCATGAACGAAACCAATAGAATGGTGAAATGCATTTTTATGACTTTTTAATTTAAAACAATACTGAATTGTTTTGTTTTCTTTTATTTTTCAGAATCAAGGGAAACTTTTCTTTTGCGCTATCTACAGCTTTTAACAATTGAGTAAAGTATGCTCTTGTGAACAAAATAGGAAACACATTTCTTTCTCTCTATCAGATTTTTCCAGGATTTGGGGATTATTTGTGAGTGTTGATTTATGGAAATATAGTTATTTGTATAAGTTCAATAAGAATCTGCTTTCTTTTATAACAGGACAAAATTGGAGACACTGGTTATTTTTACCAATGCTTTGACTGCACTGACATTTCAGATATGAGCCAAGAGCTGATAAAAGTCACTTGGAAAGGCTGGCCTGGTATTGTGTCAGCTACTTTCCAGGGCTCCTTACTTGTGGTAGGTAAATAATGTCACTTACTTGCAGGCCCAGGAATCCCAAGTTATTTTGGGACCTTGAGAAAAGAGGAATTTGCCCAATTCATATAGGTATCTGCAAGCTAAGATAAATCCTTGTCTAGTCTTGAGGGGCTTTAAAAAGTCTAATCTGAGATTCCTATGGAAAAAAGTTCTAGCAAAGCCATTTTGAAAAAAGAACCTATTGGTAAATAATTTTTCTTGCTGTACTTTATACAAATAGCCAAATATAATAAGACTAATACTTATTTTGCAAAAAAACTTGCTCCACTAAAATTTGTCTTCAGTAGAGATGGAAGATAGGAGAGAAAGAATTATGTTTCAGAAGAAACTATAGTACATCTGTTATTAGATTCTCTTAATTATTTTTAAGTTTTTATTATTTTCTACAGTTTGGCCGGAATCCTAAATTCTTTCCTGGCTACAAGTCTCCAAACTAATGTTCTTAAATTTTTCTTCCATTTTTCTAACTTGGACTCAGTGAAATTGACACTCTCTTTTACCTGAGATCCTGCAAGCTGAAGCTTATATTTTGTAATACACATGAGAAAAACTTGTCCAATTACTGCTGCCTTCTTCCTCTTGAACCAAAGATGCTTTGAGTCTTAACATCTGAATACCTCAACTGACTGCTCTCCAGACTTTAAGGAAACCAGTTTGTTGATTGTTCCCAACATTGACCTTTGTTTTTCTTCTGTCTGTATAGAACTGTCTCTCATTTAAGATCTCTTTGATCAGGTTATCTATAGAGGCTAAGCCCATCTACAATACCATTTAAAAAAATGAAATATAGCTATTCAATGGGACTGGCCCATAAGGAATCCTGTACTTCCCAGCTCTTGACTCAATTTTTCTCTTCCAAAGTCACTAACTTTGCTTTTATTATGTGAAAATGCTAAGGATGTTCCAGAAAGGAGAAATGAAGGAGTACAGGAAATTTATACCAAAATATGTTGTTTGACTTCAAGGTCTCTATCATCTGCATTCTCTCCCTGTTATCTCCTTATCTATCCCAAGAAAGGAGAGGAATAATTTAATCAGACATAGCCCAACCTTTTCACTATTTAATGTCTGTCTGGTTCATTCAACTAACATAGTGAAGTATTTACAAGTCATTCTTCGTTTTCTCCCATCCATTCATTCTTCCAGTTATTTGTTGCCCCCTCACTAGAATTCTCTTCTTCCTCTTACTGTAATTTATTTTTACCAGAATCCAAGCCCCCATTCTTTTTGTAACCTTAACATGGTATTTAAGTTTCAGAAATTTATTGGGAAGTCAGGTCTTTATACTAAAGACTGTTATGTATATGCATTAAATAAATTTGAATGATTTTTCTCCTATTAATCAATCTGCTTAAAGCCAGTGATTTTTCCATGAACCTGTAAGGGGCCAATGGCCATGGTTCTTTCACACATTACAATTTACATATCATCCCCTAAATTAAATACTTAGGTATAAATCTAATAAAACATGTATAAGAACTATATTAAGAAAATCCCAAACTAATGAAAGAACAAATAAAAAAAGAACAAATAAAAAAACAAAGATATCCCATTTTCATGTTCAGGATGACTCAATATTCGCAAAATGCCAGATCTTTCCAAATTTATCTATACTTAGTATTACTCAATGTAATCCCAATCAAAATCCTAGAAAATTATTTTGTGGATGCCAACAAATTAATTCTAAAGTCTATACTGAGACAGAAATGACCCAGAATAGCCAACATAATATTGAAAAAGAACAGAGACTAAGAACAGACACTACTTGACCTTGAGATCTATTCTAAATCTACAGTAATCAAGACAGGGTGGTATTAACAACAACAAACACAAGCATACAAATAGATTAATGAAACAAAAGAAGGACTCCAGAAACAGAAAAAGAGGAGCTAACTGTAGCAAAAAATAATGGAAGGAAGAAAAAAAATGAAGGTTAATGTAAAGATAAATGATAGAGCCTTAGTTTCCAATTACTAAACCAGACATAATAATAGTATTAACCTCATAGGTCTGTTGTAAGAAATAAATGGCATGAAGTACATAAACTGTCACATAGTAACTACTCCATAGGAATGAATTATTATTTCTAAAAAAAACTTATGCTGTCAAATCAGTGACATTAAGATGAAAAATTCTTCTCAAATTTTACGAATATCTCCTATGATCAAGGAGAATGCAATAGGAAAACTGAGAGGATTCACATTTAACACACACTGCAAGGGGTGGAGATGAGGGTAGCCAGAGAAAACTTCCTGAGGATTTTTACAGTCATACATAATGACTCCATCATAGTCATACTTTGTGAGTAAGTTTTTTAAAAAGTAACCAGGGAGAACTAAGCTAAAAGTAAATCTATATAAATACATCTGGAAAGAAGAAATGACCTGGTATCTAAACCTCACTTCTCAAAGTGAAATATTACATAGAATTGGGAGGTTATGGGTTGGGGAAGGGCATAGTTGGGATGGGACAGACAAGGGTCATCTAGAGGGAGTACAAAACCTCTGAGTTAGGAGGAAGAAGGGTGATTCTGAATTATTTTTCCATTGGGGACAGTGAAAGATGCCATGAAGGGTTGGTTAGCAGGTCAAGACACATAATTTGACAGAAAAAGCATATTGAGAAGACAGAGATGAAGGGTCTTGTAATATGATATTGTGCAAGATATGCATAAAATACAGCTGTCTGGAAGTGTTAGCTTTCAAGGAACCCAGGAGTGAGGACAGGAAACTCCCGAGTAAATGACTCCAATTGACAATCTCCAAATTGTGTTGTATTTATATTTACATTTATCTCACATTTTACCTACCTGTTTTAGGCCTGCTTTTAGAACGTTGGTCACAGAGTTAAATTCATTGCATATGAGATATTATGAACAGTGGGAAGAGCACTGAAAGAGGAGACAAAGGCCTACTTAGGGTTGGGAGAAGTGGAGACTATTTGAGGTCTACAAAAGTTCGAATGACCCTGCCTTTGTCACTTACTAAATGAGTGATCTTGGAGACATTTTCAAAGTTTTCTGAGTCTTGGGTTCTTCATTTGCAAAATGTAAACCTGTTTTGCAAGGTTGTTTGGCAAGATTAGAGAAAATATATGCAGATAACCTAACCAACCTCTCTACTCTACATACTCATATATTAAACCCTTAGTAAATGAAAGTCATTTCCATTACTGGTGCTGACTGCAGGCACTGCTACCTTCCCTTCTGGATTTTTAAAAAAGATTGAGCAGGCCGGGCGCGGTGATTCAAGTCTGTAATCACAGCATTTTGGGAGGCCGAGGTGAGGGGATTACCTGAGCCCATGGGTTTGAGAACAGCCTGAGCAACTTGATGAGACCTCATCAGTATACTAAATTGAAAAAAAAATTAGTCTGGTGTGGTAGCGCACACCTGTGGTTCCAGCTACTTGGAAGGCTGAGGTGGAAGAATTGCCTGAGCCCAGCAGGTCTACGCTGAGGTGGCCATGAGCGTGCCACTGCACTCCAGCCTGGGCAACGGGGTGAGATTCCAACTTAAAAAAAAGGATTGAGCAGTTCTCAGGGAATCTGAGGTACTTAGGACCCAGAATACCAAGAGCATCAAAATTGCTATTTAGCAAATAGAATTAAACATCCCATGGAAGACACTTTAGTGATTCATAAATTACACACTCAGAAACTATTTAAATCATATATTAAAGGGAACATTTGAAAAATAAGGACGAGAGAGAGAAATGAGGGAAAAACAGAGGAGACCTGGAGAGAATAGAAGCAGGGAAGGATGAAATAAGAGAGGAGTGAAGGAGAAAGGGAGGGAGGAAAAAGGAGAGAGGGGAAGGAGAAAGAGAGAAGATATTGTGGGAGGAAAGGAGGGGAAAAAAGAGGGAGGGGGAGAGTGAGAGAGAGAAAGAGAAAGACAGTGGGAAGCAGGGAGGAATATATCCAAGTTATCACATAAACAGAAATGCAAACTTGATATATACCCATAGGTTCTCAGTTCATCATCCCTGACAGGAGTCACCCAAAAGAGAGCTATGTAGAGACTTCTCAATCATGGGATGCTTGGGTCTTCCATTCTCATTCAGGAAACAATTCTGGAATCCAGGTAGTGCCTGGTACACTTCAAGTTTGCTGACTGGTGGCTTCAACCTCACACCAAAATTTCATGATCCTTAGATTTTATACAAAGAATTTATGGTGGCGAGGGTTACTCAGCCTGACATCTCCACAAAGAGAAGAGGAAGAGGAAGAAGGAGACTTCTGCTGCCAAAGCTGTTGCCTGGGTAACTCAGTTATCCTGAGTCTCATATTGATCCTGGCGATGTTTCTCACAGGCATGGAGAATACCCTTCTGACCCTGAGACATGATGATTTTGGTTAGGGAAAGTAGGATCAAGTGTGGGCAGAACAGCTGGTGATGCAGGCACCTGGAGAAGGGAGAATGAGATAGCATGAGCACCACCAGACTACCTTGACTTTACCTAAAACATTGCTCTATGAATTCATGGGGATCCTGTTTTCCCAGTTGGTCTGTCCCCTGAGAATCCTGAGGAGAAAGTTAGAGAGAGTGAGTTTTAGGTTGCAGTCTGCCAACTTTCTTAGCTGTACTGTGGTGATGGCATGGGTTGGTTATGGAGGCTATCTGTCTTGGATGTGGGGGTTTTCTCTGTTCACAATCACGATCGCCATGTCAACTATAAGCGTGTCCTGGGGCCCTTTACTTCTGCTGCTCTGAAGTTGAGACCTCAAACCAAAGCCAGCGCCTCTCTGAGACCTCAGAGAAGAAATTGAAGGAGCTTCCAAGTCCACTATCCTTGCCAGAGGACACTCAACTGAGAGCCTGGGTCTTCCATTCTCATTCAGGGAACTAACCTGGTATCCAGGTAGTGCCTGGTACACTTTCCTTTTGCTGACTGGTAGTTGCAACCTCACATCAAATTTTTCATGAAACTTAGATTTTATACAAAGAATTGACAGTGGGAGTGGGGTACTCAGCCGGACACTCATGTCCTTGTCTTTTAAGTCTCCAATGCATAGATGGGGCTCAGATTCTTTGTTATCTATTCAATGGTGGGTGGTCTTCTCAACCTTTCATTTGACCCCTGGCATAGTGTGGGACTGCACTCTTCTTGTCAACATGTCCTGGGGTCCCCTAGGAGAATATGAGGCCACATCTCCTCCTCATGGTCTCCCAAGACTAAGAATAGAGGATGGTTTCTGTGGTGCCCTCGATGTTGACATTTCTTTCAGACATAATGATCTTCACCTTAGTTCTTGGAAATGCATGGAGATCCTTCTACTACAGGCCTTAGCCATCCCCTGTGGACAAAATCCCTCACCACCACCACCAACACCTTCTCCACACCAAAATGCAGGAGGAAATTAAGGTAAGTCATATCACCATCACACAAGAAACCCAGGCTGCAAGCAGAACAGGGATTTCCTCGGTCCTCACACAAGGTCTTTACCTTGACTCCTTTTTGTACCTGGGATGTTTTCCTTTGCTGGATTCATGAACTTCCCCTGAGACCAAGATCCTCCCATCTCTGAAAACTTCCTTGCAGAAGTCAGCCATGTAGCCCTGCCTGGTGGCCCCCCAGAATTAACGGCAGGACAGGCTCTGTGCCACAGCTTCTTTCTGAAATCGGTGGTCTCCTCAGAAATCACTCTGAGTTCTTCTTTTGATACTGTAAAGGGTATGATCTTTCTTCCTTTGCTGACCTGAACCACACCCCTGACTTCCTGCCCTTCTCAGTGTCCAAGTCCCCTGTACTCCCTCCTCTGGCCAAGCTCCCTACTGCCTACCATGCCAAACTCTCCCAAGGTCCTAAGCTCCCTGATATCCTCAAACAGGAAATGAGAGCTCACATACACCTGACCTCCATGTTTAGGTCCTCATGCTGCTGCAAACAGGGACTTGGTGGAACTCTCCACCAAAATTTGTTCATTTTGACTGTGGTTAGGGTTCCCCACTTCATGTCTCTCTGCAAATATACAGGACCTAAGAACAGGGTTGAGGTTACGTGGGAGAGGGGGCCTGGGACACTCTTCTCAGGTGATTGACTTCTCATTCTCACTGGGTATCCCTACCTTGACTCCTGCCAGATCCTAAGACTCCTTACTTGCTTGAGCTTAGGGCGCCCACCTTGTGAAAAGTCCCTCACCATTCTAAGCCATCCCAGAAGGAAGTGAGTGCTACTCTTATCCCTAGTGAAAGTGCCTCTCAAGGAGGACTTTAGGGCAGCATCTCTGGTGTTCCCTCTTTTCTGGAATAGGGGTTTCCCTCAATCTTTTGGAGGATTCTCAATTCCACTCCTCTTAGAGCGTTCCTTCAGCAAGAGCCTTTTGCTACAAGGCCCTCTCATGTTTGGCTCCTATCTCTTTAATGAAAGGCTTCCTGGGAAATGCCACACTCTTAAAAATTATTGAGTAGTCTCTCTACTGAAATTTTCTGGAGAATTGGTCTGTGTCCTGGAGTGATGTGAGATGGGGAAGCTGAAGAACAAGGCAGAGGACCTGGAATAAGAGGTGGCTGTCAGAAAACACACACTTGCCGGGCTCGGTGGCTCAGTCTATAATCCTGAGCTTTGGGAGGCTGAAGTGAATGGATTGCCTGAGCCCGCGGGTTCTAGAACTGCCTGGGCAACTTGGCAAGACCTCATTTCTACAATAAAAAAAATTAGCTGTGTGTGGTAGTGCATGCCTGTAGTTCCAGCTACTTGGAAGGCTGAGGCGGAAGGATTGCCGGAGGCCAGCAGGTCGAGGCTGCAGTGGTCGGGAGCGGCCACTGCACTCCAGTCTGGGTGACAGAGTGAGACTCCAACTCAAAAAAAAAAAAAAAGGAAAACACACACTTCTCCATTTCTTCTCTTCATCACTTAATCTTAAACTGTCATGATCACCGCAAATATTGAGAGTTTAATGAATGGCAGTTATGATTTTTTTAATCCAGACAAAACCATCCTCCCATCTGGGATTTTAAAAAAATCCAAGTTATGTCCAGGAGCAAAAAAAGCTATGTTCTCCAAGAACACTGAATTCACCATATATTTGCTTTAGCAAGTAAAATTAGATGTCCCCCATGTGTGTATCCATTATTTAATTGGATTCTCTGAATAGCACCCAAGCCCCTAGAATTTTTGCTTAGGACCACTCCTTCAGTGACATTCAGCTCCCCTGTCTTCTAAACCAGCTCTATTTACATACATTTTTTCCCCCACCAAAATCTAGTCCTCCCTTAGAATTGTCCAAGTTACACTTAAGATAACTTAATTAGAATGCCTGTTTAATGCAGGGGGGTAGTTCTTCCATATCAAGGTAAAATGCATCAACACAGTGGCTTCTGTGCATCTCACCCTCATTTTTTAGGAACTCCCTGGAGAAAATTTTCACAGAACACCTAGTTTCTACATGTGTTCTACTGCACTGAAATAAAAGCAAAGACATCGCCCACTTCTGCCTATTGTGAACTAAATTGGGCCCTCTCCAAAGAAAAAAAAAAATTCACATGTTGAAATCCTAATGGTTGGTACCTTAGAAAGTGCTTGCATTTGGATATAAGGTCTTTAAAGAAGTGATTGTCTAAGATGAGTCCATTAGGGTAGGTCTTTATAAAATTTGACTTGTTTCCTTATAGAAGAATTTAAGAAGCATGAGAAGAAAACCCAGGGATGTGCACATACGAAGGGATCACAATGTAAAGAGACAGCAAGAGGAGAGCTTTCTGCAAGCTGAGAGCCCCTAAAGAAAACCACCACGGGGGCACCTTGATCTTAGACTTAAACACTCCAGAACTCTGGGAAAATAAACTTTTGTAGTCCAAGCTACCCACTCTATGCCATTTTGTTGTGGCAGCTTGCACAAACTAATACACTGCACTAAGGATTTCTCTCTGGATTAACTGTGAACCCAAAGTAATATATAAGAACATGTTTCAGTGCTCTCCTATTTGCTTCATAGATGAGAGAGGGATTTCTACACTATGGTTATGTGATATCCAAACACACAACACTGGTTACTGTACAGATGAGAGCAATAGCAATTTATTAATCACATATGCTCATATACTTACTGCCAAGGGTAGGAGGACACCGCATACTACACAGGACCACACCAAGGTTGCACTCAGGAACAGTGAATAAGCAAAATATGTGAAAGGCAAGATTTGTAGATCAAAAAGGAAAGATGACCTCTAGTTCCCATGGGAGGATGTGATAGGCTTATTTGACTAATTCGAAAGACTGGTAGGAAATGAAAACTCAATACTCAGGAATAGATAGAGTCCATTCCTGGTCTCCTTAAAAAAGAGAGTTGTTTGGCTAGGGGACCTTACTGCAATTGCATAGTATAGAGGAGAATTTCCAGTTAAGCCATTTTAGGCCCCATTAGCATTACAAATATCAAGGCAACACATATCATTAGGCCTTAAATTTAGGCCTTCCCCTAGAATGCAGTTTTCTATTCAAGAGTTTTCTCTCTCAATTTTGAGACACATACTAGGAAGGTCTAGCTTCTCCTCAGCAGTCTCACAACCTCATGTAGTCCCCCATGGAGCTTAATTGAAAAGTAACATCTAATTGTTTGACTTGCAGTTTCTGAAATTCAAACTGCCTCACCTGAGGGAATTTTATACTTTACTGCTGTCCCCTTGAACTCACCCTGCTCACCCATTCTTTCTACTTTCTTATGAGTCATAGATGGTGTCTCAACATTTTCCTTATATGATTGCAGTTCCTATCTTGGAACATTGTATGGACAGAAGCTGGGACTTTATTTGAACTTATCCAGGGTTAGCACAGAGCCTCCAAAAAAAGCAGACACTCAGTTGATGTTTGAGGAATAAGAGAGACAATGAGAAACAGATCGAACTCGTTAAGATTTAATTTATTCTCCCTTTTTAATAAGCTAAACATCGAGGTATATATCATTTAGTTTTACAAAACAAAAGACTGAAAAACATGAGGAAAAGCAAGACTGATCATGTTTTATTTTTCTTCTCTTCCATATTTCCAACTATTTTACTGTGGGATTCTTTTGTATCTCCAAAAAGCCCTACTTAAGATGTCATACTTTCTTGTGTGGATTTTAAAAGCTTCAGTCTTCACTAACGATGGGAGAATCTGCTGAATGTGACCTTGAGACAGGCTTGGCCTTAGCAGTAGTGCCAGGCTTGGCTGCAACTCTGGCCCGAGCTCTCTCTTCCTCATCTTGCAAAGCCTCTTCATACTGCTTAGAGAAGGCACTAGGAACAGTTTGATTGATGTTGGCCCAATATTCCAGCACTTTCATTTTGCTGGTTTCAGCGTAAGCTGTTGGACCCCACAAAAAGATGTAGCGTGCAGGATCACTGTTGGGCTCCCGGCGGTAGTCCAGGTACTTAAGCCTCACGAAATCTTGAGTGATGAGCTTCCTGGGCTCTCCAAAGATGTAGTGCTTCCTTCCAGCATGGACTCCCATCATATTCAGAAATTTCCAAAGCGCTTCCTCAGTGGTAGAGTTTCCTTTTATGAAGATCACACCCAGGAGAATCATCAGGAGGCCGGTCTTGGGCAACCCTCTGCCAGCACGAACCCTCCCCTTGTTGGGGAGTTTCAGCTTGCTGACAAGGTCATATGAGCGACGGACCGAGTCGACTTCTGTCACATCAACTGCAAAGTCAACTTCAATGCGCTCCGAAGCTCTTCTGAAGATCTCAGGAAACTGGTCTTGGTATGTTGGGGTTACAAAGTTCAGCATGTCTTCCTTTGTAATGAGTTGTTTCATTTTACACTTGTAGAGTATGAACTGCTGCAATGAATTCACCGTCAGAGTGAAGGATTTGCTGCATGAGCTCTCAGTAGAGGGTGAGATCTTCGAGGAACATGGATAATCCTCATCTTGGCTGTTATTACTTTTTTCCTGTCTTGTGTTAAATATGCCTGAGGAAGTAATGGGTGGTACTCTCCAAGGCTCCTGGGAAGTGATACTTGACCTTTCCTCAGGTGAACTCTGGGAAATATCCTCAAGAACTGGAGAGGGAGAGAACAGGGGCTCTTCTTTCACTGCTGCACTGCCTTGAGTTTCCCTGTAATCTTGGGTGTCATCTCTGGCCTGGGGACGTTTCTGATGGATGCGGTGCTTATGCTTATGACCCCGAGGCATGATGACTCTGGTTAAACATAGAAAGCAGGAGTGTAGGTAAGAGAATAGGCAATGAGACTCTAAAGGAGTAGCGACTGAAAGGATGTGTGCACCTTCAGCATGGACATTCCAGTGTGAGTATAAGAAAGACTACATTTTCTGTGAGAGGACTGCTCTAGGAACCCACTGGACTCCTGATTAACTGTCCTCTGAGAAACCTGTGAAGAAGTTAGATTGAGCCTTAGACTGAAGACTGCCAACACCGTCTCAGGCATTCTAGGGTAACACAGGGGCTACTAGTTTTCTGGGTTGAACAGTCCTTTTATTTCACACTCTTGACCATCATTTCAACTGGTGACAGGCCATGGACACCATTTCCTCTGCTACTCTGAAGTTGACCTCTCTAACCTCCGTGGGACCCACAAGAATAAAGTGAAGGTAATGCTGACTGATCAGAGGAGAATTTTCTGTACTGGCATCTTTGGGGTCCTCACCCAGGGACATTACATAGGGATATGGGAACTCTAACCCCTTTATTGGAATGGTGTTTGCACCTTCAGACTATGGATCTCATCTCCCATAGACCTGACCTAAGGAAGTGGTGGAGAGCTTCAGCTTGGCAGCCCAGCCTTGGGTCTTCAAGGGCTGAAAAGAGGGTGGAACCAGATTCTTTTTACCCCTTCTATCTAGGCATCTGCTGTTCTCCATTACTTGCTTTGACCCCTGGCATGGCCACTAACTTCTATCTCCCTTGGCCTGAGACCTGATCCCTCAACTGAGAATACTAAGGACAAAACTACCCTGGAACCCACCTTAAGGGGATGTGAGAATCTTCTCATCTGACTTACCTGTCTGTGATCTCTCAAAGGTGACAGTAAGGAATGAATTCTGTGATGCTTCTACTGTTAGGGGTGTGTGGTTTCTTTGATCCTAAGGGTAATCACTGTGTCCTCTGGAGAAAACTGTACATCCTCCCACTGCTGACCCAGGTCATAACCCTTAGATCAAGTTCCTCATGACCTTGTGACACCAGAGGAGGAAGTATGTCACATCATGTCAACAATGCCTGGTATCCGGGGGCTGCCAGTAAGAACAGGGCTCTGTGTAGTCCTCTTAGTTATGAGAGTAGAAGGTTTTTTATGTCCTCACTTAGGACCCACACCTTGACTCCTGGCAGATCCTGGGACTCCTTTCTATGGTGACTTGAGAACACACATCTCAGACCAAGCCCTCATATCTCTGAGCCACTTCTTGCGGAAGTCAGCTGGGTAGCCCCGACCAAGGCCTTCCAGAGTTAATGGCAGGAAAAGACACTGTGTCCCCTCATTGTTCTGGGATTTTGTGATCCTCTCAGTCATTCACGGTTCTACCTTTGATTCCAGGAGTAAATAAAACTCCTCCACCTCCTGTCCTAGGTCTGAAAGGCGTAGACTCAGTTTCTCATTCCCTGATGCCCCAAAAGGAAAGTCAAAAAATGCCACATGAGGCTACCCCTGTCTCTTCCCTCCATAACATCTAGATTCAGGCTCTCTCTGTTCAGGGTAAGGGTGTGCCCACTGTCCTCACTCAGGGTCAACATTTTGACTACTTGCAGGCCCTAAGTTTCCTCTTTCAACTTCTGAACACCCATGTAAACCAAGGCCCTCATGTTCCCAAGACCCACGAACAACAAGTCAGGGGATAGTCAGCATGACATCCCTGCTTCAGCCTGCAGACCCCAAAGCAGAGACTGAATTGTCTCTTTGGGACCCTATTTAGTATGGGGTGTTTTTCTCTTCAGTTATCACACTTTCCTCTTGATTCCCAAACCTCCCATGAGAGGCTTCTGGGAAAATTCCACATCACTCCAAACTCTTGATTAGTTTCCTCTCTGCAAACTTTGCAGAGCATAGGCTGTGTCCTGATAGGAATGTGAGGTGTGAAAGCTGAATCACAAAGTAGAAAGCTCAGGATGTGTGTTTCCACAGAATAAAATTTCTGACTTTTACTATCTCTTCATTTGGCAGACTTAGCCTCTTATATAACTTTTGTTCAAACATATCTACTGTCTATAGAGAAGAGACCAAGCCAGATGATTTTGTGGACCCCTAATCTTTTGAGGTTTTTGACACTGTACAGATAATATTACCACCAGATACTCCTTTCTTTCCTTATTCACATCTCTCATAGATTTTGGTATTTTTACTGTTTTTTCTTTGGGTTATGAATTCCAAAATGGTATTTTGAGCACAGAGCCTTACTTTGTATCACCTGAAATACATTTGGAAGTAGTGAGTAGAAAATAAATAACACAAGGTCTGACCTGCCTTGGGCTGGGAAGAATGGAACAGTGTGAACTCTAGAGAAATTCAGAGTCAAGATTTAGTCCAGTTCTGTCACTAACCAGCCCTGTGTGCTTGAGAAAATTGGAAGGTCTTTATCTGCAGAATCAATCTGATAAACCTTATCATGTAGGACTTAGGCATCTATGTAGTGTATGTAAACCATCTGGCATAGAGATAGGCAAAGGTTAGGTCTCGAATAGTAGTTATTACTAAGATTATTTGGACCCATGATGATAACTATTTTCCCTCACAGAATTTTATATCCAGAATATATTAGAGAGTAGTCCAAATGACATAGAAATCCACGTTAGCCAAAATGCTGCCAAACCAATAAAACTGAGTAGTTTTTCCTCATTGGAGCATGTGTTATTAAATTTGAGTGTGGGGTTGTCTTCTCAGCTGGAGGCAACTCTAAGTTCCTGTTTTGTGTCAAGGACAAAAAATGTCCCTCCCAGGTGCCTTTGCTTCAAAGCCACCCATTTTATTCTCTTCTTCAACACCAAAAACTAAGCTGTCCCTTACATTCTGACAAAATACACTCAAAGTAACTCGATTCAAATGCTGTATTAATGGAACAAACTCCGTCTCTCCCAGTGCACAAAAAAAGTGACATTTCAGTGGCTTCTTGGTATCTCATCAAGGGAGTGTCACTCATATTTCCCAGAAATGACTTTGATAATGTGCCCCAAAAGCCTAGTTTGTGCACTGAGGCAAATACACAGTCCTTCATCTATTCGTACCTCATGTTGGAATTTCTTTCTGGTATACTCAAAATTTCAAAGTAAATTTTCGGCTCTATTTGTCATTTTACGCTTTGTCTCTGAACAACACCTAAGAGGAACTAGCCCCTTCCCACCACCCCACAACCTCATCCAACCCACCATGCAGCCTCACTTAAAATGTATTCCCACTGAAAGCCTTGTAGTTTCCCAAGACTCCAAACTACCTTGATCAGGTAATTTAAAGTGGAATACTTCCATGTGAAATCTTCACTTCCCCTTCTTTGTTTTTACTTGCTCTTCATGTCTTAGATGTTATCTCAACATCTTCCTTAGATCACACATGCTGCTAAACTCTAAAATTCTATAAGTAACCGTTGGGTCATCTTTTGCACAATCCCCTGTACTATCAGAGAATTCTTCAAAGGGTGGATACTACATTGCTGTTTGGAAAACACTAACTAAAACATAATTAAAAAGAGTTAGCAGTAATTCATTAGGATTTAACTTCTCATATAGTTTGAATAAAGTAAGCAAATCATGGCTTATGTCTTTTATTTGTATAAGAAAAGCGCATTTGTATAAGAGAGAAAGTTACAGATTAACCAAAGTTACAGAAAACCCAAAGGTTTTCCAGTGAGATTCTTTCACAATTCCATAAAAATCCCTATTCCAATGCCATGTTATCTTATTTGCTACTAAAGAGAAAATATTATGATATTTCAATCTGTTTCAGCATAACACAACTCATAGTCCTAAACCAACCAGAAATTAATGTGTCACCCATGACATGAAGAAACTGATGTTTTAAAACAATATAAATCTTCAGTTAAATAATACAAACATTTAAAAAATAACAAAGAATGAAAATGGTAAAGGTAAAAGTTATTCAATATAACCGGAAAGAAAAAGATCCTAACAATTTTCTTGCTGAGTCATCTCATATTTTCAAAGAAACACTTATTTTTTTAAAAAAAATTGTAAGGGTATGGGGTACAATTCAGTGTTAGGTATACAAAAGTTGATTATGCAGGTACCCTTGTGGATGAGGGATGCTCCTCCCTCCCCTAGCAGTTTCCCTCAATTGCCAATCCCATCTCCCCTCCCCTCACAGTTTCCCATTACTTCCAATTCCTTTCTTATAGTATTATAATTGCTCAAGGTCCGCATATGGGTGAGAACAGATGGTACTCTGTTCTTTGTTTCTGTGATAGATCACTGAGTATGATCGACTCTAAATCCATCCAAGTGGCTGCAAAGTCCATATGTTTGCCCTTCTTTATGGCTGCATAATATTCCATTGTGCATATGTCCCACATTTTTTTTATCCGGTCCAGCTTCGATGGGCAATATGATTGGTTCCATGTTTTTGCTATTGTGAAGAGAGCTGCAATAAACATACGTGTGCAGGTATCTTTTTTGTAGAATGATTTGAGTTCCTCTGGGTATATTCCCAATAGGGGAATTGCTGGGTCACATGGAAGGTCAAATTCTAGTTCTTTCAGAAATTGCCACACTGTCTTCCAAAGAAGTTGCACTAGTTTGCATACCCACCAACAGTGTAGAGGATTTCCTTTTTCTCTGGGTCATCGCCAGCATCTGTTGCTGTTCATTTATTAATGATGACCATTCTTACTGGGTTAGATGGTATCTCAATGTGGTTTTGATTCGCACTTCTCTGATGATGAGTGAGGTTGAGCACTCTTTCACCTATCTGTTGGCTGCCTGTATATCCTCTTTTGAGAAGTGTCTATTCATGTCTTTTACCCACTTTTTAATAGGGCTTTTTTTTTCCTTTTGGCACGTCAGAATTCCTTGTAGATTCTAGATGTTAGGCCTTTGTCAGAAATACAGTTGGCAAATAGATTTTCCCATTATGTGGGCTTTCTCCCTGCTCTCTTGATGTTTTCTTTTGCTTTGCAGAAGCTTGTTAGTTTGATGAGGTCCCACTTTCTATCTTATTTCTCAAGGTATGGGCATTTAGGAGAAACACTGCTTTCAAAGCCAAGTTAATGTTAGTGAAGCAAATAAACCAATTAGCATAGTATTGTTATGATGTTATCTTGTTCTGTATCACAAAATAAGAGGGAAAGGTTCCTAGTTTTTTTAAATACGAAAATTCTACACTTAAACTAGATGCACAGCAATAAATGCATAAGCAAAGTGGTTCATGAACTAACTGCAAACTCAGAAACTATATAAACTGTATATTAAAAGGAACATTTGAAAAATAAAGAAGAGAGAGAGAAATAAGCAAGAAAGAGAGGAGACAGAGAGAAGGGAGGAAGGGAAGCAGGGAAAGATGAAAGAAGGGGTGAAGCAGAGAGGGAGGGAAGAAAAGAGGGAGAGGGAAGAGAAAGAGAAGAGAATGTGGGAGTAAAGGCGTGAAAAAAAGGGAAGAGGGGAGAGTAAGAGAGTAAGAGAAAGACAGAGGGAAGCAGGAAGGAAGATGCCCAAGTTACCACATAAACAGAAATACAAACCTGATATATATCCATAGGTTCTCAGTCCATCATCCTTAATGGGGGCACCCCAAAAGAGAGCTATATGGAGACCTCTCTGTCATGGGATGCTTGGGTCTTCCGTTCTCATTCAGGAAATAATTCTGGTATTCAGATAGTACCTGGTACTCTTAATTTTGCTGGCTGGTGACTTCAACCTCACACTAAACATTTTATGATCCCCAGTTTTATACAAAGAATTTATGGTGGGGATGGGTAGTCAGCCTGACACCTCCACAAAGAGGAGAGAAAGAAGAAGGACACTCTCCTGCTGCCAAAGCAGTTGCCTGAGTACCTCAGTTACCTGAATTTTGCCTTGATCCTGGTGATGTCTCTCACGGGCATGGAGGATACCCTTCTGACCCTGAGACATGATGATTTTGGTTAGGGACAGTAGGAACAAGTGTGGGCAGGACAGCTGGTGACACAAGCACCTGGAGAAGGGAGAACGATATAGTGTGAGCACCAGCAGCAGGGGAAAAACCAGCTTGGCTTTAC